>CM023488.1:27891090-29091090 GCA_013339685.2 Hyalomma asiaticum | reverse complement strand
GCTGGTTTTGGGACGTTAAACCCCACAAATCAATCAAATCAATCAATGTAACCACAGTAAGCGGCTGCACAGAAGCATAAAAATGTTGTAAACAAGTGATAGTTCCAACGATCATTTACAGCATATCTCAATTCCTAAACATGTCGTAACACACAGTGATAAGCAATCCAGCTCTTTTACTGGTAAATGCAAACGCGTTCTTCTGCACCTTAACAGTGTGTTTATTTTTAAGCAATGGGGATTTTTTTGAAGCAGCCCGAGTAGCGCACACTGAGCATCACCCCCCACCCCCCCCCCCCCACTTTCTGAACAGTTGAAGGCTCGCATAAGCTTCAGTTCGGATCCAATCTGCCGGGTTTAGGGACTAATAATTATCTCCTCATCATTATGTGTCCTGCCCAAGCCCACCTAAGAGCGGGCACAGTTCAATTATCACAGCGTAGTGGAGCTATGTTCTTGGAAGCCCAATGTGATACGTAGTATTCTTAGAGATGCAATCTAGAAGAGAAGCTTAAGGGAAGATAGAGGCATGAGTCCATGAACAGATCGCTAAAGAAACGATAGAGAACGGGAAATATCGCTGGAGCGAACGTTTCGACAAGTGCACTTGTCGAAACATTCGCTTCAGCGGCATTTCCTTGTTTTCCGTCGCTTTTAGCGATCAGTTCATCGGTGGTAGAGCTCGGTAGTTCACCATTTTTTTTATTTCTTGTCACGAAAATTACTGTTTGAGTGAGGAAGCACTACAGATATACTAAAACGATGACGAGAAACCTGAAAGTCATCTTTAGTGGCTGCTGCAATGTCTTCAGAATGTGACCTTTTTGCTGGCTGTGCTAGTTAGGCCTTTTTTTTTAGGTTGCTCTAACCTAGCAACATCTTATTATTGTTGCCCACACTGTAGCTAGATATTTACATTGGCACTGAAATTGCTATTACTGATTTGCGGGGAGGGGAGTGCAGTAAAATAAAATATGGTATACTTATCAAGCAATGCTTAGCATGATCCAAACATAGGCAGCCTGCATATCTGTACATAAAATGGCATGCAAAATATTCTTTGGCTCTCTTTGTTAGTCGCACGTTTGTTGAATGAGTGAAATCTGTAAACCCATCAGCTGCAAGTTATATGCCGCCATGAAAAAGCGCATATAACGCTGTCAATTCATTGCATTATTCAATTAAGTGACAGAGTGCGTTCACGATGCCCTCGTACAAAAAATGTTAGCTGCAGTAAAGGACTCTACAAGCTGGTAATTCATCTCGTAAGTCACGGCTTTACAAAGGCTTCCACAACATCGCAGGAAAGGAACTTGGAAGACTAAATCTGCACGTCTGGGAAACTTCTTAACGAGCACCTGAGGGACGACCTTAAAGCTACTACTGGTTTTACCAGCCAACATCGTGAAAAAAAAGGGATGGAAATATCAGCCTAATTAGTACTGGGTACCAATTATTGTCCAAGCTCATATTTCCTGTAAATTGATGCCGCCGGTATTCTCATACAGGGGAATACAGAGCTAACATAGGAAACCCCCGTATCGATCTAAGAAGAGTGAATTGTTAAGAGGTGCCCACGCTTCACACAAAAGCAATGCCTATGGAACTAACACTAACCTGCATCACTGTGATGGTTAAGAATATAAGAATCCCTTTATAATTTTGACATGTGATTCCCCATTAAGATATTCACCAGACCGAAGTTTTGTGTCCTGTGGGAACGAAACTGGGGCGACGATGCAGGACGACAGAGGAAAAAGACAGACCGTTCCTTATAAAATACGCACGCAAGTCCATACATGGTTTAATCCTGTTCTCCAGTTGACTGGCGCTAGTCGGCAAATCGCTTTTCTTAGAACAGCAGCGAAGAACTCGCCGACATTCTTTGTGTCTCGCCTGTATTACACCCTGTCACACCTGAAAAAAGCTAGTGGCAAGATGAGACATCTGGAGACGCCAAGAAAGGTATGCTTTTCAGCAGTGGGCTTTTTGTATGGTCGACATTATTGTCTATGCTGAAAGAAATCGGATAATGCGGGTGACTGCGATATATCCTCAACATCACGTTTTCGTGTACTCATCACTTAGAGCCGTGGCCCCGCCTCGGTGTTCTAGGGCCAGCTGTGTCACCCGGCTTCTGATCCGAAGGTCACGGGATAGAATCTCCACCGCTGCGGCTGCATTTCGATGGAGGCGAAATGTTCAGGCCCGTGTGCTGTGCTATGTGGGTGCAGGTTAAATAAACCCAGATGGCCGAAATTTCCGAAGCCCTCCACTGCGGCGTCTCTCAAAATCACGTCGTGGTTTTGGGACGCAAGTCGCCTGACATCCTCGTCATTTGGAGCCAGTATGCTGAGCTCACGGTTATATTATTTTTGAATGTACGCACAACAGCGCAATTCAGGCAAGACAGCAAACGACTTGTGAAAACGCGAGATTGACTAGCCTTACGTAAGAGAAGTGTACCAAGGGCTTCATCTGAGGTGGTAAAGTATATCTTTTGTACATTCCTTGCTAAATGTACGCGCACTTTCGAGGTAGCAGGCACACGGCGACTCTTATGTTGCTCTTACCTTCGTTGTTTTGCATGTTTCCGTATATTTATCGGTTATGCTATAACGATCTGTTATTACGTTGTCATAGCACAGTATCTGTTCGCCGAAATCTCCGAGGCGATTAGCTTTCTTTTTTTATTCGTAACACAGTCTTCCTTCTCGATAAATAAATAAGAGGCTGCTCTAAACGTCAGGTACTGTTATATGCGTTTTAGACTACAAATATCGAAAGGAGAAAAGATCAATTGTTCCTTTCTTTGTTAGACATAACCTCATGAATCCAACAAACAATGAGGCGAAGGAAGGCATAGGGTACCTATTTGTAGCTTTTACTTGTAGTGTAGTAATTGTGGTATAAATGGGAAGATAGTAAAGTGGATGAAAAAAAAAACGCAGCAGCCGTCGGTGGGGACCGGACCAAAGGAATCATTTACTTGACTGACACAGTGTACGCGTGATTTCCTTGCAACTGACTCGACGTAACTTATGTAGCACAAAATGTCGTGGTACACTTTCTTACCGCGGGATTATCCCGTAATGAAAAAGATGAATCTATGCTTTGTCTTCAGGTTTTTCGAATGGCCGTCGTTACGGCAGCCCTGGTTGCGACGTTGGCAAGGCCAGCATGCGTAAGCCTGCGCTCCGGAAAGCAATGTCCGCCGAATGGAAGATTTGCTCTTGACAGCCTGCCCGAGGCTTTCAAGGTTGTACCCAATGGCTCTCCTATGAAACAAGGGAATGCATCACCTGTCCATGGTTGCACGCTAGAAGGAACCGCTCACGGCAATGTATGTAATGTGCATAGGTTGAGGCCGTCTTCCCGTATGAAAAAATCCCCTGTCGGCCTTTACAAGAAGCATTCATGCAAAGACGTGGCCACTCCCTCGATTAACCACCAGAAATTATGCGAAAACGTTATTTCCGGACGGTTTGGTAACGCCTTCGTGGGTACACTGAAAAACCCGTCGCCAGATATGCACACACGAAAAGGCGTAGGGACTCATTGGTTTCATGGCAAGATGCGTGGAGTGAAGATCACGTCGCCACAGAAGGAATACGTCATGATCCGCAGAATGAGCACAGGTCGAAAGACATGCAATCTCACAAAGGAAAACTGATTATATTGAATCATCGTATACGCAAGCGACATACCGGAGAGAGGGACTTTGGTTACCACAGCAACGATGACGAGTTGAAGCGCCACGCTGTGGATCTACTGAGAACACTTCCTCGCGGTGTCAACAAGGGTAGTCTGGGTGTTCTGATGAGTGACCTCCTGCCTGGCGACGTAGAAAATGTGCACAACAATTATTTTGCCGTCAAGATGAAGGCGGTGGCACGTGATGAAGAGAGACTCGAAAAGGGTGGCCATGGCATCGTTACAAGACAAACAGATAGCGATGTGCCGCTTGCCGTTGTCGGCAGTGGCGGTCCTCTCTCCGATGACATGTTCAACCCTGCAAAGTTAGGGAAGTTCAAAAATAACATTGAGGAGTTTGATAACTTGCCACTAAAGGAGGGATACACAAGATTTGCATCTTCAAAGCCTACCCGGGTCACTGCCTTTGGTATGCAGGTAAGAGTTCTGTATGGAGAGCCTGTTCATACACTTGGTCAGAGTAGAAACACTTATGTGCTATTTTTCTTTCATTCGTTGTCTTCCCACGGCGCCAATGCACATAGACTGAGCGAGAAAAAAAGACAGCCCATGTAAGTACGCATTTACTTGTTTCGGCGCATTTTCTTCCACAGTAAACTCGCCAGCTTGTTTTAGCTTGATGATTGCCCTGTTTCAGTGTATACCAAACATGACACCGGCTGCACTCAAACACGCTAGACAGATGCCCTTTTTTCATACAACAAAGCGTGACAGACAAGTCACCGTAGACAACCCAATACAAAAGATTCCCCATCTCTCCGCCAAGGGGTCTAGTGGATTTGGCACTCGGAATTCCGGCCATGCGACTGCGTTTTTATGGGGGCGAAATATTAAGACCCGGGTGCTGTGCCCTGTCAGTGCACGTTAAAGAAGCCGTGATGGTCGAAATTTTCAGAGCCCTCCACAACGACGTCTTGCATAGTAATATTGTGGTTTCAGGACGTAAAACCCCCATATTTATTATAAATACAAAGACTTCAGTGTATCTTCTGTTACAGCAGAATGATCGCGCTCGAACCGCATAATAGTAGTATAAAATTCACGTAAAAAGGACATAAGGATATTGCTCCGCCCTATTTTAGATCTGATTGGGAAACCATTAGTCATTTGAAGCTAATAAACAATTCGCTACATGCCAATAATTGCAGGTATATAACACGAAGCTCTTCATTACGGAGCTGCGCAACTTAAACCGTCCTACAGACAGTTCATCGGGATGCTTCGGCAAGGAATACCAGAGAATAGCCAATAACAATGAAGGACGTTCTTCATACACATCCGAGGGACACAAACAAATCACATGTATGTCGAGAAAAGATGGAGATCATATTTTCACACCATGGGAAAGCACAAGCGCTAGAAACGGGGCGCACAGGCGTAAAACATAACTTGCTACCATCTCGTCAACGTTGGGACCCAAGTAATCAAGACACAGATGACAATGTGTACAAGCGAAATTTCGTCTTTATTAGCTCTTGTCTTGGAGGGAAAATTAAAGGTTTCAGACACTGCCTTCAATGACCTCTTCATTATAAATTCAGCAAGGGGGGTGTGACAACTTCTCATCTCAATGTAGTCCAACGGAGCGTGTCGACAGGCACGTGACTTTGCCTACACTGTTTAGTCGCATATACCAGCAAGTGCTACCACTGCCTTACGCTGGTTAGTATTGACTAAGTGATCGTTAATTGCAGATTACCACGGCTGGTGCCCACTAAAAATACGTAAATGATCCCAGAGTGTCTCGAGTTCGCTTTGAGCTTTTCTAACATCAGCACTGCTCTTCATTCCATCAGAGTTCATTGACTATGCTGGCTACATTTCTTTTTACGTTCTGTGAAGCAAAATCCTGTCTCGCTGCATTCAAGTCACAGCTTACTTTGTGCGCTTCTTTTCGTTGAAGAATTCCTCAGGACGTTCCAGCCGTAGCGAGATGCCGGGACTGGAGGTTGCCAGTGATGTCTGCCCAAGTATGAGCGACTGGGTGTGCCTCACTACTGCCCAGGATCCTTACGGAACCACGCTTAAGGTTGCCGCCTGCACGGCTTTCACATTACAGTACTCTGTACATCATGCGCTGTATTCTGAAGCATCCCCTGCAGCTTCTGTTTCACAATGTCCAGTTACTGAAACGTAGTTGCAATACAGCAGTAACGGAAACTGCAGAAGGTAGGACCACTTGTCGGTGTCAGCAAATTTTGACGCCGCTGACAAATATTTTCAACTATTTCGTGGCTTCTTCATTCGTATATTAGTTAAACAAATCATTCCTATTTGTTAATGAAAAAAATTACATGGGGCGGAAGCAAACGTTAAGCGAGCCCTTTGTAATAGATGGCAACAACTGTTTTACTAGAAGAAAGCTTCTCTGTTTCTTGCCGCCGTATCGTTGTGCGTAATGGATGCTTCACTTTCCTGACACCACCTTCCTAACATTCCGGGGAAGATGTAACAGTTTCGATGCAATAAAATAAAATATTATTAACGAACGGGTTATTTAACGTCGTACATTGCAGTCGCCATGTTTACTATGCACTACAGTGTAGTGTACTCTCTCATCGGCGTACATTGAAGAAATGTACTTCCGTTCTGGAAAGAAATGCGAACAGCGGAACGCGTAACTTTCCGCCCAGTTAGCGCAGCTCGGCGTCGGTCCTCTAGTCCAAGATTGCGTGTCCATACCCGATATGCTATGGCTGTAGGAGGAGGGGGGAGGGGCGAACCTTTAGTTTTAGTCGGCGCAACCGGAGCCCTAGGATCTTTTATTTATTTTTTTTTGCTGGCTGGCACTATCGCACAGCGCGTGTGTTCCGATGTCAGGCATGACTCGCAGGTGATAAGCGTTCCTTATTTTGGCATGGCCCCTCGCCTTGTCGCACGCATGCGCGGCGATAGCGCCAGCCGGAACAATGTTCCAGCGATATACGGTGTCGCCGACAGAAAGCATAACTTCACCCACCGATAGCCAAAACTCATCGGAGTTCGACACGCACTCTCGGACTAGTGGACCGACTCAAGGCAGCGCTGATTGTGCGAGGAGCCACGCATCCCGCTATCACAATTTTTTTCTTAACGAGAGTACTAGCACTGAAGTACTTATGTGCACTGATAGCGCCGTAGATAACGATGATTTCTATAATATAATGGTAATTAGATGTCCTATCCTTCTCGCTTATCTGGAACCATTTATTTGGGAATAACAGAAATGTTACAAACCACGCAGCGCGCAATGGTGAAAACTACAGGGGCTAAGGTAAGGGATTGCAAAATGGCAGAATGGATCAGTAAACGAACGGGTGTAACCAGTTTTCTGGCATAGACTAAGTGAAAGAAATTGACATTGCTTGTCACGCACTGCGTAGGAAAGATAACCAGTGTTCAAAATCTTTTGCGAGCCATATAAAAAATGACCATAACGTAAGCAATATCTGCCGATCGCAGGTTCTTGATACGCTTGAGTACAACGGGACTATCGTACGTCAGTACTTCTACGAGACGTTCTGCGCCTTCAACCAATCTGCAACAGTGAAAGTCAACCGGCTTCATCCCACATCGGTTGAAAAGGATGATGCTGATATCGACGAGCGTCACGAGTGTCTGGCCGTCGATAAGAAGGTAAGTGGATGTTGGCATGCACTATACAGTGTTCTGGAATCCCGCTATTAGGCTTAAACCTTTGCACGAAGCGTAGAGCCTACAGGATCTAGAGATGCGTTTTACGGGGCGCTGCTATTGTGTCGTTTACTTGTGTGATGAAGAAACAATATTATAAAATGTGGCAGCTGGCACAATGGGCAGCTGGCACAAAGGGTGCAACGCTTGACTAATAGCGGAGTTTGTGGGTGACCTAGCTTCCTCCGGCCTCTACAAGCCCGAGTAAGGCACGTGGTTTGTCATGTGACTATCTGTGACAAGGTTTTGGCGGGAACATGTCCATGTGACTTCATGTGACGTCATTTAAGTGGTGATGCTACCTGACACTAAGCCAGCACGGCTATGCTAGGCAGTTGCTAGGGGACGTGACTAGATGTGACGTCAGATTACGTGCCCTAAACCTAACTAGGTGTGACGTAATCTTGGTCGGTAATATTAGCTGTAACTAAGCTATGCTAAGCGAGAGCGGCAATGGCAGGCATTCTAGACGATGCGAGCAGGGGCGGAAATGTTCCGCTGCAATGCCTCCAAGATTGGTCCACAATTTCCTGTCGGCGAGAAGTGGCGTAACGAAAGGCTTAACAGCTACGCTGTAACAAAAAAGTGAACTCTGACCCCGCCATGCTATTGGTCACGTTGACTGGTGCCTTTACAGATGTGGCACTCGCGCTGTCGTGAGCGCATGGTATGGACCTACGGCATGGTGGTCAAGGCCGATGGTGACGTCGGTTGGGGAGTCATCGCCATCCGTGGATCTTGCACTTGTTCGGTGTGGCCCCGACGCCCACCCGAAGGGCATCGACCGTTGATGCGGCTATTCATCGACGACGTTTGAAGCTTCTGGAGAGCTGGTCTTACTCGAACAGCCATCTCGCAAAAGAGGTGGTCAGTGGCTAAGCAATGTATACACCTGCGCTATAAAGCATGCTGCGGCACCACAACTTGCGCAGGAAAATCCCAGATTGCCCGCAGTAAAGAGCTCAAGGTCACTCAATAAACAGTAATGAATTGAAGTCCACCTGTCTCCATTTCGTGAAACCATGAAAATGATGGCGATGAACCGTGGTATGCTTTCATTCTGAACACTATAGGACTCTATTCAAGTTCAAGTTTATTAGTAATACAAGTTCATGATACATAAATTGGTTGCAGATGTTATAGAGACGAGGGTCCCGAAGTCTAAATGACTCCCAGGGGACGCTCGGTTAACAATATTTGTACATATGAAATACGCTGGAACACCAGAAATTTGTCAAGGACAAAACGTATGTAATGCTACAGAAAAGAAATGATGTTTGCGGTAGCACTCTTTGGCAGCTAAACATTGTCCACGTGAGTTATCATGCGGGAACTACATATCGGGTACTGCTAATGAAAAGTGAAGACGGACAGCACTGCTCAAGCTTAACGAAGACAACATCCGTGTGAGACCCAGCCTATAAGCGAGTTTGCACCCCTCCTGCGGTACACTCAACGTAGGTATGTGTCATTCTTATACTGTTTTCCACAATGGCTTCAGCATATACAACTTACTCCTACGCATCTACCCTCGTCGTTTAACCACTTTCAAATAGAAACACCTACTTCCTCAGGCTATCCGAGTGCACGTGTTGGTACAGATGTATTATATAAAAAAATACAGCGGGAGACAGACGAGGCGGCAAAATGTGCTGGACGAAGACAGACGACTTTGCATTTCGTCCCGTTTTGTCTGCCTCCTGTGCGCTAGACCGGTGTGATTTCTCTTTTTCTGATGAGCTTATTTGGTAGCAGGCATCTAGCATAGTGCACCGAGTGCTTGAAATATTTTGTTACTGATTGCATGTTGTCACATCCACCTCAGTGTATTGGACTGACTGCTTGTTACGAACAATTTTTATGAGTCTTTTTTGGGGATTCTCTGCATAACTGTCCACCTAGTAGAAATGGCTGCCTCTGCCTGATGTCATTAGATAATCGGATTTAATGTACGGTCTTCGACATTCGAGTGGCTAGAAGGGAATCTAGGGATCCTGCGCTCATCGCGTTGCAGGGCATACATGATTCATCGCACTTGTTGTAGATAGTTGTCCGCAGCTTAGTGGCGTCTAAGTCACGTGGATGGATAAATCCGAATACGTCAGATCCCTTCGTCACCTCATGTTCTCTTGGTCTAGCCAATAAGCGGTGGCACAAATTAGCAGCCCACAATGTGGACACTTACAGAATAGTTCCCTTGAACGCAAGCTCACGATCTTTTATCAACCCCAAGAGCAAAGCTATGAGGACAAGTTAGGTTTAGATTTGTCTACGCCCACTCTAAAACAAGAACGCTCGGTATCTTGGTTCACTTCGCTCTACTCACGTAAACGTACCATTATAATGGATGTAAATAAATAAAGGTCATGGCATTGTTAATCCCGGCGACACTGTGGGAAAGAAGTCACACTCGCCTTTCGAGGCTCAGTAATATCAGTTAAATTTTATTGTCACAAAGAGCAGTCTCTCATCAGTTTTTATTATACGCTGTTGGCAACATGAGCCACTGGGACATGCCTCGAGCTTCTGGGCAAGAAGACGACGAAAAGAAGAACGAGGGCGCCAGGTGTGCAAGTGTATCCCGGTCGCTAAACCACAGCGCTCTAACTATGGCCAGAAGACGCGGAGCCTCTCTGCCTATGACTCCTACTTCGCCAAACTGCGGCTCCGATGCGAGAAGCAACGGCTCACCGTCGCCACAAGGAGTAGCGAGGTTCGTCGCCTCGACCAGCGACATCGACAGGAGGCGAGCCGCCATAGAGGCGCGTTGGGCGAGCAACGTATTGAAGCCTCTGCCGACCAGCGACGCGCCATCATCCAGCAAGTCGGATTCCACGGCCAGTGCCAAGCCTTGGCTCGGGGCGAACGTCAAGACGCTCCACAGGGTTGTCCTGGACAAAGAAACCGGCCAATCGCACACAAGGGTTAGCAGCGGGACCTGGGCGGAAATGAGCAAGCGATATCAAGAAAGTAAGTCGCTCGTTCTCGGGCACCGATCAACTCTTTTCATCAATGTTAAGGCCTTCACCAGACCCAACAGTTCTGACAGGTTTCAGGGCTTCAGTTCCCTTCCGCATACGTGAAACGTTTCATGTCAACTCTGCCTGGCTACTCAAATTGGTATGGACAAAATTCACAGGTGACGTACAAGAGCCGTCGGGAACATGTGTGTGACAGTGAGAGGCAGGCGCCGGTGGAAGACTCCGAAAAAAGTTGGGCTCTGCTAGGCAGTAATAGAAAACCACATTTTTTCCTAATTTTTTTCCTCAAGAGGACTGATTGGCTAAATTTGCATAAGCCGTCGCGGCTGGTTGCAATGCCAGTACAAGCCGCTTGCTGAGTCACCGCTGTAATGCAGAAGGAAGAGATGGAACAAACTATGAGGGACTGCGTAATGTGTTCTTTGATAGCGTATTCCGTAATATGCATGACCTAGCACAAAGATTAATCTCATGGCGTCTTTAAATATTTACCACATGCGTGCGTACCTTGAAATTACATTATGCAGGCAGCTGCAGAGCAGTCTGAAATCCGTGACGTTGCGAGATTTTTTTTTTGTTATTGCAGCAACTGGCTGGATTCTTGCCACAGAAAAAATAACGTCAAAAACTGCTTAGCTTGAAACATTCTACCACAGGCCGCGGAATCTACGATTTTAAGGGCAGAAGCTATTCTTTTTTTACTTTGCATGACTTAATGTACTGAAATTCCTGGGCAGGGTACGCCCAAGTCCTTCCAATGAAATCAACGAGCTTTTCTTTTGCAGATGTGTAGGACGCGTACATTCTTTCTGAGTGCACAGCAAGAAAAAAAATAAACCACTTTCAGCTTCAGTACTCTCGTAGACGTTATAAACAATGCCGTGGAAACTTTGAACCTGTAATATTCTTATGTTGTAGTCTCAGAACGAGATACCTTTTATTATCTTGATCAAATGGTGCATCTAAGAGCTTCCAAAATTTTCCAGTAGTAAGTACGTCATCTTTCGTTATACAGTGTTAACCCAGGAATCAGAATAGTTATTTAAAGAAAATATTGGTTTGGTTCTAGTGCTGGTTCAATGCGCTCCATTCTTATGTTCCACACAAAGACGAAGAGAAAGTATAGCGTTTCATCAACCCTTTCGCAAATCGCGTGTCTCCGACTCCTAAAGGGTAATTAATAGTGCGTCGTTGCACCCGCACTCGCATGCGAACACAGCCGTCTTGGTCAGTAGAGCTCGCTGATGTTTCTATGTTAAGCAGTATTCGCTGTCGCAGCCATACTGATACACATTTAGTAGACTTATACAGATGTCGCAGACATGCACTACACATTTAGTACACTTGACATTTCAGCGTACAAGGAATTTCGCTAGAGCCGACTTTTCTACAGACAGACAGAGAGCCATAGATAGATAGATAGATAGATAGATAGATAGATAGATAGATAGATAGATAGATAGATAGATAGATAGATAGATAGATAGATAGATAGATAGATAGATAGATAGATAGACGCCTTCAATTTCCTGAGAAATGCTTACTATTTAAGAACAGCCTTTCATAGATATCCTGCATTTACTGCTACTGCATTAAGTAATAGTATACTAAAGCAGTCCTGTTATTCGCTCGCCGAAGGCAGCTCTGCTTACACTACCAAAGTTATGTCTCCATAAAAAAAAGTGCATAGGCGTGCCTTCTCATTTCTATGGAACCATCACATTCCTGATGAAGGATATCCGACAACACTTTATCGGCGGGATTCAGACACCTCGAATAACATCCTCATTTTAGTCAGTATCCTAAGTTCTATACGTCGTCGTACAGTAACGCCACTCGAAGTCATAGCTCTGGCCCTGTGTTCTGTGATTCCTTGCAGGTACGCAACAAGAGCGGAACGAGCGCCTGAACCACGAGACCTTCGGGTATGTGTGGTGTACCCTCGTTGCCCTTGCCGTTATTGCCATCATTGTGGGCCTGTCACACTTTCTATCGAGACGGAGACACTCGGCGCTGTACAGCACATCCTCGCGATCCACTGTTGCGTCCGATGACCTAAGTCAACTTTGTGTCGACGCGCCAACGAATGATTCGTGCCGCACAGCGATATGGGAGCTCCGACGAACCATCGATTTCGACATCGCTCCCTGCCATGATTTCCACCAGTACGCGTGCGGACGCTGGCGACCGAAGGTGGGCGGCGACACCAGCTATCTCTCACAAGAGACGCAGCTGTTCAACTCTCTCGTCCACGACACCCTTTTGAACGTGTCTTTCGATATCCAGGAAGGCAAACCGGCACCGTACGGCGCTCCAGTTCACCAGATGGCGCAATTCCACGCAAGCTGCTACTGGATGTTCACGGGGCGTAACTCTGGTGGCAACATCAACGACGTCATGGAAGCCTTGCGTATCAACCTTGAGTCCTGGATCACAGTTAGGTCAGCGGAGGAACTCGTTGAGCTAACAGTGAGCACGAGCTTAAGGACTGGGCTGTCTGCGTTCGTCAACGTTAGGCTCCTGAAAGGTGACGTGCTTCTTGACGTAGGATCTACGATCGCGAAGGCCTTCGTCTACAAGCCGGGAAGGAAGCAATACCTAGTCGAAGCCGTCATTGAGCTCGGCGTGAACATGAGCAACGCCGTACAAAGGATGATGGACCTGGATTACAAAGTTGATGGCCTATTGATAGCTTCCAATGAAATCAACGCGCTTCGAAAGCCCACTGTTCAAGAACTGGCCCGCCTATTCCCGCAGGATCAACTGGATTAACGCCTTCAACAGAGACCGCCCGGAACTTCTTCCAACGGTAGCGAATGACACCAAGATTTCCCTGAGTGGCGCTACGTTTATCAAGGACGCCTTAGACATCTTTCGTCAGGAACAACACGCTGTGACTGGATTGTATGGCTTGCTGAGTATAATGTCAACGGTAAGACCAATCTCTTTTCTACAATATGGTTCTAAAATACAGAGTCACGTTTACCGCTTGAAGGGAAGGCGATGGTCGCCACACGGGGCCAAATAATGTAACTTTCATAAACGGCGATGGCACAGCGTTTATTATTGTTTTTTTTGGGGGGGGGGGGGTGGGGTGACAGCAAAAGACATTTTTTGTGCACCGTTTTCCTTGGCGCTTCGTTTTCATTCATCACTTCAAGTGCCTCAAATATTGTATTGCAAGTCGCTCCTATCGCGGAGACTGACATGGTCATGGTGCTGTGTTGAGATACCTCGGATGGTCAAAATGCATTCGGATATCCCCAAATAACGTGTCTTATTGTTGAATGGTGCAGAAAATCGCAATTATTTATTTGAGTTACTGCCAGAGGACGATTATTGAATTTGAACTTTACAGTTCCTAGGAACACACGTTCGGTCAGTGACGAAAATATATTCTGACAGAGAAAAAATGCCTTCTTAATTATGCCTTCATGCGAGTTCAGATAACAGTAAACGCTTTTTAGGTGGAATTCTTCAAGTTCCAACGAATAGCGTAGTTGGGTCTTTCAATCATGGGAGTTGAACGGCGGTGAGTAGCTGTGTGCTTCACAGTTACTGGGGTGCAATCCCTCGGCCACAACGCTTCCGTTTGCATCTCCCAGGTAATGAAGTATTCGTACTATGCACGTTACGTGAGCTTCAAGGAACCATTCGCTGGAGTCAATTGGTGCCTTCTCCTCACGGCCTGGCACTTCAGCAAGCTCTATCCGGCGTGGCTGGGCGCTGAGTTCTTAAACTTTGACTCAACGGCAAGGTTCAAGAAAGCCTTCAACGAGGCCATGACGGTCGTGCTCAGCGACAACATCATCAACTATGGCGTCTTCCTCGATACGGCCCTCCTCAGTCGCACATGGCTCAATATTTTTGGTACGCACGAACCGCCGTTGTCACTAGCATAACCTGGAACGTGAAACGACTGAGCGGCTACGTGTTGTCTGCATCGATGTAGTCTTAAAGGGCAACTCCGACGATATTTCAGATTCGACTGATCTTAATGAAATTTTGAATATGTACTCCTCTCGGTAACGTAATATTATTTGCCAAATCTGGCGGTTGCAAGTCATTTAGTTTTCCTAGAAGGGAATTGTAAAATTGTTTAGCGGATACCCCTGCGGGCCACCCTGTGTGTTTGACGTCATCACATTCAACGGTGCGTACCCGAGCCGGCGGGCCTTCAAAAACAAAACAGCGATACTTCAGCCGCTCAAATCGTCGCTGTCAAGTTCAGGAAGGCTGACATAACTCAATACATCGTCGGATGAACTCGCCGCGCATATTTCTGGCACCAGCTTCATATTGATGATGGCGAGAAGGATGTGACGTCATCGCATACGCTGCACGAAGCGTCTACTCGTTTCGGTTTCGGTTTGAACACGCCTCTTAGTCTGTTATTAACGTGAAAGCGTTTCTTGGCTAAGTTGGCGATAGCGCGCGCCCAGCTTCCGTCCCTTTTTCGACCGTCTCCTTTTTCGACCAAGCAACGCTTTCAACCGATACTGTACAACCGTTTCCAAAAACGTCGAGTATCCGGCGTTCCTCAGCACAGCAGCTGATGCGGAAGACAAGAGTTGTGAAAACGTACACTTCCCCGACATTTCCTATTAAACTGTTTCTCGGTGTTCTGCGGACAGTGCCTAAGTTGATTTCTTAGCGATTAACTGCGACTTACGAAAAAGGCTAGACTTATTTGTAACCAATCGCCATAGACCTATTATTGTATCATTGTTGTAATAATTTCACCCACAGCGCGAGACGCGCCTTTTCTTCCCAGGTGAACCCACGTACGTCGTCCCCATGTCTGCGGACTCTGGTCCGGTGTCAATGAACGGCACATTCTTGCCCAACTTGGCGGCCGTAATAGCCGCCCAGGTCGGCACCGTTGACAGAGACGCCGTGTTCGTCGAGAGCCACGACTTTGTCATGGGTGAACTAGGCTACGGCCAGAGGCGCGAGGGAAAGTTCGCTATACCGCCTGCTTTAGTTGCTTCGAAGGGCCTTCTGTCCTTACAGCTGCCCGACGTGAACGTCGGCCTGTTCACACTCCGCTACCTCATCTTGCGCGCCATATACGAGAGAGCTGCGACGTACCAGAGCGGTGAGGCGCCTGTAACTTCGAGAATCCCCGTTAGAGGTTCCGGCATGGCTGGCTACGTCCTGTCCTGCTTTGGCCAGTCGCTCAGGAAGAGCCTCAACAAGAGCCTCGATGAAAGTGAGGAGGTCCTTAAGGTTTCAAAAGTATCTATTATAGAAGCACTCGAATCAAAAGGTCCGGGTTTGTGAATGCTTACGGATTTGTCAGTGTCAGAATCATAATGTCATGATGTGAAGATACTCCTCTCCTTAGTACAATATGTAACTCCATAGGATGATGTTGCATTGCATAAAATCATTTCGTGCTGTACGGTACCGTGCATAGTCTGCACTGGCTGAATGAACGCAGAGCAGAAAAGCCGGGGACGACGTACTGAATTTACATAAACTTGTGCAATATTACACGGCAAATTAAAATTCACAATAACAATTTGGAAATTACGTTGCAATTATCCACTCGACGGCTTTATCGGAACACATAGAAACAAAAAAGAGACTTCAAGATGAATACCGTGTTCATTTAGCCCGTCATGGTGGTCCAGTGATTATGGTACCTGATGCCGATCCGGACGACCGGGGTTCGATGCCGGCCGTGGCGGTCTCATTTTCTAGAGGTGGAAGCTTGTAAAAGCAAGCGTACTGTTAGTTTTAACAAAAATAATGTAATCCAGCCAAGGAAACAGACGACCACAGGAAAACAGGAAGGAAGACATGAAAGCGGCTGAGCCTACCGTTCTTCTGTATTCTTTACTGCTTGCCTGTGCCCGGCTGTCTCCTTGGCTGGATTACTTGTTTTCTCTGATGCAATGCTCTAACTAGCCCATCAACGAGTTTTACTGGTACTGTTCCTCATCACTGAGTGTTACAACTCGTCATGCGGTCAAAATTCCCGGTGCCCTCTATGCCGCTTGGCTCACGTACAATCATATCGTGGTCTGGCACTTTAAGCCCATCTGTCAGAAAGGGATGTCCATCGGTTTTAGTTTTTTATTTAGCTCCTCCAATGTCTTTCTAAGTTACAAGGCATGCTTTTACAGGCGCTATCAAGTCCCTGATGGGTGGCCGTTGGGCTGCGCTAACGGCCCTGGCCATGACGGAGAGGGATCCTGTGACGTCAGGGCGCCTCGATATACGTGCCCGTCGAAGACTGCTGTTCCTGGCCCTGTGTGCTTCTGGATGTGGAGACCCGGACGACGCGGACCATTGCAGAGACATGTCGCGCGTCATGCCCGACTTCGTAGATGCGTACGGTTGTGCCCGCGACGCGGACCACAAGTGCGACTGCAGCGCCTTGAACAACTGCGAAACGCATTTGCCCTCCGTTACGGATTAGAGCTCGGCCTTGGCCTAACAAAGCCTCGGAAAGGAGCTGTTCGTAGTTGCACGGTGGCGAAGCCGCACGAGACAACTGATTCTTATCCTAGTATACTAACTTTTCATAAAGTACTTTGATTGCGTTGAATTGCGTGCCTTTATTGCTGTGAGCATCCAACGGTGCACCGAAAGTTAAATCGGTACGCTTTATGAACGATTCACGGAGATGCAAGAAATTGCGATTACTGGATGATCTGGACATTCCTGGGTGTTCAGCACGCCAGAGACCGGGCCTGCAGGCTAGACCTCTCGGTCACGTCGCGGTACTAGCTGCATCCACCGGTTATCGCTCTTTGCTAAACCAAATAAAAGTTTATTCACTCACTCACTATGTAATATGTCTGGCGCAGCACGCGTAGTATGGTTCATTTCTAAATCAGTTCTGAAGTTGCTTTCCTTACTGTATCAAAAGGCTGGACAAGATGCATGCAACTTCAACTGGCATTCTTCCTGTTAGTGGCCCCTGTACAAGACAGCTGATGAGATACTGCTTACAGCAGTCATCTGTGCGATCAAGTGATGTACGCAAACATGTATAGAAACCTCCTTTTATTTTACAGTTCGATTTTTTTTACGCATCAATGAACGTGAACCTGAGGACACCAAAAGGGACGTATGCCCTGCTAAGGGTATTTCTGAGGACGATTGTAATTCGTGCAGTGGTGGCATGTTCATACGATTGCTCCAGAGCAGTTCGAACTTTCACTAGCGCAATCTCATTTCATTGCGTTGTGTTTAAAATGAAATAAACCAATATTCGATCAAGTTTAAGCTTAGAGTTTGTTTCTGTCTATGTTGTTATCTTGGTGCTTATCTGCAATGCGCAGTGCATGGTGTGACAGTGAGAATTGTGGGGAAACGTGTTCTGGCCTCCATGGTCTGCCATCATGAGGCCAGAAGGCCATGGACGGCCACCAGGGCCTCCGAGACTGGCGTACCCTCGGAGGTCGTGAGAAAGAAGAGAAAGAAGGAACGTGCTGCGTGCTTGCTTCAGAATGGTGCCACCGCACGGTGTTCAGTATATTTTTTCACTTTTCAGCTTTCATATAAACATATTATTTGAGACCAAACGAAAGCCAACAATGTGTTTACACATTTAGATATGTTCACTTGACATCCCTGAAACGTCAGTGTATGGCGACTGTGTTGGCATTTAGTGTGGCATTGTTGTTTTGGAAAAGCCAAGAGGATGATTTCGGGGATTCTACGTCCCATAACTTCGCTTCCACCGAAATGCAGCCGCCGCAGCCGAGATTCGATCCTGCGACTTTCGGATCAGCTGCCGAGTGTCGCAGCCACTAAACCACGGTGGCGGGACGGAATGCAAAATCGCCACGCTTTCAAACTAGAGCTATTAAATGCACACTGCATATTGCGCCGACACATGTGAATTAACATGTCGAATGTTTACTGAAGCAGCAAAAATTACAGCCTGGCAACTGGATATTATTTTCACGACCCCTTTAAAAGCTTTCTTGTAGAAGCCATAGAGGAATGTGAAGCGGAAGGGAACAACTCAGCCACAAGTCATTGTCAAGAACACTTAATCTGGTGACCAAAAAGCGAAGGGTCAATACGGATAATCATCGCCGTGCCTTTAAATACAAACACCAAAACGTCATAATCAGGCACACTGCATTTACTGGGTCCGCAAGTCTTGACGACCTCTTGTTCTTAAAAAGATCATTGACGCCGCACAGAACACGGGCATTTAGTATTTCACCTTCATCGGTACGTGAACGCCACAGCGGATGCATATGAAGAAGAAGATGATGAAGTGATGCTCCCGGTCTTCAGCTTTTTGATGCTCTTGACATTGTTGACATTACGCAGCTGCACAAGCACCAAGTTGGTGGCCAAGAGACTTCAAGTACATCGCGTCAGGCTGCACGATTCGCTTGTCATGCCTTGCGCGGCCAAGGAAGAAGTACTGGTATCTCGGGCTCGCTGGAGCAGCCAGGCCGGTGGTACCGGGTGGCGGAACCATGCGCTGTTGTCAGTCAGGTGAGAGGCGTAGATATTGGACGAAGTCAGCAGGCCTAAGTGAGGTGTACGAGCGCTCATTCATTTGAAACATACTGGGGACCGCAGTGGTATCAAATCGGGAGAGACGCAATTAATGTAAGTAATCTAAAAAAGGTAATGGAACTACGAAAGAAATTGCGCAGTAATTTTGGGCCGAAATACGATTTAACATACAACGGGCAGATGTAAAACATCTCGTGATCATATCCAATTAAGTCTTGATGTGAACGACCAACACACCTATTACAACACGGTCCTGTACACGCACGTTATTCATGCTGTATGACAGGCGCACACATAAAAGCCACAACACATTTGTCAGCGTAAGTGGCAGATTGTATAATTGCTGAATGGACGTGCTTCGGTTCTGCCGCTACAACCAGCATTTGTGGCACGCAGTCATGCATGGGTTTGTACTGTGTGTATGTACACAGCACGCTTCTCCATACGGTGGAAGAAATTTTGCACCTGCTACTATACCACTTCGAGTCCCCTCCCCCCTTCTTGAAGAAAGTCCATCGCTCAAGAACCACATGTGCGCACTTTGCGCGCACATTGTGGTTTTATTAATCTTACGTTATCATTTGTAGAATTGCACATTCGGTGTTATAAGAGAGTCGGCTATAAGGTAGCTTGTATCCCTGACTTCGCGCGTACAGAAAAATGGGCTGAGCTTTAAACTTTGTGAATCTAGTTACGACGAGCGAAGCATGTTTGTCTCCTTTGTAGCGTGTCATTCTATCCTCTCTTTGCTGAAATGTTTTACCAAGCAACTTTGCTTTTGCTTGAGATTTTGCAGCCTCTCGTCTAGATATATCTACTGGATGATTGTACCGAGTCTATCGCTTGCGCTGAGGTGTACGGACAGACGGCTCAGCCTGCGCACCATCCATTGCGACATTAGTAATGACAGTAACAATTGTGATAAGGTTTGAAAAGCGCAATATTTTGTATCCCTTATCGGGAGCGCTGCTGAGTATGCATGGGTGGCAAAAGCGAATGAAAAAGTGGAAAGGAGGAGAGAGCCGTAAGTGAGCGATCAAGCACCGGAGAAGCAGCTATTAAACCCTCGCCTAGTCACGTGGGCACAGCCGAGTAAGCACAGCTGCGAGGCCTCTCCGCAGCGGATCACGTTGCGTGGTGTCATACCTGGTAGACCTGCGCTCCGGTGGCTCAAGGCCGTTGCGACGTGACGAATTGCTTCGCGAGACATGCTGTAGCCGACATTTCGCTCTAAAAATGCACGCTCGTGGCCCTGACATGGAGCTGGAGAAAGGAATGAAGTGAAAGCAGCCGAACAACACTGTAAGGCTAGTAGAGCACAAATTGTGATTTAAATTTTGATCGTTGAACAATTGGACACTTTGTCGGCTACTACGCATTCTACCAAATTGAACGTCGTACTCAGGCTCCCACTGCAGCGCTTGCATGAAAGGCCACTATCGGTTTAAAAGCTCGTTGGACGTTGACCAACTGATTTTTCTTTTTCAATCACGAGTGAGAAAAATCACATTGCTCTCAAGAAAAGGGAATAAACCTTACGAACGCTTCTAAACAACCATTAGAGTGTGCTCTGCACGTTCACACGATCTTTCCCTTGTTATCACTTCATGTTCTCTTGCATATCGATGTGTTCATTGCTTTCACTCCCCAAGCTTAGCTTAGCGAATAAAGCGCGACCTTGGTTATCCTCCCTTTGTTTCCTGTATTTCTTTTCGTCCCTCCATGTGTGTCACTAATCGTTACCGCGTACCGAACCTCGTGTACTCCGGCTACCATGCGTGTCTAATCCTGCCGAAGAGGCACCGCGCACAAGGATTCAGAGAGGAGTTGGCTTGCCAAGGCTAGCGGAACCACGCGACGCCGACTCGTAGCTTGTTCCTTCACCTACTCTTGGCATGCCCGTACCAAGATGTGCACCTAACCGGTTGAGCCGGTTTTCCAGAACGGGCCACCTCCGGTTTCCCAAGGTCACGGCGGCGCTGAGCGGTTACTACGAGTGCACGGGCTACGTCCGACTGCCACGACGCGAGGTGCTCATCAAAGTTCGCCACGAAATCCAAGGTGCGTTGCTGAACTTGTGCATTCTGCCCCGTCAAGGTGGTCCAGTGGCTAAAGCACTCGGCTGCTGATCCGAAGTCCGGGATCCGTGGCCGGGATCGAATCCCAGCCACGGCGGCTGGATTTCGATGGAGGTGAAATGTTGAGGTCCGTGAACTGTGCGTTGTCAGTGCACGTTAAAGAACCACAGGAGGTCGAAATTTCCTGAGTCCTGTACTGCGACGTCTCTCATAATCATGTTATGGTTTTGGGATGTTAAAAAAATTGGCCGCGTATCTGCGTGCTTCGCTGCAAATGTCGTCGAAAGACGAAAGACACGCGTGACGATTATGTGGTTTACTTGACTTTGTGCATATTCGCTTGCCTCCAAAACTTTGTACAATGGTACGTACGTGCTATATCCTATAGAGAAATTCCCAGTCGCATCTAGAGCGCATATTCAATATAATCTTGCATGAGTACACAAGAATCACATGTGTGCCCTCTAGAGCGCGTATCATGCATTAAAAATTCGTTCCCGTTATCATTTGCAGTGTTCGACAGCGACAGGAACGAAAGCGGCTGTCACGTGGGCTATGTCGTCAGCGACCAGCGATGCTGTGAGTGCACAATTGCGCCGTAGCTATCATGAACGTTGAGCACCACAGGACAGCGAATATCTGTACTACAATAGAAGGGACCGTCATAGGGCGTCTTTTTACGCCTGAAGCGTTTAGTAGCTGTTACGTCCATATAAAGTGCTCAATTATTGAAGCGCTTAAATTTAAGGCTAAAGTACAGTTCCGCTTGCACCGTCTTCGGTGGCGCCATGTGGGGCCGATATTGGACCAGATCCCTCGTCGCCTTTAGTGGACATATGCCTAGGGGCATGGCGCGTTTATCACAAGGACTTGTTTGTAGCAGCTGTTAAAATGCAATGTTTACACGCCGCCTTTGTTCCGTTAGTACTACACTTAGGTATATAGTTCTTCATATTTCATGGGGAACAGTTCCTAGTCATAAACTGCGCTAGTGCCCATGAGAGGAGGAATGTAGCATAGATTACAGAGCAAGCCATTTATATATACTTCAAATGAACGGCTTTCATCCGGACTACTTGGTAACTTTGCATGTTACGTGGTTGCTCCAAACCTACGGCGGACGGACGAAAGTGAGCTACTCCGGTTGTTAGTCAGCAGAGATTTGTTGTTCCCTACCTATCGGCCATTCCTCTCCAATTTTCTTCAGCCACTTGGCATGAACAGAACTGTTATCAAATCCGCAGAAGCGGAAGAACTGTGTTGTCTAATGTTGGCATGTTAGCACTTCGCAAGCCGATCGATATGAATATCAGCTACAGGATGTAATTGGACCGAAGAAGAAGGGTGCTTAAGGGCTTAGAGCTAGTGGGTTCAGCAATATATAGTGGGGTATGACATTAACGCCTCCAGGCGCTAGTGCGTTCGAACGCTTTTGGTTCGAGCGATCCTGGGCGGCAAAGGCTCTCGTGCTTGGAGGGCTGTGTCTTGCCTTTAATATATCACAGCTGCGCTGCGACATTCAACCGCTATGGTATGAACTATACTGTCGCATTTGTTTCACTGGATCACTGCCGAAGCCGGGAGGAGCCCAGACCGCAATTAGACCATCTTTGTTTCGTATGTTGCCCGCTTCTCTCCCGCTTCTGCAATATTCAGGTCAGAGTGTTGTGCACCGACGCGTCCACAAAAATGTGCACTGATCGTTTTTGAGCGCACGCCTGTGAAAAGTGGTGTAGCTTCGAACCGCCGGCGCTTATTGTTTTCAAGAGCGGCCCTTGCGTTAATGCGGCGCTAACGGAGCACTGTACGAAATATTATCGACACAAATACACGTAAGAGAACTTTCCTGGCCTTCTGTGTTTGCAGCAGTACCCAACTATCCCAACTTGTAGCTTCACTTATGCGAAGTACGTAGCAAGGTCCAGAAATTCCTGAACACGGCAAAAATATTATAAGTCCTCGGGATTTGTTTACAGTAATTGATTTGTGGGGTTTAACGTCCCATTTGTTTACAGTAAGATGACTGATTGATGTCTGTGGTTTTATATCCCAACACTATGAAATGTTTATGGGAGAGGCCGTACTGGAGGGCTCCCCGAAGTTTCGACCACCTGGGGCTTTTAGGGGCGAAGCTCCTTAAGGCGGCACCCGTTCGTCCCTCGTCGTAGTCGTAGTGCGTAACCAGTCTTACGCTTTGACCTCCAAGGTGGTGCCGGTGGGAGATTTCTCCTGTGCGTTGTTGAACAATAAAAAATTCGCACCGTGCGCGTTAACTAAAACCGAATTCTTCTGTCTCTCATTACCTATTAGCAGCCATTGGCATGTTCCAGTAGGAAACGTTAGTAGAAGTAGCAGTGTAAGTGTTAGCTAAAAGCCGACTTCTTCTGTCTCTCATTCCCATTAAAGTCCCTAGATATTTTTTTTTGGAAGAAAGATCTAGGGACTTTAATTCCCATTAGCAGCCATTGTTTACCTCCAAGGTAGTGCCTGGTGAGATTTCTCCTGTGCCCCGGCACTGCCCCGGCAAACGCGAGAGACAACGTTGGCGCAGGCAGCGTCTCCTAGCGAGTTTCTTGATTGAGAAATACCGACTGCTCGCGTTGGAGAAGCGTTCAAAGGCAAAACCCATCTGCAACCAGTGCAAGAACCACTTAGCTTACATTTCACCGACCACAAAGCGGTCATAATGAAAGGACAACGGAAACCAGCAATAAAAGTTTGATAAAACATTTAATCAATCGTTTCACGTCAATTTTATCGGGCGAATTAACGGAAGAAATTTCACGGTTTAACCGACGATTACTTCCAGGAGCTTCGCCCAATCTCATCGTCATTCACCTCGTGGATCTGCCGTCATTTTTTTTTAACATGCACTGACATCCGACACTACACAGGCTTTAACATTTCGCCTCCATCGAAGGGCAGTTGTCGTGGCCGGGATACGATCCCATGAACTTGAGCCCAGCAGCCGAGTTAGGCCATAGCCGCTAGACCGCAGTGTCGGGGCGGTAAGAGGAAAAGTTAGCTCTGCCACGGGTTGTTTCTCGCAGATGTCTGTCGGCCGGGGTCCTTTAGCCCTGGTGGCGAGTTCCGCAACTGCGTTCCCTGCGACTTCGGCTCCTACACTGAGCAGCACGGCTCCCCATTCTGCCTATGGTGTCCACCGGGCAAGTCCACATATCGACAAGGAAGCACTTCACCAGATGACTGCGAAGGTGCGGCAATCTGCCTGTTTAACGCACGAAGCTGTCTTAGTCGACCATATACCTGCGGTGTCGTCGCTCGTGTCACGCTGGTCACGTGACCTGAAGGAGAGAGTGATGCCCGGCGGAAACGGGGGAAAGGGCATTTAGAGGAGTGAGAGTGAGGCTGGGCAGAAAAGGAGAACTGAAAAGGAACTCGTGTCAGCGTTTGCGCTCTCCCTATAAGTGTGCCCATCCCTATGCCAAATCGAAACCGTGTGGGGTTTCGTTTGCCTTTTTCTTTTTCTTTTCGTTTTCTTTTTTAATGCTGAACCTATGTTGGCGGAATCAACGGCAACAGAGCTCTCAGTTAATAGTCTACTGACCTAAACAGATTCATTGTTTCTCTTAAGTGTCTCTTTAAAATCCTTGATTGTCCCTACTATCCAGAAAAAGAAAACATATACCTATGCCTTCTTTTCTTCTGTACGCGAAATTTCATCAAATTGTGTCTCGCGAAAAAAAAAGTTAGTTTCGTTTCGTTGAATAGCGCTTTGTTGCGTTAGGTTATCTTTCAAAAGTCTTAAGACAGTTGTGGAAGAAGTAGCTTATGATGAGCGTTAAGTAAGGTTAGGTTCTTTATCATCTTTTGAAGTGCACTTGCTCTACTTTACAGTGTCCTGGGTTATATATGCTTTCCTATTTGGAATAGCGACCATGACATCACTTGCCCTGTTCCTACGGTAAGCAACATTTTGCATACGTAGCATTTATTTATTTACTGAAAATACCTTTAATCTCACCGGGATGATCTCCTGCTCACAAGTAGAACCTTGCTTACACACTTAGTGTAAGCTGAGTTGAGTTTTCCAGAAAAACGAACATGAAAGAAGTGACAATTCTGTGCGTTTTCTTTAGGCCTTTCTGGTCGACGCGAGGTGACGTCTCGTCGCACAGATGGCCCGCAGACGAGTTCTACTACTCGGTGGACTTTAGGTAGCAAAGCTGTCTACGGAGCTGTCACCGCAAATTGTCTGCCATGCTGTCCAGAACTGTAGCACAGTCAGTGATGATAGCTTCTGCTAGGATGGACTTGCACGCTAGTTGGTTGAGCATCGTTGAACCAGCAGCAACGCGAACACAGGGACGACGAAGAAGAAACACACACCATGCCGAGAGTGCTGTGTGTTTCTTCTTCGTCGTCCCTTGTCCAGCAACTTTGCTTGTGCTAGCTCGAATCAAGGGAGTCGGTAACTTTTGGATTTGGCGGAATATAACAGGGAGGCGAGGGGGCTTCGAAACGGGGAGTGCTATCCTTCAAGCTGTCAAATTCCGTCATGTTGTCAAGTTCGCCATCTTGTCCACCCTGATTGCCCAGAAGGCGTGCGACGGACTCCCTGATTGGCTTAAAATGCCCCCATTACAAAACTCGAGAACATGGTGGAATTTGACGATGTCCAAATAACATCCCGGGAGGCGCAAGAGCGTGTTTCGGTAATAACGGTACCGTATAAAACAATAAAACACAGACGCGCGTGCGAAACGGTGCAAATAACACATCGCGATTGCTGCCGTCACCGACTGGACAGTGCATATCATGCTACTGTCGCGTGGTGTAAGACTCTTTCGTTGCTGTGTCTTTTGGCGGAACTGATAAACGGCCTTCTACACACAACAATAAAATTATCACGGATTGTCACAATTTATTAGGCACACGCCTGTGGAGTGATGCCTCTTAATGTAGCGCTGCAGAAACGGGCGCAGAAAAGATAAAAAATAGAAAGAGACGGCGCACTTTCAACTGAAATTCGTAGCACCCACAACAACATAAAAATACACAAACAGCACCACTGTGATGCATCCCGGCTTCAGGCTTATTCACCGATTTCATATGGAGTGGAAACTAACTTTTTGCACCGATGATGTGTCGAGACAACTAAGCAATGAGCAATCCCCTCAAATAAAAGAGAAACGGAAAAATCGTAATGGTTAAAGCAACCGTTTCCTTGTCTCTTCCTTTGGTATTCGAGGCCCCGAGCTCAAATGCGGGGCCATCATAACAGGTGCATTCGCTCTGCCCACTCAGCAATTCGGCCTTCGTCGTCTTCGGCGCATTAACGATACCAATACTTGCATTACCAGCCTAACGTGACCATTCTGAAGTGACGCAGGCCATGTTCCTGCGACGACAATTAACGTTCTCAAGAAGCTAGCCTGTATTAACGTTCCATCTGGCTGGCGAACTTGTACACGTTGGAACTGTGGCGAGCAACTTTAGTCAAGTGCATTTATGAACGAACTTTCCGCTGCTCTCTAAACCAGGGTGTCGCAGGCCTGGTCGACCGAGCACAGAGCTAGGACCATCGTCATGGAGGATAAGCTTTCACGTTACCTTCAGGTAAGCATCGAAGTACAGCCATTCTAGTTGCAAACTCTTATAGCCTAATTGTTGAAGACCTGCCGAAGAAGTGTTGCTCTTGAATGCGAACACGGAAGTAATCGACATCATCCTGAAAGTGTTGCTTTTCACTACAGAATTATCCGCCATTGTTTTCAGCTCCTTCACATTCACAAACATTTTTGAAGAGCGTAGCTCTTTGTGCCTGCCTTATTCTGTCTCGTCTGGTAGAAAAATCATCGCCATGAAATATCATGAGGAAATGCGCGTGCGGTTCCATGAAATGCACAGCCATTTCAAGCGCACTTCTGTATTCTCTTGCGTTCATGCTCTTGGCCCACCACTACATAAAGGCCGACGCATTTCACAGTATAGCATGCATTTTATACAGTATAGCGAGGGGGTGGGAAAGAGAACTGACTATGGCGAGGAAAAGGAGGATGACGTCACAACCGCACATTTCGCTCCAAGCCAATTTGAAACTAGACACGTGACCCGATCGAATACGTAACATGAAGTGACAACTAGTCACGTGACATGTTCCCGTCAAAATCGTGAAGCAGCTAGTCACGTGACAAGTTACGTGACTTCGGTGAGCTTGCAGGAACCGGCAGAAGTTATTGGCCTCGAGATCGACCTATAGGTGGCAGTACTGTCACTGCGTTAGTGTGGACAGGTGGTCGACGGCGCGCATTGAAATGTACACAGCGTCCCAACGTTTTGAGTGGTTTGAGGCAACTGTTAGTAATGGTTGATTGCAGTCAAATGGTTATCTAGAAATGCTCCAATGTGACGTTGCTGCTTGAAGCACGCAGAACGTACTTACTACATGTGAAAGCAGCGCAGTCTGCCGTTCAACGGAGCACTGGCATCGGCCACCCCCACAGTCTGATTTCCTCGGCGTTGTCCAGATTGTCCAGGTCAAATTCCTTGAAATACACCATGTTCGTTGTTTGGGTTCCTTTGAACACATTGTATGACTCTCTTACCAATAAAGGATCACGTAGGCCCTTGTAAAAGCAGTCAGAGCTGATGACGTCACACGTATGAGTGCGGAAGCTTGCGAGCAGGCATCGCCACTTGTATTTTTTTGCGCATTTTCTAGCGTACCAAGAGTGTGCTCCGCGGGAGGTTAAAGGGCAACTACGGCGACTCTTCATTGTCCATTGATCTCAATCAAATTTTCCGTATATGTTCTCCACGGCGCTGCTATAACTTATGCCAAGCCAGGCGGTTGCAAGTCATTTAGTTTAATGAATTTCAAAATTTTAGCGGATTCCTGCGCAAGCCTCCCTGTGTTTTTGAACTCATTACCTGCAACGCCGCGTACCCCAGCAAGCGAGCCGTCCAAAGCAAAACGGCGATACGTCAACGCTCAAGTCGTCGCTGTCAAGTTCAGAAGAGCTCAATGCATCGTTGGATCACATCGCTACTTTCGTTTTTGTGGCACCAGCTCCATATTTCTAATAGCGGGGAGGCTGTGACGTCATCGCATACGCTGCATGAGGCGTCTACCCGTTTCGGTTTCGGTTTGAACGCGTCGTTCATTCGGTTAGTTAACATTGCTGGCGAGTTTCAGAGCCAATTGAATGACCCTAGCTGCTTCAGGGCTCTCAGTACTCTTGGAAAACAGCGATATCAGAATATGGCGGGAAAACCGCCGGAGTTGCCCATTAAGATTAGTACCGTTCGTAATATGGAAAGGCGATTTAATGAAAAGGTGATTAATAACAAGAGCGAAATATTTTTTCCTTTAGCGTCCCCTTAATGAACGAGTGGTGTGGTGCTTTTTCATCTCTAACAATAGTCTCGCCGTTCAGGCCACTTGATCATCACAACATCATGGCTGCGAAATGAATTTTTCTTTTATTGCAGCCTGACGTCCCAAAGACTCTCCGTCCATCACAATGCAGAGACGGTCGTAAGTTGATTCAACATCGTATGTGCTCAGCTTGGCCATGACGTCTCTACTTGTCGTTCCAATTCACCTCACATAATTAGCTTAAGGCACCTGAAAGGGACGGAAGGGAACCGCGCATTACCTTACAGACTGGCAATGTGCCGTATAATGAGCAATATAAAGCATACGAATGCGGTGTATTGATGTCCCGAGTCTCATCGAATGTTAAAAACTGTCATGAGGATACGCTGGTTTCCCAGGGTCTTCATGAATTTAAGTGTTATCAACATGCCTTCCTGTCGGCGCTCTAAAATAGAGGGGGGGGGGGGGGGGCAAATGAGAAAGTACCGCTGGCTAAGGTGCCTTGCGTCTAACTTATTGGTGACAAGAAAATGACCTATTCTCTGGCAGAAAGCTTACAGTGGTAAATCGTTGATCGGCACCTTGCGTGAAATGACACAGCTGGCAACTTGTTGCGCATTGTTACCGGGGTAACAACGCAGTGCGCTTACCAGGTAGAACAAATAAGTGAACGGAACCGTACCGGCGTTTCACTCCAACACCGTACCTCAATTTCAAACTCTCACAGCGCGTTTAAGAGCGCTAATGGGACATTTAACGCGTCCGGTAAACCAGTATATGAAAAGGAGTAGCGGATACAGGATATCGTGTAGCGTTGTTTGTCGCAGTCAACTGACCCCATCTGGTGGTGATAAACACAGCAAGCATACCCATGTAATCTGTGTCCTCCGAGATTCTGGCAGCCACTCGCTAAGCGTACAGCTTTGATAATTTGAGTGTGTCTCTCAGAAAAAGCGTCGCATTGACACTGATACTTTACTGTCTAAGCTTCATGATACAAGCCTTAGGCGAATACAACCGTCAGTTAGTAACTTGAGGGCTACATAGTTGGCGATCGGCTGTAAAGGCAACTCCGGCGATTTTTCAGTGTCCACTGATCTCAATAAAATTTTCATTATATATTCCCCTCGGTGCTGTAATAATATATGCCAACTCAGGCGGATGTAGGTCATTCACTTTTCCTGTAAATGAATTTTAAAATTTTTTAACGGATTCTCACGCGGACCACCTTGTGCTTCAAAAGGGAAAACGGTGATACTTCAGCGCTCAAATCGCCTCCGTCAAGATCAGAAGAGCTGGCATGACTCAATATATCGTCAGATGACCTCGCCACTGGCATTTCTCTGGCGCCAGTTCCATATTTCTGGTGACGAGAAGGTTGTGACGTCACCGCACACGCCCCGCGAAGCATCTACCCGTTTCAGTTTCGGTTTGAAGACGACTTCCAGCTACTTTTTCAAAATCATTGGTGCGTGTCTGAGCAAACTGAATGGCGGTTACAGGTCTACCATTGGAAAACACTGATATCAGAACATGGTGAAAAAAACCGCTGGAGTTGCCCTTTAAACGTCCACCAGCTTTTAAAACACCGCACCAATTGCTTTGGAACTGCATTACTAGGACATTAGTTAACGTGCGCTGCTACTTTTCTATTGAACATTTAGCACTTATAAATCGGCATTGAAAAGGTTGGTTAATGATAGTAATCAATTATACCACTTCATTTAAAAATCTGTCGTGTTGATCGAGACGACAGTAACCAATACTTATATATTCGCGTCCTGGAAATGCGCACATGGATTTAAAAAAACAAGACTTTGCGCAGGCTGATACATGCTAACACTCACCTCGGGGTTTACTTGCACTCACCTTGGCCTTGTCGGTTTGTATACGGCCATTTGGGGTTTTCTTGAGTATTCCAGATCACCATGTGTAACATTACGTAAAAGGGCCCGATGCAAGTATGCCCTTTTTTATAGGATTATATTTCAATAATATCTACACCCAATAACTTAAAGGAGCGTTACATATATGATTGCGTATTTTTAAGAGTTTGTGTTTCAAGTGCGGAGTACTTTTGGCTGTCGACGTCTAATGTCATATGTTCCCGTCACGCTCAGAAAGCAGCAGCTGCAAACAGGGCCAAGATATACTGATAACTGACCAAAGCCGGTTGAAATGAATTGATCTTGAGAATTGTCAAAATAAATCGAATTAGCCTAATAAAATAAAATTAAGTGTAGATAATCGTATAACGAGGTCAAATTAAGCGAAAATAGCAATAAATATGTCGATGATAAACACAAGAGAAACACAAGGGAAACAGCGAAATAATCATTGCTCCACACATCGTGCAGCTTTCACTGACGTGGTACTGCCTTAGTTTTTGTTTGTGTGAGTGCTCTTCTTGCGTAAGCCAGAAACGCACTCCAGGCACGAATCGAGATATTGTGCGTGTTTTCATTGCAGTCGCGTGACATTAGAAGGTTGATAATAAAGGAACAATGAAAGGGACAATGCGTGATGACTCACTGCCGCGAAGGAAACGAAGAAAAGAAATAAAGGCGCGAAGCAGGAAAGGGCGCTCCGAGTAGTACAATACGACACTACACGCCTTGGCTGTATCTTAACTGGGTCACGCAGCGCTTGCGTCGCCTTGAAGTAAAACAGGTAGCGCCTGCGTTCCCCGTTCCGTCGATAGCTCAGTTGGTAGAGCGGTGGACTGTAGAGGTCTCTCACCCAAAGCGGACATCCATAGGTCGCTGGTTCGAATCCGGCTCGACGGACTGTTTTTTTTATCTTGTTCGGAGAAAGAAAAGCAGTTCGGAAAGTACAGTAGCCATTTCTTTTAACCTGAACTGGTGAATGTCGACTGCCGAGCACGTTTGGAGGAAGAACAGAAGTTCGGAGAGTACAGTGGGCAGGCCAAAAAAAATGCTGCTCAGTGACAGTTTGACAAAGCCGCAGGCACCGATCGGCTGTGAAAAAGCTGGATCCCGCCCTAGACCTGAAGTTTTGCTAATATTAAAGTGTAGACAAACAGTTGCTAAATAGTCGCACATTAATACCGTCGTACAGTCACAACAGGCGCTCATGCTCAAGTTTCACAAGCCCTCCGCGTGAACTCAGTCTATCGATATAGGCTGGAACTTTTCTTCGAGGAAAGTTGATTGGTTTCTGGAGTTTTACGTCCCAAAACCAGCTCTGCTTATGAGAGACGCCGTTGTGGAAGGCTCCGAAAACTTTGACCACCTGGATTTCTTTAGCGTGCACTGACATCGCCCAGTACACGGGCCTCAACATTTCGCCTCCATCGTAATGCATCCGCCACTGGCATTTCTCTGGCGCCAGTTCCATATTTCTGGTGACGGGAAGGTTGGGACGTCACCGCACGCGCTCCGCGAAGCATCTACCCGTTTCAGTTTCGGTTTGAAGATGACTTCCAGCTACTTTTTCAAAATCATTGGTGCGTGTATGAGCAAACTGAATGGCGGTTACAGGCCTCCCATTGGAAAACACTGATATCAGAACATGGTGAAAAAACCGCCGGAGTTGCCCTTTAAGCGTCCACCAGCCTTTAAAACACTGCACCAATTGCTTTGGAACTGCATTACTAGGACATTAGTTCACGCCTCCATCGAAATGCATCCGCCGCGGCCGGGATTCGGTACCGCGACCCCCCGCATCAGCAGCCGAGTACCATAGCCACTGGACAAGCGTGGCGGGGCTTTACGCCGAGTTCTACCAATGATTTACGGACGCCGTTCCGTTATGAGAATGATGTCAGCAAAATGGCACATTTGTTAGTCCCTTTTCTTCCACGGAAAGCACAACTGTGTATTTAGAAACATTTGTAATTGCACCGTGCTACGGGTGAGCGGTTGCCAAATGACGTAGACATAACCGTTTCGACTGGAGTCAACGGGAAAGATGGGATTCCTTCCCTGTTTACATCTACAAACCCATCACGAGTGCGACAGCGACTTTGGTTGATTTCGCTAACATTATGCGCCTAATTATTGTCTGATTTCATATGTATAAATATATTTGCGGCAAAGTGTGGTCATTGCATGCGCCTTTTATCTGAGACAAAGGAAATTACGGAGTGAATCATTGGCTAATACATTCCGACAAGCTCCGCGTTGGGAAAGCTTCAGCACACTGAGACAGTTTCAAGGTCACAGTCAACAGTGGAAAGCATGCGACCCCAAGAAACTTTCGGTTGTGTGAGCTGTTATTTTACTTCATCAGAAATAAAGGCGTGTGTCTATGTTGATAAAATGAAAGCAAGACCGTTTTTTCGTAACTTTAGGATAAAAGGAAGGTGCATTGTACTCATAGTCTACCACCCGTAATTGCTCTTAGAGCTTACCTGACCGCTTATTTGCGGAAGTTATGGTTATGCATGGAAAAACTACTGAAAATATGCGGGTTTCTTTAAACTGCACTTGTACCACTTGACATATTGCGTTATGGTTTGTACATATAGAGGCCCGGTTCAGTGAGAATAACCGGATGCCGCTAGGGGAGCATGTTTGCGAACATTGAAAAGGTTGCTGCAACTACTTCTACGGAAATACCTTTACCTTTTGTGTTACGGTCAGTTGCCACTAAAGAGAGATCGGCCATTAATTGCTATATCTATTTTATGCATAAGCTTTACTGCGCTGTTGATCATCCTGTATTCACGTACCAACACCGAGTACAGCATTTTCTGCGCAGGCTATATCGCCTGCGCAGAAAAGCTCTCCCTCATCCCGCTACAAGACTTGCTAAATTAGAGGAGTCTGGCGTCGGGCCTGTTGGCACATGCTTGAAGAAACCAAAAAACCTAGCCTTTGAGGCACTTGCCCGAGAAAGGAGTGTAGACAAGTACACGCTGGACCTTACAAAAGTATAATTAAATACAACACAGGATTAGATCGCAGCGATACAAACCAGCGCATGCGTAAAACAACCACGTGGATTTATAATAAGGCAAAGTATGACATGCTCTGGTTACTACATTTCTCGAGGTAGGCCTTTTCCTTTCGTGAACTGATCATTGATCGTGTCCGGAAACTCGAACGCGATCAATGTGTTAGTGTACCGTCTATTTCACTATCACGAAAGGAAATGGCCTACCTCGAGAAATGCAGTAACTATAATATGTCATACTTTGCCATGTTTTCTATCCACGTAGTTGTTTTACGAATGCGTTGATTGGTATCCCTTCGATCGAATCCTGTGTGGGCTTTCATTAAACTGTTATAAGTCCCCGCGTGTGTTTGTCTATACTCTTTTGTCATGCAAGTGTCCGTAAGGCTGGGTTTTTCGGATTCTTCAAGACTTATTAAAGTGGAACGGACTCGTTTGCCTAGGCTCAAAAATATGTCGTGCGAATAATGCGCGACCGTCCTAGCCAAAACAGGAAGTGTTAGGAATGTGCATAGGTCCCTGCCAAGTGGACTACCATTTAGTCTTCAAAGTCGTGCCTCATCAGACGAGCATTCAGTCCACTCAGATGCCGGTGAGGACAATTTGCGTTCACACCGGCATCTTGCTCCGGGCGTCAAGTATGCTCCACTTGTTTTGCAGCAGCAGTGACCGATGTTTCCCGCATGCCGGCGTCTCCTCAAGAGGAGCAGCAGCCCCTCTTGGCGGCCATGACATCTGCTTCGCGGCAAGCTATTGGCACGCAGACTGATGTAAGTGGAGACGATATAAACATTCTAAATTAGTTGTGACCGTTAAGGAGTGTTTTAGATGTGAAGCAGCTTATGGTCGGGGCTGTCATTCTCTCCCTCCCTCCCTCCAACCATCCGCCGTGCGGCGCCCACACCCGCACTGCGCATGCGCGTCCTCCTTCCCTCCTCTCCTTCCCTCCTCTCCTCTCCTCTCGGCATTCCTCCTCTCCTCTCCGAACGGCGCGCGTTGACTATGGAAACGTTCAAAAGGACAGAAGTTGATGATGACGATTGTGGTTCGGTTAGGAAAGGACGCTAGTTTCTGCAGCCCATGTAGGGAGCACGGCTAAGCGTCCGTGGGTGGTGGGGAAAGGGAGTGAAAGAGAGAGGAGAGAAAGGCCGTAGTGGAGGGCTACGGGAATTTAGACCACCTGGGGTTGTTTAACGTGCACTGACAACGCACAGTACACGGACCTCTGGCATTTTCGCCTCCATCGAAAATGCGGCCGCCGCGGCCGGGAGAAAGTTGAGCGAGTTGGTAGGGATCCATAGACAGAAGAGGCGTGCAAGACAGGGACACAAGGGGATGAAGTGAACAACACGAACCCCGTTGTTCACTTCTTCCCCTTTTTTCTCTTTATTGCCATTCGATATTCGTACATAATATGTGGAGATCGGTATTCCACGCTCACATGCACACACAGGAAGGAGAGCTACATATTACAGATGGCCCACCATGGCATAACCATGGTAAATTAGAATGGCTTCCCTCATGTCCGTGTCTTGCACGCCTCTTCTTCTGACTATGGAAACTCTCTTTCTTCGATGAACGCTTTACCAGCTCTCAAGGAACGAGAACGCGCCCTCGCCCGCGAGAGACAACGCTGACGCAGGCAGCGCCTGCTAGTGTCAAACCAGCGCCTCCGCTGCATGCCATCTACAGGAGTCTTCGTGGCAAGAGCGGCCTCGTCATGAATAGGCATTGCAACGATGTTCAATCGCTGATAGCAAGATTAAACGAGGAGAAGGAGGTAGATGCGAAGTTCCAGGTGTAGCGCAGTGCAGCGATTATAACACGGTGTATTTAGTCGGGGCGGTAATATTCCGATAGCAATGCCTACGATAACGTTCCATCATATTGGTGCCTCCTGAGATGTCATATGCTGAAACAGCTAAGCAAAGGAGAGACACTGCTGTGGTATAAACTCAACGTTTGTACCTTGAACTGTCAAACGCTGTTTTAATAGCTTTCATGTATATTGCGTGAGGTCAAAACAATATGAGGTTACAAGCTCAGCTCGGCCCTCACTTAACAACTTCCGCCATTGCTTTTCCTATCCTCCCTCTCTTTTAGGGGCGAAGCTCCTTAAGGTTTGGGTCTGTCCGTCCGTTGTAGTAGCGCGTTACCTACTAGGAACGCGCTACTAGGAGGGCGCGTGCCTCCCGGCGCGCGAGCTCTCTCACTCTTCCATCTGCTGTCTTGTGAGAGAGAGAGAGAGAGCGAAAGGCGCGCGTTGACTATGGAAACGCTCTTTCTTAGATGAACGCTCTACCAGCTCGCAAAGAAGGAGCACGCGCCCTCACCAGCGAGAGAACGTTGGCCTGCGAGTTTCTTGATTGAGAAATACCGACTGATCGCGCCGGAGAACCACCCATATATATATATATATATATATATATATATATATATATATCAGAAAAGTTCTTCCTGGCTATCGGGATAAATATACTATCAGAAAGACACAGTGACAAACGTAGGATTTATTCTGACGTTTCGGCTGGAGGCCAGCCTTTTTCAAAGATCTTTGAAAAAGGCTGGCCTCCAGCCGAAACGTCAGAATAAATCCTATGTTTGTCGCTGTCTTTCTGATAGTATATATATATATATATATATATATATATATATATATATATATATATATATATATAGGCACTGGATCTTGACTTGCAATGAAGTGCCGGTGGGAGATTTCACTTGTGCGTAGTTGGACCATAAAGATTCGTAGCGTGCGCGTTAACTAAATTAATCCGGAACTCGGCACGATCTACGATGAACATCAGGAGCTTCGCCCACTTATCATCATTCACTCCGTGGATATGCTGTGAATTTTGTTTTGGTAGAAAAACGCCATATAATAAAGAATTCGAAGGTTTTTAACTACTGACCTTTCCGTGCATGCTACACTGTATATTCGAAGACGTTGAACGCCTAGTCACCACCATAGTCACCGGTGAATTTATTTTTTTAATCCCGGCGTGGTATTTGCAGGAGCATTTCCACGTGGACTCCGTACACCGAGGAGTGCAAACAGATACTCCAGAACCAGACAGAACAGGTAATTTTGTACGAACACCGGTAATTGTTTTGTCAATAGGTGTTACTGGCAGCTGCTGATCTAGCCACGGCTGATCATACGTTTTTACTCAGTCTTCTTTTTTTTTAAGTACCGTGTGCTTACAAATGAGGTTCTGAGGATAGATCAACCTATGTCCATAGCTCTTGCCTTCAGCCCACTGGTGTATCCTAGACCAGATAATCACAAGGAAAAGAAATGAGCACGAGACAAGAGCAGATAAACGCCAGAGAAACCCCGATAACCACATTCACAAGACAACCGAAACAGATCAGTAACATAGCTTTACCGATTCGTACCCTAGCATGGGAATTGAACAACATATGTCGTAATCGCAGAACCCTATAGTGACATATCTTGCAACCAGCCTAACAACACATGAATATAAAATCACATATGAAGCGATAAGGCCACAATAATTGTATGACAAGTAAACCAGACACGAGTTAAAGGTCTTGTTACCACGGTTGGTGAGACAACACCACAACGGTCACATTCCACAGTGTATGAAGCAGATTTTTCTTGATAAATATGTCTGTGCGCTGGACTGTAGATGAGTTCCCTTGGGGTTCGAAAAACGTGTATGCTCTCGCTACTACGTTGTTTGTAGGCCGCTGTCGTCTGTGTGAAGCAAACGTGACATGTCAATACACAACAATGTTACTGAGGGAATAGGTATGGCGCTCAGTCGAAGGGACACAGAAAAGGCAGAACACACACTGGTGTACTGGTGTTCTGTCTTGTCTCTGTCCTGTCGATTTAGCGCCATACCTATTTTTTCAATAAATGAACCAACTAGCTCAACAACATATTCTTGTGAATGTTTGCTGACGCGTCACCAATATGCACTTTGTTAAAGCGAGCGGAATGGGTCAGGAAACTAGCAGGAGCAGGTGATATCCTTGAGCTTAAAGGAGCGGACCTAGGCAGGACATGTAATGCGGAGGACAGACAACAGATGACAGTGCCAAGGACAGAATGGATACCAAGAGAGGGAAAACGCAGCATAGGAAGGCGAAAAAATTATATGGGGCGACGAAATTAGGAAGTTTGCCGGCATGATGTGGAATGCACACGTTTAGGACAGAGAAAATTGGCAATTGTTATGAAATGTCTTCGTCACCCCAGTGGGCTTATAATGATGATGATGGAAAATGAGTTCTGCGGAAACCCGCAAGGCGGAGTAACGTTTATGAAAGGGAAAATTAGCATCCATCCGTTCTGTAGCACAAGCCTACAAGGAAATCCATACGAATTTCTCAGAAATGAAAGCTTCCGTATGGATTTCCTTTTAGCCTTGTGCTACAAGACGGGTGGATGCTAATTTTCCCTTTCAGGCGTGATGATGATGTATTTATATCTTTAATACACTAATCACCCACAGAAGCGCTGTGGGTGCGTAAAGTAATAAGTAAATTAATAAGCTGCAGTGTTGATGCGTGTGACAGAGATGATCTAGAGCTCAGTAGTAGAACATGGTCTAGGGGTAATGTTTATGAACTCGAGAATTAAAACGCGCGAGTAGGCGACGGCGCGATTTTTTATCAGAATGAATCCATCGTCTTTGTGCCGGTAGGCTGTGCCCAGACGGGCGAAGGCTCGTTAGGATGCGAGTCGAGGAGTGGCAAGGAGAGTCACCGAATCCGGTTGGTGCCGCCGCAGGCGACATCGTCGATGGCCGTTGTATGTCGACCAGATTTGTGCGGCACCTTCGCGGACAAAACGGTGCTCCGTTTCTTCGATTCCTCGTCGGGGGTGTAGCTCAGATGGTAGAGCGCTCGCTTAGCATGCGAGAGGTACTGGGATCGATACCCAGCACCTCCAAGGATTTTTTTTTGTTTGCTCGTATCATTTCCTCTTTCTTTCTTCCTTTCCTTCTTTCTTTCTTTCTTTCTTTTAGTCGGCACCATTGCATGGGAATAGCAATCTTCACTGAAAGGAATGGAACACAACAGGCTCGATATGATCGCTATTGTGTCGAGCATGCCTTTCTGTTATTTGGAAAGTCCGTTTTCCACATATGTGACACTCTGATAGCAAAATGCACCGCTATTGCGTTTATAATAAAAGGTAAACGATTAAGTGCACATCGTATTCCACTTGGTGGGAGAGCTCGATAGGGCTGTCGCTGTAAAAAATAAAAGGTGTGAAAATTATTGGAGTACACAGACAGTGGTTCCTTAATATTCAAGCACTCTGTGTTATAAATGTAGAAGATATGCAAGCACCCCAGCCAGTTCCCCTCATGTGAAAGCTGTACGAAGTGGGGAGCAGCCATGCGCTTGCGTTTACCCTGTGTGTCCCTTCTGTTTATTGTCGGCATTTCCGCATTGTTTTCGCTTAGTTGATCTTATTATATGAATAATTACCGTTGATTTGCATTGTTTATTGATTTTGGTAATTTGGTTTACTTGGACTGTTCTTATTGTGTATTATTTATTTCTTTTTAAACCATTATTGGTCGCTTTTTTGGGACAAGTTATCGGTGTGTGCGAGCTTGTGTTTTTCTGCGCGTGACGTCACGCAGCATGACACATTAGACGCCGAAAGCCTGGGCTCCTTCAGTACCCCTTAAGTACTCCTTAAGTGCGTCTTAAGTGTGCGTGTGTGTACCATTGCCAGTGGTATACAGTGAAACATAGCTCGAGAATGAGAAATGGGCGTGGTGTGCAGACACGTGCTCTGCTTCAAGGTAGAATTTTTTTTGGAGGTTCAGTGCGAAACAATTAACAAATTCCAATATTACAATAAAAGAATTGCACAGCAAAGGAGACACATTGTTAAGCGAGAAAAATAAAGGGTTGTTTGGAGGACGTTTGAGCGGTGAAGGCCTTGCGGCACTCATAGGCACTAAGAGTGGCGTTTCTAGTGCTGTCCTGCTGGAGCACTAAATGGAACTAACTGACTAACTTATCTATCTATCTATCTATCTATCTATCTATCTATCTATCTATCTATCTATCTATCTATCTATCTATCTAAATGTTGAGGCCCGTGTGCTGTGCGATGTCAGTGCACGTTAAAGAACCCCAGGTGGTCGAAATTTCTGGAGCCCTCCACTACGGCGTCTCTCATAATCAGAACTGGTTTTGGGACGTAAAACCCCACAAAACAACAAAACAACAACTATCTATCTATCTATCTATCTATCTATCTATCTATCTATCTATCTATCTATCTATCTATCTATCTATCTATCTAAACGATTACGTACCAAAAGAAATGACTCTGCAGCTGCGTCAAGTTTCATGGAAAAGCATGTGGTGGCGGCGTCCAAATCCAAGGTGAGAGCACCAACTGAGCAAGAGACCATGTTCAAGGAGCTGCTGGCCAAGACAGCGCGTAATGCCAGGCTGCTGGACAGGCGCAAGAACACTCCGCAGCCGAGGCATTACGGTGAGTTCTTTTACTAACTGACTTTACACTAGGACAAATACGTACCACTGTGGATGTTGCTCTAAATTGTAACTCGGGCGAAAATGGCTACATGCATACAGTCTTCCTGCGATTTCACATTGTTCTTTCTACCAGCATGCTGCAATGATTAAGAGCGATAAAAATTAATTTTCAGGTTGTCTTTCAATGATAGGTTCGCGCAAGGAGAATGATTGGGTAATGCGATAATGATCTAGGGAGCTTGCTTTATGAAGCATCCACAGAGCTTGCGGATCCACGGATCTAGAGAGCTTGCTTTTAGCATCCGCGTGCTTGCGCTTCCCATCTTCAGAGAAGCACGTAAATGAATGTTTCCCACATCGCCATTCTTATACATAATGGTGATTATGGGCAGCCCAATGTGCAGCACTTCAAGTAAATGCTGTTATTAAGCCGAACCAAACGTGTGGGTAACGACTCTAAGAAGCACAATGATAATGAGAAAATGTATTTAAAGCTGGGTGACTCGGCAGGAATTCATTGTAGAGGCTTTCTGCAGCGCGTACAAACCAACGATGCTATGGAAGAGGACAAACAAACAAGGGCTGACTCAACTCAGTTCACTGAAGAAAAAAGAAGTGCACATATATATTACATCCAGACTAGGTCAACAGCAATGACACTTTGTATAGATGTGTGTGTGTGTGTGTGTGTGTGTGTGTGTGTGTGTGTGTGTGCGTGCGTGCGTGCGTGTATGTGTGTGTGTGTGTGTGTGTGTGTGTGTGTGTGTGTGTGTGTGTGTGTGTGTGTGTGTGTGTGTGTGTGTGTGTGTGTGTGTGTGTGTGGTGCCTCCGTATGAAGCTCCAGTGCATTCCTTGGTTCAACGAGTCATCGGTATGTGCGCGTGTGTTTGGCGCCCGTCTGTTTTGTGCGTGTGGTGAAGTTAATTTGTGAAACAACGAGAATCATTGGTGCACAGTGTGTAGCTACAAAGGCCGATTATTGTTCTCTGTAATAGTGTCAAATCTTTGCGCTGATGAACCGCACTTGGACGTCAGTGCTGCACCTCCGACCGGAAGCCGAACGCCGCACATCCAACACACGAGCACAGATATGTGTGAATCGGAAATATTCTGTAGGGCACCGCCGCCCAACCACTGTGGATGCCGTTTTAGGTTACAGTGCTTATCAATATTTTGCGCGGGAAACCAGGATTACAGGAAAACAAAAGTCATAAGCATTGACCGGAAGAATAAAGGACCGAAAGCATACCAACTTTATCGAGATAGGCCCAATACTAAAGAAATTGCTTAGGAAATTTTCACGCACCACGCCTAGTATTAGTTCGCTTAAGCAAAAGCTCCTACAGGGTTGTATACTTGCGCTCCCAAAGCGCTCTCAGAAGGTCCGCGATGGATATAAACATGCACTCTCACCCGTCCGTGCTCAAGCTCCTTTCTATCAGGGGAGTAAACTTTTTACTCCACTTGACCGGAGTACATTAAACTCTCATCGGTCAATGCGCCAGATGACTAGTAATTCCCTCACACCTCGGCTCCTTTTCGCTTAGAGTGCGTGCTCTTAATTGTGTTATTGTCTTTTGTTAATTGCCTTATGCATGGCCGGTGGGCTCAGTTTAACTCCCTATAAAGTCCACTAATACTGGATACCTCGCTCTTTTATATTTTACTTATGATGGCGCCTTTAAAATTGGCTCACACATACGCGGCTGGTGAAAGCGTTTTATCTTCATCGCCATGTAACGCCTTCACTAAGCTCCAAAACATGTCGCAGGATGTGAGGGATTTTGCAGTTGTTATACGCGCGGCTATAGGCGTTCACTTGATGAACGTATGGAGTTGTGATACCCCAGACTCACTCGCTTCCTTCGTTTCCCGTTTCTGCTGCATCGCAGGCAGCACAGCACAGAGTTTCATGGGCGCAAACCATCGCAGCTTTGAGAAGTCACCACGTGCCACTCGTAAGTCTATGAAGCCGTTATCACCCAGGCGTTCCCCAGGCCTCTCGGTGCCACGCATTCCACGAAAGGCGGGGGCTCTCGCAACCATCACGTCGTCGGCAGTTAAAGCGGCGACGAAGGCGTACGGAAGGCCAAGCCGCACTGACGCCCAGCCAGACTCGCCCTACAAACTGCCAATATGGCGCCCATCACCAGAGGACGATCGCGGATGTGCCCTTTACAGAGAGCGAATCTGGCACAACGACGTCGGACGTGACGTCACCCGTGATTTTTATGACGCTGTCGGGAGCGACGCGACTAACAGATCTATTCTTTCCGTTCCGCTTCACGGCAGGTCTGCGAGTCCCTGGCGTGCCGCAGCACGTCAACCAAAGTTTGGCTTCCGAGAACACAGGCTCGACCACCTCAGTGCCGCTGTTTCGCAGCCGCATCGCGACTACCAGGTGGCGCGACGGTGCACGAATGCCGCGCCCTCGGAGGGGCAGTTCGGAAACCAAGTCTCGCACGGCGAGGCGTTCGTCATTCCGCCTCGTGGCGCGTATTCGTCGCCAGGAATTCGAAACAGGCCCGGAGATTACCACATGTTCCGACGCTTCGACTCGAGGACCACGGCCTGGGTGACGGATGAATATTGCAAGCACAAGCAGCAGGGACCCGGTTATTACGGCTCGCCGAATACTTGACGTATAGTGCTAACGAAACACACCTAACATTATATAATAACAATCTGTAAGACGGAGGAGTTCTTTGCATTTTCTTGCCTTATATCGGTTATCATGTGTTGGTGAAATGATTGTTCATATCGAAATAATTTCTGTAGCACTACAGAAGCCACTGCAGTCTAATGTCATGCAATTGCATGACATAAGACTGCAGGGGCTGTACTCCTTACTTCATCATTACATGCAGACCACACCCGGTCTTTCACCATGTATTCATGCGCCTTTCTCTTCGTTCCTTTTTCTCCTTTCTTTCTGTCTGTGCATCGCGCTATGGAAATGCAGCCGCAGCTGCAGGTATTGAACCCTCAACTTCGAAGCAGAAGTTTTCTGGTGTGTATTTATTGCATAAAAGCTTTTCATGCTGTCTACATGTCTATAGGCTTTGCATAATCGCACTCATAATCGCACTTTGCATAATCGCACTCATGGCAACAGTTCGCTGAGCGCAAAGGATGAAACAAGCGCGCGTGCGAACGCCGCACATTGGCCTTCGCATAACTACCGCCATGTAGTGGAAGGCCGAGGCCAAGAGTGGGTCAACTCTCCCACCGACAACGGCAGAAGGTCGGCCAAAAACACTCAACCATCCACTCAACACTCAACCGTCCAGCGAATGCTTAAGCTTTGGATGAGTGTTGCGGCAGGCGACTCCATGAAAAGGTGGCGCATACCCGCGATCCTGTAATAGTGGTGTAGATTACCCAAAAATACCTTCAGCGACATAGGCGATGCCGGCGATTGTCTTAATGTATGGGCTGTTAACAGCACATACATTAAAACAATCGATTAGCTAATGTATGTGCTCTTTACAGCACATACATGAAAACAGAACAGTTGACTGCAATTGGTTGGTGGTAGGTAAATCTTCACAGCCCAGACCAACCCTCCACAATCCAAAGCGGGCATTTAGAACACTAGGCGAAAGCCCTTCGCTTGAGTAAAACAGGAATGAGACGCGCTAGTCGTTCTCGTCGGCGACATTTGCCTTCATAATACGAAGCCCAACAAGAAGACGCGGTTGCTGTCGGTTTACAAGGACCTCTTTGGACTGTCATATTTTAACAGCCCATACCAGTCAATCAAGCGCAACAGAGAGCGTTTAGATTACATTTGGCCTCGGCCAGATATGTATCAAAAAGTGTAGGGGACACAACCATGGTGTACGGAATGACCATACGGAATGGCCATAAGGAACGTTCAGGTTATGATATAGTGGTGGCTTTGAAGAGACTTGATAGAGATCTGCAGGAACCGGATGGCGAGTCGATTCTTCTTCCTTTCCCAGAAAACAACCCAGAGTTGTTATTCCATTGCGCAGCAGACCAGAGCCGCTTCCAGCACTCACGGCGGTTCGACACTGCCTCTTCGCTGCTTGCGCCTATTTCGCAGGCGATGCCTATTGGCCGGGGCTGACACTCGCACCGAATGATGGTGATGATGCTCCTTCACATTTGGGAGGGCCCACTAGGGAGGACTGGCCAGGACTCAGGCGAATTCAAATTTAATTTACTAAGTTACACTACCTGAAAGGTTTATTCGTCCTCTGATGTGAATTTGAAAATTACGAACGTAATCTTTTGATACGAAATAACTTAATAAAATAAAATGACAATCAATCAGTGGTATAGAGAATAATGGAATGAGTAATTAGGATCTAATAACTGAACAAGCATATCGATTCGAATCCGTAATGAACTTTTGTAGAGCAAGGCATATATTCGCGTTCGTGTGTCCCAGCACGGAAGACTCGAATGAAACCGAATCAACCTCGCACGACTTTCAATAAAGGTACTTCAGGCTTTCAGAGGACCACCCACCTGTTGTTGTTGTTGTTGTCCTCAATTCTGGCACATACCCACCCTGGGGGATTGGCCAAGATGTGAGAACTTGAAAGAGTTAAGTCATAAGTAGTGTGAAATGCCAATCAGAATCAAATAATCAGCATGGAATTAACGGTGAAGGGTACGCATTTACGAACAGAACCGGCCTGAATCAATTATGAATTTTTCAACAGTAGAGCATACATCCCTGTGGCAATGTCCTTATGAAGAGCCTATCATCATGCTCTCCTGCTGCGGCGAGCCACGCGTCGACTCCTGGCGCACGTCTCGAGCTCTCAGCACGAAGAAGCAGAAGAGCCAGCTTTGCGGACTGGCCTGAGCAAGCGCACCCTCGGCTTCAACATTTCGGCTCCCGGTAATGCACAAAAGTCCTCGCCGCTCTTCACCTGCGATGCGTGGGTCGCCGAGCTCCGGCTCCGCCATGCACAGCAGCAGCGTGTCTTCGCCGAGCACAAACTTATTTGCGTCCTCCAGGGACATCGACAGGGCCTGTGCTGTCATAGACGCTCGCCGCACCGGCCACGCCTTGACGCTCCTGCCCATTTGCGCCTTGCCGACGGCCCGCAAGTCGGATTCGGCGACCAGTGCCAAGTCCTGGCCAGCGGCGAACATCAAGACATTGCGCAAAGTAGCGCGAAACAAGGACGTCGGCCAAGGACGCCGCAGGCCTGAAAGCCCTACTTGGGCGAAAGTGAACCAGAGATATCAAGAACGTAAGTCGTTCGTGCTCACCCACTCGTCAGGTGTTTCGATAACGGTTGAGGCTTACAGCAAATCCAGTTCTATCAATTTTCGAAGCTTCATTTCTGAGTGGTATCTGAGGAACCAAATCAAATTTGTGGCCAATCCAACCCCTCGCGGCGCTTTTCACTCGTGTGAACGTGGACATAGGAGATGCACGTTTAGAAACGTATTCCCTCGATATATCTTGTAGTATTTGCCCTTTGAATGCCCTTCGGAGTGTAGCAATACAGACATTGAAGTTATATATATATATATATATATATATATATATATATATATATATATATATATATATATATATATATATATATATATCGCTCCGCCATTTCAGATTGAAGAAATAACGTAAATTGTATATCTTCCGTTATTTTGCGGATATCGGGCAACAAGTAGCATTTCCTAACTCTGTGAACTGGTCGTACAAAGGGCAGGAGATACAGGATTTGACAGCAACTTCGGTTCATCTTACTTTAGTATAAAGACGCCTTCTTAGGAACGTTACACGAGGCAAATACATTTTTCAGGACTCCCCTTTTCGGGTTATTACGTGAGTGCTGTGATTTGTAACAGTTGCGGTTAAACAAAGAGTCGTGGTGGGGCTTCTGTATTCCCATAGCTCTCGCTACACAAGTTCTCTTCATGTACCAAAGTGTTGCAGGCCAATAATTCGAGGACGCCGCCGGGTGAGCGCTGCTTAAAGGGGCTCTAAAGGATAGTATTAAATTTTGCTAGGTCGATTGCTACCTGCTTCCTGAGCGCCAAAAAACGAGTTCTTTGCGTCGAAACTGCCGCCGAATGGTCCTGGTGTCACCGCTCAATTTAAATCGCCCGCGCGTAAACGTGGGCTTGACGTCACGATCTCGGCGGCCGACACTATGGTTCAGTGAGCTCCGCGACGGCCGTAATATGTAGAAACAACTTCGGCTTACTCCAAGTTTTTTTCTTCAATGCTTATATAATGCGTTTTTCCTTTGTAGCCTAGAGCAGGAGTTGAGTGCTCAGATATTATAAACTGATGTCATTTCAGAAAGGTACCCACAAAGCGGGACAAAGGGAGCCACTACGATTTCTCAGTTTCGTCGTTTCGTCGCTTGCAAACTGCTTTGGTTTCGTCAAAAATGGCGAGTTGGTTGTTGCACAAGCCTAATCTTTCCATCTTTCTTAACTTAATATTTTCCTGAGTGTCCATTTAAGGTCATATAATTATCTTTTATTAGGCGTTTCGATTATTGTCACCTACCCTAGAGCACCTTGATTCTTCATCCCTTGCAAGAAACGAGCAGTTGAGCTTACAACTTTTATTGTCTCAATCTTTTTTAGGGCTGCATCAAGACAGAAACTTGCGCATGAACCAAAGTACCTGTGAATACAAGTTCTCTGTCCTACTTCTCCTTCTGTTCGCCATCGCCGTTGTCTTCCTGGTGCTATTTCTAAAGCTGGAAACAAAACCGCTGAAATACGACGAATACTCCCAGTCCAGGGGCGCGTTAGATGATCTCCGCCAACTCTGCGCCGACTTGCCAGCGAATGACTCGTGCCAAGGCGCGGTAGATGAGATCCGAAGAGCCGTCGATTTCGACGCCGACCCCTGTCGGGACTTCCACCAGTACGTGTGCGGTCGCTCGCCAGCGCCGGCAGGCGGCTCCACCAGATTCATCTCGGAATTGACGAAGCAGTTTAACTCTGTCGTCCACGACAAGCTCTTGAACGTGTGCTTCGACACCCGGGAAGGCGTACCGGCGCCGTACAGCGCTTCGATTGCCCAGATGGCTCAGTTTCATGCCAGCTGCTACTGGATGTTCACAGGTCGAAATTCGGGAGGCAGCATTCAGGACGTCATTGAAGCACTAGGTATTGACGTAGCCTCATGGCTCTCGGTTCGGTCAGCTGGGAGTCTCGTCGAGTTGACCATGAGCACGAGCTTGAGGACAGGACTGTCCGCCTTCCTCGATGTTAGACTCTCGAAAGGCGAGGTACATCTCCGCGTAGGTTCTGCGATTGCGAGAGTGTTCTTTCACAAGCCCGCAGTTACGCAGTACGTCGCTGAAGCTGTCATTGACCTCACGGTGGATATGAGCGATCCTGTAGCAAGAACGGTGCAGCTTGATCGCAAGGTCGACGCCCTGGCGGCGTCTTCCAGCGAAATACGCGCGCTTCGAGTGCTTGCCGTCAGTGAACTAGGTCCAGGTGTTCCCGGAAGTCGAATGGCTCAGCGCTTTCGACGGACACCGCCCGCCGTCGCTTGGAGCTGTAACAAATGAAACTAAGATTGCCGTGTATTCCAGCACTTTTATCACTGGCATTTTGCAAGTCTTCCATCAGGAACAGCATCATCTGATCGGATTCTACGGCCTGCTCAGTATATTGTCAACGGTAAGACTGACTTTCATCCTGTGATGATGCATGCGTAAATTAGGACGCGTGTTCGCTGCATGCAAGTTGACGCGATGTGCGACTTCCGGGAGCTTTGACACGTCAGTTATTGCTTGCTGCAAAGGCACCGCGTGCTTTCGTTTTACCACAGCAACATGAGGCACAGCTGTCTGCACCGTTAGAGTCCCCATTCTGTCCGTCTAGGCCAGCGCTGCACGGCATATAAACCGTGGTGGAATGTTTAGTGGTCCGCAGCTGTGTCTAGAGTTCACTGGTACAGTGGTGCTGCAATTCCCGCGCTGATATCACAACGCGGATATGTTCAAGCTAAAGCTTGTGCACCCCGACATTCGTTCGCAGCAAGGAACCAACGCGCATTCGTAATACTAATAGGCTGTGCTACCACGTGGGTCTTTCAAATGTAGGCACGTAAGGTTGTATTACCACCAAATTTTGAGGACGCGTCAATCCCCTATTATTCGCGTAGCGTTTTGTATAAACGTCAAGCATGGCCTTTATTTCTCTGTATCGGTTGTGCCATAGAATGTACCGCAGCCGACGAACAAAGGCATTTTGTTTGTGCGCTCGTTTTATATCTAAAGTGTACTAAACTGTTCGTGTGGCACTAGCGTAAGGCAGGTTTATCGGCATAATCTTTTATGTAGTAATGAAAAAGTACGTCTTGAGTTTTTCACTACTGAACCATGAGGCACGTCATTTTAGGCGCATAGAAGCGCTTAGATTAAATCATAGATTTTTCTGACCATATGTCCGTGATTTGCCGGTTTGTAGATAACAGATGGACAGTAAGAACGACGGAATCGATGCCAGGAGAGGGAAAACGCAGCTGAGGCAGGCACAAGGTTAGATGGAGAGATGAAATTAAAATACTTGTGGGCATAAAGCTGAACCGCTCAGGATAACGTGGATTGGAACCTTGAGAGAAGCCTTGGTCCTGCAGGGGACCCGAAATAGGCTGATGATGATGATTATGATGATGATGATAAAATTTTGTCATCGCTTGTTTGGCATGTTTGCGTTTTACTTGCTGCGTATAACCACTTAGTTGGGGCTCTCTTTTTGTAATGTAAGAGCTTATAGATGGCTGCAATGGGGCGTGCCGTGTAAGAAATCCAAGTTAGTCCCCCCCAGTGTCTCTCATTCGTTTTTTTTTAATTCTCTTTTCAGGTAATGAAGTTCGCGTATCACTCCCGTCGCTTGAGCTTCGAGGAACCGTTAAGCGAGGTCAAGTGGTGCCTCCTTCTCACGGCATGGAGCTTCAGCCACCTCTTTCCCGTGTGGATGGGCAACAGCTTCTTGCCTGCTGACGTAACGGCAAGGTTCAGAAAAGCGTTCAACGAGGTCATGGCAGTCCTACTCAGAGACAACGTTGTCAACGTTGGCGTTTACCTCGAGGCGACAGTCCTCAACCGCACATGGCTCAGCATTTTCGGTACGTACTGTCAAGCTCTCTTGCTTCAGTCAGCAGAAACGCAACCGCAATTTATAATCTGCTGAGCTAAGTTTATTGTTCTCCAGCTGCACCTTTCAGTAGCATAAGCTTTGTTTTTGCTTCAATTTCAATCAGCCTCACCTAAAGGCCGACTACCGGACGATTGCGCATAGTCTAATATCTAGAAGTATTCGGTTAGAAGTGTTAGTTTACTTACGTTGGCATTTCCCTTTACGATGAGGGCACAGCTATGGCAGCCGACAGCGAAAATCATGCGCCTCGCATTAAGAAACACAGACAGATCAATGTCAAGCAGACGTCGAACGTTTCTTAGAGTACTGATATCAACGACGATACTTCGCGACCAGAAGACATTTCGTCCTACACTTGATTTTATTTTTAAACACTCAGTACCTAAATCTAAAATCTCTAAACTGGCGCGCACGTGAGTGAGGTAGGGCTCTTCGTGTATTCCGTCACGTATACACCCGTGCAGTGTTCTCAATGAACTGGCACGGTGCATTGACTGACACAACACTGCCGAACAGGGCAAGCGATTTGGCAAGCAGTTTGGTACAGATTTCGCCAACCGAGTGCCATTGTACTTTAGCAATAGCCATGGTTACTCCGGATCCACCCTGGCACGTCACAAGCAAGCAGGTTCACGCTTCATCTTTAGTAGAAGTGCTAAAAGTTAACAAGGTTGCTACTGCGACTGACGTTACAAAGTCATGTGGTATGTGACAACGGCTGAACGGCTGGTATGGCGATGTCGGTGCGAGCTCTAGCGATACCCATATTTGACAGTAAACGACGCATCTACGCGGAGCGCTTAAATTGGTCAGTTAATGAACTGCGTGGCCTGCGCCACCCGCTCAACCGGTTGATGTAGTCTTCAAAACTGTCAGTTACTTCAAGATAAACTTTCTTGCGCACCGTACAAGAACTTGGATTCTTCGCGTTCAGGTGAATCAGTGAGCGCCACAAGCACGGCTGCGGAGCCATATCCGGTGAAGGTGAACGACACCTTCCTGCCCAACCTGGCTGCAGTGATAGCTGCGCAGGTCAGCACCATCGACGGGGACGGCGTGTTCCTAGAGAGCCAAGTTTTGGTCAGCTCGGTTACGGCCGCAAGAGTGAAGGACAGTTCACGATCCCGCCTGCCTTGGTGGCCTCGAGAGGCTTCCTGTCCTTGCGACTGCCTGAAGTGGACATCGGACTGTTCACACTTCGATACCTCATCTTGCGAGCCATATACGACAAGGGCGGCGGCGTACCAAAGCGGTGAGGCTCCACTAGCGCCGAGGATTGCCGTCAAAGGTCCCGGCATGGCCTACTACGTGCAGTCCTGCTTTGGTCAGTCACTGAAGAAAAGCCTCAACAAAAGTCTGAGCGATGGTGAGTACTTTATTGATGACCTTTAAGGGTCCGATGACTTCTAGTTGCTCAATGTTCAGGGTCACTTCGCGAAAGAATACTTTAACACGCGTGATCATGTTTCTTGTTTCATGTAAACAGCAGGTCACTTCCCAATTAAGTTCGTGTCTCGCTACGGTGGTCTATGGCTACGGCACTCGGCTGCTGATACTAAGATCGCGGGATTGAATTCCGGCCGCGGCGGTTGCATTACAATGGAGGCGAAATATTGAGGCCCGTGTGATGTGCGATGTCAGTACACGTTAAAGAGCCCCACTTCGTCAAAATTTCCGGAGTCGTCTTTTGCGGTGTATCTCGTAGTGTCTTGGGGGTTTTGGGACGTAAAACACCAGATATTATTAAGTTGAGTTTGCACCAATTTGACACTTCGCGCTTTAATGCATCGTCAGCAATAGCTAATTGTCAAAGAGCTGAGGAGACTGTAGCCAACACATTCGGTATTGTGACGGTAATTAATATTTCCTAAGTGCGCCAACTTGGCCACCATCTCCCACGTGAAAGAATACGTATAGCTGGGAGAGTTACTAACAGAAACACCTACCCATGAAAAAGAAATTCTCCGTAGAATAAGGATGGGCTGGATTGCTTTCGGAAGGCTTTACGAAATCATGACTGGAAGCTTGCCGCTGTCACTAAAGCGAAAAGTATTCAATCACTGCATTCTCCCAGTACTAACGTACTGTGCAGAAACGTGGAAGATAACTAAAAACCAGAGATGAAACTAAGGAGCACACAACGTGCAATGGAAAGAAAAATGATAGATGTAACGCTAAGGGATAAAAACAAGCGGAACCGATCAGGGAACAGACAGGCGCAAGCCATATTATTATATCAATTAACAAAAAGAGGTCAACCTGGGCAGGACATATCATGAGGAGGAAAGATAACAGATGGACAGTAAGAGCGACGGGATGGATACCAAGAGGGGGAAAACACAACAGAGGCAGGCAAAAGGTGAGATGGAGCGATGAAATTAAAATGTTTGCGGGCGTAAAGTGGAACCAACTCACTCAGGATAGGGTGGATTGGAAATCGTTGGGAGAGGCCTTCGTCTTGCAGTGGACCTAAAATAGGCTGACGATGATGATGATGATGATGATAATGATGATGAAGTGTGCCACTTTGTGGGAGAGTTGCACATTGCGCTTAAAACGCACGAGGACACTTGGAAGAGCAAGCGAACGCATGCAGAGCAACAAAGTTTCGAATCTCCTCTTGTTATGCGCGCCTTACTTTGTGCCTATCTTCGAAAGCATAACCATACGCTAGTGTTAAATTCGGTATTGGCAGCGGACACCTTATCTGCCGACTCACGGAACACCAAGCAGCTCTACTAGACACTGACGGAGTGTTTAATGGGGCTGGTCGGTAAATCACTGAAAAGACGTAGAAACAGCACGACGTAGAGCGGATAAAGAAACGCAGGACAAATCACTTTCTAATATGAACTTTTTTTTATTTTGCACAGGTCCGCCGCGGTTGATTAGTGGTTATTGTGCAGGACTGCGGATACAAAGCACGCAGTTAAAAGCCGGCCGCGGCGGTCGCTTTCCTGATGGAGGCGAAAATGATAGAGGCCCGTGTAATGTGCAATGCCAGTGCGTGCTAAAGAACCCCACGTGGTCACCATTCCCGGCGCCGCGAACTACGGCTATTTTTCTCCTTTGCCCTCTTACATTCGCTTTCCCCTACCGGAATGTATGAGCAGTTCTCGCAACAAGGGCTACAAGAAACAGCGTCCGTTCTTGAAGTAAATCACGGCGATTATTTATCTTCCGCGCATGTTAGAGGCTGACGTAACATAAACAATGGTTAGCGGCGTGTTAATTGAGCATGTAGGTTGCACCTCTGAATATACAAACGGAACAACACGAGGCCATGTTCGTTCGTCGACCTGCGTCACGCTGTTTCTGTGTCTTTCAAAATCCTTTATTGGTACACACAAAGAGTATATACGATGGACTTCTAGTGTTCCTCTAAGTTACAAGGCGTTCGTTTACAGGTGCTATCAAGTCCTTGATGGGAGGTCGCTGGGCAGCAGCCACAGCCCTGTCAATGAGCGACCATGATCCTGTGACGTCACGGCGCCTCGACAAACGTGCGCGTCGAAGGCTGCTGTTCCTGGCACTCTGCGCTTCTGGGTGCGGAGACCCGGACGAAGCCGACCAGTGCAGTGATGTGTCCCGTATCATGCCGGAGTTCATCAGCGCTTACGGTTGTGCCGAGGCCACGGACTACAAGTGCGACTGCAGCGCCGTGAACAGCTGCGAGACGCACTTGCCCTCGGTTAAGGACGCAGGGCCTGGTTAGGCCTAACACGGCGCCGGAAAGCGGCGGTTTCCTGGTGCTTATGCCTATGATTGACTCGAAAAGTGGAAGTTTTATTTTACTGCCCTGATTTTCCCCACAATTAAGGAATTCCGATGATTTCGATGAGCCATTTTTCCAAGCGTCGAACGCGTCTCGGAAACACAAATAATTGCGCTCTCATTTACGAAGATGGTCTATATGTAATAAAGGAATGTGTAGATGCCAAAATGTGCGAATATTGTATGGCCTGAAAGACCATTTGCTACCCACAAGAGTCCTCCATAAATGGCAGGGAAGCGTGCGCTATTGACGTTTAGGCATAGTGCCAATGCATAACCATAAAGTCAATTCGATAATCGCTGGGGTTGCATGCCTAAAGCACACCATGATTACGAGGCACGCTGTAGAGAAGGGCTCCGCAAACGTCGACAACTTCGGGTTCTTTAATGTGCACGGGCACGGCAGGTCAGAGCGGAAGGCTGTAACCGCGGGGCAACCGCGGCGGCTATAACAAATGCAGCAGTTCACTTGACACCAGTATGGGTTGGGTCATGCTAAGCGATGACCGATGGGCCAGGTCAGTCGGACTGTGCCAGCATATGGGTCCACGTACTAAGGGCTTCACCCTCTGAAGAATCAAAACAGCGACAAAAATTTTCTAATAATACCACTAGGGGTGGTGGTGGTGGTGGTAGTAGTAGTTGTAGTAGTAGTAGTAGTGGTAGTAGTAGTAGTAGTAGTAGTAGTAGTAGTAGTAGTAGTAGTAGTAGTAATCGTCTCTCTATAATTATGAAGCACGACGCTTCTACTTTCACAGAAGTCTATAGATTATAGTCTATAGTCTATAGTTTAGGCTCAAGATTGCAGCCGCTCTCACGTCGGCTGCAGGTGATAACAAGAGGCCGATTACTGAATGAATGCATAAGTGAATACATTACAAGAGCAAGCGTAGGTCTTTGCCACAAGGTGCCAGACGAACCACATCTTAGGATCTGGAGATTCCCTTTTTCCCACCCAACGTTCGTCGGTACTTCACGTGTGCTGGAACTAATTATAGGGGTCTTAACCATCGGCCACCACTCACGGCCGTAAGGCCACGTGCCTCCAGCGACGGCAGCTGTCGGCTTTCTCTCTGTCTCTTTCTCCTTGACATTTTTTTATTTTTAATTATATTCATGTATACTCAAATCATTTTTGGCGCAAACTGCTCGTGTAGTGGTCCGCCTCAAATGGCATTGGGCGAAGGATTCATCATCGTCATCATCAGCATCAGCAGCAAAGCCAACAGGATCGTGCAGTATTAACGACAAGCAAACGCGGCCGAAGAAGAAGAAAATCAGCAGCAGCTTCGAAATGGCCGCACCATCGGAGGGTCCCACTAGCTTTTCCTCTGACACGCGTACGTCCATTAACGTTACGTCTGAATGAGCTTGTTCCTTTCGGTAAGTGTTACAGGCATGAATCAAATCATAAGTGTTTGTCGTTGCGGGCTTTTTGTATGCTTATACAGGAGCTTCACACGACGCTGAGGTCTCTACAGCACCAACTGGTCCAGTGGAATCACCCAGCCTGCTAGAAGTGCAGGAGCTCAGCGCCCTTCATGGTCCCACGTGTAAGTTTCCTGTTTTCTAGCGTCGCCGCGAGAAGCTACGCGAGCAGCGCCCACGTTCCCAGCGTTCCGAGCCATGGGTGCTTGTTCCACAAGTTCCTTCATCACATCAGTGATCTTCACGAAAAAGTAGATTAATATCTGAATTTGTATGTCAATACCTCAATCTCTGCTTCTAAACGAAACGACATAGCCCACGTAGTTTAACAAGTCCGGGAACATATCTTCAAGTTCAGTTATGTCATGTTTCATAGCATAATGTTGAATATTGCTGAAGCAAACAACCGGAAGCTGAAGAGGCTCTTTGTATTCTTCTGTTTTCTCGTCGTTCGCTTTATTAACATTTCACGCATATTGAAAATGAGTTTACGGATAGCTTATGTGCTGTGTTCACATCCTTGCAGTAGGCCTAAGTAGTTCCAGGTGGCTTCAGTTCGTTGTGTGTTTTTACACGCAGCATATGGTAAAACTGAGTGGCGCGTTAACGGAAGGTATGCTATCGATACGGACTGGGGTCAGCTTAGGAAGCAGGCACATATTTAATACACCAAGTTTCAGAGCACCGCATTTTATTAGTGCATTGGCTCACAATGTCGAAAAATCAGGCTGCCCTAAAATTAAAAACAAAACTTACCTACTAGTCATATGTCAGCAGCCAGAACGCTGTTGTCTATCAGGGCGAGAACCCGCTCACCCAAGATAATTCGCCTAATGGATGTCTTTTAATGCATTTAGAAAGACGACAGGAACCTGTACACAGCGTCACAAACAGTCAATATAGCATATCTGATGACACATTCTCTGTACACGGCACATATGCCAGCAGCCACATCTGACTGAGACCAATGGGTACCAGAACAGAATAATTCTTGGTTGAGTTATCTTCAAAATGCGATCACGTTCACCGTACTATAATCCTCTTAAATGTTGATCCCGAAGGCGAATGTAAACGCATTATTCCGGCAAACATAAAGAATTGTATTAACCAGTTTGCGCTCTAGAATGTCACCAAATACACGTAGCAAAGAAAAGAGAACGATTATGAAACGCCTTTTAAAACAGGACCATTCTCTGCAACCGTTATTGAAGGCAAAGCCTTATGCATCTGCTCTTAATGACGAGAATAGTTGATTTGGCACGTTCTTACCAGTTCACAATATATTAGAAGTGCGGTGATGGACAAAAAAAAACAACGGATAATTCCACTTACTTCTTAGACTTTGTGAACCACCTCTCCGTTCATCGAATAAGCTCTTAGTTTTATTCCCCACTGACATTATTTGCCGTACTTCCTTCGGCTTCCTTTTTAGTCTATGATTACCTCTACGTCTTGCTTCTAGCCATTTGCTTGTTTCATTTAATTTTCCAGCTTTGAAGGTTGCTTTCTTCTTTTTGTTACCTCATCTTACTAACGATGCTTATGTCCGGCTTTGTGGGTGTGACAGTGACGATATAGACCGCTTGAATAGGCACGGACAAAAGAAAGGACACAGCAGGAGTACTAACTTTAAATAATTAGATTTATTTGGAAGTGAAGCACCTATATAAGCACTAACGCGACACTGTATCGCTACGGCGACTGCCATGCGCACAGATAACGCACTTTCTATTTTGCCAAGATTTTGCTAATTATGGCAGAACAAAAATGATACAAAAATACAAAAAAGATCAAACGAATATTATGTAAAATTCATCCCCTACAATTGAGGTAATCCGCTTTTTTATGTGACTTACTGGAATGACAGTTCTTTTTCTGTTAAGTGAATGATGAGACGCTTATGCAGATAGTACTTATGCTCATTTTGGCTGCTTCGATGAGCCACCGCTCACTAGCAGCACGCTTCGTGTGTATGTTCTTCCCCATGTTTCTTCCTACCGTCGCAAGGCCGTGTGGTCCTAGTCTGTGATAATTGATGTCGCCAAATGGTAGACACTTTCCCACTGATAAATTCGCGCTCTACCTATCCTTTCACTTTTAGCTACGGAACAAGCGGAGAACGAAGTGTCCCGACATGGCGCCCTGCCTAAAGAAGATCAGAAGGTGTCGTCCGGGGAAAGACCACTATCCTCCTCTCCGATTGGTGAGATTTGCACGCCGGGCGAATCTATTTGAAACAGCCATATGTAAGCCTTTTATTCTCCAACGAACTACTGCGCCATTAACGGAAGTTCACTCCGGAAATTATGCCGATTCAATGGCAAATTGGTTTTGCGGAGTTCTGCAAGTGCCTGTGGCGATTGTGACGTTTGTATCACAAATACGCAAAAAAAAGTCCACACTAAATATTTAGATATGAAAGCCTCACAGCTTATGAGAGATTGGTCCTAGCCCGGTGATTGAACCAGGCCCACTGGCTGTACGAGGTGGCCGCTCTGAGAGCTAGAAGGACAAAAATGCGGCAAATAGGCCGAGCGAGCGCCCCGAACAGGCTTTGGTTTATGTTTCGATCTTCCGACCAGTACGGATTTCTTGTCAACCTCGAGGCTTTCAGTTATTAGAAAGCCGTATGGATTTTATTGTAGCCCTGTGCTGCAAACGGGGGGATGCCTCTTCTTTTTCTCTTTCGTGCGCCGAGTCTACTTAGGCTAATTGGACGCTTCTCTTTTTAGCGGTTGGCAGAATTGACGTAAGGCACTTGACCCTTTTGCAGCGCCAGAATACGAGGCCGAGATGACTCCCTTCCAGCGGAAGGTGGTCAACGTGACCCTGTGCTTCAGCTTGACCGTCATCGCCGTCGCAGCCTTCAGCATCCTGATCGTGGCGCTGACGCAGCATTCGAAGCGACTTGCCGACTATTCACTGGTATGGATATTTTCGTTACAATTATCAGGAAGATAACTGACTTCTAAGAGGGCGCCAACCCTTTTATTAAAGGGTTGGTGCATTAAAGCATCCAATGTGTCGCAATTGCAACAAAAATATGGCATTGCAATATTGACCTCAATAGAGCGTATAGTCCATGATGAGGACGATGCTGCAAATGGTTCTAACTTCCGTCAAGAATAAATAGATTAGTTGTTAGAAGAAAGGCAAGGTCAATACCAAAACATGCTGGCGTCAGGTGACCGACCATTATCGGTATTGATATTGGTGGAATGGAATTTTAGGACAAATCAGGCTGTCGCCTGACACTGAAGCTAACATATTTAAACGAAGTCTCTGCTGCTACTGCGCAATTGAAATTGCCCAGCAATTCTTAATTATATGCTATATATAACATTTAGGATTTAAATATATGGCACGCTGATGTCTCAGTCAGAGTGGATAAACTTGATCGCGGTTGTTAAAGTTCGCTTCAGTAATACTGTGGCAGAAATACACAGACAGAGTTGACATCGGCGACTCAGTTGGTATAATTGTGTTACACTGAATACTTGTCGTCAAAGGATCGGTCACTTACGTTCAAGGAGGGCCTCGTATACTAAAGCGTAGTACTAATTCATGCAAGCAAATTTCACTCAACGCTTCCAACTATCGAGAATTTGTGCAGTGATGATCTGGTACACAATTATACTATGTTCCACAGCTTAGTAACGTGATCAATCAGCCGGTCAGTGTCGTTAGGAAGAACGCATTCAGATTGTAACTTCGCTAACTACTAAAAAATTTTGCTTAATGCTCCAATCAACGAACGCCTCGTTCCCACAAAGTAGGGAGTGCTGCAGCATCGCAACTGTGGCCCATACGAACCACACTTACCTAGAGTCTCAGTCAATGTACCCGTCGGCTTTGCTAATGAAAGAAGTCCAGCCAATTTACGTGACTGCACTACCTGCCTCGCAGACACTAACGGCACTATGGGATTAATTTTTGCGCGTTTGGTATTCTTTAAAAGTAGAGCACTTGAAGATTCCACTACGGTGTGCAACTGAAATCGCAGGGATGCAAGTCGCAGCAGTGCCTAGAGGCGACGCACTACCTGAGTTCCGTGACGGAGCGCGACCTGCACCCCTGTGTGGACATGTACAGTCACGTGTGCAACCGATGGGCAAGCCGACGCCGCGGCGTGGGCTTCCTGCCAGACGCCTTGCACCTATTCCTCCAACGCTTCCTACGACAGCTTCGAAGTACGCCCGACGATGCCTTGGGAGAACAGATGGCTCCAGGTTGGGTGAAATTTGAAGCCTCCAAGATCTTGCAGCGGCGTTGCTCTCGATTACCGTATGGCTAAAAGCATGGACTCCGAGATTGGAGAGCACGCGACGGCACGGGGGCTAGAGGTGAAAAAATGGCTCCTTAAAGAGACGCTTGCGCGCGCTCACTGAAAGGCTGTAGGATTAGGAAGAGTGCCGGAAGAAACCATCTCGAGGTCATGCCAGTTCGATTACCATCCAAGCCCAGTAGCAGCACAAACAGCACGGACCGAACCGCCTTCTTGAAAGGCGTGTGGGTGGTGTGTACATGAAACTACAGTCCCAATTGTGTGTTCTGGACACCTTGCGCCGCCTAGCTGAGACGTGTTCCTGCGGTTGAGTCTATGTGTATGCTAACCGACAAATGCATGATTCGCGCAAGAGGTCTCTTTCAAGTCTCTAATGATATTCGTTACTTCATAGCGGCGTACACAATCTCGACGTGTATACGTGTAAGATTCATTGAAGAGGGGAGTGAGGGGGTAGGGCACCGAATCACACGTTTTCAAACATGTTCATTTTTCGGTTTCATTTACTCTGAGTATCTGAAATGTAAAGGGCCCCGCCACGGCGGTCTAGTGGCTATGACACTCGGCTGCTGATCCGAAGGTCGCGGGATCGAATCCCGGCAGCGGCGGCTGCATTTCGATGGAGGCAAAATGTTGAGGCTCGTGTGCTGTGCGATGTCAGTGCACGTTAAAGAACCCCAGGTGGTCTAAATTTCCGAAGACCTCCACTACGGCGTCTCTCATAATCAGAACTGGTTTTGGGACGTTTAATCCCACAAATCAATCTCAAATGTAAAGGCCTCCAGTACTCCACGTAACAGTACCGAAGATCTGCAAATATCTATTTAATTTCAGCCTCTGTATGCGGGTACAACACATCCAACGTTCAGAGCTATTCCCAGTGTGTTCGCACAGGCGACGAAGCCTTGGAAAGGACTCTGGGAGAGGAACTACATGTAAAAAAATTTCGGTGTATTACCGCAATGTGCTACAAACAAAACGCATCCATGGATTGATCTCACCAAAGGAATGTTTTAAAATTTACTTCTCTGTATTCAAACGGCGAAATGTCATCTACGACCAACTTATATGCAATCTCTAAGAGGGCTATGACTACGTTACTTTGCCGTATACAGCTGCTGATTGCAGAATGATGCTTTAACACAGAAGGCACAAATACATGTGCGCGACGCAGTACTTAGCACACGGCATAAGACAAATGTTCGTCTCATTGGAACCACAGCAATATGAAGTATTATGCGTCGACGGTTTTTTAACTCATTTTCGCGAACGAAACGGCATTGAAACATCCCTCATTCATTGCAATTCCACATGTTTTGCGAAGTATTCTTTTTTAACAGTTATAGAATTCTTCTGAAGTCGCTACGCATATTGTAAAATTAACACAAGGAATGAAACATCGCTTGACTTCGCCTATTGAATGTAAAGCGCTGCGCTTTGCATTTGTCCCTCACGGTTATCATGACCAGCGGCCGTCTCCATCAATGTCAGTTTTGTCATAGAGTTTACGTCATTATCGAATAACTCATACGGTGTTCTACCTTCTTTAATCTACGCAGTGATTCACATCGGCAAGCACCTACTAGATATCTGTACCACGTACATGAACTCGACGGGATCCAACAGCCTTCAAGCCGACATCGCGTCCGTACTGGAACACGCCGACGTGGCAGTCCTCTTGGACAGCAGTTCTTCTGGCACCGCTTTCGTGCGAGCTATCAACATCTCGTTTGCAACGGGTTTCCACAGCACAGTGGCTGTCGCACGGAAAAAAGACAACTGGAACACATTCATCCACTTCGTCAACGCACCGTCGATACGTCGCGTCCTGCGAGCGGCACCCTCGGATGACGGTGTCGAAGGCCTACGTCGGAGACGTCATCCGTCAAGTTTCCGCGAACGCCGACGTCGCTGCCATTGCTCGCGACGTGCTCGATGCGGACAGCGAGGTTGATACTTTCGCGGAAGGTGACGAGGACAGTATGTGGATTGCCGCAGCTGAACTGAAGAAGGACGCCGGCTTTCCTTCGGGATTCTGGGGCCAGGCATTTAGTTCTGCCACAGACCAAGGAGTACCTGTCACAGACGCCACCGTCGTCCTCTTCACAGGCTACGAGCAGACCAAGAAGGTTTTCCAACACTTGGCTGAGGTTCGACTGCGGACGACGGTTTGGTATCTTTCAGTCACCATTATCGCTCAGGTAAGCGTTAGTTCATCGATGCTGTCGACCTTTAGCATAACGTCTGTCACGATGCATGTGTTACACTCGACGCTTCGTGATACGAAGAGCAGAACTTCCTTCGGGCACAGTTCCTTATGTTCTTCCTGTGCTTCATTGATTACACGGCGATAAAACAATAAGCCATATGTGCTGCCATCCCGCTCTAATTGACAGCGCTTTAAATGCGTTTACACTCAGCAAACCTCGTCTGCCATTTGAGGGCGCTTGCTGAGTCTGTGGTCAAACCAAAGTCCTAAGGCCTTTTTCTAAACGCTTTCTCTTAAGATATGTGTTTCGGAGTACTGCGGCACAGAACGGCATGTGTGCGCAGAGTGTCGTTTTGTTTGTGGAGGTTTCTGTTGAACTCCTGGTTTTGTACTCAGTGTAATTTAAAGGCAAAGATCGACAACCTGCCCCGCACTTTTAACTTGCTGAAATAGTAGCCTTGTTGCAAACTTCTCTCGAAATGATTATGATTTTTGCGGTTTACGGAACAAAACCGCTGTACGGTTGTGAGAGACGCCGTAGCTGAGGGTTTCGGAAATTTCGACCATATGGGAGTTGCAACGTGCACTGACATTGCACAGTACACGGGCCTCAACATTTCGCTTCCATCGAAATACAGCCGGCGCGACCGGGATTCGATCCCGCGACCCTCGGATCAGCAGCCAAGTACCATAGCCACTAGACCACAACGGTAAACTTGAAGCTCTGAAACAGTGGCCACTTGGGAAATATAAATACCATACCATTTAAAGGGATATCAAACGTGTGTTGAATATATTTATACACGAAATAAAGCCAAATTATTACTAAAGATCAGTGCTAGGCGTGTACGCTTCCCTGTGCGTAATCATGGCCTAATTTATCTTTCCTCGTCCAGGTTCTTCGATACGACTTCGCGAGGCGCTTCCACCCGACTCATGGCCACGACACCGCACGCCTCTGCTTCGAGGCCGTGAACGAGGCCCTGCATCTGCACTGGCACTACGTGCTGCGAGAACTGTCCGTAACGCGCCCGGCTGCAGATATCAGCCATCTGATGAACTCTGTGTTCCTCAGCGTCCACCGACTTACCGTACCTCACTGGCTAGACGAAGAGACGACGTCAGTAGCGCGCGCAAGGATCAACAAGACGTCCCTGGAGACGATGGCGCCATCTGCGGGTGATGGTGGCGCCACAAACGTGAACACAACTTACCTCCGAAGAGAACTGCAGCAGTCTTCGGCAGCAAAAGCGCAGCGTAGTTTTCCCGCAAAATATGTCTTGTTTCGCGCGCTTTCCCACAGGGAGGCCGTGCAACACAACCCGCCTCACTGGGTGACCGCCCGCATGGCGTCGCTGTGGGCTCAGCCGTGGCCCGTGTACGATGCCCTCTACGGCAAGATCTTCTTGCCGGCAGCATATCTCAAGAGCCCCGTGTTCTACGACGGACGCTCAACGCTGCCTTTTGTCTACGGGACAGTGGGAGCTGCGATGGCTAAGGCACTGGCTGACGTTGTAGGTCCTTATTCAAGGTCAGTGTTCGTGTGTAGCGCACTATGATAGGCATAAGACTGAAAGATAGAGAACGGATTGTATCAGGCTGATCTTGGCGTATCGCCGCCCAAGGCACCGTAAGGCCGGGGCGAAGGCGCTCAAGAGCATGGGGTGCAAAAACAAGCGCCCAAAGCGATCGGGGGCCGAGTGTAAGTTGTTCATTGAGAAATAGGGGTGCGTGGAATTCCAGACGCCGTGGCCAGTGGGCCCCTAATGCCATTCATTTCGAAATGAAACCAGAACTCAGCAAAGGAACAATACCGCGGATGTTGTAGTGAATGTCAAGAAACGCCACGGACACGGGCAGGCCTTGTAATGAGGACAGATAACCATTGGTCAATTAATTATAACCACAGAATAAATATACTCGCTCAAAAGCGAGCGAGAAACACACAACTTCAGAGGAAGATGACACAAGTTGTGTGTTCTTTCGCGCATTTTTGAGTCTGTATGAATGCCCCAACTCGCCCACTTTTTACTCCTTTCATGGATAAATGTCAAGAGCGGAAAGCAGCGTCCGTGGACGGCAGAGAGTACGATGGGGAGATGAAACTAAATAATTTAAGGGTCCTTAAATGGAATCCGCTGGCCCAGGACAGAGTATAGAATAGAGCTAGATTATTGGGAAGTTGTCATCCAGCAGTGGATGATGATCAATAATAATTACATCATATTGTTCAACTATGTGCTAGCAGGGAAATGGTGATCTTCTTAGACCCTTCACCGTGACAGCAGTCTTGGATACTTTGTGTATGATAACTTAGTATTGGTGAATTTATTCACACACAACCGGCCTTTAATGATTAGCCTACTACAGAAAGGCTCGTATCGTCTAACATACTTTTTTTTCCTTTTGAAGACAAATGCGCGCCAATTTTTCCAGGCTGCTTGCTACCTCACAACCCGAATCGTTCGCTCACGGTCAGAGAATTCCAGTGGCATGAGCTCGTGTTCATAGGACGGCGTAGAAAATTGTCGAATGGCCGGGAAATAGCGCTGCAGTGTTTAAATACAAATCGGGTGCCTATTTAGTTAATCACTATAGTTTGAGCAAGTCATGCACGACCTTTCCCAGGTGCCTCTATCCTTCTAATGATATCCTCACGTGCACTGCGCACGGTGCCTACCTTGAAGCGCTCTTGTGCACGCGGAAATTCGCAAAGTAATGGTACTTCCAGTCGCTGCAGCATTCTAACTGACGAGATTCAATGTGGCACCTCGTCTGTAAAGGTAACCTGCTTTCATCACCACGTGTTGCGCTTTTCTACTCACTCAAACCCGAGACTCCGGTACGTAGATGTAAAGGAAACTAGTCTCTTCGAGCAATACAGAGCCTGCTCACTGATAACAGCCGAAGGGTCCGAATTTTTCGAACGAAACGGTCGCGCGCTAAGAAAGTTCGTAAGAGAACATTTCAACCAAAGCTGATGCTGGGCATATCGCTATCAAAGAACATCAGCCAATGACAGAAAACACCTGCAGAAGAGGTTCTGCGAATTGATCGCCTCATTCTGTCATCGTTTCTTCATCCAGATGGAATGCGACCGCACCACACAGATCGCACGACTCATGGTGGACCACCACGAAGCTATTCGACGCCCAGCTGCGGTTGGGCTGCCTGCGAACACGCGTCGACGAAGACGTGCTTCGGCACCCGAACCGCAACCCTCACCCGAAGACGTCGGAGGCCTTCAAGGCTAGTGCGTTCGCCTGGATTCGCGCCGCCAGGGTCTCTCACGATGCCATGAGGGCCGCCATATACGAGGACCGCCCCAGAGATCCCGGCCGTGATAAATACTGGCCGAAAGCTCAGAGGCAATTCTTTGCGCGCTTTTGCCTCATGGCGTGCGGTACCGAAAGACAAGATGCCCTGAGACCCAGAGAGAGATGCATCTGGCCGCTCGTCAATATGCCAGAGTTTTCAAAGGCGTTTGAGTGTCGGAATGAGTCCTACACGGATTTGCTGGAGTCGTGCGCTCATTTCTGAATCACTGTCTGCCGAACATATTCCGACGGTTTATTTTTCATTTTCTTTTTTTATTTGGGGGGGGGGGGGGTGTCGCATTTGTTTCGGAGACGTTGCTAGACTGAAACAAGCCTACGTTTCTGAAACTTGCGATATTGTGATTTTAATTGCGTAACGAAGAAAGTACGATATCATGCACTTATTGTAAATAAATTGTAAGCCATATAAATTACACCTCTCGAAACCGTTCCCACGTCTCGTTTTCTTAGCCAAAACACATTAATGCAGTTGTCATGATCACATGTCTCATCTATAGTGTCACCTATAATTGTAGTGACCAAAGGTGCCGCTGGCATACCTCCCGCCGACACGGTATGATTTAGTAACTTATGATGTCAAGCAGATGTGCAACAACTTGAACATGAAAACTGTCGCTCTGTATGGTTTTTTATAATGAGTCGGGTGCAATATGCGGTGTCATTTTCACGTTATCGGAGTAGCCAGATGCAGTGCACATCTACGGCTAACAGCTTAAATAGAACGTAATCCAGCTCGCCCAATTTCCTATCCTTATGCAGCGCATGTTCATTAAATTTCGCCTTATTTTTTTTTTCTGCAAGTACCATAAAGGCCAAGCGTGGCGTTACATAGCGGGGTTGCAAAGAAACACAGAGCTAACAGTAACAGTGCATAGTAAACGTAGTAACCATAAAGGTAGAACGAGTGATCAACTAAATACAACTAATACAAAAATCGACTGGATAAAACTACAACTGTAACAGTTACAGAGTATCCAGCATATTCAAACATCTAGAAGGAGAGCTCAACTAAATACAACCTAATACACCTACTTCAACGTTCAACTTAATTGCCCTAAATGCGACTAATACCTCAATATTTTAATGCGTTATACAAGCGTTCTACTGCGTTATATAATATTTAATGCGTTCTACAAGTTACGCCGCTTGCTTGAGGCGAATTGAGCAGTCACTTATAGGGCTATACGGCACCGACACGATGGTATAGTGGCTACGGAACTCGGCTGCTGATCCGAAGGTAGCGGGATTGAATCCGTGCTGTGGCGGCTTCATTTCGATGGAGGCGAACCGGTGAGCCCAGTGTACTCTGCGGTGTCAGTGCACGTTAAAGAACCCCAGCTGGTCAAAATTTCCGGAGCCCTCTACTACGGCGTCTCTCATAACCGGGCTGTGGTTTTAGGACGTAACTCCGGAAATCAATCATTAACTATAGGGTTATATGAAATTACTGCAAGGACAAGGCAGTATAGCAAAGTTAATTGTTCTTTTCATTAATTGTCGTCTCGGCAATAAGTTATTTAAGGAATCATACTCGAAGCTCTCATTAAGCGAGGTGCACAATCTAAAGCACGGGGAGCTGGTTGTGCAAGAGTGAAATTATTAAAACTTGGTAAAAATTTGATGGCCAATAAGCTCTTGAAGAAAAGGTGTAGCTCTGTTCCAAATAAGAATGCATATTACAATGAGATGTTAGGTGCGAAGCACCTCATACGGTCGGGCTGTCGGCGTCCGCAAGGTAAAGCAATCAGTCAAACTACTGTCAAATACAAGTGCAGAATTAGTGATAAACCCGTTCAGTATATTATATTTATAATTTAAGCTACCTTAGCAAACAGGAACAATCAGAAATTAATTGCATTAATTAAGCGAAAATTGTTAAAGTCGCTTCTGACGACTACCATACACATGCGTTGCCTGGGCGCACTGCCTCGAGGATCGGCCCATTTTCCGTCGACCGGGCAAAACCACTGCATAGTTGATAAAAACCAAATTCAGCTCAGTGACCGATGCGTTCATACGGAAAGCCCGGCGCATCACTACTTCGCACCTACCTGGTTTTCAGGTTAATGGAGGTGCAAAAGCTCTTTTTTTTTTGTAGCGAGAGCTACATTGGCCGTATTCTCGCCGTTTCTGTGGCCGGTCACCCCAGAGCTAGCTGAACCGTTGCCTAGCAACCGCCGCAGCTGGCAGCGCCGCTCGCCGCGCCATCTGGCATGACCGGGGAAACCGCGTGCTGAGCCGCTGCCTAGCAACCGCCGCAGCTGGCAGCACCGCTGGCCGAGCCATCTGGTATTAACGTCAGAGGAGGAGCCGGTGAAACCGCGCTGAGCTGTTGCCTAGCAACCGCCGCAGCTGGCATCTGTGGCGGTTGCGCCAATTTAGAAACAAGGTTAAGACTTTGAAAATAAATTCGTCACACTTTAAATAGAGCTTCATAGTCTTTAATGTAACTATAACTTAACGAGACGTAACAACCAAACCTAAAAACTCAGACGTACGGAGCGAAATAATAAAGATGTCACCGTACAGAGCACCAAGCTAAAGAATACGATTAACCGTGCCTTCCGCTAGGCACACCCAGGCATAACTGAGTTAAACCACAGCCAATTTTTTTTATTCGGTGGCAGTGCATTTCTGTGTTTAGGAAGCGTCAGCGACACTCATTCAGCGCGCACTAATTTTCTCAATCAAAGGTTTATTGTAAAGTCATATATGCGCATTCTAAATTAGTAGTGATGGTGACATGTGCAGCGTTCTTTTTTTTGTTATTTTGGCGCACATTGTCTCGCATACGTTGAAGGCGACAGCACCAGTGCATACGGCCAACCAATTCCTCCGTCAATCTTCGATGAAAATATAGAAGGACACGCACTCTACTTGTCCCTTGTCAGTGATTCCCTCGACCCTAATGTTGAATGTGCCGTTCTGAAAGAAAAGAAGAAATAGAAAACACTCTGAAAGTACTTTCTTTGTAACTTCGGGCTAAATTTAACGGCAGAAATAGCTATGTATGACACTACAAACAACAACAGTACTGGGATCCCGCCACAGGGACGTCTTCGATGTTGTTTGTAGTTTCATTCGCACAGTAAACCGTATAAGAGTGTAATTATTACTTTTATGTAAAACACAAGTGTAAGAAGTCTTTTCATCTGCATGTTAAAAACTAATTAAGTTATTCTTTCTTATAGGTTTCGTGATTTAGCTGTCAGGTTTGATAGTAAAGTGCACGATTCCTGTAATTCAATTCTGTACCAACAATGTTTTTTGTCAGTTTCTATCAAACACTCGAAAATAAGACGTAATACTTAAACTGCTTAGCTGCGTGCAGCACGTCGCCTGCTCGGCTCACGCTATCCCAGCTGCGGCGCTTACTGTGCCGTACGCGCGCGTTTTGCCACACGTGGGACTGATGATGATGGTCATTATTATTATTATTATTATTATTATTATTATTAGGAAAGGACGCTAAATTCTGCAGCCCATGCTCCCTGCACCCGCGCAGTTCTGGGCCACGCAGTGTTGCGGCGGGTATCGGGTTGGGTCTGCGCGGCTAGCGCGGCGACGGTGATCATCAAGCGAAAAGCACTCCGGCATTTCCTCCGCGATGCAGTGACTGTCCCGCATAAGGACGCGACAACGAATAGTGTGCGACACGTTGTCTACAATTAGAAATGTGCCGTACGCTTACAAATGCACTACGCTCGCTCTATCGTACGCCCGCGTTCACGTTTTCCGACGGTCACGCCGGTGTACTGGTCATGCGCAATCGCGGCGATTAGCTTGGCGAGCTATCAACAGTGAGTTGCTTTGGTTCTTGTATAGCGGTGCACACTAGAAAGCACACGGTCCATCACAAGCAAGTGGCAGTGTATTGAAAGCGTGCAGCACTCCTAACAAAGAGCTGAACATGCTTATCGTGATATTAGGCGATAAACCGTACGGGCGCATCCGTAAGCCACCGCCATTTCCTTCGTTTTCTTGTCTTTGTTGCTTTTAGACGCCTATCTGTAAAGGCATCACTGCAGTACGCCTAGGTTGGAATCATTAGTCCGTCAGTCACCGATTGTGCCAAGACGGAAGCAGACCAGCCGCGTTACGTTGTGGCTCCGGCCACCCTGCGAGTTGAGGGGGGCGGTTCGACAAAACGCTATTTTCATATGTACTGACCGGTAGGCATAGGGGGAAGCTACTACAGCTTAAGCGGTCTGCCGATACGTGAGCCGCCCGATGGAGACTTGGTCGGGGATTCGTCGCAGCTACACTTTAACTGTGAGTACGTTTAAAGCGGTCATGTATTAACGAGGTTTGTTGCACTGCCATGATTTGTGATCCGTTCGACACTAAGGGATCATCAATCACTTCCACCGGCTATCAAGGGTCCCCCGGGACGTCGCTGGCTGAGAACCACTGGTTTGAGGTCGAAATATGCACTACCAGATGATGTTACTGTCAATTTACCACGCCACTAAATTGGTGTGCTCACTTACTCCCATTACGAGTCGTACAGCCGGTATGACCTTGAGAAGTATCGATGATTGATAGGTGCCCAACGGAATGTTCTCACAGCTGTTGTTCCATCCGGCGCCGATCATGCGTTCGGTCATCTTCGTGCCACCGCATGCCTTGTATGTGCTACCAGGGAAAAAAGAAACGTGCTCAAAGATACGACACCAAATCAATCAATGCCAGTGGTGTTTCTACTATTGTCGTGTTTACAAAAGAGGACGCTGAAGACTCAGGCGGAAAGTGGAGCAGCAGCACGGCAACACAAAGGAACTGAGGAAGGAGGTGAAGCAATAAGCGCGTGTGTTCTTCGTACTGTCGTAAAGTGCGCGCGATGACCATTTTGTGCCAAGCCATTGGCGAAACAACGTGGTGGCAGCGGTGGGATTCTTCCTGCGAAACCTTCTATAAACAATCTAACATAAATGAAGATACCTTCCAGCATGCGCAAACATCCTTCACGCATTGTGTACTATTGCAGCTTCCTATACAGTTGGTGCATATGACCTCCAATGTAAGGCATCTATGAACAGGAAGCAGATATTTTAAAAGAGCACTGGTCGAAACATTATATTACTCCTGTTAGCGCTAGGTGAAGAGCCTTGACCACGAATCTCCTGAAAATTAATGACAGCATCCTGGAGAGCTCTTCTGAAGCCGTCCACCTGGTGGATGTGCCTACCTCTGCCTTACATGCCCTGAGGATCGGACTTAATTCACAGCCTCCGAGATCAGAAGCAAATAGATCCTCTTCATCATATATCACGTTCTCGAGCTCTAGCCAATCAGCAGCTGCCAAAATGGACAGTCCACTAGGTGGATAGTTACAAGATAGCTCTCCAGACCTGCCTGAATAATTTACTATAATGTTTATCCAACAGAGTTCCCCTTTAGTTTCCAGGAAGGGGTATCTGTTGTGACGTCACCACACAGCATATGACTGCATGGGAGAAGAACATCATGATGTCTTGACAATAGCTTTTCTTCACATGGGATTTGAAAGAAATCGTTGCTCATCACTGACCATACAGTAAAACTACGTGGTAGGAGGTCCTTTTGTCGATTTTCGACTCTAATGGAATTTTCCGCATTTCATTGGTTGATTTGGTTTATGGGGTTTTACATTCCATTTCAACTCCGTCGAAATGCTGCCGCCGCGGCCTGGAGACAATCCCGTGACCTTCGGATCAGCAGCAGAGCGCCATAGCCCCTGGACCACCATGGCTGGCTAATTTTCTGCATTTCAGAACCATAATTTTCCAATGGTGCTCGCGCATCTTGCATTTACGCGGCAGTTACGGAAACTAATCTAGTCGTCATGAACATAATTACCACCTATAAGGCGTCCCTCATCATTCAAGTGTTGCCATTTTGACTTCAAGCGCCAAAGCTGTTAATGAAGTAGACCAAAGCGGTTAGGTGCGAGAATTATTCAAGCGCGACTAACCAAGAGCCGAAATCGTCGACACAAGGTGTCCGTAGCCCGACGGAGTTGTGCACGGTAAACTTCACGACCGGTGAACGATCTCCTTGGCGCAGCACGTCGACAGTGTAGTTGACGCGCATGTAACGGCCCACCTTGGAGTCTTGTATGGTGAAGTCGGTGAGACGAAAGGCACGTTCTCCCTCTGCGACGAATGAGAAAGGTAGAGGTAGCTGAAGCAGCGGAGACGGAAATTGCTGTGTGCACCATACTATGTTACTCTTTCAACACTGTCTCTTCAGTACATCTGTGACGTGAGATTCGAAACCGAAACTGGGTCTTCCTTCGCTGTCCGGCATAACGCCCCTCAAAAGGGTATCGTAGCGCTATAGTCGGGTACAAGTCAAGAAAAAAGCGGCGTCTTCTCGTCAAAGGACCCCCGCCAGCCAATGGTGCCACTCTGTCAACGTGGCGTTGACAGAGCAGCACCATTGATATAGAATTCCAATATCCCACCACTGTGAGATACTGTAATTGATGAGTGGATGGATGGATGCATATCAAGAGCAGCCCCTTTCATTCGAGGTGTAGCTAGCGCCAAGAAGATCTTTACTTGCACCATCTCTGCTCTGCTGCTGATACTAACACATCGTCAATTCCGACGGAAGATATGATTGTGCTCCCACACCTGTCCTTGAAACATGTTGTCTCAGGTAGGGTTCCTCCTTGCTTGGTTATAGGTTGGAAACCTTTACATGCAACTGGAACATGACCTATGCTTTCTGCAAGTGGCGAAGATGGCGCCATCTATCGCCCAGGAAGATATGCATAATACACGGCCTCTGAGATCTGAAGAAGCGCATGGTACAGAGTTGGTAAAGACTGCGGGGGCACAATTCCACGAGTGCTTCAATATGTCGGATGGCGCATCAAGCTAATACAACCGCTATTGTTAAAGCTAATCGACTAAGAAAGCAAGAACAGATATCTGAAGCAGAGCTCGGTCGTCGCTAGTAGCTTGCCTTCAAATGACCTGAACTCATATTTAAAGCAAACAAATATGTGTTCTGAACCATAGATTCTAGGGCAATCGTGGGCGTATCTTGTCCCCAAGCGATAATCGTCAACTACTTTGCTGGCATCCCGTTCATTGAAAACTGTGCCTCAAGAAAGCTACGTCGCTCAAATAACGCGCCTTCTGCTCGCTATGTAAAAGTAACGAACGCGCACAGTTCTACAAAGGGCGCGCGAGGTACTAGACCTCTACTGCTTGGTCTAGAGTATGTATATGCTCGCTACGAGGACATACACATTAATTTTTCCTTGGTTACCTCAGCGCCAAAGAGTGCAAGCATTCATGTAGAGTACGGCAACTTTATAGAAGCGAAGCAGCTGCGGGCTACAGCCTCGAAGGCGCTACCATGTCACGCAAGCGAAATAAACCGCCGTGTGTGATCGTATCGTTGTGCTCCAACAAGAAAATTGTCCAAGTGTCTTCCTGCGCGTTCGTTTTCGTCAATGCCCAGCCTATCCTTGTCTGAGGACTGTTCGTCAGGGTAATGTTACAAGTACCGGCAGTCAGAGACAGTTGTCGAAAAACCGCATCTTGTCAGCCTTTTTTAACCGGGCCCTAAGCTACTGGAGTGCCATCCACATCGAGCGAGCACTGGCGACAAATGTAATAAGAACAAAATAACCTTTATTACAGATCTCCCGTTTTGCTTTTCCTGTAGTTTCCGTAGTGATGTGTAAAAGATGGCTAGCCCACATGAAGAAGCGCTGAACCTGTCCGTCAGTGCATCAAAGACTTTCGATAGCATAAGAAACAATACGTGTGGCGGATTCGTGAGGCTTTCTTTGCGATTCTCGTTCGAAACTTGGCAATAGACTGCTTTGTGTTGATGACCTGGCCGACATTGCTCAAAGCTGCATTTTTCTACAGTGTACCTCTCACGCGCAACCAATTTGCTCGACGATTCAATATTAGTGCATGTACATATGTTAATGTTGATTTCCGAGTAAATATTTCGCATGCCATGGCACTCGGCCACCGTCTCTCGAGGACTTACTTTTTAAAACTGCAGTCGCTCATGTACATTTGTTAATCAGTGATCGACTTCAGCTCTGGAATTATAAGACAAAAATGCACAATATAGGGATTAAGCTTTATGTACCTGTACAGCGTTAAACACTAAACATCGTGCTGCAATTCAGCGCTCTCGCGGTATATCACTCTTGGAGAGATATACGTCTTGCGTTGACGTTATTTCACCACTCGTTTGGTCAATATGTCAAAGAGCGTGTTCGGATGATCAGCTTCGGATGATCAGCGAACTGGCACGGCTTCCTGCCAGCGCTTGCTGGAGGGGGTGGGGAACCATTATGGAATACGGCTTTACGGCTGCGATATTGCCCTTAGACCGCTTAAAGAAATAACCCCCCTCGATGTCACGACGCCTTGCTACAGTGACCAATGGCTATTTTAGAGGCACCGGTTCACTTACTCATGCACGATGTCACCTCAGGTCGCTGAACAACGTCGGTGCCAACGCTGAACGCCATCACAAAGACCACGACAAGAGACACAGCCGAAGGAAATGCCTGGATTACGGACATTTTTGAGAATCGCCGAGCCAAAGCCAAAGACATCATATCTTTCTGTTCCCTACGTGCGAAAAAAAAATTCGGTGAAGGCCAATACAAGCGATGGCGAAATCGGCGTCGCAAAGCCTTCACTCAGGAATGCAGAGACGGTCTGAGTAGCGCCTCGACTCTGTATGCTTTTTTCCCTCTGGCCGGCATTCGCAAAATGTCATCAATCAACAAAGCGGTCTCACTGGGTGCCGAGCTTGTCGGCTATTTTTCAATGCCGCGACTCCGTCTAAAGCGAGCAATATCCTTTGTTTTCCTTTCAGCGCCCTGCGTATGCTGCGAAGCACTCTATGACTCCTCCACGTAGCCGTATTTGCCTTTTTCGCGGAAAGCAGACGCTATATGTGCATATATCGCTCTGTTACATAGATGCGCCAGTTGAGGCGCTGAACAATCAAAGAACCGTGAGCAAGACAGTCACGATATTTTGACCCGCAAGGGCCACCAGCTATTTGGCTGCTGTGTAACTGATCTCGCTTAGATCCTGGCCTTGAGCGCTTGTAGCTAATGGACGGGAAAACCGGGCTCGGTTCTGTGATACAGCGTTGATGGAGGCAAAAATAAATCTTCCGAATCGGGTAGCAGGCGAAGATAGCAAAGAGTGGTTTACAACGAAGTAGGGGTGTGAGAACATTCGGAAGTTTCGAATAACGAGTCGAATTGCGTTCTACTCGATTCGCAGTTCGAATCGAACAGTGCAGATTCGAGATACCGAAGATTTTTCGAATAGCGACTAATAGTGAAAACTTCAAGGAAAGGAAACGTCGGTGTTGCGATGAGGTTGCTTTTTTTATCATTGAACTGTCGCTAGTCCAACCTCCTACGGACAGTGGAAGCTAATCCTCATATCTAGACGTCTGACGTTTTTGCCTCAAAAGTTCCGATGCCACAGAAGCGAAACTCTCATTGATCCGCTATCATCATCATGATAAGAGTAGCTGTGTTGCCCGAGCTCTTGGCGATACGTCGGGACACTCTCTAACCCGCTATTTATCATGGGGGAAGGAAGAAGCTAGAAGAGGTCTTCACGTGACAATTTTGAAATGTCGTCATGAAAAATTGAAATGGGACAGTAATGGGAAATAGGCCTGTCACATGATAGAAGGATGGATGGATGGATATTAGGAGCGTCCCCTTTATAACAGGGCGGTAGCCGGGCCACCAAGCTCTAGCTTAATTTCTTTTCCTCTACAAATAGGCCAGTGACGTGAAGCGCCACCTACGGTTACTTAATATCTCAAAAGCGCTAGTCATCGCATTACGTACGCCTACATCAATTCGTATAATTGTATTTTGGGCGGTTAATTCTTATGATAGTGTTCCTTTGTAAATTATTCCGACTATTTCTCTCGAATAACATCTTTAGGAACATTCGGACTCCTCTTAAAAATATTTTGACCGAGTGTATTTCGAATAGTATTCTCTTCGTATTCAATTCAATTCTAAAATTCATCCTTCGCACATCCCTACAACGAAGAAACAAAAAAAAACGTTATGTGTTTTCTTGGTGCAAAATAGTATTTTCATTTGTCATCTTTTCGACATACTCTCAATCAGCACTGGTTGTGCCGTAGTGGCGACAAAGTATACGTTGCCCAAAGCATGAAGGTCGTATCGTCTTTCAAGGTGTACAATGTTTTTTCGATTCGCCCAACCTGTAATAGGATAAATTTCTAGGATGTGCTCTTGAGAACCAACGCTCCATGAGTGTGTTTTACTTTCGTTTTAGCGAGCCGTTTCTCAGATGTCCGAAAGGAAATCACGCGGAACTCTTGCTATCACACTTTTTGGAAACCGCCAGAATCCCCAAATTGCGATACGTGACCCAATATCTGCAACGTCGTGGTAACAACGGTCTGCTTCGTTCAGTTCAACATTACCCCACGAAGTAACTATAGGTCTAGTGGCGTTGGTGGCGATGATGAGGTATAACTTATAAGTCTAACTTGCCAAAGGACCTTCCAGAAGACAGGCCCATACGCAGTAAGTCCGCGTAAAGCTCTCCGATTCTCAGACTTCTAACATCCGGATTCTGTTGTTTTGTGGGGTTTAACGTCCCAAAACCAGTTCTGATTATGAGAGACGCCGTAGTGGAGGTCTCCGGAAATTTCGACCACCTGGGGTTCTTTAACGTGCACTGACATCGCACAGCACACGGGCCTCAACATTTCGCCTCCATCGAAATGCAGCCGCCGCGGCCGGGATTCGATCCCGCGACCCTCGGATCAGCAGCCGAGTACCATAGCCACTAGACCACCGTGGCGGGGCAATATGAGGATTCTGCAATGGAATACGGAAACATCGGAAAGTATTCCGAAGTGTAAGGTCACCCGCGAAACTATGGTGTGAAAGTGGGAGAATGAAAGAGAGAAAGAAAAACACGCGTTATTAAGTCATTTTACTTAAATGTGCGTACCAAACACACCTGGAAGGTGCGCTTGTTTAACTCACAGTTTGGAAATCATTATTGCTTTCGTGCTTATTTCTGGGCAAAAGACCGTACACAAGACACTTCCAACGTAAATTATAAGCTGAAAAAAAAGGTGCCAGCCTGGACTGAGGAGGCCACCCCCCCTTGGGCTCACAAAGCCTGGTCCCTGAATAAAATTTAGTTCTCTCTCTCTCTTCTTCTTCTAGCCGTTCCGAAAGTGGTCGTTAGCGTCATTACCCATATGCAGAAAGCTTGGTCAAACGACCAACGGTATAGTTACTGACCATTTGCAATTGTAGAAAAAGTAAGCACCTATTTTAGATATTTCTATCCAAAAATAGTGCAGGTGCCTCGTACATACCAAGATAAATAAACACTCGGGAGGGGTTTTTTTTGTTTTTGGATTTTTTGTGTTTCCGTGAAAATGTAGCAAACATGTAGCATTTTCATCTTTCCTCTTCAACCATAGGTGTGTCGTTTTGTCCATTTGAAAACCACAAACGTGACCCACCAGAGAGCCTCCTACGAATATCCCCAGAGGAGCTCTGGCGCTATATCCTGCCTACACACTTGAGAATGGGGCCTTTCAGGTCACATTAGAATAATGAACAGAGTAATTATTGACTTTATCTCTTTGACTTCATGCGACTGTCGGATCGTGGGTGTTCATCAATTTTAACAAGATAAATGCGTTCTAAGTGCAGCTGTTTCTGATAGTCGTGCGTGTGCCTGGACCCATATTTCATAAGCAGGTCAGAAAGCTACGACTGCTTGAAAACGTGGAGGACTACATCGCAATAAATAATGTCGGAGGAACGCGTCCAAAGCAACGAGGAGTACTATTAGATATATCAATGCACCGCGCATGCCCATCATTCATTAAATATTTGAACGAAAGCAATGCACGCCACATTTCCTTCTAGCGAATTCTGCTGGAAACGCAACGGGGACACGCCAAGACCACTGAATTGAGTTTTTTATTACAGTATAGTTGTCGCATCAGCAAAACTCCGAAACGGCATCTTTCTAGCTGTTTCCTTGGTGGTACTGCGCGAAAGAAACGAGGACGAAGGAAGGAGACACACAGACAAGCGCATTGCGCTTGTCTGTGTGTCTCCTTCCTTCGTCCCCGTTTGTTTCGCGCAGTACCACCATGAAATCGTTCCAACTAGGCCGGCTAGCCGTTTTGCTTTCTAGCTGTTTACTGGTGAATTTTATCGGTTTCTATCTATTTTCCGGTGAATTCAATCACGTTTGGCTTATACACGCATATCTCTGGCTATGTAACAGAAAATACAGTGCGGATATGAGCCACATGTGGTTTTCTTTCTTTGTCTCTTTCTTTCTTGCTTTCCTTCCTTCCTCCCTTCCTTCATGCCCCCGCAACGGTGGTCTAGTGGCTATAGTACTCGGTTGCTGATCCGAGGGTCGCGGGATCGAATCCCGGCCGCGGCGGCTGCATTTCCATGGAGGCGATATGTTCAGGCCCGTGGCTGTGCGATGTCAGTGCATGTTAAAGATCCCCAGGTGGTCAAAATTTCCGGAGCCCTCCACTACGGCGTCTCTCATATTGAGAGCTGGCTTTGGAACGTTAAACCCCACAAAGCAACAAAAAAAGCTTCCTTCTTTCATGTGCTCATACCTGCAGATCGATCCAATGCGGGAACGACACAAGTGATACTTTTGTAAATCGTGACTCAACTGAGAAGCGCCTCGAGCTATCAGTCATTTTAACATTACGTTGATAACATTCTGTGCCACTTTTATTATACGTAATATGAACTATACGAAAGTTTTCATTTAATTCCCAATCTTCCTGTCAAACTTTCTTCACGGTGCTTTACAAGGTCATTTCAGGCCGCGAAGGGGAAGCGCTCTGCTTCAGCCGTGTGTGTCTGTACTCTTAGTCGCTAGCAACCAGCACCAGAAAATATAGCGACACAAACTCACACTATACAAACGGACCTTCGGGGACGGCAAGTAACCGATCAGAAATGCATTCATGATAAAATCGTTTCTTTGCCATGATAGGCGGTGACACACGAACGCGCACTTGCATAACAGTTCTGGTGTATGAGCGTCAGCAGTAGTGCTCTCTCATAGTATTGAAACGCACTACTGTGCACATGACTGTAACAACTTCGAGCACATGCTCTGGCCGTGCCCTGCGAATTGCCTGGTGGAGCTCAAAACACGGCACCCCTGGGACAAGGCCGTCACAAGCACCGATTTCCATCAGCAATTCAGGGCGGCCCATAGGGCGCGGGACATCGCGGAAAGTCTCAGACTTCCAGCGTCATCCTGGGCCACGCCCCCGGACTAGAACGAGCCTAACGGGTCCTTTCCAGTCTCCTCAGGATACATAATAAAGTCTTATCTCTCTCTCTGGTGGGAAACAAGCACATGCTTTTTTCAGGCGTGTAAGAGGCTTTCCTTCACCCGGACTATGGAAATAATTATTGATGGGATCTCACGTACCCGAAGCACGACATGCTGGCACCCGGACTCTGGTAAAAAAAATTCATGGTGTTCCACGCGCCCAAACCACGATATGATTATTAGGCACCTCGTAGTTAAGGGCTCCGTTGTAATTTTGCCCATCAGGGGGAATTTAACCTGCACCTAAATCTAAGTACGCGACTATTTTCTGCACTTCGCCCCCATCAGTACGCTGCCAGCGTGTCCCGGACTGCGGAACCATAACGGAACATGGTTCAATAAAGAGTGTGTCCAATACATGTCCAATTTTTAATCGTATATTGATTAAGCATCTAACAAATATCGCGGCAGCTGACTCAAAGGGAATTGCACGCTCTATCGAAGCGCTCGAACGTGTCGTTCCGGCACTTGAACACGTCCCGAAACTCGGGAAAGCTGAGCAGAGGCCACGTGCATCGCTCGAGCGGCGACATGGCGTCCCATCGCTCAGAGCCGCATGAGAGGAGGCAGAAGCGCTTGAAGAACACGCGCTGTGCCCGCCGCCAGCGATCCGAGTTGGGATTCGAACCTCGGAACCGTTCTCGGAGGGCGTCCAGCCCAGCCCTCGCTGCCCGCATCCAGGAGAACAAGCTCGATTTGAAGGCCCGCGTCCTCTTCGGCTGTGGGTCCATTGGTCTGGTCATGACGTTGGGGTCCGAGTGCTGACGCAGGCAGCCTGCCAGCATCGAGTAAGAGAAGCTCGCCTCGGATCGCCACCAGGAGTCGGCCGAGGCCGCAGTCATGTTCCACCTGTAATATGCGTGTAATGACATCAAGTCAAAAGACATTCGCAATCTTTTTTGCATTGAGAACTAAAGTGTGGTTCTGAGCAGTGAATATTAAATCTTCACCAAGCCCTAGCGGACGCCGACAGCCACGCTGGCGTCAATGAAGTTTGCCGCTCAGGTGCTTGTGGTATTTCAAAGGGCTCGCATGCAGGCATCGCTCGACTAATGCAGAAGTGCGTTAGGCTATTGCATTGGGCATTTCCTTCGCACTAACTTCCGATGCAATTAATTTGTCATAAATATTATTTGTTGTCCCGACGATTCGTGCGCGCAATCGTCCACAATCGTCGTGCCTCTCTTCTCATACATCACTGAACGCTTCCCCAACGTCCCCTTTTCAGCGAATAAAGCCCGTATTCATATATCTACCTTCTTTTTATCACTTTTATTCCTTATCGGCGTTGTGCCATTGAGACGAGTTAAGGACACTGATCGTAATCAGAGCGAAAGACTATCGTAAGGCTTGTGTGTAGGTACTGGACTAACCTGTTCATGAAGAGTCATAAGGGCAGAGGAAAGATAAGAACAAGGGAGAAGACCAAAGTATATTGGTGAATGCGGGCTTAAGTAGTCAATATCGGTACTACTCACAAACTGGAAATACTAAACTATCTCCACCAACCTTTTGAAAAGCAGTAGAAACGAGAGCTAGGCGCTCGATGCATCTTTTTTCTTTGCAGAATAGCACGCAAGGAACAAAGGACGACGGAAAGCAAAGCCCGTGCAATGTGTCTCGCCGTCACTTATCATTGGTCAGTTGATTTTTGCCCTAGAAAATCGAGCTGTGAGGTCTCAAGACCTGTGATAAAAATGCCTTCCATCTCAAGATGCACGGGCAACAAACCTGGAGTTCGGACCGATGGCGTCGGCGAGTGCCTTGGCCATCATCACCCCAACAGTGGCGTAGTTCACTTCCGGAGTTGCGGAGCGCAGGTACATCAGGGGCCTTTCTAGGTAAGGCGATGGCAGAATAACGGTACCGTGACTCTCGCTGTATAAGGGCCACGGCTGAGCCCAGTGCCTCGCCATTTCCGCTTCGGCCGCGTCAGGGGGCCTCACGAACATGGTCTCCCGTTGCGTCACGATTCGCAGAGCCACGTAACTTCCGGGAAAAAAGCGGCTAAGAGCAGCATCCGCCTCTTGAGCAAGGTACGTCATGTTGTAACCTTGCGGATGGAACAGTGAAGGTCATGCAAGAAATAGCAATGTCGGGGAAAGCGCAACGTTTATTTTCTTCGGAGTGCAGCTACCAATGATATTTAATAAGCTCTCACCTCGATCAGCTCAGATTCCAGTTATGAGGTAAGAAAACCACGGAAACCGCTGCCTACCTTTTGTTATTTATCATCCGAGCCATACTGTTCTTGCTCGCGGCTACCTCCGTTTGCTCCGTTATGTGCATCGCTGTCTCTCTGTCGTTCAACCTCACAGCTGACATATCCATCCTGATGTGCATAGGATACTCAGTCAAGCGCGATCAAAAAGAGGAGGATCGCCGCTCGATAACGATGTTTGGCCGTCCCCACTCAGTAGCGGGAGAGGAACCACTGTGTCATACTCGACACTACCAACGGTCGCGGCAACTGCGCTCTTTGGCAGTTCAGTTTCGGTTCCTCCCGTGAAATTAGCTGGATGTTGTCGCTGTGTAGAAATTAGCAGCATCACACCCCTGAATTAAAGCCTTGTAATGACCACGGATTCTCTGTACATATAGCTTCCATTCTTCCGTTAGGTTGAGAACGTGGCTGCTCCGGCTTTTAGGTTAATTACCCCATTAATTACTTTTCATATTTGTACTCCTGCCCTCTTAACGGTGCGCGACCCCGTCAAGAAAACCATTGTGCTAATGTCTGGCTTTCTATATTAACATTTTTGGACAGATCTTGTGAAGTACTCGGTACATGTGCCGCAACCTGCGTTGTGTAGTAATTGACGTATCGTTCTGTAAAATTTGTCACCGTGTATCGGATCATCATAGCTGGTAGAGGAACTCTGTACACTCGCCTCTTTGCGTTCTTGTAGAGGCGTGACCATTGTAAGGCACGTGTATGCCTTGTAGTTCACGGGGCTGAGCTTTGCCTAAGCCATAAGCGCAGCTGTGTTGCCAAACCAGGCAAGCACGACCTCTTCGCGCAGCCGTGTAAACATGTTGTCCAGCTGGAAATGTGCGCAGATATACGGTTTTCTATAATGACGAGATATTTGGAGACATCCTCTGGAGCTCTTGGTATATATAATGCAAGGCCTACGTTGTGTAGGAGGTGCAGCAGGGATTGTTACAATATTATCGTGTGTCTACAAATCACGGCTGATCTAGTCACTGCAGGCTCACCTCCTTGCGTCCCTGTAAAGGTGCCATTACCGGAAGGCACGTATGCTTTGTAGTCCACGGTGCTCAGCTTCGCTTCAGCCATAAGTGCGGTTGCGTTGCCGAACCAGGCAGGCACGACATTCTCGCGCAGCAGCGCGAACATGTCGTCCAGCTCGGGGTCGCCTGCCAGACCGGCGAAGCTGAGATTGCTCACGAAGTTGTGCCAGCGAAGCTCCAGCGCCCGGTTAACGAGATCCAAGCAGAGATATTCTTGGTCACGGGTACGTCCGGATTGGTACCGCCTGGCGTAGTCGATACGTAGCGCCTGCGTGTCCGGTTATTATTGTGACGTACTAGTAAGACTTGGCGTAGCCATAAACGTATACTGCCCTGTTGTGGAGTACTTATTTTTCTTTGCACATTGTAGCCTCAGAAGTCAATACATCAACTCAGTTATACACCGCACAATGGCATAGCCTAGATTCTTGTTTAAGTATAGGCGGGGAACTTGGGTGGGTCCTCGTTTTCCTTAGCTACCTTGGTGTGTCTGTGCGCATGTGTGTTATGTACATATAGAAACTACAGAAATTGGGGAAGGGGGTGCTCAACCCTCCCCCCCCCCCCCATTCTCCATGTTTCGATTGGCTAAGCCCATATGCACCGCTTAAGTGGATCCGCCCTGAAGAAAGCTCTTTCCGGAATAAACGCTGAAATATAGATGTGAACGTGATACACAGCAGTACGCAGTCTTCCCCATGTTCTTGTCAGTGCAAACACCTTGCAGTATGGGCGACCGCCGAGCTCAGAAAAACGTAGTTTCCAGGTTTCTTCCTAGATTCATTTGCCAGATTTACTATTCCTGTTATACAGCAAGCCGCGCTGTTTCTGTGCTTCTAGCTGACTGTTTTGCCGTATCTTACGTAGCGTACACGACGTACCTGAGCTAGGAAAATCAGTGCCAAGTACCAGGACGTCGTCTGTGCGGGAGTACCGTCGAGGTGCCTGAAGATGCCGCCAGTCTGCCTGTAGCCACTGAACAGGACCTCATCGACATCAGCGTCTACAAGGCCACCGACGTTGAACAGGCGGAAAGCCTCCGTCCATAATCCTCCAGGGAACGTCGTGTCCTTTTTGAGCACTTCCTTGTGGAGCCAAGTCTCCATTGTCTCACTCGTGTCGAAAGCTTCGATTTCGCTGTCGATGTCGATGATGTCTCGAGCACCGGCCACTGGAGCATTCTCCTCGGACGGCGAGACCACAGCGATCAGGGCTTGAAGATAAAGGTAAAAACCTTCGTCCATAGTCTGCGCGCGCAGCTCGTGACGCAGGCTGGGCGCCCTGTACAGGTACAGATATGCGCTCTCTCCTTGTGGTTTCTTCCGGCGGGTAATGCCTATGAGACAGTGCAAGCCCGTTGCGAACGACGTGTTGAGGGAGAGCAGCAAAGCAGCGTTGGACGTGCTGCTTGTGAGAAGCGCCGTTAAGTTGAGGACATTAAGGACGGAAGCCACGTCACGTGGCAGGTCGGGCTTCTCCGCGTTCATGTACCCTATGCAGTCCTGGAGCAAGGTTTTGCCGATCTGAAAAACTGCGAAGAGGAAACGCAAGTTCGTATTCAATGTTCCTAAGCGCGCTCGTCAGTAAAGTTATCTCTTAAACCGATAGACATGTCACTTTTGATTGACTAATTTACACTTTCGTATTTTGGTGAGGTTGTGGCTGCCAGAATAACGCACTATGTGGACTGAATAGACTTGTGAGCAGGGAGTAGGCGTCTGAGCTCGGTGATCGAGCAATTTCCTGACAGCAACATCGACAGTCGGCCGGTTCGGTAAATAAGCGATCAGCGATCGAGGAGGTTCTTCATCGAAGTACCGGTGAAATTACTGTACTAGTGCTTTAGTAATCGATGATTCACGCAACTGTGTGTGTGATTGCATTGGCCATTGAGAGCGTGAGTACACAAGACAGCGAGCTATGGAATCAATCAACGTCCACACGTTTAACTTGAAATGGATTTTGACGGCGCTCCGCGTGCTTACTGTACGTACATTGCACCATTAAGGAAGGAAACGATTATGAGGCCGTGTCAAGTGTTTGTGCTATCCTCGGCAAGCCGGTCTTCTCTGAAGCCTTGTGCCTGTTAAATAGGATTACACGCACATGGTTGCGGGACCTATCGAGGTCATCTAACACGCGGTAAATTTTAGTGGCGCCTGGCCATACATGAATCTACCAATTGCCTAATAGGTCATCATCGTCATCATCATCCTTCTCAGCCTATATGAAGTCCACTGCAGGGCGAAGAATGATTGCTCCTTCAACTAATTAACCTTTCTGACTAGGTCTCATGACCGTCACGCGATGCCCTCCCCTGGTGTTTTAAACGTGAAGCATTTCTTAGCGGCAGCATGTCCCGCGGAGTCGGCGTCCGCACTCACATTGCGCATGCGCAACTCTCCTCCTTCCCTCTCTCCAACAGCTGCGTGTTACTCTGTCCACTTCTCTCCTACCACCTGCTTGCGCTTCTCCTGCGTTCTCGCTTCTGCCCCGCGGCGTCGGCGTCCACACCCGCACTGCGCATGCGCATCCTCCTCCCCCTCCTCTCCTTGTCTCATTTCCTTTCCACTCGGCATTCCTCCTCTCCGAACGGCTGGTGTTGTCTATATGGAAGCGCTCTTCCTTCGATGAACGCTTTACCAGCTCGCAAGGAACGAGAACGCGCCCTCGCCCTCAAGAGACAACGCTGACGCAGGTAGCATCCGCTAGCGTCAAATCGACGCAAACGCGACACCTAGTCAAACCGATGCAAACGCGGTGTGCACGCCCAGTGCTGCTTCGCATCGCCTCATGGTCCCCTTTAGCGGGAGATGGTGTAATTTTAGGGGCGAAGCTGCCGTGGGTCGTTCCATCCTTTGATGTTGTCCCTTGTAGCCACCTCACGCCGCCGGGAGGCTCGCGCTCGTCCTCGGCGCGTGCCTCCCGGCGCGCGAGCTCTCTCACTCTTCCATCTGCTCTCTTGTGAGAGAGAGAGACAGAGAGCGAAAGGGCGCGTTGATTATGGAAACGCTCTTCGATGAACGCTCTACCATCTCGCAAAGAAGGAGAACGCGCCCTCACCCGCGAGAGACAACGTTGACGCAGGCAACGTCTTCTAGCGAGTTTCTTGATTGAAAAATACCGACTGCTCGCGCTGGAGAACCGTTCACCGGCCACCCATACATATATATATATAGGCACTGGATGTTGACTTGCAATGAAGTGCCGGTGGGAGATTTCACTTGTGCGTAGTTGAACCATAAGGATTCGTAGCGTGTGCGTTAACTAAATTAATCCGGAACTCGGGACGATCTACGATGAACCTCCGGAGCTTCGCCCACTCATCATTCACTCCGTGGATATGCGTGGATTTTTTTAATTCCCCCTTGACTAAGGCTCCTAGCGATAGTGGCACCTACCCTGAGCCTCGCCACCGAATGATGTTGGTCGAGCCCGCAGCACTGCCGCCGCCAGGGTTACGAAGTACCTGTCGAACGCGTCTTGTAGAAATCCCGCGCCGGCACGACTTCCGCTCCAGCGGTTGCACATGTATGCGTAAAAGTCGGCACACGGGTCCACGTTGGCGTCCGCGACGGCGTCCAGGTATTGCATCTCGTGAGCGCAGGGACCTCTCCCGCACTCCATGAGCGCCTCGCGTCTCGTCCGCTGCGCCTGGTTGGTCACCGCGAGCACCACGATCGTCGCCACGACGGCCCCGATGACGCTGGAGCTGCAGCAGCATGTAGCGTTGGCTACTTTCTGTTGGAAGGGCGTCATCTCCGCATTGTAGGTCGCAGATGGGCACCTCTTCAAATCTGAAATGGACACATATGTGTGCACGTGTGAGCCGCGGTCTCTGATATGGGTGTCGTCCCGAATGGTAGCGCGCCGGTCTGGCATCGGTATATTAACTGGCGGCGTTTTTCAACACGGTAGGATACTACATTTCAGAATGAGCAGTTCTTGCCTCGGTTGATTTGTGCTAGGATAGCAATAGTCCGGCTACTAGCATCGTAGAGCCATTGGCCACTATGAGAGCGATCTATCTATCTATCTATCTATCTATCTATCTATCTATCTATCTATCTATCTATCTATCTATCTATCTATCTATCTGCCTGTGTCTGTCTGTCTGTCTGTCAGTCTGTCTGTATGCCCGCTTAGTAAACCTCCATTGGTCAGATGTCATAGCTACCGCAGTGACTGGGTATATGTGCCGTTCAACTGCTTGAGGAGGCCGTGGATACAAATCTTCGCCGCAGATCGAGTGATTATGGAAATATCAAGCGCACGTGGCCATGTGCGATGCGATCTCGCTGTCGTAGATAGAACATCAAGAACAATATGACGCTAGGTGTCATCTACAACAGAGAAAGCTCTCGCCGTGGGCTCTCGCCATGGAGCTTGCAACGACGTTTCTATCGCAAAAGCTTCGTTCTGCTCCATGTATTTAAGTGGCGCTTTATATTCTGGCCAGTGCATAGAATATTTCAACCTAGAAGACCAACGCTCCGTGTGAATTTTCACAAAGGCGTCCTTTCCATTTCCGAGGCTAGCTTAAGATATTGGCGAATATTTTGGCAAAACCTAAAAGCTTTACCATATTTGCTAAGGGCAAAGAAGGAAGTGTCATTCAAGCAGCACTGCCATGAAGCCCGTGCCAAGATACACTGCTTACCAGTCGCCTATCACTGAATGTGTGGTTAGCTCTCCCATAGTAAACCCAACCTTCTATGTATTCTTAGCGGCGCATTCAAATTAATTTGCAAGTTCTGCAAAGTATCTCTCTTCTAAACAATAAACAATGGCACTTAAAACAGCATATCGTAACAACTGCCCTTCCAACAAGCAGCTCACGTGGGAAAGATATTTGTCAAAAACAAAGAAGACGGATCTAAAACTAAACAAGCGAAGGCTCCGCGAAGTCTAAAGAGGAAGGTGAGGACGCAGCATTGTCACTGCTATACCCATGGCACTCACTACGAGCACTAAGAAACTACAAAGCAAACAACAAGCGTAGAGGGTGTTAAACAAGCGTAAAGCATGTTAACTCTTACGTCTAGGAATAACAGACAAGGAGCGTAGATAGGGAAAGGGTGAAACGCACTATGGGAAGATAGGATACTGCAGTACTTAGCCGGACTTCACAATTAAGCGACGTTTATCCGGAGCTGATATCATTATCACTCTTCTGTTGTTATGTGGGGTGTAAGGTCCCAAAACCAGCTCTGATTATGAGACGCCGTAGTGGAGGGCTCCGAAAATTTCGACCACCTGGGGTTCTTTAACGTGCACTTACATCGCACAGCACACCCGGGCCTCAACATTTCGCCTCCATCGAAATGCAGCCGCCGCGGCCGGGATTCGATCCCGCGACCTTCGGATCTGCAGCCGAGTGCCATGACCACTAGACCATCGCGGCGGGGCCATTATCACTCTGCCTAGCTGCTTTAAGGTTTAAATGCAGTTCCCAACACGGACCTTGAGACATTGATTGATTGATTGATTGATTGATTGATTGATTGATTGATTGATTGATTGATTCCGCATGCAGTAAAGGGTACTCACCCACAGGCACCTCCTCTTCCACCGGATTAGGAGGGTCGGCCACGTCCTTGGGTACAGAAGAAGCGCTGCTAGGCGCAGGCACCAACATGACTTGCTCTGTTTGTGGAGGCGCTGCGTATGTGAGAAAAGAAGAGGGTTAAAAGGGTCATGAGAACTTTTCCTCTTTTTTACAATATTGTTCAATGTTTGTATTAGGCACCCTGACCTTCCAGTCTATAATATATGTTATTTTGTTGCATCTTCTGGGTTGATTTACAGCAAGAGAAGCACGATATCGAATTCTCCCCAGAGCACGTTCCCCTCAACTATGCAGCTGACGTCATATTGGTCTCCACCATGGCCTCCGAGATTGGCGCGCCATCGGTGGGCGTAGGAAAACCATGCTACCGCTTTGCTTCCCTACGGTGGCACTACGCGGGCTCCAATTATTTTTTTTACTTTCTATCTTTCATGTAAATATTTTGGAGCACACAAAATTACGCTGACGTTTTTAAATGTCTCAGGGTGACGTCACTGAATGGTGCCTACGCCGGCCTGTGGTGTCGCATGGTCATTTCGAGAGCGCCGGCGCGCTAGGATTTGAAACGTGCGTTATAGAATGTACACTCATTTTCAGGCCGAAAGATAAGTGGCGAAAATTGCAGCAATCTGACAGTCCTATTTTCTTTGCGTGACCCCCTTCAAGGACTTCGGAGAATATAGTGAACGGCCTCACACGTCTCTAATGCAGGATCTATCACTCCACAAGTTCTACGTCCCACCGTAAGAGGCACCGGAGACAACCGGCTGCACAGCTACGAAGTGCAACTTGATCGGCACTGCGAAGCACCTGCTGAGAGTGCGTCTTGCAAAGACAAATTACACCGTGAACACAACTAAGGTATTTATTGAAAATTACTTTTCTTTTTACTTGGATCAGAGGACATTCTCTTACCGTAATAATGTTCTTACTTTAGACCGTCCTGCTGCAACCTACCACTTTTCGTACCACTTTTTCACCGCTGTTGCTATGTTGTGCGCGCTGAATGATGTTTACCGCCCACTAGCTGCATAACACTTTAAGCCTACTTCTTCTTTTTCGTTGAGCTAGTTTGAGCAATTTTGCACTGTGTTTGACCTCTTCGCACTGCGTACTTGAGTGTGTAAGTATTGCACCCTTCCCCTCCTGCATGGGCCTTTCTGAGGCCTGCAGTATTCGCAAAAGTTAGAAAATAAGCTACATGGTGCGTTCTGCTATCGCAACATGCCCAAATCGCTCACAGCTGCTTTCGGGCAGGTTCGATGGCTCCGTCTCTTCGAAGTCGGTGCTGGAACCCATGGTCGATGTGGGCAAAGTGCTTCCATGTTCTGGAAGTAGTGTAAAGAACGCCGCCTTTAGCGCCTTGCATGCGGTTTCGTTAAACGGCCGGCAAAGAACTTGCCACTCGATTACACAATATAATGTGTTAGGCCTTTAAACCATGAAATTATTGGACAAGCTAGGAGAAATTAAAGCACTGCATTACCGTGGATCCTAGGAAGCGGGAGCTTCACTGCCAAAGCGGATACCCTAACCCTTAGCCATGGCTAGAGTCCGTGCTGCCTACTTCCAGTGGCCGGACGCGAGAGCGCGCGTAAAGTTCACGTGACCAGCCATGCCTCCTTTCACCCTTTGCATCGGCTTCACAGCACAAGCTTCGTGGACACAGCATCGGACAGGGAGCCCAATTCGTGGGCCGAAGTCATTGACGTTCGAAGGAGAGCCTGTGACGTAGATATGCACGCGCTCCATCTAACCTCTTCACCTTCGAGAGGGAGGTGAAGAGCTAGCTCCTCGAAGCATGCTAGCTCCTCGAAGGTGTGTCAAAATTTTGCGGGCGCAATGGCCACCCGCCAATCTAGGCGCCGCGCTCTTTCGCTTCCAAAGTCTTAAAGCAGCAACAAGTTCTCTGAGCTTTCCAATGTCATAAATCTCTTTCGCGGTTACTCACTCTGCTCCTGGGCTGCAGAGATGGGTCGATCCAAGAAATCAGCCATGGCGGTTATGTGCTTCTTCCTCGTCTTCGTCCAGTATTGGTACACTGGCAATGATGGCGATGTTAATACCTAACACAACGGGACCTGCCCACCGAGGATCTTCGGTGAAAGATTGGGTAGTCCTAGTGGCCGGGTCACCATGTGTAGAGGAGCCTTCTACAGGCTCCTCCATGTAGGATTTTTTGAGGAAACCCTTCCAAAATTTTTAAAAATAGGCTATTCGAGGAATAACGGAATGTTTCTTGATAATGGAAATCAAGTTTATTCCCAAGAGCATCAAGTAAGAGATCCCTAGGCGAAAAGACGTCGCAGACATAAGGAAGGATGTCACAAAGTGTCGTAAAGGCGCTAATCCGTTATCAGAGTAATAAATATTTTCTAAATAATGCTCTAATTAGCACTAATTGGAGGTTATTGTTAATGGCCAGTTTGCAGAGACAGAGGAGACGATGTCGCATCTGTTTTTAAAACAAAGTAAAGTAATTGTCGAGAGGCCTGCATAACGAGAATCCTGGGTTTTTTTCCGCAGTGAAACAAAACTGAACGCATGAAGAGCGACGGAAGTCACGTGCTAATGAAGCCTCCGCTGGTGACGTACTGGAAAGCTTGCGGCGGCAAATCCGAAATGTACGATGCGCTATTTTCCTTATAGCTACCAAGCCTTCGAAGATCAGCATATATATGGGCAGCAGGCAGCTTTATATTTTGATTACTCGCTGGGTGCTAGAAAGAGGCTAGTTATCATCGCAAACTACGCGACGGCATGTTTTGAGAGCCCGTACATTTCGAATTGGCACATCGTAATGGAACATATCAACAGCGGACGTTGCGTTTTCACGTGACTTCAGGCGCTCTTTTTGCGGCGGATTGAGTTCTGTTTCGCACGGTTGAATTATTGATTCATTTCTGGGGTTTAACGTTCCAAAACCATGATATTGTTATGAGAGATGCCATGGTAGATGAGGAGAGAAAGACTTTTATTTCTTGCGAGGTTTCTTGGTAAGTGGGTGGGGTCCTCAGTCCAGGGCTCCACTGACCTATGCGGCTCGCTGGGCTTGGTCGAGACGGGCCAACTGGCTCTCCCTATCCCTTGCTAGCAAGCCAGGCCTCCCACTGCCGTCTTCGAGGCGTTGTCCCCAGAAGGGGAGAATTGATTTCGTGTGGCCTTGGTTCGCATTCCCACGTAATGTGGGCGAGGGTGGGCCATTTCCCACACCACGGACAGGAGACCGCGTACATGATAGGATTTATGTGGTGTATTCTTTGTAAGTTATTCTATGTATTCGTTTCTATTCGACGTCAACCTCTCGCCTGCTCTCCGGAAAGCTCCGGATGTGGACAACTGTATTTTCGTCGTTCGCCTGTCCGATTCTCGAGGATGTCCCGTGGAGTCGTTGGAAGTTCCTCAAGGGTCGCGGCCGGTGTTCGGACGCTAATATCGCAAGCAAGCCGGTTGGCCCTCCAGTTACCTTCCAACCCCGCATGCGCCTGCGAATTTTGTAGTTTGTTGCAAAAAATTTGTAACGCCGCCAGTGGAATAGCTCATGAAATTTCGACCACCTGGTGTTTTTTAACGCATACTGATATCGCACACCAGTACGTGGACCTCAACATTTCGCCTCGATCGAAACGCAGATGTCGCTGTCGGGATTTGATCCCGCTACCCTCAGATCGGCAGCCGAGTGCCATAGGCACTAGACCACCGTGGCGGTGCCAACACACACAAACACACACAATTGTAATTTTCAACTATAGTATAAGTCATTCTGATATTTATGGAGAGAATTTAAAGTGGGCGAATAGATCATACCTGCCTTCGGTAGGGACCGAAAGTAGGCCATTTGGACAACGCGCCCGAAGCACTACCGGCTGACCAATACAAGGGCCGTTGTTTTCCCGTCCACTGTACTGTCCACTTTGTTGGGTAGTTCTGTACAGACAGACAGACAGACAGACAGACATATAGATAGATAGATAGATAGATAGATAGATAGATAGATAGATAGATAGATAGATAGATAGATAGATAGATAGATAGATAGATAGATAGATAGATAGATTGTGGTGTGAATGCGCGTTCGTATCTCATTTCACGCGTCGACGTAGGTACATGTGTCACGGACCGCAACGATGGTAGGCATCAAGCGTCGCTTACAGCATTTCTTCGGCTGGTCTTTTATTTTTCAATATGCACATCAAGTACTCGACACTGAACTTTGCGATCGCCGCTGGTCACCTCCATTCGCACCTTAAACGTGCCATTCTGGAATGTAAGGAAAGAGAATGAAAGAGCACTGTTAAAACCTTGTAGCGACTACTAGTAATCAATTCATTTAGGTGTCTTGTTTGAGACGCGAGCAGCTCGGTGGTCTTGCGAACTTCGTGTCTCTTCATATGTCATCATCATCAGCAGCCGCCTGTCTACGCCCATACACTGCAGGGCAAAGGCCTCTCCCATAGATCTCCAATTATCCCTGTCCTGTGCTAACTGGGCCCCATTCATCCCCGCAAACTTCCTGATCTCATCTGCCCGCCTAACTTTCTGCCGCCCCCTGCCACGCTTGCCTTCTCTAGGAATGCACTCTGTTACCCTTAATGACCAACGGTTCTCTTGTCTTTGCATTACATGGCCCTCCCACGCCCATTTCTTGATTTCTGTTAATGTGTCCCTAACACGCGTTTGTTTCCTAATCCCCTCCGCTCTCTTTTTGTCCCTTAGGGTTTACACCGACCATTTTCCGTTCCATAGCTCGCTGCGTCATCCTCAATTTAAGCTGAAGCCTTTATATGTACGCTGCCCACATATACAATGCGCGCATGAGATAAGCAGGTTTCTATGGATAAGCAGGTTTCTATGGATAAGCAGATTCTATGGATAAGCAGGTTCTATGGATAAGCAGGCGTATGGATAAGCAGGTTCTATGGATAAGCAGGCGTATCGATAAGCAAATTTCTCGTATGCCCGTAGATGTATTTGCGGTCATACGTGTTGGTATAAATATGCGTTTTCTTCTGAATAAAAATCGGTCGCGAGTCTGGGCCAGTCCCTCATAGGATAGCTGCTGTGCTTGTCGTAAGAGAAGGCTCTTCCTTCTACACAGGCTAACAAGCTTTCATAGGCATGCGTTCCTAGTGTGCGTTGTATCTGTTACATCGCACTTTTGTTGTGACTGCTCTGTCATTCAGTAAAATATGCCCCATTCAAGGTCAATGAGAGGTATCAGAAAACTAACCAAAATACGTGTTCTCTCGTGTTTTCTTTTTTTGTTTAGAAAACTAAACAAAAGAGCAAGCACTAACACACCTCTGCCCCATAGCACATACACGTTCCCGTCGCTAGATAAACGGCACGCAGGAATCCGGAATCTTAATCACCCTTCGTGGTCGAATGTATAAGCTGAAAGACGAATCAAATTTTCTGGTGCTAAGTTGTGGTGTAATTTGCTCGTAGAAAGGAAACTAGAAAGACATTTTGACATGACGTCCGATCGTTACATTCCTTCTAAACGAGCATCTTCCTTATTTCTGAAGCATTCCTTAAATTTCTCGGGTATAGCAATATAATGTGTTGTGCGTAAGTATGTAAAGTCCTTTAGTGCGTGTTCTTGAGCTGCGTATGGTATTATCAATTATTTATAACAGTTCTTGGTACTGTCTTTCTGGTACCGTTATATAATGCTGATTCTTGTAGTCACATTTTAGTTATACCGATCACTAGCGGCTGGGGTCTACTGGTCCAAATAATTCTGTACAAGTTTTTCATTTTGAAGTGCAATAGAGTTCTCCTTTTGATTGTATCGGAAAAGAAAAAAAGCAAAAGATTCGGTAATGGCATATAAATCTCGTTTAGCAAGAGATTTCGAAGATATTTCACGACACTGGTTTGCTATCGTCATGATAACCATCCAGACAAATCTCACCTGAGCATATACTCTGCATTGGAAACACTACTGCTGAAAACATGGCAATAATAATAACAATAAAATAAAGACTACCGGCTGCAGCTAACGTATGCTCACCCCAAGGACGGCTTTTATTAATGGGTGCACGAAGAAGACCATTTTGTTGGAGTAGACACCGGGCGGAATCGGGCACGCATTGTTCCACGGCTCGTTCATTGACTTCTCCATGGCAGTCTCACCGTCACAGCCCTTGTACGTACTGCGCAAGCGGAAAACAAAGGACCCTAGTAACACGGTAAGCAACCCAGCCGGTCATCATCATCAGCATCATTATCATCATCATCAGCAGCAGCAGCAGCAACACCAGCCTGTCTACGCCCATAGATCTCCAATTAGATTGGTCCTGCACTAACTGCGACCAATTTATCCCCGCAAACTACTTCATCTCATCTGCCTTTATAACTTTCTGCCGCCCCTTAACGTCTGATACCCAGCCGGACTCTGATACACAGCCGCTATCAGAGTCAGAATGTACGGTTAGAGTTGCCCTACGTAAATTCAGTGCTGGAGTTTCCGCGTACAAGCAACGCTGCCCTGTCGGACACGGCCGAAAACATTTGGTAATACATCTGTGCCTGGGAACATGATTACTTCACAACATTCCGCAATAGAGGCAAAGCTGTATGTTCTGTTCGCCCTTCTGCATTCCCCTCACGTTGAAAAGAAACACTTACCAGGACCCCATGTCTTGTACGCAAGGCATCCTCATTCCGTTCGAGTTCCACATGGTGAACTTTGTAATGGGTGTTTCATTCAAGACTTCGTGGAGTTCGCCTGAGGAGAAGATGCTCATGTTCCGGCCCACCTTGGCATCCTCGATGCTGAGGTTGTGGATAGATATCAAGCTCGGCTCGGCTGCGTTCAGGACCGGGAAGTTCTGGTCGCTTAAAATATAACAGCTATCATATACATAACTTAATTACATATGATTTACTCTAAGACCTCCTCAGAGTAAGGTATACTTGAAAACGTTCCTCCTTGGGAATACAAATGGCGTAGAAGCAAACGCTATGGAAAAAAAACAAAGTTTCTGCAGACTTTATGGATAGTCTATGAGGGTAGCTATGCGGGCTTTTTAGTATTGCATCTCGTATTCGATGGTGTAGGGGTATAAAATCATTAAGAGCATGTAGTGTTTGATGGTCACTATATAAGAGCCATCCATCTTTAGCAATCGAACTCGTAGCTACCTCTTTTATATTCTTTTCAAACTGAAGTAGAAGTGTCGTTCAACCGTAGGTCACGCAGAGGTGGAAGGAAGTCCTCATAGATTTCTCAGAAACAAAGCTGCCTAGTAGACAAAAGTTCGCCCTGGTCCAGTGGTCGAACCCGGGACCAACGATTTATAGGAGTATCCACCCTACCACTGAGCAAAAGAGGAGGCGAATAGTGAGCAGATAGAAGAGAATAGTTCGACGACTCAAAGCCGCACAACATGTATGGGTCACCGATTTTTGCGAAATAGAGGAATATTTTTAATCATTGGGGTAGATTCGATCCGGAGTAATTAGCGTGTCTCTTTTCAACTTGGCGCTACAGACAGGCGAATCGTGTCTTCTCGTTCATTTTCGTAATATTCCTTTAATAACTGTCTTCCACAGGAATCATTTGCCATGCCTAATTTTGCTTGAGCGTCGGTTCACCTCTTCTCTTGAGCAGCCAACATGTACACGTCACCACTGCGATGTCATTGTGGCATCAGGAAGACTCGGTTAACGTGGCATTACTTCGTGAGATGAATTCGATGTCGAATGAAATGACGATCATCGTGGTAGAGGCGAGACTCTCTCAAAATGAACAGCGCTGTGTTAGGCCCGAGGTGGGGCTGCCATGGAAGGTGCTAATGGCAGACGTGGACGTGGTGAATGGTTCCGTAAAAGAGGGCCAAGTGAGGAGTCTGAAGCGTCTTCCACTTTTACCCTCATGTTTATATATGTACCATGAATAGACAAGGAGTGTTTCATGTCGAAGAAATTGTTCGCATGACGCAGGTCTTTATACAAATTACGTTTCAAAGTCTACGAGGACGCGCGTACCAGTTGTATTGTCAAGGGAAACGTCGCCGTCCACGCGTTTGCAGCATGAATCTACACTACAATTTCATATGTATTTCTCATGCGGAAAGCGTCGTAGTTGGCGAAAAACATTTTACGGCCCGGTATTTGAACCCAGGACCAACGCCACCGGTATGGCGGACGGCATTCCTAGAGAGCATTTCCCCCGGTGACATTCAGTACATGAAGGCAGTGTGAAAAGTTTCCTACTGCTGTGATAAGGCCAGTTCCCCTTTCAAAACTGTTGGTTTAAGATTATAAGCTTTACAGCTTCTGCCATTGCTTACAATGTACCATCAACTTTTGTTCAAGGTACAACAAGCCTACTGATATTTACAGATCTAATTTTATCATCGTCTGTGGCGCATACCCTGTATCTGCCGGTAACCAACACTTCAAATCACCGCTGAATATTGCAACTTGTGCTGACTTGATTACTACAGAATAATGTCTTAATGACTGCACAACCAGGCAAGCCGTATTTGGTCCCGGGTCTCAGTAAGAATTCCGATGGGGGACAAATGTGTCGAAACACTGAGCCCTAAAGAGTTAAGCTTCGCGTGTTTCAAAGTTATGCCGGAAGACCCTACTTTTATCGACAAGTCCTACGCGTAGATACGCGCACATTGAATTTTCTTTCTGGGTCATACCGCCTAAGCTACTGAAATTACTATTAAGACAATCAGTAAACTTACACTGACACGACTTTACTACTGGGTACTGTATGGAGGAAGCCCAGCAGGAGCACGCAACCAGAGTCACCGCAGCACAGCACAAGAACACCGCCTTACTCCGCGACATCCTCAAAGATCCCTGAAAGCGATTGGTGTTGGCGACTCCCACTCTATTTCATTCGCGCACTCCCTTTATGAGCAGCGCGCAAGCTACTGTGGCCTTCCCTGCCTCATTATCCACGGCTCGCTTCGCATACAGCACGTAAAATATCTGGTTTTCTCGTTGATTTTCTTTGACCTCGACCAGGCGCGGTCAAACACGATCCTCGCGTATACGCCGCACGGCTCGTACCTTTGTTTGAACACGTGGCATCAGGCCGGAAAGCAGCACGCGCAAGCTCATTGCCTTTCCTAGGCTATAAAGTATCGTAAAGAAAGAAAGAAAAGAGGACGCCAGCGGAAAGCCAGTGAGCACGATGACCTGATCTATTGGCCCCGAAAACACGACCGTAAGGGGACGCGAGACGGATACAAGCACTCTTTCACCTTCCATGAGCAGCTAATAATCATCGCACGACAACTTTAGCCTCATTATTTGGAGCCCATCTGTTATCTCTATCTGTTGTCTCTGCGAAGCCATTCACTGGATGTACTGCCTACCTCGCGACGACAACGAAGGTGAATCCACAGGAACTATTTTTGCGCCCTTGAAGATGATTGCTCGTGCCCGGAATATATGACATCCTAGCCATTTCTATGCCATAGAGGCTTTTCTCTATGCCTCCAGATTATTCACACAGTATATTCCAGTCTTCAATGGTATTAAGAGCTTTCAGAGGGGCGAAATGCTCGAGGGTCGTGTGCTGTGCCACTCCATGGGCACGTTGAAGAACCCCAGATAGTTGCATTTTTCCGGAGCTCTCAACTACGGCGTTCCTCCCCTTTTCATCCCTGTTCAAGCAACCATACAGCAACTGAACCGTGTTTCCTGCAGAGGATGCAGAAACAGCATATTTTCATTAATCCAATCACCATTATTAATATTTTTATTATTAATATTATTATTATTATTAGTAGTAGTAGTAGTAGTAGTAGTAGTAGTAGTATTGCGACTCGTGTGTATTAACATACCTCGACAGGGTAGGATTCCTTTAGTTTCTAAGTCACCTCTGTGAGGGGAACAAGCAACTCATGAACATATGAAGAAGCACGTGAGAAAGGTGTAGCCGTAGTGTATCGCCGTATATCCCATCATTGTGTAATCTTAGAAAATGAGTGAGCAGATGCAGAAATACAGCTTATATACGCACACCGACGCCAACTTAGAATGCGCTGTACGGTCCGGAGGCGACGTTATGGCTTTGCTTTCACTTGCCATGCGGAGGAGCTTACGCGTTCTTATATCAACGCTCTTAATGAAAGATCGCCTCTTTAGTCTAGACCATGACTTCACGTTCAGGAGCTAACCCAAAGTAAGGAGTCACGGGATTTTGTTGCATGGACTGAGGCTCCGGCTGCAATATGCATATCGCTACCTTGGTGAGGCTAAAGTTCCTAAATATTTTTTTCTGTTACTTTAAGTAGCGAAAAGCTTTGACGTGCTGCTGACACATATGATTGGTCAGCGTTGCTTTTGGTAGCCATGTTCTTCCTAAAGCTGTTACTTGAATGCTGCAGCGAGAGAACGTTAGAGAAATGCGCGTTTCATGGTGTTTTTTTTTCATATTTGGCACGTTCACTATCATATTTGATAGGAACGTGCATACTCACCGCCGGACGCTGCGCGCATGCTCCGCTTCACGTGTTTAAGAAGAACATGGCTGCCGAAGCGGGCTGTGTGCGAGAGGGAGCAGGGAGAGGAGGTAGTTGTCGCTACTTACAGAAAAGCGAAAAATCTAGGGATTTTAGGTGAGGCAGGACAAGAACATGGACCTAACTTCAAGGCATCGGGGATGTTGTGTTCCGGAAGCCACCTGAGGCATCCTCTGTTCGGCTGCCCTGGTTCCCGCAAATAACGCATTTCGAACGCCAGATTTTACGCTTTTAATGACACACCACTTTATGAATTGGAAAGACCACTGAACCCCTGGTATCTGTCAGTATCCATGTAAGGTTCACACATCAACGTCTGGCGATACCATGTACAGTCGACACACTGATGACGTCCCGGTTTCACACTTCAAAGAACCGACGTCCCGCTGACGTCCTCTGCACTGCACTGTCAATCCGGTGACGTCACCAACGATATTCATGGTAACACCCCTGCAACAACAAATGCATTGCAGGATAGTGAACCGTGTCACCTATAATTTGGAAGTGTCCTCCGGGTGTCCTCTTGTGTGCGCCGCTAATAATAATAATAATAATAATAATATAATAATAATAATAATAATAATAATAATAAAGTAGCAGCAGTAGTAGTAGTATGGTGTGGTTCACTGCTAGACATGATCTGCAGAGCAATCTATTTCCCTTGCTCTGTACTCCCCTTCACACAGTCAATATCATCTCGTTTGCTGGTCACAGCACATCTAGACGAGGCCAAAGAAACAAGTACGCGGCATTACATGGCAGTGATGCATTGATTTCAGTCGTGCAATAGCCAGGCCTGGTCGAACATGTGCCAACACAACATGGCTGTCAGTTGATATTAATTAGCGGAACACAGAATGATATATAACGACAACAGTTATACGCGACTTTTTTCCTATCGCCATACATAAATATCGCTGAAAAAGCGACCTTCAAGATTAAACGCACGGCTTTCGAAAGTACTGCGCATTTTCAAGGGAGAAAAGAGAAGGGAAATTAAAGGGTGGGGGATGCAATCAATATATATATATATATATATATATATATATATATATATATATATAGAAGCGCGCGGCATTTAAGAGATCGTGCCAGTTAACTTTGGCCTTCCTTCTTAAATCACGCTGTAGAATAAAAAAAGAATATCCAATGTCCCAGACATGTCACGTGAGTGATCGCTCTTTTTGGTCCGAGCCTTCCTTACTGCAGTCAGATACTCGGTGTGATCATCTAGGGACATTCGCTTGTAATGACTGTCGTGTATGCTCAACTGCGCCTCATTCAGACTCATCTGTGCACACATTTCATATCTAGAAAGAACATTAGGTGCACACGAGCACCACGAAAAAATCAACAGCCTATAATATGAACTTAGTTTATCTTTTTGTGACCCATTTTTTTCACCACATTCAATACATCTAAATTTCAAGTAAAGGTCATATACGTCTCGGTCGCATCATTAATTACGTGCTCAATTTATTACCTGCGCAGACGACGTTTCATCCTTCTTTATTGCTTAGGGCAGGCGATGGACAATATTCCAGCTCCAGACTGCTGCTCCCGCTTCCTCCCACGACAGCTATATCGAAGAGCATGTTTCGGCCGTGTTATCATCGGCTGATCAAACGGACCGCTGATGCCACGGCCACAATTTCAGGACAGCATTAACCGACATGGTGCCCCGCCCCACCTCGGTGGTCTAGTGGCTATGGTACTCGGCTGCTGCTTCGAGGGTGCGGGATCGAATCCCGGCTGCGGCGGCTGCATTTCGATGGAGGCGAAATGTTGAGGCCCGTGTGCTGTGCGATGTCAGTGCACGTTAAAGAACCCCAGGTGGTCGAAATTTCCGGAGCCCTCCACTACGGCGTCTTTCATAATCAGAGCTGGTTTTGGGACGTTGAACCCCACACAACAACGACGACATTGTGCTCCATTTTGACAAATGTGTTGCAAGATATTTCGAGTCGTCATCTGCGTCATTCGATCTTTCAGTGGTATCTAATTGAGAAGATAAGCTCAAGGTTATGTCGCTGAACTTTTATTAAGTCCATATGTCACGTGGCTTAATGGTAGGCGATAAAACGCACGTAACATTTCTGGGTTCAGACTAATTTCTCAAACCGCTTTCCAATATTATCCAACGGTTTATAACCAATGCGGGCAGTGGTGTTCTGTAATCGCCAGTCCATGCACAATCTACACTTACTTGAAGTGCCACACCGGGAGATTCCGCAAGGGAGCCCAGCCATCCATTTTCGATATCGTGCATAGTAAGCGCTTTCAGCAATGGCTTGTCTTTCAAATGGCCAAACGGGACACCGAAATTCGGGGGCCCAGATTTGCATATCCCATTAGCCCTTGAGTTGCCAAATCGCAAGCTCGGACAGCCTGGATGCCTTAGACACTTAGATATGCACTTACCTGTCGTATTATACACGGTCGTCCTCATTCCATTTATTCCTGTTGCACCTGATCTACTGTCATGGTAACTAGCATAAGGACAAACCTTTTTTCAAGTCAATTTGCAAATATGCTCAAGTTCACATTTCACGAACTGCTGAAATCGACTGTTATTCGCTGCTGTGTGCAATAATTAGTAGTTATATCATTGGACAAGTAGAAGCTGATTTAGAATCCGAAGTTTTGAAGAGCCATGGACGGTTTCCCTAGCAACAGTTCACTGCCATTGCACAAGGTACTCATTCTTGTGGAGCGAATGTTCCTCCTGTTTCCGGACTTCTGAAAAATTCGGTTGTTACATAATGTTGTGCTTGGGAAGACTGTGAAGCAAATGGCAACTAGTGATGTCGAGACGAAGTGTGACAAAAGGCCAGACGCCAGCGAAGTTCATCAAGAGAATGACACGCACCTGATTCGTGCCGTGTTCCCATGATTTGTGATCCTCAGCGCAAACATTGACACAATAAAACTGACATTCGGCAAGGAAACATTTATTAACAACAATGCTCATGAAGTGTTATCTTTTTGGGCTTTGTGACCAGCATATAATGTACCAACATAATGAGAAAACAAAACATGCGTTAGAAAAATATCATCACATGGTAAGGAGGCAATATTTATATACGGGGTGACTAAAACATTCCTCACGTGTTGGCAACCAACACCTCATCCGATAGATGCAGGGTGGAAGAACATGAACAGGCGCACCGTTCTTAAAACATCAGAGAAAACTTAACATCACAAACAACGATTCGGAAACAAAAACTCAACAATTGAAAAGAAAAAACATTGACTTAAATACATTTGGCAATAAGTTAATAGCAGTCTCAAAGGCACCATGGCTGTAGTTTACACGAGATGCTATGTATAACTGCTCATATATTACTCAGTGCCAACAAGCAATCAGACAAACACCCTTGGAGACACAGTACAACTACACAGTCACTACAGTGCTCGCCACATGCTTTAGACAATAATATACACAGCGAGGTGATCACAAGTGTAAACACATGTAAAATTTACAATTTCTCAACAAAACAAATGTCTTATTCAACACATCACCTGAGATTAGCAAAAACTTAAAAACAACTTTGCTTCTATCACGGTTTACACGTGTACGCCTTAATGCAGCTATCCTTTAAGAAATGAAGAAACAGGAGGGAGAAGTCTTTGGATGAAGCTAAGCCTTACGTTACTAAGGACAATAAGATTACAAATTTACACTTATGAGCAAGCGAAACGCTCGCAAATAAGTATACGTCTCCATCACTAAGGGCTTACTTGGGTGCAGTTCCTAAGTAACGGCACATTACACGTTGTGCCACCAAATGATAACTAGCGTACAAACAGTTGTATACATAAAATGTCCGTGTAACTTTCAGAGCTAATATTCCGCATGGTTAAGCGCTTACAAAAAAAAAACAGTGCATGTAGGCAGTAATACTAGCCACCGCCAGTGCAGAAACGGGTGCTGCTAGAAGTCCTAACACATCAAGCCACTTCTGTCTGTGTGGCCACTTCATCTGTCAGGAGTTAAAATCATGGCTTTGTTCCTAATGATAACGTCAATCATCACAACACAGAAATGAATACATAAAACAAAAAGGAAAGCTTCAGCACAACAGTAAAAATGCCTCTCATCATAGGACACATCATGAAATAGTTCCACTAAGAGGCAAGACACCCTGCTTTACAGAGAACAGTAGCTTGCTCTGAAGGTTTCTACAGTTTCTTCCAAATGAACATTTCTTGTGAGAATCCTGCACAATCATCCTAAAAAGTAGATCACGCACAATTATATGTGCTGTTTTGTCTTGTGGAGTTGTGTACTCGCTAGCTGTCCTTACATAAACAAGACTGCTACAAACTGTGAAAAAAATAATGTACACCTAACAACAACAGCAAGAGCACCCTGCTCCTGACTAGTTTCGTAGATAGCAACAGCGTCACAAAAAAATAGCACATCTGATACATGTTAACGGAGATCACAGGGCAATAAAAGCTACGCACTCTGGAACAACAAATCTAATAAAGCCGGATGAGCACTCCAGCAGGCCAACTCACAGGGTTGAGAACAGGAGGGATTCTATTCATTTCCCTCACAGCCATTAGACTAACATGGCAAGTACATCATCTACTTTTCTGTATATGAATAATTATTCCAGGATGAATTCGTGAGGTCAAAGAGGCCATCAGGTGGTATGAACAAACATGGCGAGGGGGCACAGAATGCACAGTGCATTCATATTCATAAACTACCCTTTGCTCACTAAAGTGAGCGAAGGGTTGCCTATCCTTTGCTCATTATAATGAGTGAAGGATTCTCTCACCTCTCCTCAGCACAGTATAGCCATCCATAGAAAGCAAAATAAGTGTAACACAACGAAAATCACAATCTTAGCACAATCTTTAAATTTCAAACACCCTAGAACACACAAGCCAGCCTGCCACACAGATGGCAGGTAACAAGAGGATTTGTCCTGTATTCGTCAGGACAAGGTTTCTTATTGCCTTGTGTAAATGGTGGCTGCAGCAACGTTCCTGTTCAATGATCTCTATCACTTCAGGACTTTGTCTTGCACAAGACTTGCATATTGTCTCAATTTTCACACATGATATCTGCCTGTACGATGGAGCACCAATAACAGCATTTACGACACTGCCGGAAATGAGCTGAAAAGATGGGGAACAATGCAAAGTGGAAGCATTTAAACCATAGTCATGTCAACATGGCTGCAGAGAAGACATGCTAGTCACGTCCATCTTGTGCATTGTAGTGGGTACATAACAAAGCAAATTCCATTTTGCACTTGAAAAGATGAAAAATTGGCTTCAGAAACTAGGAGCATATAGGTGGTTTCCTATCATATAATATTAGGCATTACAAGGTTTCCATTCACTATATCCCAGAAACGAGTTTTAGATATGTTACATCAAGATCACACATGTTGATGGGGAAATCTAATTTATTTTCCTGCACCAAAGAAGAAAGTTTGATAATGCACTTCAGATGGGAGTTACAGGAGAAGTGTTTGCTATGCCTACTGCTTAAAGCCATTTGTTTTGTTTTTTTGTTCACTCGAAGAACTCACCAATGTCAACATCAAATGTGCCACATGCTCAACCAGACTACATCCCAATTTAGAGGGCTGGTCTGTATGCAATTGTGAAACCTACTGCTTTCATATAAGAGATTGAATATTATTCTGAAACCTACTGTTTTCATACAAGAGATTGAATACTACCTGCAAGTAGCAAAGAAAACATACAAAAGTGTCATGTAACAATGTTACAGCAAATATAACCACCCAAAAGAAAGGAAGAACTATAGCGATGCTGGGAATTCTACCGTAAACATGTGATCATGTAAAATGACAAGTGGTACGCCCTGTGCTTAGTCTCTATGCCCATTTTCCTGTGTTCACGTGTGCAATCATGTAGCTTGTTTGGGATGGTAGGTATGGCCATACCATGCTTTTTGCCTCAATTCATCATGATTCCACTTTCTGTCCTTATCTTCAACTGCAGACTAGATAAAATTCCCAAAGTAAAACATGCTGGACCATCAGGATGGAGAAACTTGCTACTTCATAGGAAGTTAACTTGTGAACACATTTTCTTCCCTCCATGAATCTATCAGCTGAAGCAATAAGTACAAGTACCGTGGATCAGCCCCTCTTTGTCTTTCTATTCTTTACCCCATGTGACTACCGTGAGAACTTCCAGAACTTTCAAATCAGTGAGGATAAATACAAGCCTGCACATAAGTCCTAATAACATCGACCACACATGGTACACTGCCCATTTTTTTCCATTCAGAGCTATATGAACATGAATGCCTTGACATTTTATACCTTTGTTGACTACACCTGCCAATGCAAAAAAAAAAACAATAATTGAGCAACAACAAGCAGTTCTGTCAGGAAAATACACAATATGTGCAGTAAGCAACAAAATAAGTAACATTCTTTCAAGCTATGTTGTTCACAACCTTTGAGGCAAATGCATTAATGAAGAAACGAGTATGTAAGTGAATAGATGAGAGAGGGCAAGGTTGATGATGTAGACAATGCAGTGGCCACATACATCTTGCTTCATCCTTCAGTGCTTCACCTTTTCACATTTTTGGTGACAATGACTGAGCCACTGTTGCATTATAGTGAGCCGCAGTTGCATTATAACACACATGTGTCAAAACTCTCTAACAGTGGGTGCAGACCACTCTCAACTAAATATCTTTATAAACATAATCAGACATTAGTACTTAGTGTCAACTGAATAGACCTCACCAGTACGCGACTGCAAAAATAAATGTTTTCTGCAGTATTCAGTGACCACTGCAAGGCCAGCTGCCAGTGCTCTTTATAAACGTAAACTTGTATGACAAAGTGCATTTTAAGACTTGAATGACCCCATCTGAAATATATCCGTAAAAGGTCAGGAAGACTATGACCAGATCAAAACCAGGTACTTGGGAAAGTAAAAACACAAAGTTGTCATGGCTCAGTAATAAAAAGCAGCCGTCATGGTCGTACAGTTGTCATAATGCTCAGCTGCTGGCTCAAAGATGCATGCTCAATCCCAGCCGCAGCAGTCGCATTTTCGATGAAGGAAAAGTGCTAGAGGTCCACGTACAATGTGTCTCCACTTGACCTTAAAGAACTGCAGGAGGCCAAGATTTCCTAGCCCTCCACTATGGCATGCTTCATAATCATATCATGGTTTTGGCACGTAAAACCCCAGCAAGTATTGTTATATCACTAATGAAAAGCACAGATCTTTGCTTGTTGGTGCATTATTCTGGAAAGAAAAAAGGTCTGCAAGTGAAAACCACTGACAGAGGCAAAGATGATAAAACACACATGCTCATACAACATTCAGCACCCTGGCAACATCTCTGCCTTCAACGTTGTTCTTGTTGGTGCACTGTTTTCTTTCCTCAATAATAAACACAGTGCAATAAGTTGACTTTGAACCATTATAACAAATAGATTATGATGATTAAGGCACGGATTAAGATACCTTACAGTTCTTTGATCAGTTTACCATAAACACAAGTTCCAGTTCCCAGAGAAAAGGATGCTTAGAAGCTCAAGAAGAGACTGAGTGATGTCTTTGACGTGTGCCGGACAGGAAGCATATCGTTGTGGACTGAAAAACGCCATGATTTCGCTACCGAGCTAGAAGGACTGCAAAAAGTCACAGTCAGACTCTGCGACACTCATATGGAGATAAGAGTGCATCAGAAAACCACGTTTCCTTTAAAATATGTTTTGAGCGTGTCCAGTCTCATAAATGTGGCAATTTTCTTAAAAGAGGCTTGCCACAGCACTGAGATGATTGCAGTTAATGAAATACACCTTGTCTCACACATAGAAAAGAAATGTGCTGCCCTCTAAAGTCAATCTGAAAATTGTAGTACAGCAGCACAGGCCTATTGTTGTAGAGAAAGAGAACCATGCGTGGCATCTGCTGCCACATCTTCAACAGAACCTCCAGGACCAGGCAGCGTCTTGGGAGGAAGAAAACCCTTCCAGAGCTTGTGCACTTCGGCTGGAAGGTGGTGGTGCCAGCTCTTCAGGTAGTAGCGTGTGTACTTGCGAAGCTGACGGAACTTGCAGAAGGTAGCATCACCATCTGACACTTGCTTGGTTTTGACAAGGAAGCCATTCTGCTTGAACGTGTCTTCCAGCTTTTGCTTTATTAGAGACCTCTGGCTAGGCTTTCGAAGACCCCGAGGTGTCTTCTGAAGGTGATGGGCTTGCTGATGCACTGTGCCCACTGCTGGTCCTCGGGTCTCGGCAGTTCTGCAGAACTGCCATCAGCGCTGACCTGCTGCCACTGCCTGAACAGTCTGTATAGGTTGGCGGCTGAAGAGGGTGCGATGGCTTCACACCAGCACTGGAAGATGATGGTGTGGAGTAAAGGGCGTAACCAAATGGCAACTGTGTCGTTGGTACTGTAGGCATGGACACTGCAGACTGGTGTGCCAATGCAAGTCCATTTGGCTGAGAGAAAGCACTGAAGAGTCTGCGGCTGGGTGGAGCTGTGAGAGGTGCTTCCAAAGCAACTTGGAGTGGAGACTTTTCAAAACAACCAGGCACGGATGTCCTGAGGTCTTGGTAGGGGAAATGATAGTGTTCTGAAGGTACACTGGGCAGGTACGGTTGCGAGGAGCAGGCTGGCAAGCAACAGGGCACAAACGATGATGCTCCACATACTGCAGGCGAGAAGCAACAGCTACCACTACTGCTAACAGTGGCACCAGCGTCATCTGCTGTTGCGCGCGCCCTCGTCTTCATAGATAAGTCCAGAGGATGCGACGCACCAGAAGCGTCATCATTCTCCATAAGAGACAGGTACTTTCGGTAAGGGACTACCCTGCGTGTCTGTGAAGGCTTTCTTCGGTGCCTCTTGGACAAGCATTCGAATAGGATATCTGACTGCTTGCCAGATGTGTCAACACTCACATCGACCGCACCTGCAGGCGAAGCGGGTGCCGATTCACTCCTGCTCTGGACATCCTCTGAGCAGCACGAGGATGACGCCATCTCATTGATAAGTTCACTGCTTCTGGGAGCTATGAAACTCCCGGGTGTTGCCCTAAGCACATCATCGTCTGCGGATGCTGATGGTGGAGCAGTGACCGGAGTGACCACAAGTCCTGCCTGGTTAGGTCCTTGAACAAGCTGCTGTGGGTGTTGTGCTTCATCCGTGCTCGCTGACACGTCCGCAGCCTCTCTGGTTGGGCTCGACGCAGCTGGCAGGGAAACTGACGTAGGCTGCCATCGTGTCACCTCCGCTCGTAACCTGGAAGCCAGCTGGGACTGTGCGGTCTTGTCGACTTGGGTTGTGGTAGTGGCGTCATTGACGGCAGAATGCCTTGACTCCGTAGCTGCCTGGATGACAGAGGACGCTGAAGAAGAAGGCGGAGCGTCTGACGAAGACACAGACCACTGGGACACCATGATCTGCTTGGTGCCGTGCTCCTCCTGGAGCTTGCACTCGGCGTGCACCTTCCATACATCGTCGTGCGAGCCATCGTCCTTTTCCGAGGTAATGCTCTCGGACGGGATGAAGTTGTGGAACTTGAGGCAGCGGCTGCCACCGCCGCGCCTGCCACTCCGGCTGCGCGTAGCACGCTGGCCCATCTGCTGAGCCGGTTGGCGGCACAGGAACGCGGGCTTCATGGTGCAGCCGCGGCCACTGCGCTGCTGCAGCGGTGACAGAACGCTGAACAGGTTGCCATTGGGAGCGTGGAAGAGTTGCTGGAAGTAACCGGCGCTGCCGTGTCGCTGTTTGTCCGGCCTGCCCGAGGTGTCTCTGGTCGCGGAACCGGACTCAGTTCTGCGAGAAGAAGAAACGGGAGCGCACATTAAGATCGGCGCGAGCAATGGCTATAGCAGTAGCAATGCTGAAAAGTGTCGCTAAGCGGAATATTTAACGTTACTCTCATAATCACCTTCATCACCAGCCCTTTATAAGTCCACTGCAGGATGAAGGTATCTCCCAACGATTTTCAATTCGACCTGTTACGAGTGGGCTTATTCCACTTTATGCAGAAATCAAATTCCGCAGAAGACAAATTAAACGCTATGTCATTTGCTTGTAAGAAAAACAAGCTTCGCAGGTGAACAAATGGAAGCACACTGTGTGTAACATGCAAAATTAAATGTATGAAGCAATAAAGAATTGCGAGATTGCATGTGAATTGTCAAGCCTACCGCGTACGTTGCTATACTAGGACACATTCTGGTTGCTTATTATTATGGATGAAGAAAGGACGCTTATCGAGACGGCAGCAACAATGGCAGTGTTTGCTGTGGCTTAGAGGGACTTTTAATGCAGACGTATCCCTAACAGACGGGATGCAAACTGCATAATCAAACACATATGTTAATACTTAGGTGACTAAAAATGTAGGAAGTTCGCATAAATCACCAAGATAAAGTTTCGGGAATCTTCGACTTCTAATGACACGCCGATCCACATGCGTACGTGTCAAGACGATACTAGACACACGAGTGTTCCTCGAATACATTTACGCTGCCCAGGCAAGGAGTCAAGCATCCAACCTCCAACTTAAAAGCTTAGCGACCACAGCCACTGAGAGACAGACAAAGCGCTCAGCGCTCGGCCACGTGTTCCTCTAGGCTTCATTCCGCACCAGCGTGTATATTTAGCGCCGTACAGGACAAGCCCGCCCACTGAAGCCCCTTACCGGTAGCCGATTTCTGGGTTACGCAACCAGTGCCATTCTAAGCATCGACACGGCATTCTGAGAAACCAAGAAGCGCGTCGCCCCGTTCATCCACATAGACAGAATTCACGCAGGAACCGGTCATTTTATGGCCTTAATGCAAATTTCCTACTGATGCATGGAGGATGCGGATCTTGACTCCTAAGTTGCTTAATTAGTTCAACATACTATACGCCACTGCTTATATAGACCGCGTTTTTTTTTTATCTCTCGGAACCGCATTTAGAGCCACTCGGCAAAAACGGGCCCTGAAAACGTCCTGAAACGTCCTGTCCCGTATTCCAATAATTCCATATTTTCCATACAAAGTTTTCCATATTTTTGCCGTATATTTTCCGTATACTTCCATATCAGTCTTACGGAAACATACGGAATCATTGGAACGACCATACGGAACGTTTTAGTAAGGGGACCATGGCTATCATGTTCTCGCGCAGCCAGCACAGGGGTTTGGTTACGCCACAGCTCATGGTGAGCGAACAATGGCGGGAAGCATGCCATAAGGACTGGCCGGACACTATCGTGGTCGTCCATTCAATCAGACCAGCAGCCATCCTACCAAAGATGACAGCGCCCTAGAAGACAGGAAAAGTCTAGCCTATACATTGAGCAACACATAACCATGTAGGCTTCCAATCGGTCATTGGCTCTTATGGAAACGAGTACAATTGGGCCGCCTGGCTAGCCCAAACGGGCAAATTGTCGTTGAATTCAAAAGCGGTTCAATTTTGTCAGCATTAGCGGCTCATATAGCTCCGAATAAAAAAGAAAAGGCACTACATATAATGAAAGCACGGCTCTAAATTCGGCATTCGAATCAACATGTATACCAACTGTCACGCAGGTATCCTAAAAGAAGCGCCATAACGCCAAGTCCTGTAATCATTCAACAAGCGAATAACGATGACGCACAGATGAACGAAACATAAACGGGAGGCGACGGTCGCGCGGCGGACGACGGACGTCAGCGCTGACGGTGCCACTCCGCGCAGCGCGCGGTAGTTTATACACTGACGTCATATGACCATGTAAGGCATCAACAACAACAAAAAGTGCCGATCACGCGGTCCTGCTTTAGTCACCGGAGAACGCACGCAGGGTGCGCGGGCGCGTTCTAAATGCGTCCCGACGGAGCGGTCAGAGGATGCGAGACATGAGGGCAAAAACCGAGGCCAACCGATGAATAGAAAAGAAAAAGAAGGAAAAGAGCATTAAAACGCAAGATTGTAGGCCAGCGAAAGCAACGTACATCTATTCCGACTGCCCCGCGCACAGGAACGTTAGGCTGTAACCGTTTTACAGGCTGAGCGTTAACGTTCCGTCATAACCGTTTCCTGGCTACCCGACCTGCGCATGCGTAGACCGAAGCATAAACGGTACCGGTACAACGGTTACCATACAAGCCAGGATATTATAATAACGTCTAAGAAATCGCTCCACCGAAAAGCTGGCTTCGCAAACAAGGTCGCAAGACATCAGGGCCTTTAGTAGTAGTAATTTTGTTAAGAACAGCGCGGAATGCGAAAACATGGACAAAAGAAGGAGCCAAACACACGTGTTCATACATGCGAATGAGCTCTTGATAAACGCTTTTTGCATAAATGCCGTTGCTTTCTTCTAATAAACTGCCATTTGATAGCCAGTGCTCGTCCTGTGTGTTTGGTTCTTTCTTTCGTCCACGTCTTCGCATTCCGCGCTGTTCGTACCAAGACGACTGACCACGAGCTCACCCAGATACGCATCGTACAGCAGTCAATGACTAATGACGTAGTACAAAAGCAGAATATCGCCAATCGCCATCGCACACGCACTACTAAAAAAAAAAAATATGCGCCAGTGTTTCAAAGCTCGGAACATAATACCTCGGCGCTGCTGCGAAAATCATTCATGCGCACATTCGGAAACGAATAAGTAAAGCTTCCAAGAACAGCGAACAGCGTGGCCAGAAATCGAAGAAGACGTGTCTTACCGGCAAGGCGACAACGGCCGGCGGGGGACCCGGAAACTTCCGTACGTGTCCGGCGGGGCAAACATTACACATTTCCGCGGAAACCGCGGCCGAGCCCACTGCGCCGTCGTTACATCCGGAACGACTCAAGTGTGCACACACGCGGGGCGACAATTAGCCAAATTGTACGACACGAAAGTACGCACTAAAGCTTGGAGGAACTGGCATATGCGCGCCATGAGCGATGCCAGCTGGGACAAGCGCGTCTCGGGATGGATGGACGGAAGCAGGAAACCAAAGTGCGCGTCACGCGACCGACAGACGACCAAATATAGACAGGACGGGCCTTGGCCCAATGTCTGGGAAGACGAGTACCCCACTCAAGAAGGCGAAGGCGAGAGGGAAGTTGCGAGAGGGTTACGTACGTGTCTTCTACCATACAGGATCTTGGTGAATACAAAACGACTATCAAGGTCTAGAGACTCGACATACTTGAACGTAGAGAGAACTGAAATCTTAGTTGACGTCAACACGATCTGAACGTTCATAGTTCCATTGCGTTACAGACTGTTACCGTTTGTGCAACACGAGAGACGTTCTGCTCAACTGCATAAAGTTCACGCCATCTTTCAATAGGATCAGGATCATTAACATAGACATCTTGAAAATTAAGGGGAACACATCAGGTCGGCAATTTTCGTTTTCTTAGTGTTGAAGAAGTCGAATGAATGAGTCCGCTCACACGTTGAGGCATTCGAAATTTGAAATTTTTTTAAAGTTTAGCTGGAAGCACGCCTGCAGAGGGAACCACTCCGCCTGCGGCCGCAGTAAAAAGAGAACAGGGTGTCCATAAAAGGAATGACGCACCCACGTCAGGAAGGAACGAGGAAATATCTTATGGTCCAGAAACAGCTACGTCACGGTTGTTAATTTCGACTACGCGGTCTCTCCACCGTGAACTCAGGGATACGATTAAACACAACGTTGTATCGCAACGTAGCGCAACTTGCGATACAGCTAACCAGAAACGTAACGAGCATGGTAAAAAAAAAGAAGCTCACGTGACCAGCCACGACCGCGACACGCACATACACTCAATACGATCGGTCCAGGACCGGAGGCAGGCGGCGATAATTGCACAACCGAGTTGATAGCGAGGACTCACTGTAGAACGCAAGACGTGCAGCTTCCAACGGCGACTCTGGTTGCGCAATCCTCTTATGTTGCGCACTGCGTAGTGCGGCCGCGCACGATCACATCCGGCAACAACGTAAGTCCGGTCATTGCAGGCACAGTTTCCAGGACATCGGAACTCCGGACGACCACAAACTTCGACAGCGTATAGCGCAGTCAAGCCACTGACGTCTCGTCTTGCTCGTACGCCCCTCAAACGGCGCAGTCATCCAGGCACCTGAGCGCATCTGGACCGACATGTAGGGGCAAGATGAGAAGGCGGCCGAAGGGGGAGGGGGGGTTGCCAAGAGCCAAGAAGGAAGAAGGACCCCGAAAAGGGGGGATGAAGCCGGGGACCAGTGACGCAAGGGCTTGGAACCACCAACCCCCAGCCGCCGCCTCCTTCCGTTCCCTCTCCCACTCACTCTTTTCACCACAACGAAACGGCCACCGCCGAAAACTCCAAACTGGGGCCAAATTTAGCCCGCCCCACCAACACCGACCCAACTCCTGCGCCCACTGCGCAGACTCCCCTACCCTCCTCGTGCCTTGGCGCGCAAGAGGTGCGGGAACGCCAGCCAAGGGACGAAACGACGCCGTTAGCCTACAGGTCGCCGGAGAGAGGGAGAGCCGCATCTTCCCTCCCCCTCTTCATCATCCGTGCCGAAACGCACATGTCTCACTCTCCTCCTCCCTCAAGACCTCGAGAAAAACATGCGAGGGAGAAAGGACGGCTCGCTTCTTCGCCGGGCCAAAAGGGAAGACGGCGAAGAAAAAGGAAGAGCGGGCCGATGAGCGCGAGGTTGCCATCAGTGACTGAGCGAATTAGGAAAGGAGGCGAAGAAAGAAGGCGAGCGGGACGAAGGAGGGAGACGGCAGGCAAGGAGACAGGGTGGGTTTCGGGCCTTGCGCCCGAGCTCCGGAGCCCTCGGTCGGGCGGCCCGCGTTCGAACATTCTTTCCCCTTACAAGTCACTTCGGAGACTCCGCGGCCCTCACCGCCCAACTGTGCTGTGAGTGTTTCAGTTTTCTTCAAAAAAAAAAAAAAAGGCAGCGGTGCAAAAGAAGGACTGACGACGGAGAAGGCGGGCTAGAAGCGGAGCTCTCGCTTGCAGGGTTCTCCGCTTTTAGCACTATTTATAGAGTATCGCCATTCGCGTTGCTTCGCCAAAGAAAGAAGAAACGAAATAAAGCTTGAGAAGAAGTTTGGGTCGCCTACAAGACGAGTCTGTATGATGAGCTGCAGAACGCTCTGTACGGCCACGGGGACGATCTCCAGCACGACGATGGCTGCAAGACTTTTAAATAAGCTGCGGGAGACCACGGTACGAAGCCCGAGCGTGGCTGACCTCACGAAACGGATGGATGGATGGATGTGAGAAGCGTCCCATCTGGATCTGGCCGATAGCTACTGTCGTTAAGGTCTTCCACAGCCCTCTCTATATGCTCACTTCACACTAAGTAGTCAATCATCACCTTCCATCTCCTCACCAATTTTAACTATTGCCACTGTGTGTTCTGCACTTCCAAGAGTCTTCTCTTACTGGTGCCCACCGCCGATCATGGGCGTCGGAAGAATTTTTTTCCTGGGGCCTCTTGCATGGCCGCAAGGGGGGGGGGGGGGGTCGTAGGGCTGGTGTGGTTTCGGCTCGAGGGGGGAGCGATGCTAGTTAGGATTGGGGGGGGGGGGGGCGCAAGTGCACCCCCAGCGCCCCTGCCGACGTCCATGCCACAGACTAATTCATTGTCCCACAAGTGCGTCTGAAACCTCATCACATCTCGGACAAGCAGACTTGCTCCTCCCTTGCCTGCTGGATGGATGAAACCAGTAAAAATTCGCTACACTGACGCAAGTACACAGCCCTATGTGTCGTCGGTTGTAAGCTGCTCCCAAAACACTGGTACAAGCATGTCTAATTTGCTGTTTCCTTCCGCGCACACGAGCTCACGCCTGGACCTGACCTTCACTGAAGCGTATTTGTTGTCAAGACTGCCCCAAGGAACTTACACAAGGCATTCGGGGGAAAAGGAAAAGTGACACAAGCACGCTGCCAATACGAGTACATATTGATAGTAAAGCGAACGAAACTACTCGGAGTCAGCCAGCCACCAAGCCCACACCAACGAAGAAACAATGTTTCCAAAGGAAACGGAAACTATGGCGCCAACAATGACACGCATAGCGGGGAGTTGTTGTGGGTTTGGGACAGCGACGCACGCACGCGGCCCTCTACGCAGCACGTAGGAAACGGAGCGGAATAGCAGAAAAAAGCAACCGAGATTAGACGGATGGGGCCCGTGTTAATGGCCGCCGACGAAGAGCATTTGGCCCACATCCCGATACACACATACAAGAGCACAAACACACAGACAAACATGCACACACGCAAAGAGAGAGAGGGGATGGAAGGAGGGAGAGATGAGCCACTTGCAAGACGAAACAGCAAACAACACGGCTAAAACACAAGGATAGCCCTGCCACCGCCGGCGAAAAGCCTCTGTGACAGTGGTGCGTGCCGCCGACCGCTGACGCAGTTTGTGCTCGTCCCGCGCGCCCGCGGCAGCGTTCCCGTTTAGGCTAATTCTGGAACTGGGTTTCGCGCACCCGTTCTCTCCACCGGGGACGGATTTACGCGCATTCAGCGGCTGGCACGCGGTCGAGGCGGAGCCTGAAGGCAGAAGGGCGAGGGTGTGTAATGGAGAGGCAGTGGGAAACCGCCAACTCCTGCTACATGGGGCAACCCAGTGCGTCAGCAAATTTGGCATGGTTTTGAACCGCGCGCGAGACAGAAGTAGAGACACACATTGAAAAGTGGTGCGTCCCGGGCAGTGCGGCGAGTTATGATATCTGGGCGCGAGCAGGTATCCCGAAGAAAGGACGTGCCTATATGCAGCACCGTAGATCCGTGAATCGGTGGTTGTACAGTGGCTGTAGAAGACTCCTAGTTTGTTCAATTTCCTCTAGGCAACCACCGATCTGAGGGGCTACAGTAAGCGCATCTTTGAGTCCCAGTGGATCAAAAATTTTCGTAGCCCCGGTACAGCGTTCGACTCCTTTGTCCTCGTTTATTCTTTCCCCCCTAACCCTCTGACCCTAAGCTGTCGTCATAGAAAATAGGGCTGCAGAAACTAGTGTCCCCTCTTTAGCCGAACCATAATTACTTGGAGTGGTTCCCACAAACTCTTCAAAACACGACCACCCATCCACTGACCTGTGCTGTCGCACTGCGCACATCTTTACCCGAACGCAATGTCGGAGCGTAATAACAAAGAAGAAGTCTATATTAACGTACTTCAAGAGCCTCTACACATTACGCATCGTTAATGATGAGCACCTGACTCAATGGAAGGATACAAGGAGTGGGTGTTATCCAGGACGTTGTCGAATTCGGCAATGGCGTCATTATGAGTCAATGAGAAGGGCAGCTGTAGCCTTTTTGCTGTAGCCTGACAAAACGGCGGAATTCCACAATGTCCAGCACAGCACTGTCACGATCGTTCCTAAAAATAACTGAAGGAGACTTAAGTGCAAAACCACAATATCATGAGACACAACACAGTGGAGTGGTCCGGAAATTTAGGCCCCCTGGGGACCTTTAACATGCGCTGATGACGCACAGTACATAGGTCTCTCCCATTTTCACTCCCACCGAAAATGCGACCGCCGCGGCTGGGATCGAAACCGCGTCCTTCGGGTCAAGTGCGTTCTTGATATGGTGTTCAAAGGAATAGAAGTCCTGGTTAGCTGGTACAAGCTAAGCGGTTAAAATAGAACGAAACATACCGAAGAACTTGTGTTTCCGCTGTCATTACAGCCACCCCACGTATTTCGCGCCATTTTAAAAATATTGCTACCATGACATCACCGTGGCCTCCTATAGAAAAATCTCATATGACACATATGTCTCATATCGAATAACCTCATATGAACACATATTAATCATATGTGTTCTCATATTATTCATAAGATGGTATTGGATATGTGACATATATGTCATATATGAGATCTTTCCCAAAAGGAAAGGAGCACAAGCCTCGAGATTCGCTTCTGTCAGTCTGAGGGAGCCAAAGCTGGGCAGGCACGCATCATGTGCGCTAAACAGCCATTACGACTTGTTCTGAAAGGCCATCCTCTATTGCGTGCGTCGGATCTGTATGAACAATGGCTTTAGACAATGTACATGTCCTTTCAAGCCGGAAGAAGGTGCTAGTTCTCTATGTCAAAGGCATACACCATTCGGCGATGAGGCAGGGTTTGTCTAAACTGGCAACGGGTGAGTATAAAAAGCGCGCCCATCCAGTGTCGATGGTTACATGACGAAAACCAAAGGCATTTGCTTAAAGCAAAGGAACTGCCGCAGATATACGTATTCGTTCATACATTCTAAGGGTTCACTGTTAATTTTAAATCCGTATTCTTTAGCTAAACTGTTGGGCATAATTTTGGTCGTTTGCCTATTTATTTTTAGTCCTATATTAAGGCTTTCAGGGTTTAGGTCCTCAAACATGTTTTGTAGTTTGTCACCTTCATTGCTAAATAGCACAATGTCGTCTGCAAGCCTTAAATTGCTGAGATATTCTCCATCTATTCTAATTCCCTTTTCTTCCCAGTCTAAATGTTTAGACACTTCTACACACGCTGGGAATAACATCGGGGATATCGTATCTCCTTGTTTGAGCCCTCTCTTGATCATAAGTTTTCTGCTCCTCTCATACAAGTGCTTGGTGTTACAGCAATATATTTTAAAAGGTCATCCTTAATCAGATTTACCCAACATAAATATCTTGGCATAACATTCATTGTTTAATTGTCATCCCTTGTGGTCTCTACACATTGTTTTATTATGTTCCGAGGCCTTAAAGCAACCATGGTTTACATGCCGAACTATGCAGTATGCTCCAAAGGATGCTAAACAGTTAATATACAAATCTCCCCATATCCATGCTCCTATTTACTATTGATGAACTCATCACCTTGAAAATAACAATACGGTTCACAACAATACTTTGTTGGTGTAAGGAGACTTCCTGTTTCACTTCAGCATCCCTTAACAATGTGACCTGTCTGTCCCCTGAATCTGGCACCTCATGTCAAGGTAACACCATACGATAGACAACACATATTCATATGTAGTCTGGAAATGCGACATGATAACCTTTTCGTGGGGCAGCGCATACTCCTTCCCAGCCTGAGCCTAAGTGAAGAGCAATGTGGCAGGTAATACAACTGATGCTGCACATTCCTCAGAAACCCTGTAGGCCCACATGTACGCTGTGTCCCTCAACATCACTTGACACCACACTCTCCCCATCAGTTATGTGCCCAGCATTGCTGTTGTTTTCTCATACCCACGACTCTGTAAGGTGCAGGAGACAAATGATGGCACGTCCCAGCCCAGTGCCTTCTAAGTGACATACATGCCTCGTTACACAATGCCATCCTGACGTCGGGTCAGTCAAGGGCGTGTGCATTCAAAAATGAAAGCAGCTGGCTAGGCTCCCCTAAATTCACTGGACATTCCTGCCTTCTTTCTTTCTTTTGTTTGTTTTTTCTACATGTTACAGGTCCTTTAGGTGCCATAATATAATATGGCAGTGTCCAAAGACACCATTAAAAAACGTGCAGTGTATTTCCCAAAACTACATTTAGGGTTTACAGGCTCCACACTTCCTATGAGGTGATCATAGTTCCTCGATTTCCTACTAATATGCACAGTGCATGAAGTGTAATCAGCCTCTAGAAAGCAAGTTCACAATTGTGGAAATGTTAGGTGACATAGCCATGAACATTAACCTTCCACCAGTGTGAAGAATTATAGGTGGAACACTAAAGACATGAAGAAAGCTAAAACGTATACTGGACCGGTCAGCAGCCAGTCAACAGGAAAAGCATCGGCCCACCATGTCAGGTACCCGCATGGATGCCTCTAGACTGCACTGTGGCACATACTATATTAAAGGTACGAATGACCATTTGCAACTTATTCAGCAGGTGCTGTGTTAAACCGTGGCAACAGTACTATTACACAGGCTACTCTCTGACAAATATGGGTTCAGGACATTCATGACAAAGGTCTCTGAGATTAGCTGACACCACAGAGGCGTTGAGTATCTTTGAGCCCATACTATGAACTAACATCTGGCGAGAATTCAGGATCAGCTCCGCAACATAACAGTAAACATATGCGCCTATGAAAGTGCTGAATGAACCTACAAAAAAAAAACAACCAGCAGGGCATGTGACAAGGTAATTATCTATACACAGTGTGTAGGCTATGGCAGTATAGAAAGCATAAACCTGTTTGTCATAATACACATCCCCACAGTGCATTGCAGTGTTGTTATTAATGCTGCCAAGTTGGTTGTTTTCCTACAAGGTGCGTCACCTTGCAAGACCTATCAATAGTTAACACTAAATAGTTACTTGAAGCTCCACGCAACACGAAACTGTCTTCCATTCCAATTTTCAAACTAACGAGTACAAACTGGACCTTGTCGTAACCAGATAGTGCAACTTGATCGTATACGATAGTTGTGCAAACATACCTATGTTGAACATAAATCAAATAGTCTGTGATACATGATTCATTTTTAAATCATGATCCACTATTGAATGTTATAAGAGATTGACTAATTTCTTAAATTTAAGGTTGACAATACTTATAGAAATTCCTGCAGCCATAGATTAATGAATGTGATGATGCCGCTGAATTAATATCTTCTCCAGGATAACTAGAATGTTGTGATGGGGCATGAACATGTTAGGCATCTAGCACTCACTCAAGCCAATCAATACAAATTATTTTCTTATGTGTTAAAATGAATTTGCTGCAGATGCCAGTTATTTTATCAGTGTCACCACACTTGCCTTTATAAAAAAAAGGTACAGCACGGTTATATCACACTACTTTCTGTTAGTAAACATGACACTGTGTGCACGTCTTGTAACACGGTTTGATAATGTCATTTATATGTTGTTCTAGATTGAAAAGATTTGGTCAAGCTCTTCAGTTATTTAGCCGCAATTGCCAATGACGTCATTACAGCATATGCTCGAGTAACAATGTCAGACACAGCTCAAGCTGTATTTGACATCCCTAGAAGAAAGAAAGCATTTTCCGCAATCATTCGAGTACTGTTGGGGTAGCTTCTCAAATGTTCATATCTGATTAAAAATCTAAGCCAGTTCGACTGCAGTGAGTTGCCTGTGCTTCCCTTGTGTTGATCACTAGCATGTTTTATCTCTTTTCACTTAATTTCATCTCATTATGTCATTAATTGCCAGTATTATGTTTCTTTCATTTTATCATTCTAGTATGGCTTATTTTAATTATTCTACTCTGGATCCGTTTAGTTAATTTTTATCAGTGTATGCCCTACATAGACTTGTGCTTTGGCATGCGTGACACCTGGCGAGGCATGATGGCCCAGGCACCTAAAGTTCTTTGCACTTAGAGCTTCGCTATCTGCACATTCATAGCATACAAAATATATGTGACTTACAAAGTAGCAGACTGATCTTTGGTAAGGACACCGCTGGAGGAATCTAGCACAGTCATCGTGGATGCTGGTTCCGATTTGCTAAGCAAGCCAAGCCCACTCTTCATGCGTTAGATCATTGCATCTGGAGCCTGATGGATTGGTGGAAAGTTGTGGTAGCTTACAGGGATTCTGCAACAAAGCAGAACAACAGCCAAATGAAGATCAACATGAATATATTGAAATGCTGAATGCTATGGCACACAACATATAATAATACACAACAAACTGTGAATGTTAACCATTGTGCCAGCACGCATCACTTGCAACATAAAACAAGATGACAAATGTCTTCAAATATTCGTGATGCACAACGAGAACTTCACATTTGATTCTTTAAACAAGATTAAATGCATTAATACGAGAAAAGTGCAATGGGCTATTTCAAAAGAAGTCATAATTAAAAAAAGTTTAAGTTGGGACGTATTAGATGTTTACAAATCGGTTGCCAGCGTGTTTAAGTGTCCCGGTGTGTGAAGCAGTTAATGGCAAAGCAGTGCACATGGTTATAGGGGCATAGTAGTGCTACACGTGTTGTTCAGTTACCTGGCTACAAGTGCATACAGACAGCATTAGGTGGTGCTACCATGTTATACCTAGAAATGTCTCACTTCTTGGTAAAGTTTTATAATGGCTTCATTTCACTGTCATCCACATTCGACTTTTGTGCTGTGAACCTAAGATCACGTACCCCAATGTAGATAAAAAAGTCGCTCTATTTCCCAATAAACTTCCTTTTAAAAATAAACTCTCCTGTAGTTTATGTTGAACGAGTTCTTCGTGGCCTACTTTACTATTCCCCCATTTCAGCCCTTAAGATGCTGTTTTTACATGAACCCGAGAACCGCTTCCAATGCCACAGCAAGCTGTTTAGTTGCTACAGAATGCTTGGCATTAAACACATTTTCATGGTGCACTTTCATGCATTTAAAACAGTTACTAACAAATTACTAACAGCAGGGCCCTTCACCCACCGCAATTCGTTGACTATACATAGGTAATTTTGTTGGTATAAATGCATATCAAGCGCATATCAGTATAAATGCAAGGTGGAAACTGCATTGTTACATTGACTTAGGTGTGCCATATCAAGTTCCTTTGAATTTAAGCAAGAACAATGGAACCCATGCTGATAACACCTTCTCCATTCTTACAGAAATTTATCGTTTTGTTTGTTGAATGTGGCAATATTATTTTGGAATTCTATGTCCTTTGCAAGCAAAAACACCTGCTACGCTTATCTCTGTGTGACAATAATGAACCTGTAATGACTGGAGAAACAACACACTACATGCAAATAATGCAGTTGTTAAAGGCATCGGAAGCAAGGTATTATAATCAAAGCTTTGTTCTAATTAAAAATGTCATAATAGGCAGCCAGAGTGTTAAAGGAGTACTGACACGATTTTTCAGTGGCGCAAAATACACATTTTTCATTTCCTAGCTATATGTTATTAACTCCCTCCGTACACGGAAGCCAGGAAAAACGTACAAAATATTTTAGTTTTTTTTTTAAGTTTTCGTCCCCCAGCACTGCCTGCCAGTCCCATTGCAATGGACACTATGATGACGTATGAACACGGCCTCTTAAAAATCGCCGAAATCGCTGTCACAGTCACTGGATGACCGTGAAACTGCCGTTCTTAGCGTGCCCCACATGTAATTGACCACATACGACAGCGTTGCAGCGACACCATTATGAATTGCTGTCCCTACGTGACTTACACATACGTCCGACAGTGCTGACACGTCACTAGGAAACCGCCCCCTCGAAATCGAAACCGAAAGTGGGCTTTGAAGGGAGCTGTATTAAAAATATATTCATTGCGTTGCGAGGCACCGCGATACTCTTTTTAAGGGTTCTCCAAGCCAGTGCTTTCATTTAAAGCAACAATACGAGAATGTCAAAAATTCGTGTCAGTACTCCTTTAAGGATGCAGTACATAACGTAGCAAAAATAGCACCCAATTTAGATGACCTAACTAGACAGCCAACTACTGCTGGCCTGTTTCAAAGAGGGGTGTCCTTCTGGACATGGTACAATTCCACGATATTGTGACATTGTATAACAGTGGCATTTTAAGCCAATCAGGGAAGCTGCAGAAGCCCTCTGGGCCAATCAAGGCTGACCAGGCAGTGAACTCTACAAGATGGCGGAATCTGACAGAGTGTGGGGTAGCATTCCAGAACGATATCATCATCATCATCATAAAACGCTATGGCGTTAGGGCTTCTCCAAAAGCCTGTCAGGCTGTACAAGTGAACATAAGTAACCTTTTAAACAAGCAAGCTAGGTAGCTACTTGGCGCCGCCATGTTTCAAATGGAATGTCATCATCATCATCATCATTTGGGCTTCTCCAAAAGCCTGTCGAATTGTACAAGCGCACACAAACACGGCAGGAAAGATGAGCTCCGAGCGCTGCTACTTAAATTACCATGTGAAGACCTACAGGTGGCAGTAGACCGAGCACACAGCAACGTAACAATGGTGAAGGCAGCGATCCCGAAGGCAATGCTATTGCGTGCCGGAAGCACCTTCTGAGCCAGAAACACATCACCGGTTCCATATTTAGGACATCATTTTTCTTGTTTTGTAGCATGATCTGCGGATACGCCATGTTTGACATTCACATTTGTCAAAAAAACTCAACGCAACTCATTCGGGTTTCACTTGAAATAAAGATGAAAAAAAGGGGGAAGAGGCTCTATGCGAGTCGCGCTGCTATATCTGCGAAGAAAACAATGCTCAATGGTACGGGTCTCCAACCGATAACATTTTAATAGGCGTGCGTCAGCTCCAAAGGGCAACAAGTACGTTTGGTTTTGTTGTCTTCCAGAGAGGAATGACAGCACATACTCAACGCGCCGCCAGCACTTTCAAAGGAATCGGCTTCACGCTTGCCGCCTATCCAAACACTACCGCGTTTAACAAAACAAACTGCGCATCTCTCGCGACGAATGATGCTAAAACAGCCGTGACAGAAAGAAAGCTGTCATTTCACCGGCAGCTCTTAGCACACAGCGCCGATAAGTTTGATAACTGCTGTTCGGGCAGTCTTAACAGTGGTTTAAAAAAAAAAAAAGAAAAAGGACCTATTTCGCTCCGTGAACCTTCGCTTCTTGCGTCGGCAAAACTGATTTGCGATTACTTACGTCATCGCACCAACAAGCAAATAGCCGTCGATCATCAACTTGCAAATCCAACATCTAGACGGTGTTCTGTGTCTAGACCGCAGCGCCAGCCCGTGTACTACTACTCACCTTGGCTGTGCGAAGGTTTTGACGCAACAAGAACACCACTGTCTCTTCACGTTGCCGAGCAATGTCTCGAGTCACTCTTTTTCACTGATCACTTCTCCGCACCAGCCGATTCAGCGCAGTCACAGCAGGGGCCACAGCGGCACGACTTCGCGCGGTATGAAGTGCACAAGTCGTGAAACGGTGAAACAACTTCGAGAGAGTCGCGCCGCAAGGCGCACTCGCGTTCGTACTCAGAACTCCTTGCTTCCATTACGCTCCGGTGCATATTAGGCAAGCCGGAGGTCGCCGACTCGAATTTCAGCCAAATTTGGTAATACCGGGACCGTTTCCTCTGGACGTCACGTCCCCTCGCTGGTCTCGAAATAAAACGGGCTGTTACGCGCGGACCTCGACAAATATGCAAGGGTGAGAGCGCGATGCGTCGGTGAATCCCAAAGGATCACGGAGAAGGAAACGCAATCAGTGACGGGAACCATCGCATCAGCTGGGCTGGCTGGGCCGAGATTCCTCACGGAGATTGCAGTTGATAGGGCGCTGCCATCTTTGTTTACGTCAGCCGTGGAGATTGAAAATTGCGCGAAGCAAGCGTGTCGTTTGGTTTGTTTGAGTAAAGCGCAACGATAGTAGCTTGTAGGAGTGCATGGTTATACACCAGACACGAAACATTGCAAACGACAGAACTTTACATGTTACTATGTTGAATTAGCACTTTAAAAACAGCTCCGAACATCTAGCAGAGTGGCGCAGTGGAAGCGTGCTGGGCCCATAACCCAGAGGTCCGTGGATCGAAACCACGCTCTGCTACATTTTTTTTTTTCGTATGAAATATATACATATTGTTTTCTTTTCACCCAGGTGTAATATAGTATACCGCTAACGAAACGAAACGACTCCGTAACGTTCACAAAGTAAGACGTGTACAGACGGACACATAAGAATTGAAACGGGGGAAAAGGGTTCTTTCTATGTCTGCGCAGTGCCTTTGTCTGCGTGCATTACACATTCACCAGCTACTACTTCCCCATTTAACTTTCTTACAGGTTCACTGTAGTTTTGTGTCGTCATGCGCGTGCTGCGCTGCTCAAACCCAAGCAGGCCGTGTCAAATAGCTCCACTAGCACTGAGAGTATGACACCCGGAAAGTACTGTGCTCAAGACAGTGAAGTCAGCGCAGTTTATGGCAAAGTATAGTGCCGTGGTTATATCATGCCTCTTGGAGGCGCATCTGAGCATCCCGTTTCCGTGGTGTAGTGGTTATCACGTGCGCCTCACACGCGCAAGGTCCCCGGTTCGATCCCGGGCGGAAACAGATTTTTTTTTTTCTCTCTCTCTCTTTTTTCTCAATTTAGCATTGTTACATTTGCAACTCTTCAAGAAAACATTTCTCGATCTTTCGTCGTAGGTGCAAAGCAAATTAATTGGGGCCCTAGAAATTTGTAGGAAACGGCATGCTCGGGCTTTGAAAACTGACACATGCATCGATTCACTCACGTGACCAAAAAGAGGGAAGCATGAGCGACGGCGTGAGCAACAAGCTTTTGTCACTTTAGTCACCCTGACACAAAACATGAACACTTGTATTTCACTGTGAGCCAGCAGGATACCCGAGTACAAAAATTGTTGTAAGTGGCGCCCGTGTCTGTGTTTGCTCTTCTTTTGTCCTCCTTCGTCGTCTTAGCGCCTTGCACTTTCTATAATGTATAACCAACACGCACAGTCTCCAATCTTTCATTCTCACATGGTACTCCAGATCTGGCAAGGGTGTATATTCCTATGTGTGCAACAATGCGATCACGTGTGAAACGAATATGAAGCAGTGAATGCGGGCCTACATGGGGTCAAAGTCTACGTGCATACATACATGAGCTGTGCTGTATTTTGCGTTCAATAGGTGTTACATCACATTCCAAGCGACAGTAAGCCGCTGAGCTCAACGAGAGCTGTGTCCAACCTGCAAACCTCAAAGAAAGGCTCTTGCGGCTGTCTTGCAGGCCAGCTGGCCATTTCTCCTGTGCGTAGTCCGCCTATTCCAACATTAGCCCGTTCGCGACGGTCGTCTGGCAACTCGGCCGCCACAATGGCTGCGCCCACTGCAATGGCTGGCGACGTGCGCTCGGGTGACGCTGGACACAGAAAACGCCAAAAAGAAAGCCTACCCAGGCCCAAGATCTCCAAGAAGGCAAACGCGAAATTCCACAGCAATGCGCCGAAGCCCGCGTTCAGCGGTGAGGCTTCGGATGCCGTCAGATTCAACCAGATGCTCGTGAAACCGAACAAGAAGTGGTACGAACAGGTAAACATGTCCTCGTGTTTTCAGCTGACACATCCTTCTCTAGCGTCTATCATTAAACCAGCTCGCAGATACTTTGTGCCGTCCTATCGATTAGCCGATGTAGACATTGCTGTTTGTGTGGATTGCTTGACCGCAACTAAATGCGTGCGCTGCCGATGAATATCAATCGAAATCCCAAGTTTTACTGGTGGAATGCAGTAAAGAAGATAGTTCATCGTGCTTTATGTGCCGATCTCTTCGTGCACTTGATGTATGCCCCTGCATAGATGATTATAATATTGTCATATGAACATAAGAAGAAAGTAACACCAGTTCAACACAATCAAATCCGTCGCACAGCTCAGCTGCGGCCCATTCTAGGAGCTGACTAAGGACACGCGCCCTCCAGGGGCCGTATTCTGAGATGTCTCGCTAAAGGCGATAGTAGTGCTCTAGTGACGTAAGTGTCGCTTTTGGTGACTCCTGCAGTGTGATTGGCTGGTTGAGCGAACCGGAGACCCGCCCTCACTTTCCCGGTTTGTTCAACCAACCGGAGACCGGCCCTCCCTTTTCCGGTTTGTTCAACCAGCCAATCACCACCGCAGGAGATAGAAAAGGCGACACTTACGTCGCCAAAGCGATGCTGTCGCCTTTTGCGACACATCTCAGAATACGGCCTCAGAAGTCGGTGCCTGAATAAAACAATCATTTGTTTTACCAGAAGCAACTCCGAAGAAACACCGATGGTAGAGTTCATAAGCGTGGGTGTCTAGCGTGGTAGTTAACACACTTGGCATCGAAGGGGGAGGACCCTGGTTCGAATCCCAGCAGGATGTTTTGCTCTCTCATCCTTTTCTTTCTTTGGTAGGAAATCCAAGCGATTCATATGGTTCACATATTTTCTCCTCTTGCAAACGTGGTTGCATAGTCTAGCAGTTGAGACATCTGGCTTCAGAGCGTAGGGCCCCTGATTCCGACCCTAGAACTAGCAGCAAATTTTCTTTCTTTTATTACTTTCCCTTCTTATTTCTTCAGTAGAAAATCTGAGGCATTCATATTGTATGAGAGGTGAATACGCCACTAGGTTTGAAACATGCATGCTGACCTGTCGTCTCAGCCAATAAATCTCCTGAGGACTACTACTACAATGCCGACCATGGCACGGGCAGCTTTGCTCTTGTAAAACAAGCTTCAATTGCACTTGAAAGCTGCTTGGTTATAGTTTCCTGCCAAGGTATGACTAATAGCTAATTTCTGATTGGTTTGAAAGTAATGTTACTACAATCTAGCTTGTGTAGCATTTCACTTATTTTGTCTGAAGCCTGCCATTTCCTAAAGCATAAAACTTGCTTTTCTCTCAGCAGTGCAGTGGAGTTCAGTTTGCTATACTTTGCGTGCCACTAAATGCAACCTCTTTGATGTGACATCAAAAAGAATTTGAAGGAAAAGCTGTTATTGATGAATGATGGTGCCCAGGTCCGAAGTGAGTTATAAAACGGGTGTGGATATATTTGGTGATGGTGGCATCGGAGCACCTTTCATTTACCCAACCTTCTTAATTCTGGTCATGGAATCATATGCCATAACAATTTGAACGAGACAGAGCCCGTGCTTCTAAGCTTTCTCATTGTCTTCTAACTGAATTTGCAGCAGTGTCAGTTGAGAGTTCCAGTCTGTTGAGTAGCTTCTGCTTGAGTAGACTTGAGAATCCGTGTAGGTGGTGGGGTCTCTTAGAGCTCCAATGTACCAGAGTTCGCACAACTGTTGTTGCATTGGCCAATAATATACTTCTTATCTGCTGCTAGCATAACGCCTACAAGGCAGTAAAATCACTGAAACACCATATCTTTGATTGTTATTCGGCAAAATTTCCGATTCATAACAAAGGTCTCTCTAGCAATTTGTGGCGAAATGAAAGGCCGCATGGTGTCCTTACGAGCATTGCTGTTACCATGCATGGCGCTGATGTTCCCGTAATTTTTAAAAGGTAATACCGATATACAGACATCGTAAAATAGTATGGTGTGGTTTACAGCAGTCTCGCTCACTGCTTTTATGCAACAGCATGGTTTAATGCACAGCTTTCTTTGGTGAGTCAGCTCAACAGTTTTGTAGTTTTGTGCTAATCCAGAAATGCTCTTCGGACCCAACACTCATCAAAGAAAATGCCATCAAGGGGAAACACATGATACATGTAAGAAAAGACAAAAAAGATTCATGTATTGAATGCAAATAAGACCACTTACATAAATATATATGTGGACACTATGCAGACATCATGCCAGCGTTCATGCAATACTGTGTATGCCTTTCACAGTGCACTTCAGAGAAGTTTCTCTGTATTTTTGTTTAGGGTACGCGGGATAACAGAAGATGTAAATGTGTTGGAGTAGGCATAGCAGCTATTGACAGAACAGTGCTAAATATAAGCAAATTGTCTTATCTGTTGTACTTTTCCAAGTTTATTGCTTACGGAAGGTTTTTTTCTGATTGTGCTCCTTACGCAGCTGCCAGAGGAGGGTGCGGCTACGACAGTTGCTGACAACCCCCCTGAATTGGTCTCTGCCAAGCGCAAGTTGGCGGAAGCCCTGTTTGAGCATGACAAGGAACTTTACAAGAAACGTAAGGTCATTGCCACTTTCTTGGCACTGAGTGTTTTTACCTGTCTGTACTTTATGCACAGGCATTTTCTGTTGGATGTCAAACATGCACTTGGAATTTCCTCCACATTGCTGCTTTGATACCATAGCACAGTGAACCATCCGTATAATGAATGTGAATATATGGCATTGTTGGGTGTAAAGGAGTAAATGAGTAATTGTCTTGTTTTTAATGTGCTGTGTTGACTAACGAGGACTCTTTGGATATAACCAAGCAATTTTCATACATGATTTTGTTGTAATGAAGTCCCACTGTAGCTGAGCTGCCATTGTATCTTAGCCTACGGTGTTGCAGTGCTAAACCAGATGGTGTGTGTTCAACACACAGTCATGGCAACTGCAATTTAGCAGGAGGGGGGGGGGGGTGGCATAAACACCTGTGTGCTTATGTCTAGGTGCATGTTAAAGAACGTGAGGTAGTATAATTTACCTTGGATGTCTCATGATAGCCTCCATCATAATCGTGTTGTGTTCTTGGCATGTGAGCACCCAGAATTTTTTCTGCACTGCAGTTGGGGAATTTACATTGGTATTCCTTCTCGGACTGCATTCTCCGAAGAAAGGAATTGGTGGGCCGAACTTCCTCCACCCCTCTTCCTGCAAGTGTTTGACAAATTTTCTTAGCTGGCCATAATGGGGAGTTAACTGAAGATGAATAGCCAGAAATCAGAAGGAGAAACCAAAAGTAAACTTGAAAGTGACTGTTCGTTCTTTTGCCTCTTCATGCAGTGAAATCTCTATGTAACTAATATGTGTATAAGAAATTATTAGAGACAGTGGCATGAATGAATAATTGTCTTGCTTTTAATGTAAGGTGGCAAATGTATATATTTATAAAAAAATTTGGGTATATTCGCATCATTTGCGGCTTTGTTGTAATAGGGTTTGGTCGAACCTTGATATCACAAATTTGGATATAATGAATTCTTCATTATAACGAATTTAGTGAGAAATAGTACTGCCATGAGGCAGTGTTACAAATATACGCCTATAATGAGTGATCAGATGTGACAAAGCTATACCATGTCATACCGAATGTGTTATAACGAATTGGTTTGACTCTGGAACTTTGTTTTGATGTGTAGAAACACTGAGACAGAGGGTGTAGCACATTTTTACAGGGGCTGTTCTTGCTTAATTGTGAGGTCGTTGCCAAAGGCTGTTTTATCCACACTTGCTCGCTTTTCCTTTGCAGATGCGGAGTCAAGAGCACGTGCCTCAGACATGCGCTGGGTGCGAACTGTGCTGGCAAAGGGCGCACTCGCCGACAAGGTGGCCGCCCACACTCTGTTGATTCAGGAGAGCCCTCTCCACAACCTGGCAAGCTTGGATGCCTTGCTTGCCATGGTGACACCCAAGGGAAAGAAGGAATGTCTCCTTGCAATGGGTGAGTTCTAGGGGCTTGGCTGGATTTTGCTGGGATGCCTTGGATAGATAAGAGTCTTTAGGTTAGATTTTACAGGTGTAACTATGAGTTGTGCAACATATATTTTTCTCTATAATCGTGATAAATAAGAGTTATTGGAGAGGCTTGAACAGGGTTTTGTTTCTTTAGGCCCTGTTTACAAAACTGAGAGGGATTGCAGGCATCAAAAACATGTCATGGTCACCACATCCCTTGTCAACAATTTGTTACTGTGAACAATATCTCGAGCAGCCTAGACGTTCTGTCAGGCGTACCACAAGGATCCGTCTTAGCACCAATTTTATTTCTTATCTATATTAATGACATTTCCTTTTGCGTTGACCACCCATTCAAATAAGGCTTTTCGCCGATGACTGCATCGTGTACACGACGGTAACTCAAGCTGAGGACCAGGTTACACTTAATCACTCGCTACGAATAATTCAGGCATGGTGCTCTCAATGGGGAATGACACTAAACGCAAGAAAAACTGTAGCCATAAGTTTTACAAATAAGAAAAGGCCTCTTAACTTTCCGTATAAATTAGGAAATTCAGAAATCACCAAATGTAATCAGGTAAAATACTTGGGAGTTATATTAACATCCACCCTAAGCTGGGAACCGCATATAGTGGCTATTTGTTCGAAAGCGCAAAGAAAGCTGTTGTTTCTCAAAAGAAAACTACGGAAAGTTCCACCTGAGGTTAAGCTCACCGCGTATAAGACACTGATTAGACCCGCACTAGAATATGCCGACATCATTTGGAGTCCCCATCACAAATTTCTGATCAACAAAATTGAGCGAGTCCAAAATTTAGCAGTCCCATTTGTGTTTTCAAGTTATTCCAGGCATACCGGTGTTACCGCTCTATGTAAAAAAGCCGAACTGTGTTGTCTTGATCAACGTAGAATAATTTCCAAACTGGAATTTTTGTATAATTTGTATCATAAGCATTATAAAATATCCAGAAGAGAATACCTCCTTGAACCTTTCAGACACTCCTCAAGAACTAACCACAACAAGACAATACGGTCAATACAGGACGATACGGGAATGTTGTTGTGACTAAAAGTCACAACAACATTCATCAAAGCTGTTTTTCCATCATCAATAGCATACTGGAGTAGTCTACCATCATCTGCGGTGAATTATGATACGGTGGAATCTTTTGCTCAAGAAATCAGCGATATTTTTTATTCTATATAGTGTGCTACATTTTTGTATTGTGCTCGCATGTTATCTAAAAACTGTATCTTTGAAACTGTTGTTTACATGTCATCCAACATTGAACTGTGTCTTTGGAATGTATTCGTCACTTTCGACACAGCTGTAACTATTTATGTACTACCACTCCTGCTTGGACCGAGAAGGTCTGCAGTATACTGAAATAAATAAATAAATAAATAGTCTGTTGGAATGGCGTAGCCACGTACTACTAGAAGTTCGGTGAATGGCTACATCATTATTGGCTTCGAGGGCCTTATAGTGTGAATATTCCTGTGAATATCCTTCAGCTGGTTGTATCTGCAATGGGTGCGTGTTTGTGGTGCACATAGAAAACAAGAGTGCAGTAAGAGTAAGCAAATCCACCTCTCACTGATGTGGTCTTATTTACTACGCTTGACTGCAGCCTTGAGACCTGGTGCCATGATCAGTTTTCAAATGTGACTGACCTTAAAGGGACACTAAAGGCAAATATTAAGACCATGTGCACTGTTGAAGTATTATTCTGTTCAAGAAACATTGTAGTGCCTGTCTTGAGCGAAGAAAATGCCTCATTTCAGTGAAAAAATGTACTTTAATGGTCAGCATTCTATTAGAGCTACTCAGACAACCCGCCTTCCAGTCCTATTGATGTAGATTCGCTGCTTTTCCTCTTTATTGGATGACAGTCCTGCCATCTGTGTGAAAGGCAGGAACAAGCAGCAGAGAAGGATGGTTTAGCTATTGTTGTGTGCAGACGCTGCTGTCAGCAGCCATGGAGAAATCTGTTTCTATGACGTTGTGGTCGGCCTTGCTGCATTCCACCGTCCGTTTGACCGCCTGAGACTTGATTACGTCACTGCACCAAGTTAACAGAATATCCTACTTGTGACGCGAGCTTCGTCATGCATTTACTTAAAATTCTCGGTGAACAAAGCACTGGTTTATATATTATTGACATTTTGGTCATCCCTAAGCACTACCTGATCATTTTTACAAACAAACAAACAAACAAACAAATAGACAGACAAACAAATAAACAAAAAATGTTGTGTTCAGTGTCTCCTTTAAATATTTCCCCAGATGAAACCGGGCTAGCTTTAATGCCATTGAGCAGCTGATTTGACTGAAAATTTAGTGATCCTGTTCTGAGGTTTACTGGGAAATTTCCACGTTGTTGGTTGATCACTTTTGTAAGTACGACTTCCTGCAGAAAAGTTTCTTGTAACTTGGCGTTGGGTGCATTGGTGCTGAATGTATTTCGTTCTATATATATTATACTTGTGCTGCCCTTAACCTTTGTCATAGGGGCAGCGGGCTTGTCATACTTCCGAACGGCTGCTTTGAAGAAGACAATGTGAACTTGATTAATTTGTATAGATGGAACACGTCTACTGGCCAAGCGAGTGTGTTTAGCACTGCAGGAATCATGTTGCCTGTGAGCTCTGATGCCTTTTACATAGAACCAAGAAGACATTCCCAAAAGCAGCTGTATCCCCAAAAGGGACTGAGGGTACCGCTTCATATCAGTGTCGCTGTTAATTGGGAACAAACAGCGCACACCTTGCCAAGGCTGAGGGAATCTAAAAAGGAAACTTCATTTTTCAGTGTGCTCCATATCTGCATTTACTTATTTCTGTTGGTTCTTGCAGATGCTCTGAGGGACTTGTTTCTATCTGACCTCCTTGTACCTGATAAGAAGCTGAAGTCTTTTGCTCAGGTGAGGGCCTGTCAAATTATTCAGAGCAGGACACTCTGTTGGTTTCTGAGGGGCTGCATAGTATTTGTACTTTTGTGGTTTGTGGTTATGACTCATCCTGTAAATCTTGTGCATCTTATGGTCTGGAGTTACAAGACACCAAGTTTTGTATAGGTAATTAGATACACAGATACAAAAAGATGTATTATTCATAGGAGTGGCGCTTGCTGCAACATTGCAGCTGGAAGAAACACAACATGTACTTGTGCTTCACGTAAAGCTATGGGTGATGATCCATTGTGTATTTTATTGTCCTACTCTTTAAATGTTCTAGCTCTCTTTAAGATACGGTAGGATGCCTGTAAACAGAGATTGCTTCAGTGGAATCGCCTCTCAGACTGAGCCACTGTATCTCATCTGTCTGGTTCTGTATATCTGAGTGCTGTACTACACTGCACATCTTGTTCACTAAGGAAAGCTGATGTTGGATCGAACATATTTTCCTGGTCCATTCAGGTTTTGCTTAGCGAGGTTCTAGTGTATTTCTGTCTGTCATACATTAATCTACCCTTCACTTTCTATACTTCCTGAATCTCTACACTGCTTGCGTTATCAGTTTATGGCTGAGAGTCATTATGTTGCAATATAGGTGCAGTTGTTTTGCTCTTGTGCAGCAATGGAAAACATCACCTGCATTGTCACACATGTATTAACTGGTCCTTCCACTTGATATGATGATGTAGGGTCAGTTTCTGACTCCAGTATGGATTTCCTTTAGTAGCATGATACTATAATAAGAAACAACCAGGGTATTTCAATTGAGGTGTACATTAAAGAACCTCAGAGTTAAATGTTAATTTGGAGATCTCGACTGCAATGCCTGTAGTAAGCACTGCGCAACTTGGGAGAGGTGGGCATCATGAGTGGCGGATAGACAAGTTCAGCATTCACATGACGCATTGGGAACAGGTGTCATTTTGACGTAAAACAAAATCTTGTGTATTTCCAATCACGTACAACTTTGTTGAGAAGTCACCTGATCATATCATATGTAGCATATAATGGTTATATTACTGCCTACCTTATGAGTGAGTAGCTTTATCATGTTATCTGACTGGCTGTCTGCCTTGTGACGGAGTCGTGTAGTCACGCTGTATGACCTACCCCTTGCCTTTGAACTGAGTAAGGTATGTCATGGTACGTGCCTTGTGACTGAGTTGCATTCTAATGTCACAAAGTCCACTGCCTACCTTGTGACTGAGTCACGTGGTCATGTCATGTGATGCTCTGCTCATCGACTCACGCAGCGTCCCCTGGCAAGCCTCAGTGGTAGCGGCCTGCTGGAATCTCGGACATTGCTGCTGTGGTACCTCGAGGACCTGCTGAAGCAGCGGTATGCTACGTTTCTTCAGTCTGTGGAGACGGTCTCCTTCGACCAAGTAGAAAAGCTCAAGCTGCGTGCGGTCACGTGCATGTTCCACATGCTTACGTACCACCCTGAGAGAGAATTGGTGAGTGCTCTTTTGCACGTGCAGGGATCGTGAGGCAATATTAAGATATTATGTAATCTGCTAGCATGTTAGGCTTTTCAGTTAGAATGTGCTTCTCTGTGCCAACATGACTATGCATACAGGTGGTGATTGCTCTGCTATTTGATTACACATATTTTAGAGTGGAGAACAATGCTAAAAGAGAATTGACAAGTGAATGTGATGATTTACAAACATCCTGTGTGTTTCTTTGCTTGTGACTTGTCTCTGTTGGTGCTGTTTGTCATTTTCAAACATGGCTATGGAGTTGTTCTTGAGATTAATTTTGGGTGCAAGTGACGAGTGGTATTTCTTAGGCCTCGTGTTTCAGTTTAAATTTGACTCTTTTTCTCAGATCAGTGTTTGCATGATGGATGGTGTGAATGAATCTGTATCATGTGAAATTCAGACATTTTTTGCAGCCTGTACAGCTGGCATAACAGACATTGTGCAAAGGCACAACGTAAAATGCTGACTGAAATAGTAAATTGAGTAACACTTTTGCTTTTGCTCTCATACAATAGCTGTTTCATGCAAGAGCCATATGGAAACACGGTCTAGATGTGGGATTTGGTATGTAATTGCACTGTACATTTACTGCACATTTTAGTCTATGCTTCGTTGTGGGTCTCTAGACAACATGTCTTGAGATGTTGTGAATAGTAAAGCCATATTCTTCCTGTCTCTTCCACTGATTGAACTTCTTTTACAATGGATTCTGGTACAACATACGTTTGTATATAAACAACTAAATCACTAGACCAGCTAGCTGGTCAGCACTATTTTACAGCAGACTTAGTATGTACAGTGTAAATCCCAAATTCAATATGTTCCAACTTTGAACATCGCTTGACCGCACCCGTGGGATCAACAAAGTGAGCTACTACGGTGGCAGATAAAGTCAACAGCCTTGTAATGATGGAGATGCGCGTAGTGTCAAAGCTGTTCGCTCGACAGCACAGCTAAAGTTGACAAACTTTTTGGGAATGTTAGAGGGGAATAAGTCCATTCTGCAACCATGTCTGTGACTTGTAATTCACTCTGGTTATAACAGGCTCATTCAATGTCTACATAAAAGTCTGTTTTAACAGTATATTTTTATTCTGCATAGCCCTTGTATAGCAGACCCGAAATCTCCTTCGCTATCAAGGTCTATGTAGTGAGATTAAACTGTATGTATAAAATCTGGGAATATCGAATGCACTATAGCTGTCCTTTCTCACAACTTTCTATTGGTTCTTGCACATTGTCTCTTCCTTTGTGTCTTTTCAGTTCCTGCTGGAGAGACTGATCAACAAACTAGGTGATCGCACACATGCGGTGGCCTCGCGGGTCGCCCACCATCTGACACAGCTTACCAATCATCATCCGCGCATGAAGAGCGCTGTACTGACCGAGGTGGACCGGTTCGTCTACCGCCCCAACGTTGCACCAAAGGCCCAGTACTACGCACTCTGCTTTCTCAGCCAGGTTAGTGCAAGTTAGCTGTGATGACTGCGGCAAGCTTGAGCTGGGCAGGAAGAGATTTCAAGCATCTGTGATTGTAGCCCTGTTTGGCTGGTTCCTCCCCCGTAGACGTGTAAACTAGGGGCGTGTGCAAATATTGGAATGTTTTGAATATTCGTCAAATAATTACTGGCCTGCCATGGTGATCTGGTGGGCATGGCATTTGGCTGCTGATCTGAAGGTCGTGGGATTGAATTCCAGCTACGGTGGCTCCATTTTGATGGAGGCGAAATGTTGAGGCCCGTGTACTGAGCGATGTCAGTGCATATTAAAGAACCCCCAGGTGGTCGAAATTTCTGAAGCCCTCCACTACGGCGTTTCTCATCGTATTGTGGTCTCGGGATTTAAAACCCCCGAAATCAAATCAAATATTACATTTTTTATATTCATATTTGACTTGAAGATGAGGCATTCAAAATTTTCAAACACTGTTCGTACTGACTCGAACAGTACAGAAAAATTACATGTGTGATTTAGCTATCTTGCCAAGAATCTCTGATCTTTCATGTTTATGCTTGACGTTGAAGCTGGCAAAACCTCTACAAGTAAACATCGGTGGTGCATGGAGGTGTAATGGTAGCTAATGGCAAATACACCAGTACATATGATTTGCTGCCACCAGCACATGCTATAGCAAGGGTCTCAAACACAGCCTGTGGGCCGCATGCAGCCTGCTATCCTATCGCTAGTGGCCCGGCACACATGTGACTGTTTTTGTAGGACGTCTGATGCGTTGACAGAGCTTTTGTATTCTAATGCAAATGCAAGAGCAAACCAGTGAACACAGGCCATCCAAACGATGATGTCGATGATCATGACCGTTATGGATGGGTATGTACAGATGAGAATGACATGCTGCACAGTTAGATATTTTTCCTATTAAGTATGTTCATAAGCCTACAACTCACAATAGGCAATGCTGACACGAAATTCCAGACTTCAGAAATGACCCATACATAACGTAAGGGCCATTTTTTCAAAATACAACATTAGCTGACATTTTGTTCATGGACCTCCCTGCTCTCCTTTATTTATCACATCGCCGGCCCTTGCAAGACTAAATTTCACAACAGCAGTGCCCTAGCTGAGGTGAGTTTGAGATCCCTGCACCTATGTCCTCATGTAGATGATGGTTTACAGCACGCTTGAACAAGCAACCACAATGTCCACCCTGTCATTCACAGTTGCCTCCATGTGCAGCATCTCTTTGGAATACAGTGCATACCACTCACATTTGACTGCTTCTAGTGTGGGGCAAGTTATAACGTAGGTCTCCTTGACCACCAATATGACTCCCATAGAACTCGATGCATAGGTGACCGCTCATAGCATATGTGCCTGAAGCAGAATACTGGTTATATGGTGCAGTTCTCGTAAAAGCGTGCGACTATGAAATTGGTGCAGGGAGCATGGCCTGCACGGTTGTCTGGCGCCACCCACAGCGCTTAGGAGTGGAGGAGTGGGAGGGTGGGACCATGTGAGCACTCCCGCCCTCCCACTCCTCCACTCCACTCCCACAACATGACAAAGTTGAGAATGGAGAAATGTTGCAAAGATTTTGGTATTGTGCAATTACTTCAATACTTTAAACAATACTTTGTACAGCTTAAAGACTTCTGTTGGCCTTGAAACAGTGTTAGGAATATATGTTTTAACAACTAATTGGACATAACGAAGTTTTTTTATGTGACATGTCTTAAGGAGATTTGACTGGATATGCATGTAGTATCCTTTCTTTATGGTTGCTGTAATTAGTTGGGCATGCTAGACACAGAAAGATAGAGCAGCTTCAGTTTCTCGCATTTCACACGTGTCTTGTTTGTCCAGCTCCTCCTGTCGGACAACGATGTGTCACTGGCTCGCTGCCTGGTGTCCTTCTACTTCACCTTCTTCAAGAAGTGCGTCCAACGCTCCAAGGTGGCCGACGCTCGCACCATGAAGGTGCTTCTGACGGGCGTCAACCGGGCGTTCCCATACGCCCGAGCGAGCGACGCCGAGGGCTTGCCGGACGACCAGACTAACCTCATGTTCCGTCTCGTTCACCTCACCGACTTCAACATTGCAGTGCAGGCGCTCACCCTGCTCTTCCAGGTTGGTGAATGATCGCTTTGGCTGAACCTTTACGATGTGCACAATTGAGCTTGTAGCTTGCAGGTTCTGTGTCACTGGATCACACGTCGCACATTACCAAGTGCTCATAGGTTCATGTAAGGTATTCACAATAACACTTGAACTTTATTTCACATCCATAAAAAGTCCAGATAACAGGGATATGGACAAAAAGTCCATATCCCTGTTATTGTTATTGTTATTGACTTGACTAGGTCTGCATCTTTACTGGGAATAGAAGGCAAATGTGCAAAATTATACAACGCACGAATAGATGAGTGTACAGAGAAAACAGCGTGGATAAAAACAATGTGTTTTGAAAGAGAAGAGAAAGAAAAAAAGTATGTAGAGGTTTAGTTTATTTATTTAGTATTTATTTATTTATTAATGCAGTGCAGCTAGCCTAAACATGCAGTAAGCAGATGGAATCCAAACTAGAAGAGAAGCTCAGGGGAAGATGAAGACTTGAACCGATGAACAGATCACAAAATACGATATAGAACAGGGAATGTCGCAGGAAACTGATGAAGACAAGTCCACTTGTCGAAATGTTGGCTCCTGCAACATTCCCTCCTCTAAATCATATTTTGCAATCTGTTCATCGTAAACAGATGGGGGGTACAAGATCCACTAATACATAATAATTTGGAATACAAAGCTTGTGGGTTGATGTCCTTATGTAAAGAAAACATGTTTTGTTATCATGCACAAGGCCTCCACTCCAGGTAGAGTATGAAATAGAAACGGAAGCATCAAAGTACAGGCAGCAAAAGGGACACATAATGTGTCGTTAAATGGTCAACAGAATTTTAGTATAAAATGTCCATGCACAGCATCAAAAAGAAAAAGAAGCTACATGAATGTGGAATCACGTGTTTCGTGCGAATTGCAGAAAAAAAATAAGACGGTAAAATGCAGGCAATATAAAGGCACGTATAACTTGAACAAGGCATTCATGAAGATACAAACAGCGAAATAACCATTTGGGTGCCCTTTACCAGAAGATTCTAGTCCGCCAACAACCATTTTGAATTAGTCGACACCAGTAAGCTCAATGTGTCATATATGATATGCAGTGTGTGAACTCAAAATGGACACCTTAATGCTGCTGCAATGTTTTCTCCAGCATTAAAAAACATGCCGGGGGAAAGTTTCAGTTAACAGCCAAAGGAAAATGACTGATTGATAAGTTGCTATAGTGATAAGGATGTAAATAAAGAAATATTTTGTCAGGGTTTCTGGATGTTTGCGACCTTGTACTAATAAATTGTACACTGCTGTATTTGATTCACTCTTCAAAATGAATTGTTACTACATATGCATACTATAAATACATGTTCACCACATTTCTGTTACTGTATTTTCTTATGTGTAAGCTGCACACAACGGGCAGAAAATTTATGTTTATAGTACAATGAACTCCTGTTAAAATGAACTCCCTTAAGACGAATTCTCCCATATAACAAACAACATAGGTATGTTTGTTTGGTTTCTCATGGACTCAATGCAAAAGAAATCCCCTTAAGAGGAACCCCCTCGCAGGTTCCCTTCTGTTAAGAGGAACTTTTCCGGTGCTGTGGACAGCCCCCCAGTTTATTGTAGAGGCCCACAAGGGCTGGGCACCTGTGTTCTTTTGTTGTCTCCCCACCAAGGAGAGTACAAAAGAACCAAAGCCACTTAGGTGCCAGCAATAAAACTCTATTACAGAGTTTTATTGTTGGGTGCCCCAAGTGCTAGGGGCACCCTGCCTTCTTGGGCCTTTTTGTTGTCTCCTCACCTGAGGTTCTTTTGTTGTCTCCCCACCTCCTGTTTAGCACCTACAGGGAGAGTACAAAGGAACACAAGGCAAAAGAATCCAAGAGGGCTTACATAGGGGCTCTGGGTACTTGAATAAAGGTGCCCCCACCTCCCCCCTGGCCTCCAACTAGTAGAGCTGTGGTAAAGCCAAGCAGAAGAAAACAAAAAGGGAGGGCAGGGGCTCCCACAGAGGGGCAAGAAAAAGGGGGCCCATATAAAAAAGTGAATGCTGCTTTTTATCCACAACAACAAAGTGTACACAGTAGACCTTTTGGCTGATCAGCACCTCCTGGGGCAAGTGCAGGAAAACTACCCTGAAGAAAGACAGGCCTAGTTTCTAGTCTGGGCAGTAAAGGTGTCCTTGGGGACATGAATACATATGTGAGATCCTCAAAAATGTGCCACAATGCCTAACACATTGACTGGCAACACAACTGACATGCTCACTGAAGAATAGGGGAGGTAGCTTGTGCCTGCTTAGGTTCTCTAACCTTTCCCAGCAGCATGGAGCTACTAGAGGATACTTATAACTGTGTCACACGGGCACATTGAAAGGCCTTTGAGTCGATGACCTTCGAAAAGCCCACAACTCTATCGACTCAGAATACATGCTGGCGCTGCTACACGGCAGTTTTGAACAGCCGTTGAGTCGCCGAGTGATTTCGTAACAACATGGCGGCAACCAAGGCACCCGCTTCAATTCTAATTCGCACTAGTTGCTTGCTATTCGCACCGACGGCAAGAAAAAAAACTTTAAATTGAGCTTTCTCTGAATCCCATGTACTAAAAGGGACAGAGTATGTGCAACGTTTTGCAGTCGTTATTCAGAAAACGTGCCGATTTTGACACTGCTAAGCCTAAGTCCATAGCGTGAGCCTCAAAAGTAGTTTGATTCATAGGCGCCAGTTGGCGCTACATGCAGTGTTTCCCACTACAGTCTACGCTCCTTAGAGCGGACCCGCGTACAACAGACTTTCAGATATGGACCATATCTTGACCCAGGTTTGGTCCATGTATTTTATCAATGCAGCCAACTTCGCTTTGAACGGACTCCGCTACAACGGACTATCGGCTACAGCGGACAAAATTAATGGCAGCTTTTTGCCAAAGTTGCACATACAACGGACCTTTGCCGTTTCGACGCGGACTGACAACATAGTTTGCCACGCCGGTGTATTCAGCAAAAATTTTGAACTGCGGCTGGCAACATTGGTGCTCATCTGGCCAAGCCGAGCCTCTAGCCAAGCCAGCCTGGGGGCTTAACAAACGCCATTTTGTCGTTGTGTTCCGCGGGGAATGGTTGTGCCGCACCGAGGGCAAGTGCCGAGATGATGGCCTCCAGAAAACGGAAACAAATTTCGCTTAGCGATAAAATGAAAATTGTGAGTGCAGATGCACGCGGAGAAAAGCGCACGGATGTTGCCGAAGCTATGGGACTATCGAAGCAGACCATTAATTCCATCGTGCACAACAAAGGTATCGCCGGCAAACAATCGTCCGTGGAACTCTACCCTCAAGCGCTTCAGGCTCCGTGAAGTGACCTAAGGGGGCCGCCAGTCACTGATAACGAAGTTCTTTTCGAGTTAGGTGTGAATAAAAAGCTTTTCTTTGTTCGTTTTTTTCTCGCTTGGATGTTCGTTGTTCTCTCCGCAATCGCGTCGTTAGGCATTGCGACCAACGCTATGGTAGTGAGGCGTTCCTGAGCTCCCAACCCAAATACCGGTGTGTTCCACCGAGAAGTTGTAATGAATAAGCTTCTACGCGCGAGGTGCGTGGTAATGAATTCACGTGCTAATTCAGCTTAGCAACGGTCTTGGATTATCTGAGGCAGAAGTGCGTCCGCGCAAAAAATGAATTTGCGATGCCGATCGTTAGAACGAGCCCCAACTGGAACCAGTTCTTTTTGTAACATGACGGGCAGCTCGTAACATGAGCGGCTCTGTGACGGCAAGCTGTTAGATTAGTAGCTTTTGGACTGAGCCTCACCAATGTTTACATGGGTTCGGCAGCCACCCACCAGACCTTCCTGCACTTAGTACTGTTGCATTTTCTGATGAAAGTTGGACATTTGCTATAGTTAAATTACCAGTGTCGGTCGTAGCCGTGCCATGGTGTCTATATTCGGCGGCAGGTATTTAAAAAGGACTAAATCACGCAGCTGAGCGATGTCAGCGACGATAAACACACGGGCCTACCCCCCCCTTCCTTACTTTCGATATCTGCATATTACGGACTTCGGATAAAACAGACATTTTTTCCCGGATTGTGAGGGTCCGTTGTAACGAGAGTCGACTGTAGCTTCATGGCATTTGTTTTTCATACCAGTGACGGCGTATTCGTTCTAGAACTAATGCAATAAAGTGAGAGCGTTGGCCTCTCGGAACGTTTCCAATATTTTTCACAGGTGTACGATTCTACTTATTGATACAACAACATGAATAAGGCCATGGCCTCAGAAACTAACGCGCGCGGGAGCTGCCGGTGCGCCAAGTCTCGGAGTTCACGCCGCTTCCGCTTCCGTCGTTCAATGGCCTTTGAAGTCTCGAAGGAGTTGTAGGGTGCTCCGTTGACTCGATAGACTATCGACTTGACGGCCATTGAAACCGCCTGTGACCTTTGAGTCGATGGACCGTTGGTTCAAAGGCCTTCGAAACTCCCGTGTGACACCAGTATTAGAATCATTAGACAAAATGGCCACCTGGGCAAGTGGACAATCCATTCTTGGAGGCACTTCTGATAAGATGAACAAATGGTCATGGTCCCCTCGAGTTCGTCATAAAGGGAGTATACTGTATTCAATTTATGAAGTGTTAACTCTACATTCATTCATATGAGCAGCATGAAGAACCGGAAATGGTTTATATATCTCATGTGATTTTTTTTCATCTTGAATTATCCTCCTGACTCTGGCCAGATCCTGGACGCCAAGAGTTCGCTGTCAGATCGCTTCTACGGGGCGCTCTACCGGAAAGCACTGGACCCGGCGCTGGAACACTCTAGCCACCAGACCATGTTCCTGAACCTCCTCTACAAGTCGCTCAAGCGGGACACCGAGAACAACAGGGTCAAAGCATTCCTGAAACGACTGCTTCAGGTAAGGACTATCGTGGCTGCCCTGCTTCAGTTGCGTTCAAAACTGTACTTAAAAAGTTTAATTTAATTCTGAAGTTTTGTATGCCAATATAATTTCGAGATTATGTGGCTTGCAGCATTAGGGATCTGTGGATTAAGTTTACTACCTTGGATTCCTTCAAGGAGTACTGACACGAATTTTTGACATTCTCATATTGTTGCTGTAAATAGAAGCTCTGGCATTAAGAACCCTAAAAAGAATATCGCGGTGCCTTGCAATGCAATGAATACATTTTTAATACGGCTCCCTTGAAAGCCCATTTTCAGTTTCGATTTCGAGGGCGTGGTATCCTAGTGACGTGTCAACACAGTCGGGACGTACGTCTAAGCCACGTGGGGGCAGCAATTCGTGATGTCATCGCTGCAACTTTGTCGGCTGTGGTCAGTTGCACGACTGGCACACGAACTACGAAGATTTCATGGTTGTCCAGCGACTCTGACAGTGATATTGGCGATTTTCAAGGGACTCTGTTTACATGTCATCGTATTGTCCATTGCGCTGAGGCTGGCTTGCAGGTTCTGGGTGGCGAAAACATTAAAATCATACTAAAATACTTTGCACGTGTTTCCTGGCTTCGGTGTGTGGAGAGCGTTAACAATGCATGGCTAGATAACAAAAAAAATGTCCCTTTGCACCGCCGCAAAATCACGTCAGTACTCCTTTAATGTGCCAAAAATCTAAGTACACGATCATTGTTGCCATTTTCTCGCACTAAAATGTGGCAACCACTGGTTAGATGGAGCGATGAAATTAAAAAGTTTGCAGGCATAAAGTGGAAGCAACTCGCTCAGGATAGGGTGGAGTGGAAATCGTTGGGAGAGGCCTTCGTCCTGCAGTGGACCTAAACAGGCTGATGATGATGATGATGATGATGATGATGATGATGATGATGATGATGAACCCTTGAGCTCAGCTGGGAATGGCTTACTCTTGTTCAATGTGCGTGTGCACTGAGAAACAGTGTTCTTGTAAAACATGAGTGTTGAAACAAAAATTCAAAAGGGCTTGAGCTTGAGCTCGTTTGTGAGGCTTCATTACCAAAAACTGTGAACACAGAACACAGGAAGAACCGGCTGCATTTTGCACTGACTGCCAACATCCATGTTTATTTTATTATGTCACAGAAATGAGCGAACGTAATTGGCATGTTCATCTTCGCAGATTCACTTTGAGTGAATATTTCTCTAATGCATTCCAAGGTTGGCGTTGACTGCATATTTATTTATCCAGAGGCTATAATAAGTTGCAGTAAGGGGTGTGCTTTTACATGTGCCGTACATATGACAAAAACTAATGCTCGCCAGAGTGGACAAATTGTGCCCACGTTTTTCTTGGTGTAACATGAAAAGCGGTTTTTCAGGAAACTGATAAACATGTCTAACTAATGCTTTGTGGGAAATCCTCTTTTCATTTTTGGGCTATAGGCGTGCCTGTACCGTTCTCCGCATCTGGCGTGCGGCATCTTGTTCCTCGTGTCCGAGGTGGTCAAGCTGCGGCCGATGCTTCTCGATAGCCGGAAGTTTGACGACAGCCCCAACGAAGTGCAGGAATTTCCCGTTCAAGCGGATGACGATGAGAGTGATGGCGAGCATTACCATGACGCTCCAGATGACAGCGTGAGTGGCATCATTGCAGTATATAGTATAACCTCATTATAACGAACCCGGATATAACGAAGCATTCGCAGTTCCCCTTGAAATCCCCATAGTTGACATGGATAGTTCCTGTAATAAACTAATGGTTATAGCAAAGTAATTACGGCTCCCCCTTCAACTTCGTTATAGCGAGGTTTTGCTGTATACAGTATAACCTCATTACAGCAGATCTGCTTACAACATATATTTGGATACAGCATGCCAAACTGCAACTTTGTGCTGATGTTCCTATCTCTTTCATTGACAGAACTTCTTGTACTATGGATTCTGATACAACACACATTTGGACATAAAGGGCTCAATTAAAAGGCCAGCTAGCTGGTCAGAAGTCCTTTACAGCAAACTTGGTGTGTGCAGTGTAAATCCCAAATTCAGTAGCTTCCAACTTCAAACATAACTTGACAGTGCCCGTGGGATCACCACAGTGGTGTACTATGGTGGCAGATAAAGCCAACATCCTTGTAATGATGGAGTCGCGCATAGTGTCCAAACTGTTCACTGGACAGCTCAGTTAAAGCTGACAAGCTTTTTCCCAGAAAGGTTAGAGAGGACTAAATCCATTCTTCTACCATGCCTGTGACTTGTAATTCACTCTGCTTTTATAACAGAGTCATCAAGTGTCTACATAAAGGTCTGTTTTAACAGTATTTATATTCTACATACTCATTTTACGATAGACCAAAATCTTCACAGTCACGGTCTGTTGCTAATGAGAATAACTTGTACATGCTTATGGCAAATATTTATGGTACCTCGTGCCTATGCTGCTTTGGGAAGTCAGATTTTGTAGGGAGCAAAATTCACTGGAGTGGTGTGTTTGGGCATGTTGGTCACAGGTACTAGTTTCAAATCACGAACCGAATGCGGTCAACAAGACAAGTAACATGCACATGCAAGTGCTGGCATGCATAGTGCATTATGTGCATTTTTGTAGATGTCTGGTTGACGTTCCTAATGTCCATTGAAGCCCGTTGCATGTCATTATGCCTCTGAAATCTGTAATAGCAGTTTTGCCTGCTGTACCAAGTACAACCTAGCAGTTAAAGTGGATGATTATGAAGACGTTAGCCACATGCCTAGATACAGTAGACTAAATGATTCGAACTTGAAGAAACATTAGAATTTGGTTTGAATTATGGGAAGTCGAATTATGATTTGCAAGCATAAATGTGACTTGTTGCAAGATATCAGGAAAAGCAGAGATAGGTCTAGCTACCACATGCATTGTCGCCAACTTGTTTTTTTTTTCGTTTGTGGTTTTGAATGCTTTGGCAAGTGCAGGCAGGCAGTGGGCTTTACAGTAGAACCCCGCTGTTACGTTCCCGGCTGCCGCGTTTTCCTGGCTGTTACGTCGTTTTGGGTCAGTCCTGGCATAGCTTCCATAGGATTCAATACATTAGGAACCCCGCTGTTACGTCGCAGTGTCGGAACATTCCCATATGTTACGTTGCAAATTGACACTCCAAGCGGCCACTGCCGACGGCAATATTGACTTTTCATGTAGCTTGACTTGGCTTGACTCTATTAACTGCACAATGGGTGACGCCCATTACGTTTCTGGCTTCCGCCAGCAAAATTATGGCACAGTTGTGCAAACTGTTTATGACGGAATCGCGTACAGTGATTACGTTTCCATCGATGACGCCGTTGTCACCGCCGACGTTTTCTCTGTCGACGAAATCGTAGCCGAGTGTGCAGACGCGCGCACTGAAAGCGCTAGCACTGAAATAAAATTGTGTGCTGATCACCACTGCTCTCATTTTTCGATTTTTACCGTTTCTCGGCTCTTACGTTTCCCGGCTCTTACGTTTATTTTCTACGGTCCCGTGAAAAACGTATCAGCGGGGTTCTACTCTGTGGGGTGGTCAGGGTTCGTATCAGCGTATCAGCGGGGTGGTCAGGGTTCTGGAGCGGGGTTCTACTCTGTATTGCTTCCTGTTTTGCGAATACATGAGCGCAAATGTTAAACTAGAAGGACAGAAAGCAGCTAGCATTTCTGGCTGATATTTTTTGATAAGCAAGAAGTATGAGCTCACAAAAACAACCGAATCATGCAGTTTCAATCATGAAAACTTGAAGTGTCAAGTCTGCTGTATATTATGTTTAGCAAATCAGCATATTGCATGAAGCTGTGGTATAATAGTAATCATTCAAAGGAACGTTGTTATATACAAAAGAATGGAACTGCACAATGAGGGCATTATGTATTAACATCATCCCAGCTGTTGATGTGACAGCTATGAGCACTGTGTCAGAATAAGTAAAACCTCATTATAATGAAGTTGAAGGGGGAGCTGTAATTACATCGTTATAACCATTAGTTCATTATAGCCAGTATTCATTTCAAATATGGGAACTTCAAGGGCATTTGCGATTGCTTCGTTATATCCAATAGTTCATTATATCTGGGTTCGTTACAACGAGGTTCTACTTTCCTCTTTCGAGATATCCTCTTTCAAGATAGCAAACTGGCAAGGCATTTGCATGCAACTGATGTGCATGAGATTTGAGGGCTCATTCTTTCATTTCCAGGATGAAGAAGCTGCTGCAAAACCAGCGCAGTCAGGTTCAAGTGGTAGCCAAGCAGGAACAACTGGTGAAAAGCAGAGTACAGGTTCCTGGGTTCATACAAGGGTAACGACCATCGACGAGTCAGGAGCCCTGTCCGTGGAACGGCGACGGAGAGCTGGGTGAGTGGCAACTTTCGAGACCAGCATTTTAACGTGATAGAGTCAAGGGGCAACAGCTTTCGCTGCACTATGGTTACGGTTGTTTGTTTTTCAGTAAAACCTGATCTTACCTGCACTTTGAGCATGTTTAGAGGGATTTCTCTCCGAATTCCAGTACAACGTACCAATTGATTTGTCATGCTGCTGTAGTTCACTGTGCACATGCGCTAGCTAACCTGCCTCGGGACAACAAAACTAGATTAATGTTGGCCTAATTGAACATCAGTGATGTATAGTTCAATTTAAAGGCTGCGTGCAAGCACTGCGGATGCTACACGACTGTCATTTGTGAATTAAAATTTTTAAATTTAACCCAGGAAAACCCGAATTTCAGGATTGCTGTACAAAAACTCAATTTTTCTTTACTGTCACCTTGAATAGCACCCAATTTTTACCTCCCGAGTTTGAGAAAATATAAAACCCCAAAACACGAACAACCCTAACTATAATTCATGGTACTTGTGTGATGGCTGATGCCTAAAAGCTCTGCTGGCAATCATTCAGAGCAGTGTGTAACGTTTCTGCTATCCTTGGAAAGCATAAAATAGAAGCATGCAGAAATGTTTGCAAATGTGCAGATGTTCCAACTAGCCCAACTTTCCATGCTATTGCAGTTTTTTTGTAACGTCCTCCTCCTCCCCTTCCCCTTTCATTAGTGAATCCCCCAATTTTAAAGGTCCCTAGGCTGGCACTTAAGGTTATTATCTTGTGAATCTATAAAAGTGGAGCTTGGCTGCGCTATTGCGTTCCACTCTTAAAGGCAGCACTTAAGCATCCTCCACTTTTCGTGCAGCACTTCAAGATTTGGTGTAGTTTTGGGGAAACGAGCTTTTCAAGGTGCGGGCTCTGCATTTCCTACAGGTTTCTTTTCTTTCCAGCAGAAAGGACTATGCAGAAAGGAATATAATTTTTTTAACAGTCTTAATGAGCAAACTGTTGGGGAACGTACGTCTCCATATTCGTGAGTGCGGTGCTTTTGCACTTCTGTTGGTGAGTTGCAGAGCCTTCTCGGCCTCTTGTGCACACTGCTTGAAATATGAACTCGCTTCCTCAATTGTTCAACGTCTGTGGCGGTTCGGTTTCTAATATTGGTGTTTTCTACGTACCTATAACTGCAGAACACTCTCTGGTGTAGTCGAAATGGCTCTTCAGACCTGCATTAATTCTGAAATGTAAATCTAAGCCTTTAAGTTTGGTCACTGATCTGTTTGACTGATGATTTTCCACATCTTTGGTACCACACTCTATCACAAGTGTCAGTGTTTAAGATGGCAGGGGTAATTTGTGCACACATCACTGTTCTGTAAGCATGCATATTGGACAGCAAAGATCCCAACTGAAAGCAGTATCCCCTGATCATGTGCATCAAGTAGTTAACGTTCACTGCGTTCCGTGAAAGTTTACGTCTGTCTTGCTCACGTCTTAGTTTCTTTTTTCAGGTATGACCCCCTGGCCCGCAACCCACTCTACTGTGGAGCCGAGTTCTGTCCTGCCTGGGAGTTGCATCACCTCAGTCGTCACTACCACCCGTCGGTGGCACTGTTTGCTGAGCGCATCCTGCGAGGACAGCCCGTTGCGTATCCCGGTGACCCGCTGCAGGATTTTACCCTGTCGCGCTTCCTCGACAGGTGGGTGGCCAAGTGTGTCGTGAATTGTGTAGTGTGACTGGATGACCGTATTCCTGATACTTTATGAAATAAAATGTATAATCACCACTATCATTATCATGGCTCTGGGCAGCCACTTTCATGATGATGTTGTAACAAAAGGCTTGTCTGGAGACCATCAGCTATCACTGTCTTACGTCACTTAAGCACGTGTCGTAGCATTACCTGACTGATCAGTAATGATTTGATCAATCTGATCACAGCTGATCTCATTTGCATAAACATAAGGCAGTTGGCATAAACTAGCCTGCAATAATTTAACCTCGCTGTTTAGGTTCTATTCTTATCACTCATACGGGTTCTCTACGGCCCTCGACCAAATGTCCTCTCTTTTTAAACCATTGTCTAAAGTTGATACACTGTTATCTGCCGACCACTGCTTTTTATTAATCTGTGTTCCGCTGTTGCCCATGTTACCCATTCCTCTCTCTTCCAAACACAAGGTTTGTGTATAGAAACCCGAAGGCGGCCAGTGCCAGTGAGCCCGTCATGGAGGACCAGGCTGCAAGCGTCTTTGGCAAGCGGAGACAGTACACACCCAAGGGAATCCGCAAAATGGATGTGCTCAGTCGCCAATACCAGCACCAGGTTGAGGCCAACATTCCGCCAGAGGAGACGTTCTTGTACAGGTGCGTGACCCATTGTCTTTATGATCGTGCTGTAAGCTGAGCTGGTTGGTACAATTGTGCTGGGTGACTAAGAGCTCAGAAGTGACAAGGATGAAGAAAAGTGTACCGTTAAAACCATTAATTACCACATAATGAACTTCATTATAACAAAATTTTCGGTATAATGAAGTATAGTCTTTTTGCCTCGTGAAGTCCATAGAATGCAAAATATTTTCTTACCTCCCTACGATGAAGCATTTTTTTTTCTGTGGTTTCAATATAACGAAGTGGCAATGCTGCTGCAGAAGAGGACCAAGGGAATAAATTAGAACTTGTGGTGTTAGTGTTAGCGGTAACACGGGCAAGTTGCATGTGGCTTTCTGTAAGCGCATTTTTCACATTGTGCACTTTATTTCAGTGGAAAGCCCACCAGTCAGAGTGTGCAATTATGCAATTGTAATGGGGAAACTGCTGTGAAACATTTACTTGCGATAGCATTTATATGGACAGTCTCAATGGGTTTTTGCCGTTGCCGTCATGTCCCGTATAAAGTCCAAATTGATAACCCCCAGGCATCGTACTTTCTACCCACGGTTAAAAGCATGGAAGCGGGGGTGACGAATGCAGCTGAAGCAGAGATCAAATGAGCCCGGTCCATCTCCGTTGCTCAAAGGGCACATGCAATAACATCGACTCACTCAGGAGGCCTGCATCAAAGCGGAGAAGCGCCCCACCCGTCCTTAACGAGCACGAAAAGTCGCGAGAGGGTGGAGTGGGGGGGGGGGGTTCGCTTGAGAAGCAACTGTGGACTTCGCGCGGTCGCCATCGCTGGCGTGTGCGCTATCTCGGCAGAGATAAGACGTGCTATGTACTGCGTAGCAGTGCCTTTATCACCTGCTCCGTTCCAGGTGCCTTGTGTATAATCAGAACGCTGGCAATGCCGTTGCCACATAGCGCTCACGTGAATGCGTCTACGAGTGCTGGAAGGGAGAGCGCTCACTTTATGCCGCTGTGCTGGACCACGTTTCTCGATAGTACAAAGCGCATGCTGCTTAGCGTAGTTGTGCAGTGTGAAGTACGTGCCAGAAGACATCAAAAGAAGACTTAGCTCACAGCTCTGCTGGACCGTTGTCTCTGCTGCTCGACCGTCACATGGTACTTCATGCCCCTGCATGCTTACTTAATAAGCCCACATTCACTACAGTTCAGATTCCCCTAAAGCTGCCAGCTTAATTCGTATACAGTAAAACCTTGCTATAACGACGTTGAAGGGGGAGCCGTAATTACTTTGTTATAACCATTCGTTCGTTACAGCCAATATCCATGTCATCTATAGGAATTTCAAGGCGAAATGCGATTGCTTCGTTATATCCAATGGTTCATTTTATCCCGGTTTGTTATAACGAGGTTCTACTGTATATCATGCGTTACTATCACATTCATTGCTTTGCCGTTCTGGTGAAGCTGATTTCTTTATAGGAATTTTTTACCAATGAGTCTTATACGTAAGACGTGTTGCAAACTGTAGCCTACAGATGCTGGGTGTGCGCATGCCAGGTTTTGCACCGACAGAGCCCATGCGCCGCATTTAAAAGCACGTTTTTGGTTGTCACAGGCAGTGCTGCTTCTCAGCATCGACTTCTTTTACTTCGTAGAAAGGAAATAATGGGGTGGAGATGGGTTTTTATGTACCAACTGCAATTTTAAGCCTGAGTTATGGTTGTATGAATGGCAGTAGGCGACGTACAGCAATTTAAGGATTCCAGAACACAGTACCAAGGCTACGACATGTTTTAGTTGCCGTGATTTTCAAGCCCAATTTCAGAATATTCAAATGACAAAAGGGTGCTGCATTCCGTCACTAGTATAATTCAGATTCTTTCCAAACCCATTAAGGCCCGTTCACAGCATTCTGGAAATTTCTCGGTACCTTTAATTAACAGTGTTTTATCTGTAGAGAGGAAATGCTAATACAGTACACCTAATCTGTAGCCATTTTGAAACTAGGACCATAAACAAACGGTTGTGCCTTCTTTTTTTTTTTTGCTAAACAGATACTTCAAGCAAGAGCGTGAGCGGCGCAAAGCTGAGAGGGGTAGTGTCGAAGACAAGAAGAAGAAAAAAGATGCGAATGACGATGAGCTCGCATCTGATGCTGAAAGCGTGGCAAGCGACGATGTCGACCGGGTTTTGGATATGTTTGAACCAGGTGTTGATGGAGAGCTGGACTTTGCCTCGGCCTTCTCCGGAAGCAAGGTCAGTCCCGATGTTAGCTCATGTAAGAGCTAGCAGTGTGTATTGAAGAACGTAATCTTACTTTGTACTGCACGAAGTGCACTTAACTCTGCCTAGTTGAAATTGGAAGTTCAGGAGATGGGATGGATCCTTAAGTATCCAGATCTTGTGGAGATTTGCAACAAGAGCACTTGTCTTTGTGAAGGCAGGAACTGGTGTTCTTGCCGCCCTGAAAAAGATATGTTCTGCCGTCAAGCTAGTAATGTGTGCTAAGAGACCTAGGTGGTAATTTCTACTGCGCTGATTGTAATAATTACGTTACTTTACGTGATGCGAGTAAGACAGAGGCTTAGTGGATTATGAGGTCTTGAAATATTGAGAAGTCATTGCTGTTAGTATTTTGACAGGAGGACCTATCTTTGTCAGGGCAGTCACTGCTATTGTGCCATGCCAAAGGTAGCATTCCTTTTGTTGAGATGCTGGTTCTGGTGACATTCTTTGTTCGACAACTTCTTCATGTTGAATTCTTGAAAGAATCATAATGCTTTGCATGAAATACTGTCCCACAAGGACATAGAGAAAAGATCATATTCTCCTGATATTCTGAATGTTGTAGGCATAGCTCCTTCATATAATCGGTTCTCCATAAATTTTGGAAAAAGCGCAGTCATTGATTTATATCTTCAGAGGTCTCTTGAGACAACACCACCCCGCTGCAATGGTCTAGTGGCTGTGGTACTCAGATGCTGATCCGAGGGTTGTGGGATCGAATCCCAGCTGCAGCAGCTGCATTTCATTGGAAGTGAAATGTTGAGGACTGTGTAGTCTGCGATGTCAGTGCATGTTAAAGAACCGCAGACGATCCAAATTTCCAGAGCCCTCCACTACAGCGTCTCTCATAATCAGAACTGGTTTTGGGACGTTAAACCCCAGAAATCAATCAGTGAATCTTGAGACAACACATAAGAGGGATCGGTGAATGATGGCTAAGAAAATAATATAAGCTGTGATGGGATGTTTTTGATCAGCCGCTTGAATATGATAGGGATGACATCAATGGGGCGGCTATTCTAGTTTCATGCACACTGCAGCAGAAATGACTGCTGTGTTATCGTGTGTTGAAGTTCTGTGCTAGCTCCATTCTTGGGGCTTAGACTGTGCCGTGTGTGAATTGCGTTAGGTGCAGGTATGAAGTAAAACCTCGTTATAACGAAGTTGAAGGGGGAACTGTAATTACTTCGTTATAGCCATTAGTTCATTATAACTAATATCAATTTCGGTCTATAGGAATTTCAAGGGGAATTGCGATTACTTCGTTATATCCGATACTTCGCTTTATCCGGGGTCGTTATAACAATGTTCTACTGTATCTTTGAATGAATAATTTTGGCCTATTCTTGATACACTTGCGACATAAGCCTTACGTAGTACTTTGAAGGATTGTTTGGTTCCCCTGCAGCCAAGCGAAATTGTAGCAGGCTAAAAACATGCAGTGAAAGACTACTAGGAAAACCATATGAATCTTTTTATAGTATTGAAATTTGAGGTAATTTCTGGCACAAATGTCCTACAATTAATCCAGGATAGGTAAGTGTGTCCGATTACGTTCTGTTAAACCAACTTGCTGAGTATACGTTGAGACTGTTTCAGTGCAGAAAGTCTTAATTTAGTCCCTGGTAGAACATTAAATGCTATTGTTCCTCTTTTTTTCCAGAAACGCAAGAAGGGCCCGGCAGAGTCCGATGAGTCTGGTGACGAGGATTCAGACGACGATGCTGAGGACGACCTTGAGGGCCTCGAAGATGACGAGGAATACCAGGAGGCCCTCAAAGGGCTGCCCGTTGGCAAAGGTGGACAGGAGATTCAAGAGGAAGACATTGAATTTTCAGATGATGGTAAGCGGACTCGTATTCAAAGGAGGAGCACACTTGTAGCTGACATTGCGCTTTGTTCACGTAAAGTGAGCCAAATGTGAAAAATATGTTGGGCTCTTGTCAGCCTTGGTACACAGAAGTGCACCTTGTGTACTCTGCACCTACTTGGTAAGTGCAACTCTGCAGCAATAGGTGCAGCACCTCTGTGCACCTGGATGTACATTTGATGCTGTCCTCACGTTGCATTCAAGTGCCAGATTCAACTTGAAGCTAACTGCTCCTCTATTCGGCTTTTTGCATTAACATAATATTTTAAAATGATACAAGGAGTCCCACTATTGAAGGCTGGTTTACACTGTTATTCGGCCCTGCCATTTTTTAGTTACTGGGAAGTTGGTGATGGCTGTCACGTTATGTTTGGAAACCTTGTGCAAGGTGAGGTGTGTTATGTGGGAGTGTCTTGCAGCTCACAATCTGCCTGATGTGCATGTCAAGAATGCTGTCAAAGCTTGGCCAGTAAGAGCCAGCAATGTTGACATTTGTGTGCTCTTGTTTTTACTTGTAAGCACTGTGTGGTTTGCTCAGTCATAAGTTAAGCACTTTGTCAAGATTTCTACAAATATTAAGATGGTGTTTCCTTATCGGAATAAGGGAAATACTACATTGCTAACATAATATATAAGCGTGAATTTGTTTATAAAATGTTTGTTGGCTATTGTAGCTGTATGTTTGAGGCAGTCAGTGCTCAGAACACTAACTGCGAGCCAAGAGGTGGGACAAATTGTCGTGTGCCGCGAGTCGCATTTGTGACACATCACAGTTGGTCATAGATCTTCACACCTGCTCACCCCACTCTTTATGTGTACATTGTTGATTATGATGCATAGACGGGAAAAAGCAGCTCTGAAAAGAGGCTAGAGGAATGATGTGGGATGTGGTGCCCTCTTCTGTGCAGATGACGAGTTCAGTACCGGAGGAAAGAGGCCATCCAGAGAGATGCCTAGTAAGGGCAAGGTCCAGAGTAAAGGGTGAGTGCATGCTCCTTTGTCCGATTCTTTTTTGGTGAGGGCAGTGCATTTTTACAACACACCACAGTTGAAAACCTGCATGTAATATCGTTGTGTCTCACATGAAAACAGTTGTGTAATGTCCCAGTATTTCTTATAAACATGTACACTAAATCCTTGTTATATAACCAAGTTGATCTGACATGAAAATAGCTTTGTTATATCCAATAGTTTGTTATAACTGTAATATTCATTGCACTGTTTTAATTAATATAAAATTTAACTGATGATCCATATTTTCCATGACGACGTGCAGCTTTGTCTGCTGCTCAGAAAAAGCAGCTAGAAATTTTTTATGTGTTTTTTTTATCAGTGCTTGTTAAACTGAGGTTTAGCTGTAGCAGTTATACTAGTCTTGGTTTTTCGAGTCAATGGACGACGCATTGGGGATGTGCAGCTGAAGTTCTGCTAAGAACCCAAGTTTATACAATATACATGATGAAAGTCGATAAAGAAAGAGTAAGAAATACAGGGCCCTTATTTTAGCTATATGCTCCGAGTTCCTAGAGATGTTCGTGGTTTCCTTGGTGGCAGAGTTGCAGTATCCTTGGAATCTCATGTTTCATGGCTATTCAGGTGCTGGAAATATGAGGTCCTCCATTTAACGGTGTGCAACAGTGGTGCTCACAGTTGTTCCCTTAGCAAAGTTTCCTCAATGCAAAGTCTCACTGTTTGGAGTCCATGGACAACGCACTGGGGATGTGCAGCTGAAGTTCTGCTAAGAACCCAAGTTTATACAATAGACATGGTGAAAGTCGATAAAGACAGAGTAAGAAATGTAGGGCCGCTTATTTTAGCTATATGCTCCAAGTGCCTAGAGATGTTTGTGGTTTCCTAGGTGGCAAAGTTGCAGTATTCTTGGAATCTCTCCTGGTTCATGGCTATTCAGGTGCTGGAATATGAGGTCCTCCATTTAACAGGGTGCAACAGTGGTGCTCACAGTTGTTCCCTTAGGACAGTTTCCTCAATGCAAAGTCTCTCTGTTAGGAGTGCATGGACGACGCACTGGGGATGTGCAGCTGAAGTTCTGCTAAGAACCCAAGATTATACAATAGACATGGTGAAAGTCGATAAAGACAGAGTAAGAAATGTAGGGCCGCTTATTTTAGCTATATGCTCCAAGTGCCTAGAGATGTTTGTGGTTTCCTAAGGTGGCAAAGTTGCAGTATTCTTGGAATCTCTCGTGGTTCAGTTGCTATTCAGGTGCTGGAAATATGAGGTCCCCCATTTAACGGTGTGCAACAGTGGTGCTCACAGTTGTTCCCTTAGGAAAGTTTCCTCAATGCAAAGTCTCACTGTTTGGAGTCCATGGACCATGCACTGGGGATGTGCAGCTGAAGTTCTGCTAAGAACCCAAGTTTATACAATAGACATGGTGAAAGTCGATAAAGACAGAGTAAGAAATGTAGGGGCGCTTATTGTAGCTATATGCTCCGAGTGCCTAGAGATGTTTGTGGTTTCCTAGGTGGCAAAGTTGCAGTATTCTTGGAATCTCTCGTGGTTCGTTGCTATTCAGGTGCTGGAAATATGAGGTCCTCCATTTAACGGTGTGCAACAATGGTGCTCACAGTTGTTCCCTTAGGAAAGTTTCCTCAATCCAAAGTCTCACTGTTTGGAGTCCATGGACCATGCACTGGGGATGTGCAGCTGAAGTTCTGCTAAGAACCCAAGTTTATACAATAGACATGGTGAAAGTCGATAAAGACAGAGTAAGAAATGTAGGGGTGCTTATTTTAGCTATATGCTCCCAGTGCCTAGAGATGTTTGTGGTTTCCTAGGTGGCAAAGTTGCAGTATTCTTGGAATCTCTCGTGGTTCGTTGCTATTCAGGTGCTGGAAATATGAGGTCCTCCATTTAACGGTGTGCAACAATGGTGCTCACAGTTGTTCCCTTAGGAAAGTTTCCTCAATCCAAAGTCTCACTGTTTGGAGTCCATGGACCATGCACTGGGGATGTGCAGCTGAAGTTCTGCTAAGAACCCAAGTTTATACAATAGACATGGTGAAAGTCGATAAAGACAGAGTAAGAAATGTAGGGGCGCTTATTGTAGCTATATGCTCCAGTGCCTAGAGATGTTTGTGGTTTCCAAGGTGGCAAAGTTGCAGTATTCTTGGAATCTCTCGTGGTTCATTGCTATTCAGGTGCTGGAAATATGAGGTCCTCCATTTAACGGTGTGCAACAATGGTGCTCACAGTTGTTCCCTTAGCAAAGTTTCCTCAATCCAAAGTCTCACTGTTTGGAGTCCATGGACCATGCACTGGGGATGTGCAGCTGAAGTTCTGCTAAGAACCCAAGTTTATACAATAGACATGGTGAAAGTCGATAAAGACAGAGTAAGAAATGTAGGGGCGCTTATTTTAGCTATATGCTCCAGTGCCTAGAGATGTTTGTGGTTTCCTAGGTGGCAAAGTTGCAGTATTCTTGGAATCTCTCGTGGTTCATTGCTATTCAGGTGCTGGAAATATGGGGTCCTCTATTTAACAGGGTGCAACAATGGTGCTCACAGTTGTTCCCTTAGCAAAGTTTCCTCAATCCAAAGTCTCACTGTTTGGAGTCCATGGACCATGCACTGGGGATGTGCAGCTGAAGTTCTGCTAAGAACCCAAGTTTATACAATAGACATGGTGAAAGTCGATAAAGACAGAGTAAGAAATGTAGGGGCGCTTATTGTAGCTATATGCTCTCAGTGCCTAGAGATGTTTGTGGTTTCCTAGGTGGCAAAGTTGCAGTATTCTTGGAATCTCTCGTGGTTCATTGCTATTCAGGTGCTGGAAATATGGGGTCCTCTATTTAACAGGGTGCAACAGTGGTGCTCACAGTTGTTCCCTTAGCAAAGTTTCCTCAATGCAAAGTCTCACTGTTTGGAGTCCATGGACCGTGCACTGGGGATGTGCAGCTGAAGTTCTGCTAAAAACCCAAGTTTATACAATAGACATGGTGAAAGTCGATAAAGACAGAGTAAGAAATGTAGGGGCGCTTATTTTAGCTATATGCTCCGAGTGCCTAGAGACGTTTGTGGTTTCCTAGGTGGCAAAGTTGCAGTATTCTTGGAATCTCTCCTGGTTCATGGCTATTCAGGTGCTGGAAATATGAGGTCCTCCATTTAACAGGGTGAAACAATGGTGCTCACAGTTCTTCCCTTAGCAGAGTTTCCTCAATGAAATGTATCACTGTTTGATAGATTGCAGTGCATGAGAAGTGTAAATTGAGTGCACATATAGCATTGGGGGGAACTGCAAAGCTCTACTAGTGAAGGTGATAAACACTTCTGTGATTGGAGCATTCAGCACAACCTTGAAGGATATTGCCCACCACCACTTGGACATTGCCTAGGGCGAGCCTCGGCGGTGTGTAAACTAAAATAAAAAGGGCAGCGAGCTTTTGGTGAAGTGTGCATCTCTTATCAAGGTTAGACCTCTGCGCATTAGTGTTGCTTTGGCAACAGGTACTGATGGTGGTGATGTTTGTCTAATTTGCTTTTGCATTTTTGCATTTCAGTTTTGACTTGTCCAAGCTTGTTGCTTCTGCAGAAGAGGTAAGTTGCATACATCTGAAATTGATGTTAATGTCACGGGATTGGTGTGTAATCAGTTGCCCATTGAAGAAAATTCCTATTAGATGCCATGTGGAAGTGTTGCTAAACCGGTTGTGACAAACTTAAAACTCTCGAGTTTGTCTTATACACATAATGCACATGCTGGCATTGAAACAAAAATGGGCATTTCATGTATATTTAATAATTTGTATCACAATTGTCAAGAAGCATTCAGGTGAACTTTAGTCTAAATGCATGGGCTTACGTAAGGTTAGCACAGGTGTCGCATTAATCACAATGCTTATTTTGTTGAAACTTTCCTCTGTCAAAAGAGCTTGAAGCTGTCACTAAAACATTGTGATAGCAGTGTCTACTCCCGATATCCAACTTGTTTCCACTAAGTTTCGTAAGTTATTTGCTTTTTCACTGACCTATCTTGTGGGCCTCCTCTGTCGTGCTTAGAAACAGGACAATCTGTGAATGTCTGTTGCTATTGCAGTTGCATGTTTTTGTTGAGATTGAACTAGGAAATGAGCAAATCTCCGACCCTAAACTCTCCAGTTTTCCCATCTGTTGGAAGAAAATGCCGGAGGAGTGGACACAACCACGTCACATGCCGTCTCAAACAAGGACAAAGCAAGTGAGTTCATATGGTAGAGCTTTTTCCAGGGCTAGTAAGTAAGGACACATCATGTATACATGCATGCATGCATATGAGCTGAAGATAAGACCCACACTTCTGTTAGTTCTTGTGTCAGAAAAGGAAAATGCATGAATGGTCACTTGTCGCTTCATGGTATTTTACTTTACTTTGCGAAGCTTACCTGAAACTAAATGCATGCTAAACATCTTGGGAAGCTGCACCCTTCTAGCGTCTCATTGCGAGTTGCAGCTTCCTATCTCACAGAAGCTGGAAAGTAATGGTCCTAGTCGCATGAAACATTTATGGCCTCCTTTTTCTTTAGTTTTACAGAAAGCATGGTGTTCAGCCCTGTAGCGCTAACATGGAAAATGTGATGAAACATCTCTTGTTCAATGTATTCTGTTTGATAACATGACAGTGTTCATGCTTCTGTAGTGGCAAGACAATTGACTGTGCTCTGGCTTTAGCACAAAGTGGACAATTGGGGTCTTACTTCATACAAAATTATCTTTTCTATGGTGCATCATGAGGCATTTCATCATACAGTAGAACCTCGCTGACACGTTTTTCACGGGACCATAAAAAATTAACGCTAGAGCCGGTAAACATAAGAGCCGAGAAAGAGGAAAAATTGAAAAATGAGAGCAGTTGTGATTGGCACATAATTTTATTTCAGTGATAGTGGTTGAAAAAATCGTGAAGTGGTGTCTGGCGCATTTTCTCATGCCCCAGCAGCACGAGGCGTTTTTCGACATCGTCGCTTGAGCTCACGTATTCTCTGAGTAAATCTACTGCCATTACGGCCGACAAGGAGGTTGGGGCTTCGGAAGCTGCTCCCTGTCCTCCTCCTCCTTAACTTCATATTCACTGCTGCGAGCATCAGCGCACTCAGGCCACGATTTCGTCAACAGAGAAAACCTTGGAGGTGACAATGGCATCATCAATTGAAATGTAATCACTGTGCGCGATTCCGTCACCAACAGTTTGCATCGCTGTGCCACAATTTTGCTGGTGGAAGCCGGAGACGTAATGGGCGTCGCCCATTGTTTGGCTGATCCTACAGTCAAGCCAAGCCAAGCTACATGAAAAGTCAATATGACCGTCGGCATTGGCTGCTTGGAGTGTCGATTCACGACGTAATATGTACGTTCCCACACTCGCAACGTAACAGAGGGGTTCCTAATGCATTGAATCCTATGGGAGCTATGTCGGGACTGGCCAAAAACGACGTAGCAGCCGGGAAAACACAGCAGCCGGGAACATAACAGTGGGTTTATACTGTAGTACCCTTTAGACATAAAACATGGCTCTTTGGTGCCAAAGCTTGTGGGATCAAGTGATGACATTGTTTCATGTTTTCACATGACATCCATGACGTCATGGTGATGTCGCCTAAAGGCGTCAGGGGATAGCATCGCACAATATGGCAGACGTAGTGTGGGCATGAATATACTGTAGACATGCAGCAATTCAAAATAAATTTCAAATATTGGGTTGACCTACCATGTCTGGTTGATTTGAACTGAACCCTGAGTTAATTCTGAGAAGCTTTTGCTGTTTACCATTTATAAAAAGAAATGGAGCAGGGCAGGGTCATGTAATGCATGGGAATGGTACGTTGACATTGAGGACTACGGAATCAGTACCAAGGGACAGGAAATGCAGCCACAGCAGACAAGAAATCAGATGGAGCGATGAAATTAAGAAGTTCGCTGGCATAAAATGGAACCAACTCGAGCAGAAGGAGGTAAATTGGAGATATCTGGAAGATTCCTTTGTCCCGCAGTGGACATAAAACGGGCTGATGATGATGACGATGACCAGAAATATTGGCTGCCTTTGTTTCTTCAGGTTGACATGCTTAATCCTTCTCCTAGATTTTTAGGACAGCCAAAAACAAGGGCAATTGAATGCCTCCACTTCTCAAGGCATCCAAAACAACTTTCAGAAAAAAAGAAAGCAGATATGGCAGCAGCACACATGACAGTCATTATATGTTGCTCTGAGCGATACTTATGCTCTCATCAGACCATTCAAAGTTCTAAGAATCCAGACAGAAGCCTGGGGTCCCTCAAGTTTGAATCAAATGTGCTATAGTCATCACAGACCGATTTGCTGTGCTTTCATATTTAGTGCATGTAAGGACACTTAAAGTGCCTCTGAATTAGTATTTCTCCAATAAGTGTTGTTTGCTACCATGTTTCGGTGTGCAGGTGCTAAGCCAAATATAAGCTGAGTTGTTCTCAGATGAGTGAAAACAGGCCTTCAAAAGTAACAGTGATTTTACGTGTAGGGTGGAGCTCAGCATGTTGCCCTAACCACACACATGCTTTAAGGTCACAAGTGTGTCATTTCTTGCAAACTCGCAACTAGCTGGAACAAAAATATTTAGATAATACACATGTTAACGAGAATTTAAATGTACACCAACTAGCACATGAAAGGGCACAATGTGCACTCTGGTGCAGTAAGGGATGCCACGGTTTTGCTGTACCTTGATAGTTCAGCAGTTGTACTCGTTTCTGCAAAGGTAGTGCCACTTCTCAGGGAATTTTCCTTTTACGATATCAACCATCTGTCTTTAATTCATTCGCAGAGCCTCATTTAAGGTGGCGGTCTGACTGTCGCCATCTTGAAACTGTTCAAAATTTTGCCATGAGGCCACGCCACTTGGTCAGGGCAGTGAAGAAAAGATAATTTGGAAGGAGGTAGGCATCACTGTGACACGGAGTGAGGAGCATACGCGCACCTGCAAAGGTTCAAGCTAGCTCAGTACAGCGTGACGACCCTGCTCATTCTGACCACACTGATACCCCATCCCACAGCAGCTGCAACCACTTGTGTCTGTGTAGTATATGCTTATGAAGCACGGAAAGCATGACTGGGTGTACCTGACTGTGTGAACAATGATGCATGATATTTTGTGTTTGTAAAAGCTGGATTTGCGGTTTTATATCTTGTCCATGCTATGGTAATATGCGAATTACAAAATGCCCAGGCAGGCACAACTATCACAATGTTCTACGCGTGCATTTAGACTAAGACAGAACATTCTCGTTTTGTCTCTTGTCACATCTCTTGCCACAGGCAACTTGCAGGCCAAATTTTTCATTTATTTTGAGTGAAAAGTGAGGCAGGACCTTAGCAGCCTTATGGACGTATAAGAGCTGAATATTGGCCAGTACAAGCAAGGGCCCTGTTTTGTGGCGGGTCCTAGGATCTTGCTTTTCAACATTTCATTTGATAGCTAACACTACTCAGGGCATTTGAAACAGGAACACTGAACAACATATTAACGCGATAGCGTTAGAGAGCTCCTTTCGCAGAAATACCGCCGTCGGTGCCGGCGCAAAATCGTGAGCGAAAAATCGAGAAAGATGCAAATAAAATAAACAACATAAACCTGCGGTCCCATTGAGGATCGAACCCGGGCCGTTTGCGTGGAAAGCAGGTGTCCTACCACAAAGCCACGATGTCACTTGGAACTTCCTTGGAAAAAAACACCACATAAATGTCAGGTAGTGGAAGGAGTCTCCTTAACGCATTTTGTTCGGCAGGTGTCACGACGAAATTGAGCCCATTCGGCGATTTGTAGGAGGAATAAAGTTTATTGAGCCTATCAAGCAAACAGCAAACGTTAGATAATGTGCTGCCATCTGTGAGACATTGTGAAAAACATGTCTCGGCTACCATGGCCTCCGAGACGGTGGGTGCGCCCGCCATCTCGGAGGCAATGCGACTACAGCCGAGCCTATATGGTTCCGCCGTTCTACGATAGGGAACATATTGCCACATTGTGTCTTTTCATTTAAAGCGACAGACGCGCGCTCTTAGCATTTCTAACTTCGGCTTGCGTCTGTGCATGCGTAACACTAGGCGTCTGGTATGAACGCGCGTCAATGATGCTGTGGCGTTCGACTTTCATCCTTAGTGTCGACGCGTTCTTACGGAGCCTCCAGCTCAAACACTGCGGGGTATAAAACGGCGTGCGTCGCCGAGCCGTGGTGCTCTTTCTCTTGTCACCCGCCGAAAGACAGCTGCGCCTGTCGTCGCTACCACCGCCGAATTAGGACAAGGTCTCCAATAAAGTGGCTGCCCCAAGACGCTCTCTACGTCTGGCTCTTCTAGTCATAATACTGTGTGACAATATCATATCAAGCAAACAGCAAACATTAGATAATGTGCTGTTTACCATTTCACTGAGCATAAGGCGATGCTTGTTGCAGTTGGCCGGAAGATGTCTCCAGAAGAACAAATCGAACAGCTGCCAGATAGTTAACGCAAGAAGGACGACAGAATGTGATTATTTACGAATGAAAGTGTCACGCTTACACGCAGTTCATAATACAGGACCATGTGACTACATCACTGTACAAAATTTTCATGAAGTTGACATAAAAGCGCTATTAAATAGATCGAAAACCTCTACCATTACTATAGATACATCGCGCACGTGCGTGTGTGTATGTCTGTGTCTGTGCGCATGTGTATGTGTGTAACAACGCACATTAATAAGTATGCACTGAGTGGTTGAAGTGCACACTAGGGGCCGGATTTCGCTATCGCATTCAACTCTTAAAGGCAAAGCTTAAGGGTCCCCCAATTTTTGTACACGCCATTCAGTGCTTCAAAACTGATGGTGGTGTTTGGACATGACAGTGAAACAATGATTACCCTCACTTTACAAAGACCTTGGTGACCCACTGGCGACCCTTTCCAAGAATCCCATTGGAAGCCCAAATATGACAGCCTTGACACAGTGGCTAAATGGCCTTCCACAGGGCAATCTTGGACACAATCTCTGAGCTCAGTATAAACCTTTCTTGAGAAGTGTTGATTGCCATTCATGAGGGTGCACTCCAGTCACTCCACCTTGCAAGCTGGGGGAGAAATTGTTTGTCCCTGCATCTGCATGCACAGCACTAACTTTTTTTCCCCCAGTGGATGAAAAGAGTGCTGCTTTGTCAACAAAGCAGCTGCACTCCTGAGGGCAGCTACAAGTGGGGAGTGTTTTCAGGGGTGCTGCTTTTCTTCTCTGCCCTCTCCATGCCACCAGTGAAGGATGAGGGCCAAGTGCAGGACCTTTTGCTTTTCTTTTTTTTTTGCTACTACAAAGGGAATACAAAGGGTGCTGCACCTAAAGTCCCTGTATAACCCTTTTGCCAAATATTGAAAGGGATGGATGTGCAGGACAAGCTTCCCCTTGGATGTGCCCCAGGTCTTTGGCCTCCAGTAAGGTTCCCAGTTCCTGCAGCTGCTCTTCCTAGGTTCTGGTGAAGTGCAAACCCTGCCACCTGGCCTTTTGTTGAAGCCTCCAAGCTAGAACCCCCCCCCCCCCCCAGCCTCCTTGGGTCCCTTTGTTGTCTCCATGCTTCTGTTCCCTATGCAGCCACAGGAAGAGTACAAAAGAATGCAAGCCCATGGATCTAAGGTTGATTGCAAACCTTTGTCGCAGTCTACATTGGGGGTCACCCAGCAAGGGCTTGCAGAACTGGTTAAGTAAGGAAGGGAATGGGGAACCCCCTTGTAGGGAAAGACAAAATAGAAGGGAGGAGGACGGGAAAGGAAGTCTTGTCACTACTTGGCAAAGCGGTTATACAGGGATTTTAGCTCCTGGCAAAAGTCTAGTTGAAAAGCCGCAAGCCTTTGCCCTTTGAGGAAAAATGGCCATGTGCCATTTTGGCGAAACCAGGAACATGAAAACGTTCCTTGGCGAAACCAGGAACATTTTCATGTGGTGTTTTTGTTCGTTTCGTGTAGCTGACGCTAGCCGAAAATTTTTCTTGCAATTGTAAAACTAATGGTATCTTTCAGTATTCCTGCAGTTTTTGCTGTGATTCATGGCTGTAAATATGACAGAGCACCCTAGATGTAGCTTTCAACTTACGCCTGCCCTGCTTTCAGCGCAGTTTGCAAATTAACGGCAACATTGTTGATATTTATAGCGCAACGAATTAGGAAACTTTGAGTCCTCCGCTTGACATTTCTGCGTGCTTTACGGAAAGACCATTTCTCAACAAACTAGATTCATTGCCCTACTTTATCCGTGCACAAGCTCACGCCCTGTGGTTTAGCAGAATCTGGTAAAGTATGCACAACTAGAACCATGTACGCTGATATAGCCTAATTTAGGTCATTATACCAGAAAACGTACTGACCTTGCGGTAATAATGCTGAGCAGTCGGACTCAAAATGTTGTCTTCCATATTCGCTCCAAAAATCAACTTGCTCTGGGGAGCAGTTTCCGAACAATTTGAGCCGAAAATTGCTTTAGTTGGCTAGTTTTGAAAGTCAATAAAGGGTATAAAGCAAAAACGCAAGAAAACTTTTCATTCCAAGATAACTCGATAATTATGTCTCAAAGCTGCTCTGCAAGGAACATTGTTGCAAAGATAGTAGATCTTTCATAATATTGACTGGAACCCAGTCAGTGAAACTCGTGTCATTAGGTCTAATTCACGGCCGTCCTTCTCTAAACTACAATGCTGTATTTATTTATAATGTACGTATGAGAAGTTTATAGACATCAAGCTTTTCAATGACCTATAAGGAAACTTTGTCCACCGAGCAGTAGAGCTGATCAAAAAGTGATTGAAACGGCTTGGTCGAGCCGCCAGAGTGAGACCGCCACAAATATATAGGTGCCGTGTTGGTACAGTGGTTGCAATGCTTGGCTGCTGACCAGAAAGTCGCAAGTTCAATGCGAGAGGTTCGTGTACGTCAATCTACACGCACATTAAAGAACCCCAGACAGTTGAAGTTTCCGGAGCCCTACAGCGTCTTTCATATACATATCGTGATTTTGACATGTAAAAACGCCAGAAATCATTGTTTTAATATTATCTTCTCATAACCTGTTTCATTCTTTGCCACGCAGGTGCAAAGCAGCTCAAATGGGAGCGAGACCGAGATGCCTGGGTCCGCGGCGAAGACTGGAGAAGTCGGAAGCGGAAGCTGGGCGGCGGGCCTCGGCCGAGGCGCGGCAAAATGGCGGGAAAGCGACAAAAGCGGCGATGATTATCTCCGTTGCCCTCTTTGTAATAAAAAAATATCCAAGACGTGTCCCCTTGACAGGGCACGTTGTAAACTAGCACTTCGCAGTTCAGTCATTTTGCCTCTCAGTTTGCTGGCTGCCGCTCCCCTGCATGCCCTCGAGGCGTGTTTTTTCTTCAATTTTGGAAGCGTGTTTCCAGGCCACCTTTTAGCACAAAACTTCAGTGCAGTATTTTATGAGGTTGCCGTGCGCCGAATCTTTCCTGTAATTGCGTAAGTGTGCCCCGCGGCATCAAAACACGATGCACGTGTTTGTGCTGTTCAGTTTCCTAGAAACCTAGTTGAGTATTACCTTTTGTTTGTGTCCTTTTATTATTTTTTTTGCGTGCGCCCCCATTACCTTCCCATACGTTCCAACTGTCCAGGTTGACGGTAAGCATAAGAGAAAGTTGCAAACGTGCCTTTTATGTTCGCCGATCAGGTACGTTCACTTTGTACGTGACCGAAACCAACGCCACCTTTTTTTTCGAGGTGGCGTTGCCGAAACACAAACAGCCCACCAAAAGAACGCGTTTAGTAACGTATTTTGCACGAACAGATCGAACGAAATGCGGAGGTAGGGAAGTGTTCCGTCTGTAAGCAGAAACACGTGATCGCGGACGCTGTGCGAAACCGTGTGCGGTGCAGAAAGCTTCAAGCATTCTGCCATTGCGGCTCTGCTGGTCGTCCGTCTTCAAAGGGTGGAATGGCCCTTTAACGTGCTCGAAGCGCGGCTGTAGATGGATGGCTTTACTGTTTATGCTCCTCTGTGCGTATCGAGCAAGCCTTATCTGGCGCCTTTATCAGTCCGCGATATCTCAAGCGACGGTGAGGGGGAGCGTTGGCGTAGCTCGGTCACGCAAGTCTTTAGGCGAAGGCGTTGTTACGAGTTCTGTGGCACGGAAGTTTGTCCAGTTTACGGATGGTGCTTGGTCTCCGTAGGCCTCATGAGGCGGGCACGTGTCCTGGAGGGCTGGGACTACGCTACCACTTCTGATAAACAAGGTAATTTAGTTTCATTCACTAAAGGTCCCTTCGATCAGCATGCATCACTCCGAAGTGCTTTACGGCGGTGAACAGGTTAAGAAAACCTGCGGCTACATTGTTTTCGAAAACTGGTTCTTCACCAGGGACAAGCGCCAGGGTAGGAGACAGGACGAACGCAGACTATCAACTGGTTTACTGAAGCCACCTTCTCTCCTTCGCCCAGAAACATTGCGCATGTGCAAGAACAATCGAGACTACGTGTCGGTGGTGAACCTGCATCCGGGTGCCCAATATATTTCTAGGACGGAAGAATGTGTGCTTTGAATAAACCAGTTGATCGTCTGCGTTCATCCTGTCTTCTACGCTGGTGCCTTGTCCGTTACACCGTTCTAGGTTTAAAAAAATCACAGCTTCGCCAGAAGGGCGAATCAATGAATGTGATAGCAAAGCATCGTATAGTATACGAATTAAGACTAGTAGCTTTAGGGGTGATTTGAATGGCATTATTACGCATCTGCATGCTTAATAAGTAAGCATGCAGATGCGTAGTGCCATGTGACGGTTAGGTAGCCTACATGACTGCAGTCATGTAGGCTCCCTAGTGATAGTCGAGCGGCAGAGACGCCTAGCAGAGCTACGAGCTAAGTCATGTTTTGATGTCTTCTGGCACCTGCTTCACATCGGTGTGACCGCGCTAAGCAGCGTGCACTTTGCACCGTCGAGAAACTTGGCCCAGCACAGCGGCATCAAGCAAGCGCTCTCCTTCCGGCACTGGTAGACGCATTCGCGTGAACGCTATGTGGCGAGGACACTGCGGGCGTCGCGACTATATGCGAAGGAGCAGCACGCTTGACGGCTGTCCAGATAGCTCGCGTGGGCCAGCGATGGTGACAGGGCAAAGTCCACATTTGTTGCTCGAGTGACCGCCCCCTCTCGCGGCTTGTCATGCTCGTTAAAGGGACCCTGAAACGGTTTTGACGATTTTGTGAACACATGGTGATCCGGTAGAGCGAGTCATTAGGATCATTAGAGGACAGATTTCAGAGCTCTGCGTAAAGTGTTGATCAATTGCAATAAGGCTTTGGCAATAAGGCATCAATTTACAATAAGGCTTTGAACACGCGCATCGCAAAAGATCGCAGCGGCTCGTCGAAATGCGTTTTCAAACGCCCCCGCCTATCGAACGATAGAATGGGAGGCCGCTGATTGGCCCGCTAACAAGTGGCGGTCACGTAATTTTCCCAATCTAACTGCAAAAACGTGCTCCTACAACGTGCTCCTTCGTTTCAGCCAACGGTATCGTCGCGGCATCTGGCGGCGTACACACGAGCCGCCGGCGCTCTATTACAGAGGCTAGCACTGCCGAGGCCGGGGACCTCAGTAAGGATATCGGGGCGCTATGTCGCTGCGGAGGGCTCCGTAGGGCGGCTGACGAGGTAGGCGCAGTCGTCGCATGCGCGCACTCCGCAGCTGATCGTGTTCAGGAGGAACAGCAGGGGTAAGGAGGAAGGCGACAGAAATAAGCTCATAGCTGCCTTAGTGCATGGTGCTTCGCTTTATTTATGGCGTGAATGATTTCACAATTGTGTTGCCTAATCAGTGACGCAATGTCAAAAAAACGTTTCAGGGACCATTTAAAGACGGGCGGGGCACTTCTCCCCTTCGACGCAGGCCTCCCGAACGAGGTGATGTTATCGTGTGTGCCTTCCGAGCGACGGAGATGGGCCGGGCTCGCTTATCTCTGCTTCAGCCGCCTTCGCCGCACCCGCTCGCGTGCTTTTACCCGCGGGTAGAACGTACGATGCGTGGGGGGTTATCAATTTGGACTTTATACACGACATGACGGCGACGGCAAAAACCCGTCGAGCCTGTCCACGTGATTGCTGTCGCAATAATAATGTCGTACCAACTAGCCTCCGAGCACACAATCCTAGTGTGTTGAGCTTAGTAGTGCAGGCCTGGGCGGTGGTGTACCACCTGGTGGTGAAGGCGAATCGGACGAATTCACTCGCTCTGTACCGTTTGGTAAGGCGACGTGCGTTATAGAAAAACGCAATGCACAACACTGTCCTGCGTCACGGCGTTCTGGCGCTTCCAGATGAACCAGAAGGTACTTTCGTCGCTGGTACTTCCCTACAAAATATTTATGTAGTTTTTGCTCACGGCGCCCTGAAATGTACGTTTATGTAATCGTAGGCGCTAGTTCTGCTGTTAAGTGTGGCGGAGTGAACATATGAAAGTCGCATATAGTGCGATAACATGTCCTCACCGGAGAGCGATCGCTGGACGATCACACGTGGGAACTGGGCAGGAATTCCCGGTAAGCTTGTATATGAATTCATATGGAAGCTGGTCATTCTTTAATTAATTCTCAAATAATTATCAGTACTAAGGAGTCATTAAAGCTAGACCAATGAAAGCTGCAACTCGGGGAGTATTCAGCATAATAGCTTACTAGGGACGCTCGAGCTTTTTGCGCGGTGAGCTATATTTGTATGTTGGGCACATCTGCTCATAGGTTTCCGCGTGTTAGTCATATTACGGTAGAGATTTGTGTCATGTGAGCATTTATTTATTTGTTTATTTATATAAGCGAAGCTTGTATTGGCGGTACTTGTTTCGGTGGCGTTGTAGTCACGCAAAATCCTATAGTGGCGCGCAGACTTCTTTCATCTCTTGCGCACGGTATTTGAATCACTGAAGGACAAGCCGCGGCCTCTGTATTGTTTTTACGGTGAAAAAAGTGATCGGAAGGCAACTTTGAAGTGAGCATGAGGGGATGACGCGAACGATGCTCACTGACAGAAAGCTGTTCCACTCTGTAGCTGTCCGGACAAAGCGAACCCTGGAAGGTGCTCGGCGGCGTGGGCAAGGGGAAGGTAAGGGGCTTTAACGTGGCTGATGCGTTGAGGAGTGCGATAAGCTGGAGAAACAGGACAGGTGTTGGCCAGGGCCGAAGACCTGCCCTGTCGCCTATCTCCTTGTTACGATATCCTCCCCTGTTCCTCAAAAGTGCTGCAGATGCGTCATGTTTACGACCGCAGACTCGGGAGTAGTAAGAAGACGACTGATGCGTTTATTAGGCTCTGAAGTTATATAACAAAAAGAGAAGCCATGTGACCCAGGTATTGATGCGCGGCGGTTTCATCTGACCATATTCTGGCCACTGATCGGCTTGAAGGCACTCTCGTCGGCGATGGTCTGCACTATCCACTCTTTGTAGGCGCTGACTGGCACGTACATACCAGGCATGCCCTGGGCGCAGCCCACGCCGTGAGACACGATTCCGACTTGCATGTAGCGCGACCCCTTGCGGAACATCACTGGCGAGCCTGAGTCGCCCTGCATGTATAATCGAAACAGGTACCACTCGGAAATGGCAAGATGATTCGGTTACCACTCGCGTTGATGTATATGCGACAATATATAAGAATAACTATATTTCAAAAAAAAAAAAGTAACGCGGAATTAAGCTATGCCACGCCTGCGTTTCTTTCGTTTCTTTTTTTCTGCAGAGCATGCATGCTTAGGCTTGGTGCATCTTGAAGGAATAGGTATGGCGCTAAATCGACGGGACACAGAAAAGGCAAAACACACACTGGCGCCAGCTCCCTAGCTGTTTATTCGCAAGAACCATCACTGGATTTTACACAGTATGCCGGGCAAGACAATATTGCGCACATATATGTGGTATAAAAATCCAGTGATGGTTCCTGCGAACAAACAGTTGGAAGTTGGCGCAGTGTGTGTTCTGTCTTGTCTGTGTCCCGTAGATTTAGCGCCATACCTATTTCTTCAAGGAATGAACAAACTAGCTCAACAACGTACTTTTGGTGCATCTTCTAGCCTACATTACCCCTCACCCCTTCGTTGAATAAAGTTGTTACTCACTTACTCTAATGTTTTCGTTCATTTACAATAAATTGTAAGCGCGAGCTTCGTGCCGTATTTTGCTGCCTTCTTTTTGTGTGGATTTGGAGCTTATTTTGCGCTCCAGTTCGAATGTGATCACACTTGCACTGTGTTTAAAGCGAGTGCAAATCTCCTTAAGGGAAGACGGACGAGAGAGAAGCATTTGAGTTGCTGTTGTCGAAGAGAGACTTGCGTATTTCAAGGCGTCTCTGTGTAGCCAGCTTGGAAGTTACCGCGAGAATCTTAACCGGTATAGTCCAAATAATCAATCCTCGTGGTGTGCTAAAAGAGCCAACACGCACTAATTCCAGACATAGAAAACCGTGAAGCCGTTGGTTTGAATCAATTCCGTCAAGTATCACTGAGAAGAATCGAAAGCGAATTGTGGAGGAGTCGCAAGAGTCAGTCCTCTTTTTTAACAGACACCTGTGAGTGCCGCGGCTGTTAGCACTTTACCACAGGGTGAATATTAATAACCCGAGAATGTGGTAAGGCTATGCCCGTTGCCATGTAGGAAGAGGCCTCGTGATACCTTTCCAGCCTTGCCTACAACGCCAATAGGTCAACGTGATAACGCAGACACTAACGGCACAGCGTAACGGGAGCTAAATTAGCTCTCCGTTCCCTGTTCATAACTGGATCATCACAATGCATTACGCGAAATTGGTAAGACAGCATTAATGGACTAGTTTTAATCAGTGAACAAATAGATGCAGGTGATGTTCTATAGTTAATGGGTTTAACAAGTCTTGCGGTGTGGGGGCCAACTACATTTCTTGCCTTCAGACGGGGTTAACGGTGAACTCCTGGAAATTACCTCCGTGCGGCAGCACGCTCGTGAAAGAATGATTGCAAGGATGACCTCGCGGTGCAAAATCCAGTCATCCTTGGCCAGACCTCTCATTTACCTGGCAGGCGTCCGTGTCCTCGCCGTAGGCGCACATCATGCTGGACTTGTTGAACTTGTACGACTGCATTTTCCGCTCGCACTCTGACTGCTGAAGTACTTGAAGCTTGGTGTAGCGTAGCTTGTCAGAAGGTCCCCGACCTGTGGTACGGCGGCGCGAAAGCCGAAAGCATGTATACCTTTGATATTATTGGGAAAATGCATGACACACACACACACACACACACACACACACACACACACACACACACACACACACACACACACACACACACACACACACACACGTGTTAAAACATACAGTATGTATCCCCATATAGCATCGAAAGTAGACGCAATATTTCTAGACGCGCGACCAGACTATCGGGCTCATTTCCGCGTGCACCTGGTGAACTCAACATGCAAGCATGCCATCGCAAACAACGATTTGCCGCTCTAAACCTGGCACTACACTCACTGCTTTTTTGGACTCCCCAACCGGCTACGGTGACATCCTTGCCGGTCAAGTCGCCCAGATCGAAGTCGAGGCACACAGGCCTGATGTTGACGTCGAAGTTGAACGCTCGGGGCACCTTCAATACGGCAATGTCATCGTGGTACTCGTCCTCGGAGAAGCGAGGATGCACGGCCACTGCGGCTATCTGTGTCCTGGTAGCGTACTTCGACGTCGTATCGGTAGCGCCATATATGCCTTCTATCTTCGGTATCAAGTGGTGGTTCCTGCAGGGCAGTGACATAAGTGCTACCCTCAAGTCGACGAAATAAGCAAGGCAAATCAACATACTCCCACTCTAAAGGCTGGTGTATTGACTTACTCTAGAGGATGTCCACTCACACTATGGAGATATCCCTGCCGGCTGTCCCTACTAAAGGCTGCTTAGCGAGAGTATAGAGCGAGGACATGCTAGAGCAGGAACAAATCAAGCCAAGCCAGTTGCTTGTCCGTCTTTTCGAATATTTATTTACAACTAACCGAATGCGCAGAAATTTTATTACACGGAGAGATGCCCAAATACTGCACAAGGATTTGATCGTTGACAAGCACAAGCAAGCCTTCGTCTGGACACCACGTCATCTGGACACCACGCAAATGGCTAGGGTTCGGTCGCACTCAGGCTTGCTAAAATGCGACTATAGTTCCTGGAACTCACGTTTTGGCGTAGCCTGACTCAATCAGTCGTACCGTCACAAGCTCACTAAAACGCTCTGGGGAAACTGGGTGAACGTATTCATTACGAAACCACAGAAAAAGTACTCGCCCTCAGACTCGCCAAGATCTCGTAAAATTTGACTCGATTACAATGCGCTCATGAAAACTTATCAAAAGAAGAGGCGTGCAGGACACGGACACAAGGAGAGCAGTGAACACCACGAACGCCACGAACGGCGTTCGTGGTGTTCACTGCTCTCCTTGTGTCTGTGTCCTGCACGCCTCTTCTTTTGATTATGGACTGTTACCAACTCGCTCAACTTTCTGTTCTTTTGAGCATGAAAACTTAGCTCTTTAAACTTCAGCTTACAAAGGTAGTTCCTGCACGTAAAAATCTAGAATGAAAGGTGCGGCGATGAGTTAAATTGTAGGTGTCTGACCCGAATATTAGTAATAGTATAGTTTAATCATTGTGCACCTTCCTTATTACAGATAGCGGTAATTACGTGGGCAGTCACGACCTTGTAATGCGCGCCGCATGTGTCCGGACACACTTTGACTCTCCCATGAGTTTCCTCCTAATGATCAACACGTTTTGCAAGTGACTAAGATAAATAAACGTACTGTACCACATATTCCAGATGGCGGTCATATTGTAGTTTTTATGTCAGGCTCTGGAACATTACCCTCTGTTTTCTGAATGTTCAGAGAATGCAAATGAACTTTATGCGGATGAGCTCATATAGTTCATGGTTTCGGTTCGAGTGGCTTTTTTGGTTGTGTTAATTCACAGTTTTCAACATATGGAGTTATCGAAGCCACAAATAGCAAAGATAACGTGCCGCGGAGACTACTAACTGCGGTCGCCGTGACAGGGACTCTATACGTGCACAACGATACAAAATTGCGGGTTGAAGAAAAGCGTTTGAATTATAACGGGCAGCTTTTATTTGAATAGCCGCCAGTGGCAAAACTCCTCTGCCTGGCAATCACTGTCTGCACTAAGTAGGAAATTTACCGGACGACGCAGTGGCCGGCAGTAAGGATGTGCCAACGAGTGATGACTGCACCTCCGCAGGTTGCAGGAGATGATCCGTTGAGGTAAACCAGAAGCCGCACCTGTAGAATGATATTATATTATTATTATTATTATTATTATTAAAGACTGATGTTCCGTTTTGAGGAGACCTTGAAGGAGTGGTTACAGAAATTGGAAGTATGTACAATGATTCATTACTCGTTAACGTAGCTAATAACCCGTAACTTCATACACCAACTGATATGTGAAGTCATGATGAATATAGATGCTGGAAAACGATAATGATAGTGGTTAAACTATCCATGGCAGTGACCATGACAAATTGGTAAATCGAGTCTACTAAGCCACGTGTTGCTCAAGCTCGCGCTGGGTATGCATGAATGAAGCGCTGTGCAAGCTCGCGTAGGTTCTGGGGTTAGGACAGAGTCAGCATCAATAACAATGACCAGGTGCAAAGACCTCACCAGTGAGCCAAAGCACTTCCACATATGTTTGCTTCTTATTCATTTTAATCGTGAAAAATGAAGGTCACGTGTCTATTATACGCAGACCAAGTGGGTGGAGGATCTGACTAGTCTCGTGGGCCGTGTGTCTAATCTCTAAGAAGCGCGAACACAGGCACACAAAAGGTTGAGTTTGGGCCGAGTTGTCGGAGGGTGCCAGCAATTTATCTGCGATCAGGTGACTAAGTGCTCGAATATCCGCTTGAATAACGTGCCGCCGCGAGCGTGCAGGAACATACGGGTATTTGCGGCCTGTTGGGCAAATCTTCTCAGTTCTTATTTAGTGTGCTGAAAGCAGGGACTCCGGAAACTTTTGAGAGGAGGAGGGGGCGACCGCTCAACATTATTAGTGGAGGGGCCCTTCCCCCTCCACTGTCCGACCATTTACGCCGAAATCAGATTTTTCACAATAGCTACTGTTAAATTTTAATACTGGTGCTTCTGTGGTACAATGCCTTCTAAAAGGCCGCTGATCCACTGGACGTACAGCGGTGGCACAATGGCCGGTTAAGAAGCCACAAATTAAAGCACGCCGCTCGACGTACAATAATTATCATTATTAATACTAATACTATTCAAAGAGCGAAGGGAGATGTATATGTCGCCAGACTCACCATCCAGGGGAACATCCCCTGAGTGGCACGCATCCCGTTGATCACCCTGGTCTCGAAGAACACACCGCATTCTATAAAGCCCGCAGTTGGAACTGGTCTTCGTCAAGAGGTCTACAACACTTACAGAGAGACACGCTCACAGAAGATTGTCAATGCCAGCAATACAGGAATAAAGTATATCGCTCCGTCAGATGCAAACGTACAGTCATGGACAACCTAAATAGGAAAAAGTTAGGGTTACTGAAACACACTTTTTTTTTTTGCCGCCACGCTTAATGTTAGCAGCATCTTGGACCGCTTAGTGCTGGGTTCAAACAATATCTCATGCTATGACAACAGCGTACACTCCGAGATAGCGCTCTCGAGTTGTCGCTTGCGGAAACCGTTTCACTTTGTGATGTCCACGAGTGCACCTTACGCCTGACAACAAGCCCTCCTACTTCGTGCTCATTTGTACCGGATGCGTATGTGCACGTAAGGTTCTTTCGTTTTTAGCTTGCTGAAGAATGTCCTAGCTTTAACGGAATATACCTAATGTTTACCGCTTATTGATGTTTTAAGTGGCGAGAGGTGTGTTTCTTTCCACAGCTGCATTATACGTATGATGAATGGAACAGGTATGTCGACACTAAAGACTGCTACTACTACTACTGCTACTATACAACAACAACTGTTACTACTACTACTACTACTGCTACTACTAGTACTACTAAACTAGCTAGGGGATGACACACTGGACACCCCTTACGCTACCCCCAACGACAACCGCGGCAGAGACGACGACGACAGGCTGCTGTATGTGCTTAAGGAAATATCGCAGGACACCCAGGTTGAAAAAAGAAAAAAGAACTGGCTTGTGCTTGTATTGAAAGTGCCAAGGAGTAAACTTACCATTGATTAAAGGGTTATCCCTCATAACTCGACCTTGTGCGAATCCATTGTTACAATAGAAACAAGCAACGTAACTAAAGAACAGCGCGTTACACGGCAGGGGGCTTGCACAGGCACAACATCCCCTACGGAATCTCAACCTGAGATCCTGAGGGAGAGGATGAGTGTGTTTTTTTGTTCGTATTACATTTCAGCTATTGAGAAAGAATGAAGGGACGAAACTATAAAATGCTGTAAATACTGGATAGGCTGAATAGGGGAAGGGGTTTTGGATGTCGTTTTTTACGTGACAAAACGAGGGAGCCAAATGTGCCTCGCGGCTGCTTCAAAAGGGGGGCATGTCTTAAGGAAGTTCTTATGAACGCGCTTAGCGCGGCATGAAATGTGTGGCAGCAGAGCCAACAGATAGACTTAGCGTTAAGTCTACGCTTTCATCCGACGTGATCACGGAAGCGCGCGGCGAAAGCGTGAACTTCCCCACTACAAGGTGTCCCATATGGCTCTTGCTGCTGCGTTTCTGTGGGCACGAACCTTTCACGCTTGTACGGCAGACTCTCAATTCCGGCTTCTAGAGATAGGAGAGGCACAGAGGCCTTCCGGCAAATCTCTTATCATGTGAAGTAAGACTAGAAAAAGGCTGTTCGGGCCTACGGCAATGATCGTCTAGCAAAAAAAAAAAAAGTAGAAAGAAATGCCGTCGTCAGCACAGCGCTTTTCTTTTTTCTGGGTTCACACAGCTGGGCAGGCGGCGACTCAGAACTGCTGCCGCACACGCCGAGAGTAGCAAGCGCGAGAGGAGCATAGTTCAAGGGAGCGACCGTTGCCGCCGTTGTGTGGGAAAGGACGGCAAAGTGAAACCTGGCAAAGTGCGTATAGTACGCGCAGCCCAGGGTTCTCGGTTGTGATCCGTAGAAGCGCCGTTCGAAGAGAAACCGCGTGCTCGGCGAGACGGTGGCATCCTCCCTGGCGCGTCGCGGCTACCAGTCGAGAAGCATGATCACGCAACAGGAGGAGACGGTCGTCGACAACGCGAGCCGCTAAAGCGCTACGCACTTGAAAGAGTGGCAAAGAGGAAAAAAGGAATAAAGAAATTTCGAGTTTCGATGTAAAACATGGGAATTACACAGCATGCGACCGCATTTACGAACAATTTCGTCCGCAACACCTGCTTCCCGTTGACGGGCTTAACCTTGTAAGAACATTGCAGCCTTCAAACATATTTTCGCAAGAACATATCAGGGCACATTTGAACAAAATGCATATTTGTTCTAACATTTCTCGCGACGGAACATTCTAGCAAATTGGTATATCACGTGTATCTCATTATAATGATGACATGTACGACCTTTCACGTTAATTCTTCCACGAACGCTGTAGAGGCTAGTTGACCCCTGCCCCCAGAATCCGGAATTTTCACAATGAATGAGATTTAAGTTTTGGAATACTGGCCCCTGATCGTAAACCGAAACTCCGAGGAGCTCTAAATGACGTCATTATGCTATGAAGCTAAACGTGTTACGTTGTTATTGAAACCAAAAATAAGCGACACTTTCGTAAGTATAATTAATACCCGAAACAAGTAACACGAAAACGCCTCAACCGTCACACCCAGGAGGAGGGGGATTAAAAGGACAGAGAGAAGAAGATGTGAGGCACAGGAGAGCATGTCCAGCCTACGATGTACAGTGTTTCTTAGGAGCAGGAGGAGGAGAGGAGAAAGGAATAGGAAAAGGCAGGGATGTTAACCTGGGCTGAGCCCGGTAGGCTACCCTGCGCTGCGGAACGGGAGAGATAGTTTTAGAAGACAGACATAGAGCACTTCAAAGTTTTTGCTTTACGTGTTCGTGCTGCTAGCCTGCCAACAAAACAAATGCTACTGAACCAGCAGCTGCTCCACACTGCATATGACATTAGTTGCTTATGCCTGCTTGGTTTGGAGAAGGGTCAGTCCACTTACGTTTTTCGTCTGGGAAAACTCCCGCAGTAAGAGTCTGCAATGACAAAAAAGAAAAAAAAAGTCATTTGAGCTCGATGAGGAAAGAGGAAAGCTTCATGTGAGTCCATCGTTCATATTGATAATGGGAGGTCGAATAGCTATTATATAATTAATGCTTTTTCCTGACAAAAATAGCGAATACCTTTAATGGTGGTTTTTATGTGTGCTTGCTGGTGTTCCTTCTTGCGGCCACCGTGTTAGCGTGAAGTAGGAATGCCATTTGGGAAGCGTGTCATAAACGAGATTGTGGGCATTGAGAGACATCAATCAAATTTAGCCGCAGTGTATTGTTAGTTTCCAATCGTGACATGCGTGCCCACAACGCAAAAGCCTTAGCTGCGTATCGCGTTCAGATACTATGTATACGCTGTTCAGACTCCCGCGATTCCGTCGCTTTCATTGACGTGCAAATGCCTCCGTTGTTGCCACGTATCAATTAAAAATTTTACGAGGAACTGTCGCTGTACTTCAGATGGCTGCAATGTTTACTGATTCTTCGCGTGGTTATGAACAACAACAACAAAAAATCAGCTTCTCGGCTTTTACTCTTCGCGCTCAGTGTAGATGATGAAGAACGTTGGTATCATTCGCATATGCTTTGCACGTGTATAATAACATTCATTATCTTAATACGATTATTTGTTTAAATTTTGGACAGTGTAGACGCACTTAGGGAAAGCACAAATTTTTGAGCACTTTGCTATTCTTATTCAAGGGAGCTTCACTTAACTGTTCTTATATATTACATATGCGGCAGGAATGAAAGAAGCTGATAGGAAACAGTTGTCAACGCTTTCCAAAAGTTGATAGCACTGCGCGACGTTTCGGACTCATTGGTTTTCCCATTATGATTCAGCATAAACCTGCCCTTGTGGTGACCCATTTCAAGCCCATTACGTGATAATTGCAGAAGGAGCACACATCGATGGCATCGCGCATCACCGGTTCAGTTCCGTAACGTTGCTCGATTCCTGTGGAAAAGCGTTGTGCGAATAATGGGAATTTCTTTTTTGTGAGGTAATATATAGCAGAAAATGGTGCAATCAGACGCGCCACGCATGATTCCGTTTTCTCTAGAGCGACACTCAGTTTTTGTTTCTGCAAGTCAACCAGCCAAAAAAAAACAGCCTACAATACGCACAAACTTGTCACACCGAGTCGCGACAGCGACTTCGATGTCGAAGCTTGCACTGCGGCGTGGGGCAGGAATGTGTGTCACTGTGCGGACAACTGTGGCACTCTTTCAGCTATACAACTGGGAGATCCTGGGGAACTAGTCCAATAACGACATTCGCCCAAAGAAGCAATATGCATGCGTATCAAAGGATACGTGTCTGTTTACTCACAAATGCGTTCAGCAATATGGCCGCCAAGGCAACGTAGGGTCCAATCCGTTCACCGGCCAAGTGTGCAGTAGTACCGGCAATTCTTCCAACCATTAACTTCTTCGCAGGTGGCTTTGTACGTTGTCCTGTCATGTCGTTTCCTTTGGTGACTTCGTTTGGCGTTCCCTTTGTGCTCGGACGCTGTCGGGAGCTGCATAAGAAAGAGGGGGTTCCATGTTACCCTCTCGCCGTCCACTTCCGATCACGAGTCTTTATTTTGCCGTATTGCGGTTCTCGAATGACTTTCTTTCTCGAACATGGCGGCTGTGACGCGTCAACGACGACGACTGACTGAAAGCCCCTAACGAGGCGATGCGGTGGCTTTTCCCATACCCGGTCCCTATAGCTCTTACACTAAGCGGCGTTCCCCGAACTAATAATGGGTCGGCCTCCTTCCTTTTCTTGTCGGACGACTCTTGTTTGGCGCGTGCCGCAGCTGTTACGGGTCATATATATATACGTCCTGCAAAGAGCGTTAGTGGACAGCTAACCCGTGTTACGCGCTGTAGCTTTTAGGTCCATTACGTTCGTCCGTGACTTGCTTCGCGCTCGCTGAGTTTAAGGGGGTTCTGAAGCACTTTTTCCAAGTGGTCTTCGAAGTGACATCATTTAAGGTGCTCCTGCTTCACAGATGGCCTACAGCAGAATTTTTCAAATCCGTTCCAAATGTATCAGCGGAGTTACAGAAGAAAGTGTGAGGGGAGCTCCACGGTTCGCGAGCGCGCTCACTTTCATTTCAGTCCCTACGAGTGCTGGAAGTTAGACAGGGGAGGGGTTAAAAAGGGGCAAAAAGTCAGGCCAGCGCGCGTCATGATTTGGAACGTTTTCTCATCTCTTTCTCTGTGAAGGAGCTCGCACTTCCGAAAGTACAACACGCGCGCCGCGTCGCGGCGTACGCCATAACTGCGTCGGGAATCGCCAGTGGTAGTCGTTGAATTATGTGCGTAGTCCGCGTCAGACCTGTGACTGTGATTTGTTCAACGAAGAGCGGATGCTTTCCAGGTGTATTTTGAAACCGAATTGTCAGTTACCTGCTGCCTGCAGTGCAATAATATTCGACTGATACGTCCGCAGGAGCCTCTGCGACTGACCGCGGCACTGTTTTCTTGCTACGTTTATAAAGTATTCTTGGGCCTCCTGAAGGAGTATGTTACGAAGAACTGTATGAGACGTCGACGTCTGAATCTACTTGTATACGTGTCGCCGGATATGTTGTTTAAGGGACACTTCACGCGCATTTTTGAGAGCATTCAGTGTCTTGAGCCATCATGATCGCTCACGAGCTTCTTGGCACACAGACCCGTTTCTAGTTACACTGGGCCGCTAGTTGGATTATAAGCCGTTGTATTCTAAATTAGCGTGCCCCTTAATTGTAAAAATGATCGCTTACATTACAGTGAACTGTATGTTAAATAATCCCCCGTTGAAACTTGTGATCTGAATAGTGACGTTTTTCTGTGCCCCGACTTGTGACCACAACGAGCAATACTTCAGTGGCCGAGGGTTCATATGACCTCAGGAAACAGCATCATTTGTCATGCGACCCCAAGACACAATTCCGCTGACCAGGAGGGCCTCCCGTCTCGACGATCGTCACAAATTACTTGTGAGTTAATTTCGGTACGCCGAACATTAAGGCGATATTTTGACATTCCTGTCCTGGTCGTCCCCGTCTTCTTTAGTCTTTCCTGACCGCAACGCACATAAGTATGCATAATGTCACAGCTTTAGAGATTAAGCGCTTCTCCTGCGAAGCGAGTACAAAAATCCAGACTCACGTTGTCAGTGCTGCGACTTACTTGGTCTGTCCACTGAGTTCTTCGAAGCAGAACTGAGGGCCGCAGCATAAGACGCTACGTCTGGAGGATCCAGAACGCCAGCTACCAACCAAGTCGGTTGCTCACACCTCTCGCTTATCAGGTACAGTGGGAGGGGTGATGTGGGTGGGGAAAGGGGATCACGATCCAGGAAACGAGCTGCCTAATTAGGCAAGTCACATTTACCGGGTCCTGCTCTCGTCTCAGGTTAGGGCCGAGAGACACCGCTTCCTGAATGTGACGATGAAAACATTCGGTTGCGCGTGCTTTAAGGTCGCTCCTCTCCTTTCTGCGTGCTGCTGCTGTCGCCCTGCCTTTGGGACATTTACATTGCTTTTCTATTCCGCATATGTAGTTACTAAGCATTGGTTGATAAGCTGTGCGGCAAGAAACCTAATCTTTAAACCCTATGCTAGGATAGCCAATAAAGTAGGCACACCTGCGTTCGTCGTCTTGGGCGACCGTTGGGACATCTAGTGGTATAAAACAATATTCGACTAGTACCTTCCGCTCCTTTTTGCTTCTTTTGTCCAAAACCATTTGGTATGGGTCACGCAAGACTCCTCAGGGAGACTTACTGTTGTGTCTTCTAGCTTCTGGATTGCTCGCCTTAATTAGACCAAGCGCAACTCCCCTTTAGACGCAATTTACGTCGGCGCTCTGCGATATGTGTTGCGGAGACTAAGGAGACCTCTTGCGCACGGCATTCTCCGCTCTATCATTTGCTCTTTTTCTGTTTTCTTTCCATCTAAGTTTGTGGATTCTTGACATAGGTAGGCGTTTTCCTCCTCGGTGCGACGTTAATGCCGCGAGATTTCGTTACAAGCCTCCCTTGCTAGTGCTGTGCTACTGCCATGTCCTTGCTTCTGCAGCGTCATGTAAGCCTGGAACAGTGGCTGTAGAGGGCTGCTCCTTTTCATCCTGTGTTCTTGCTGCGGGGGCGTCACGGCACGTGCTCTGGTACGATGTCCCCGTATAAAACGAGGGCATGGCAGCGGAAGAGCTTTCATCATCATTCGTACTCGCAGAGCTGGAGGCAGTTCTTGCGCTCGTGACTACGTACGCGTTGGCTTGGCCGCATTGTGGATTCGTGGTGTCACGAACGTGTCCAGTGGATGTATTGTGACGCCGGGCCTTGTGTACGTTGCCAGAAAAGGCAATGTGGAAAGAAAATGAAAGGAAGCTGCGTGCGTGCTTTTCCGGCGGCCGTCTCTCTTTACGTCATACTTAACTAGTTTGTCTTTAATCAAGGACGCATACCTCGACAGCCCTGTTTAGTGGTTACTTTACATTCTAGACTTGTAGTAGAATGCTGGAACGGAGAGTGCATAAACTTCCCAGTTTCCCTCACAATAATTTTGTGTACCTCGTTCTCGGACCACAGTCAGGCTGACCTGGCCTCCGGCTTGCTGCGTACGAGAAGGAGATTCGAGGCAGCACTTATACCGCTAAAAATGTGCCAAGATATATCTTAGCGTTGTTTGCTCAGACTGTCGTAGCTAGGTCATTTAGTTTTTCTGTAAATGAGCTTTAAAAAAATTTAGCGGATTCCCACGCGGGCCACCCTGTGTCTCTGACGTCATAACTTCCATGCAGCCTACCCGAGCTAGCGGGCCTTCAAAAGCAAAATGGCGATACTTGAGCGCTCAAATCCTCGCTGTCAAGTTCAGAAAATCTGGCATTACTCAATACCTCGTCGAATGACTTCGCAACTGTCATTTCTTTGGCGGCTGTTACATATTTCTTGTGACGGGAACGTTGTGACGTCCCCGCACACGCTCCATCGTTTCGGTTTCGGTTTGAAGACAACTTTCAGTTGCTTATTTAAAATTATTGGTGCGTTTCTGAGCAAACGGAACCACCCTGGTAGTTATAGGACTATCAGTACCATGGGAAAGCATTGATATCCGAACACTGTGAAAAGACCACCGCAGTTGCCCTTTAACAGTAAGCAGGAAGAAAATGATATAGGAAGTAGACAGAGGAACACGAAGGTTGCTTCCTATTTCAATGTCTACTTTATAGGCATGATTATGTAGCTTAGTGGCAAGCGAGGTTAGGTTATGTATTTGGAGAGGATACCTGCTCTTTGTACTTTTTAGAACACATTAGAGGGTATACTCGCGCGTCAAGGGCGCGCAGGCGCGGGTCACCAAAAGGAGTTTTATTGCGTGATTAACTGCAGAGTTTCTATAAGATGACTGAGAGTGCAATTTGGGCCTTATCAAGACATACCGCCTTACGTTGACACCACATTTCCACCACAACAGAACATATCGTGGTAGAAACGGGCGTATTGAGGCTGTAGATTCTTGCTTATCGCAAACAGGTGAAGGCCAGAGAGAGTGGAGCGAAGGAAAGCGCGTGGGAAATTCAGCTGTGGGAAATGCAGCCTCAATTTTAGTGCACAACACACGTCTTTCACATTTGCAGCAGCGATGCTCTCTACCGACTGAGCTACGGTTGCGGCTGTTCTGCTATGCACTTTCTTTGAAGAGTATCTGCGCTCGCGTAAAAAGGCCACTAGCCGGACCCGCGCAAGCCCATGGTGGTAGGTATAGGTACAGTCTCTTTTCAATTCCGCAAGGTTCACACGGTACGTGTATTTTGGTGAGAGATTTCCCGCTTTCGGTCTCCTCGATATTTTTCTTTTTTACGCGGCTGCTTTTTTTAATGCGACAGCGTTGAAGCCACTACGGACTGAACAATACGGCCTTCGTCCTGGGGCAAGGTTGCCACCTAATGGTTAAACAAGGGAAATAAACAACTCACCTGAGTAAGCGTCGACGTTATTTCGAAGGAAAACAATGACATCACTAACTAGGGCATATGATGTCGTCATGACGGCGTCATCAGGCGAGTCTTTGCGATTACGTGATATCATAATGCCACATTGCACTGATGTTAAGACACAGTCGTCAAACGAAGACACTTCGCGCTTTCGCATTCTGTGCATGCAATCAGAGGCCGCCGTGACTTTTGTCTCCTTTCTTCTTTCCTCTCTCCTTTCCGTTCCACAAAGTGTAAGGTAGCAAAGCGGAAGTTTTACTTCCGGTTTGCTACCGGTTTTTGCTACCGGTTTTTACTTCCGGTTTACGTGCCGGGATGTAGGCCTAGTCAGGAAACAGCAACGTCTGTTTCCTTTTGCCTGATCTCGGTGGCATGTAACTATTTTACGCATGCCAGAATAAAGAGTATTATTATTATGTTAATCTCCCTGCATTTCCAGCGTTTTCGCCGCCACCCTCCCCCTTTCCCACACTCAATTATTTAGCAGGGAAACTGAAAGATAAACATAATCGCGTTCGATTCGGACGCATCCGAACCACTTGAATGGACAAGCCGCATCACCGTGAAATAACTTTATTACGACAATACAGCCGAGGCTTTCAGAAGAACAAGGGCGATTCCACTTATACCTTGTGTTTCGTTTCCTGAACAGGCGCCTAGGAAAAGTTCTCGTAGCCTTCGTCGGACGCTACGGCTCTGGAAAGCCAGGGACCAAATGCATCCACTCGGGTATAGACTCCGGGCGTATCTTTCTGGGCGCATCCAATGCCGTGAGAAATTATTCCAACTTGTACGTATTTAGTCGCCGCGCTTTTGGCAAACAGTGGTCCTCCGGAGTCGCCCTGCGCGTGGGTTGAAAGTGTGAAAAAAAATCTCAGTAACTCGGATTTCACCTTGAGCCTAATTGCGAAAAACATACGCAGCGCACTGACAATGCATGAGGAGCGCTTGTCTTAAGCGAGTTCGCACTACTGGCTTCGAAAGTTTCTTTGCACACGTGTTCGCACCTTTTTCTGCTTTTATTTTGGTGCTTTTGCATCCGTAAGTTCATGCATCAGTAAATTAATATCGCGCACGACGACTAAGGTAATATCATGCCAAGCAGGACAAAAAGGATAAGAGGGTCAGCTGCTGCTGCGTTAATAAAAAAAAAGGCTCACAATATCCAAAAACCTTACAACAGAAGGCTCAAGGGCTCATCACAAACGTACCATCTCCGTGGAGCAATGTTTATGAACCCAGGCGGCGCTTATATGAGCATAAGGTCTTGGTGGATGCCCGTTCATTAAAATTTATTAATGATTGATTGGTTTCTGGGGTTTTACGTTCCAAAACCAGCTGTGATTATGAGAGACGTCATAGCGGAGTGCTCCGGAAATTTCGACCACCTGGGGTTCTTTAACGTTCACTGACATCGCATAGTACACGGGCCTCAACATTTAGCCTCCATCCAAATGCAGCCGCCGCGGTCGGGATTCGATCCCGCGACCCTCGGATCAGCAGAGAAGTACCGTAGCCACTAGATCACCGTGGCAGTCCGTTAATTACAATGCTGCAGCTTATCAGTGGGTTACCAGAACGTCATACATTCTAATGCGAAAACAATATCTACCCCCTACATTATTAAGGTTGATATAATGTAGTCTTAAGCTTGGCCATCTGCCTAGACGGAGAAATTGTGTCCATCGCCGTCAAATTAAAGCGGACAGTGTAGTGCGTTGCGCAAGCATTAGCAGCGTGATGGTGCGAAAATATCGTAATGCTACCAAACGGGATACACCTCACTAATACACCACACTAATCTGGTGGGTACGCCACAACCTATCACACCAGGCTGGTGTATACACCAAAACACACGACCCCATGCTGGCGTGTACGCCAGAACACACCAGTGTATTCTGGTGTTAACGCCAAAGTACACTACAACACACCAAACCCTCTCTGGTGGGATTTTCAACTGGGGTGGTCACCGTAGGGCCTGCACTGCACAATTCCTAATGCTTGTATCACATGATGCGCGTTTCATTTGGCCGCAACAGTGCCCACCTATTTCACTCGTCAAGCAGTACATGTTTCGATATACTTATTAGGCTTGCAGGTTCATCCCGTACTTGCAGGTTCACCCCTGTCGAAACCTCGGCGTATGTGTGCCGAGTAGGCTTCTGGTGTTCAAGCAATGGACTTCTTTTCCTCAATCAGTTACCGTGATGTGTCTTTTAAATCGGCAGCTGACGTGAAATATCCCCATGCTTGAACTGAAATGTCTTTAGCGAGGTTGCCGTATAAATAAATAAATAAATAAATAAATAAATAAATAAATAAATAAATAAATAAATAAATAAATAAATAAATAAATAAATAAATAAATAAATAGTACATTAGTTGTTATAGGGAATGTGGCATACCTGACAGGTGTCCGTGTCCTCCTGATACGCACAGTAACTCACGTCTTCGTCATACAGATCATGATACGTCATCTTACAGTCTTCGTGCGGCATGATTCTCAGTGACGTGTGGTGAAGGTAGTGCGTTTTCGCTCCACCTGAAGACGAGCGAGAAAGACTGTACTTTGATAAGGTAGTCCTGCATAATCCCTTACGACACGAAGAACTCGAGCCAGTTCCACGCCGTGACAGCCATGGGAGCAGCGAAGCTGCGCGTTTATCGTTAATGGTGACGCAGCAGGTAAAAGCGTCAAGTTCATTATCACTGACACATAGCACTACCAACATCACGTGGCACTATCCCTATCACGTAGCGCTATCCTTATCATGTAGCAGTCGACCGAGGGCAAGGATATGGTCAGTGGGCCAAGGGAAGTCGTGGGTCCACTCTTCCCTTCTGCGTAACTGGATATTTCTTTCTTTCTTTCTTTCTTTCTTTCTTTCTTTCTTTCTTTCTTTCTTTCTTTCTTTCTTTCTTTCTTTCTTTCTTTCTTTCTTTGATTTGATTTGACTTACTTATTAGAAATCCGTGTAATACATTGCATATGATATATACAATACAGAAGAAGGTCTCAAAGTCGTGAGACTAAGTGAGACCTCCTATAAATTCATTCATCAGCGAAACAACTCTATGGTAAATAGTGGGAAAAGTAGGGAAAAAATAGGTTAGATAAAATGTATAGGTAAGCACGGAAAAACAAAAACGTATGCACCTAAATACAAGGCCGGTATTATGCGTAATATAAAGCATTACGAATGTAACGAGTGCGAACGCAAGGCTTTATGAAACATTTCGAGGTATTCAGTCTTAATATCTAGAGCCAAAGAATTGCACAATTGTACGGAGAAAAAATTTTGTGATAGGGGGGGGGGGGGGGGACTTGCCAAAATTGGTCCCAGGTTTGGGTAGTAGAAAGTTATTAGCCTTCGTAAAACGAGTCGATGACGTCTGGGCAAACTGACTAGCTTGCAGTTAAAGCAATAGGCACCTTTGCATTCACATTTTGTAAACAAGAATGAGGAGAAAACACCTGTTCAGCTTCTGAACTGATAAAATTCTACGGGAACCAAGTATGACTCATTTGACATGATGCTGCTGAATATTATTATCTTCAGTGCTTGGTTCTGAAGATGTTGAACGGCTGATAATTTAGCGGCATTCGTATTTCTCCATGATGAAATGCAATAAATTGTGTTGCTGTAAAAGAAAGCGACAAGACATTTCGTTACCTTTCTCTCTCTATCTCTCTCTACATTGCCCTTCTCATAATCTCTATTATGTATCAGAGGGGTAAAGGCAAGAGTGGGGCTGCTTACCCCTTTGGCATGACGGACGGCGGACATTGCTAGCTTCTAAAAGGCAACGTCTTTAAAACAGTACCGAAGTTTGTAAACAATTCCTGGCTGCTTGTAAATGGTGTGTGCTCAATTAGTTGAAAGGTAATTCTGTTAAAGGACAACTCCGGCGGTTTCTTCACCATGTTCTGATAACGGTGCTTTCCAATGATACATATAGTCCTGTGGAAGCCAGGATGGTTCAGTTTGCTCAGAAACACACCAATAATTTCAAATAACCGACTGAAAGGCGTCTTCAAACCGAAACCGAAACGGGTAGACGCTTCGTGCAGCGTATGCGATGACGTCACAGCCTCCGCGCTATCAGAAATATGGAGCTGGTGCCAGAAAAATGACAGTGGCGACGTCATCCGAAAGTGTATTGAGTTATGCCAGCCTTTTATGAACTTGACAGCGATGTTTTTAGCGCCTGAAGTACCGCCGTTTCGCTTTTGAAGGCCCGCAGGTTCGGGCTAGGCACTGTTCGAGGTGGATGACGTCCAAAACACAGGGTGGCCCGCAGGGGAATCAGCTAAACATCTTTAAAATTCATTTCCAGGAACACTAAATTAATTGAAACCACCTGATTTGGCATGTATCATTGTAGTACCGAGGAGAATACATATTCAAAATTTCATCGAGATCCGTAGACACTGACAAATCGCCAGAGTTGGCCTCTAAAGAAATGTTCTGGGATTCTATGGGCCAAAAGCACAATATGATTACCACATCATCCGTTTCTTTGTTGACTGAGGGGCTTACAATCACAGGATAAGTCAGGCTAATTGAGCCTCAGGTACCTTCGGCGAGGCGTCCCCATCCTGCGACTATAGCCTTGACGTCGACCATGTCCGTGGGCTCCAAGAGGACGCATATAGGCCGCACGTTATCCCCTGACGTAAATGGTCGCTCCACCTACGGAAACGAGTGTTACACGAAAGCCGCAACAAGACTTTTAAGAAACCTTTGGTCACTTTGGGGAGTAAACAGTAAAGCAGTTTGAGAGTAGCTTATTGGAATGAGCCGTTATGAATTCGAGTTGAGCTTCGCTACGTTAATTGTACCTGAGCTAAGCGCTAAATGTTTTCTGCGTTTTCGTAGCAAAGCATGGGTAAAGGGTAGATGATGTACATTGTTGCCTATACACGTGGACGACATTGATAATTATGCAAAAATACCTAAGTACATATCACGGCGCTACACGTTTAGAGAAGCCTGGCTCACATACGTGCTCTTCTGTCTCAAATGGAAAAAAATGCATTTTTATTTATTTATTTATTTATTTATTTATTTATTTATTTATTTATTTATTCAAAATTCCTTACAGGCCCATTGAAGGGCATTGAGTGGGGGGGGGGGGCATCCGTATTTGCAAAACAGAAAAATACACGAAAACTGAACAAATAACAAAAAGGAAAGGAGGAAAATAAAAGGCAATTGAATAACGAAAATCATGCTTCCTGCAACAACGACAATCGTGCTTGACGTTCGGAAATTTACAGCAGCCATTAGATTTGCCTTTGGAAGTGCGGGTTCTTTTTAAAGACATTAATACGTATTAGCCTTATGAAGTAGATAATGGCAGTATTGGGGACATACCTTCACAACTGCAATGTCGTTGTGGTACGTTTCAGGGTCGTAGTATGGGTGCGTTAGCTTCTTCACGGCTTTCATTCGTTTGCCCCTGAGCCGGTCAACGTTTCCGTAGACTACGTCCATGCTGATTATCGGAACGCCGCTTCTACGGCGAGAGAAACAGCAAATCACGCATCGGGTCAGTAAAGATCAAAATGATTAGTTCTTAAAGGCAAGCGAGGTGAATAAGTGGCTAGTATCGGCGCAAGAATAAAATTCTGCTGTTTCTAGCTTAACTTTCGGAAGGTGGGCTTTGTGACCCACGTCACTGACCGCTCCTCCACCGCCTATTTATGAAAGTTGCCGCGAGGGAAAGTTGGCTGTAAAAAATGAGTACTTTTCCATAAGAACGTAACGGTCATCCGAGAGTGGTCCGGGACAATCAATCTGCGTAGTTGGTAATGAACTGAGGCAGCTCTGGCCAAGTCTCTCTTGTGAATACATCCCAAAAGCTAGGTGCGAGGACTTGTGGCGACCGGATTCGTTGATAGATTTGCAGCTTTCTTGATGACCGAATGAGGCGACTTCTTCCACCAAGGAAATAATCTTGAACTTGCACAGCTTATCCTGCAGGACCAAATGATTTTATAATTTTTTGTGGTCAGCTTTGAGGGAAGCAGGATCACTAGTCTTTTCAGTCTATTTTGGGTGATGGAATACATTTATAAGTGCCCCAAGGATCGATCTTAACCTTTAAAATCTTGCGCACTGCATTTTTCTAAATTGGAAACCGAAAATATTGGTTGAATGGAAGTCCGTACGTAAGTACGTAGCTACATACATACATACATACATACATGCATACATGCATACATACATACATACATACATACATACATACATACATACATACATCAGCTTACTCGCTGAAATCGAGTGGGGCACGTTAATGATATCCATATAGCTAAGTATAATCCAAAGTCGCGCGTATGCAGCGTGCGTCCTAATTGCAGGGTTTTCACGTGCCTTAATCACGTTACGAGCCAGGCTGTAGTCTGCGACTCCGGAAAGTTCAATTATATAAAGGGCTCTTTAATCTGCCCTGACATCGCGCATTTCACGGGTCTCAAGCAGTAACATTTTTTTCCCAACAAATGAACTCGATCGTACAGCCGTCAACAAGGTTAACTAGAACGCTCTGTAGCGTGACCTGGACCACTTGGAGTGAGGCCAGCGCCTCGTAATGGTGGGTGCTGCTGCATAAATAATATTCTCTTGAGTACATATCTATTCAATAAGTAAATAAACATTATTTCGGCAGCAACGTCCGCCGCAACACGGCGCTGTCCTCATTGCAAGCGGCCCAGGCCACGCTACAGAGCGTTCTAGTTAACCGTGCTGACGGCTGTAGTTGAACATAAACGGAAGGAAAAGAACAGGCACATAAAAAAAACGTCAACGTAACCAATACATTTTGCGATTAGGATTATGCTTTGCACTGCAAAGACCGCAGGTACTCACGGGTAGAAACAGTGTGCCGCCGTGAGCACGTGAAGCTCCGTTATAACGGTTCCTGCGCATGCGTAACTACGTCCGTCGGGGGTCCTCGTCTGCAGGTGAACCTGCAATGAAACAACGATGTACATCTCCAAGGTCACCACGCCGAGATGTGCAAAAACCCGTGGGAACACTAGGAGGCAGAGGGTCGGCTAACGTCAACTGCTGGGCCAATTGTGTATTGATTTTTGAATATGTTAACAACCAGTGGAAGGGACGCCGCACACACGCGAAAAAACAGACGGTAGGCCAATAGAAATGGCGGTATGTTTGTTTCGTGACACGGATATACGAATGCAACATACGCACCTGTTGGAATCCACGTAGGTGTGTTGTAATCAGGAATTTTCACCTTTATTTCGTATTTTGTGCTGGAGACCGAAAGTGACAGTACCAAGGCAACAAGATGAAAGATATCAAAGAGCTTGATATGAAGGCGCAAAATGTGACAACAAAACACATAATTTAAATCGCATGTAATAATATATGTCTGCTGGAGTTACAGGTACGAGAGCCAATATATGATCAAGAGGTACGCGGCAGTAGAGGGCTCCGGAAATTTTGACCACCTGGGGTTCCTCAGAGGGACAGAAAGAGTTAATCAGTTGAGACCGATAGATTATATTTTTGAGTGCTTTATGGTCGGTGATTTCGCCGCCATTGGTTCAGTATCATAAGAGAAAGCGCAGGTTTTGAATTCCGCTCCGAAACCTGTAAGCGCACGAACGCAGAAGCACTACGTCACGGATTTCAAAAGTATTTTTCTCCCATTTTGACCCCATTGGCTCAACGAAATGCAATGAAATATACGTTAAGTCTCCGCACCTCCCTCCTTTTCATTTAACACAACGAGATTGATTCTCAGCGTAAAATCGTGCTCCATAAAAGGAACATTCGAAATCTATGACGTCACGGCAAGTTGGTACGGAAACGTGAAGGTTACATCGCCATCTGTATTTTCTTATTGTGAGTTTTCTCGCTTATTATAAGCGTTACCTTGCTGCAAGGATGGTGCTGTTGGTATATTGAATGGGTAATTTATGCTCTAGAAATTGTTCTGTTCTTTAGTGTCCCCTAAATAGACGTCTGTAATGGAGGAGACGCATGTACCATGTAAAGCCCCTAGATATTTTTTCCCTTTTTAAGTAGCGACAACTAGCTCCTCTCCCGGCACCCTCTCGCTCAAAGCACGCGTCGGCAGCCATGTTCTTCCTAAACACGTGGAGCGGAGCACGCGCGCACGGATAGCCTCCGGCCGTCAACATACACGTTCCTATCAAAGAAGATAGTGGACGTGCCATATGTAAGGAAACACCTACTGAAACGCGCAACTTTCTTTGACGTTCTCTCGCTGCAGCATTCAAGTCACAGCTTTAGGAAGAACATGGCTGTCAAAAGAAACGCCGACTAATCAGATGCGCCAGCGGCACATCAAAGCTTTTCGCTACTTAAACGGAAAAAATATCTACGGACTTTAGTACCATGCAGGCAAGACACATGTTCCACAGCTTTAGTCAGACAGACAGACATACAGACAGACAGACAGATAGACAGACCGACAGACAAAGTACTTTTAATCCGCTGCTTTAGAAAAAATTAATAAGAAAAGGATTTTTTTCTTACCATCCACGGGAACTGGTAGTTTTCTGTTCGTCTCCCGTTAACAATATAGCTTAGGACGTCAGGTCTCCCACAACCTGAAATGCAGGCGCCGGGACAATGGTCGGTAACGTGTTTTTAACGCTGCCAGATGGCGTCCATATCTCACACAGCATAGTACGGCCGGCAGAAGACTATCGTCTTTCTACGACATGTGCAGCGAAAATTTTTTCGCTTTAGGCTATAGGTATTTTCTAATGGCAAGAACGGTGCTCTAGCGACCCTTTAATGGGCATTGAAAGAAGGACGCGATGTATGAAAAGAGTGGTAACAAGACCGTCGAGCACATTTCAGTTAGGTTTGCGTAAATATAAGTCCCAAATGATATATCCCGAATGGATGTTCCTCACCAAGAACGGTTTTCGTATCAATGACGGCTAGCCTTTATCTCTCGCACTGGTTTATGGGCTTATCTGGGGTTTTACGTCCCAAAACCACGCTGGGATTATGAGAGACGCCGTAGGGGAGGGCTACGGAAATTTCGACCACCTGGGGTTCTTAACGTGCACTGACATCGCACAGTACACGGGCCTCAGCATTTCTCCTCCTTATTAATGTCAAACGTTATCTAGTTGCATTCATTTTATTCTTTCTTTCTGCCCTACGAGAAATGATAAGTGCTCACCGGGGCTATTCAGCCGCAGTTTTCCCGCAGCTGCCTGGAAAACAAATTGTTTACGCATTTAATTAACGCATGTGACATATTAGCACGCAAATTACGCGTTTCGTAAAAGTTACAGTAACCGTTGCAACGCTAACAAAAAGGCAATTAGGACAAGTGAACATTCGAAAATTTTCCGTTTAGATCGGCGCAATAATAAACAGTCCTGTGTGAATTTACTAAACCACATTCTTGGGCTAGTTTGTGCACAGTGACTCGTAAAAACTCGTAAGGCACAACAAGAAGAAGAAGGGCAGGGCTGATGGAGGCCTTTTGCATAAATAAGAATGGCACACAGTGTATCAGGGTTCCGTCCTTGTTCCTCTATCGCAGTGATAACTTCGAACTGACGATCTTTGCTCATTCTGACATATGGGCAACTAATGTGTTTCGCGCATGCGCCTGAAGTTTCCTTTGATGAAAATGCTGTCCAGATATTGATTGATAGTTGTTCCTGTGTCTTCGTGTGCCTCTGATTTTTAATACTGGTTGGGCTACATAGAAAGCAATTGATTGATTGATTGATTTGTAAGCAGTAAAAAACCAGCTATGATCATGGGAGACGCGGTAGTGAAGGGCTCCGGAAATTTAGACCACCTGGGGTTCTTTAAGTGCACTGGCATCCCATTGCACACGGGCCTCCCCATTTGGCCTCCATCGAAATGCAGCCGACACGGGCGGGATGCGATCCCGCGACCCTCTGATCAGCAGCCGAGTACCATATCCTCTAGACCACTGTGGTGGGGCGTTTTGCAAAGAATGCTCGCTATAGGAAAGTGTATGACGCATCCTGGAAGCACTACTTCAGGACACTCGTATTTTCCAGGTTAACCCTGTGGTTAGGCGCGTATTATAGTTGTTTCTATGCGCCGATAAACAGAGCGTTAAAACGATGGGGGACAAGGAATGTCGCTGGAGCTATCAATTCGACTACAGTGGATTTGTCTTGGACTACAGTGGACTTATCTTCGTCAGGGCGGAACCGCCCAGACTAAGACAAGTCCACTAGCCGAATCCTCGGCTCCAGCGACATTCCTTGTTTCCCATCGTTTTTAACGTTCTGTTCACTGATTCAAGCCTCCGTTTTTCCCTGAGCCTCCCTTCTAGTACTTTTCTATAAGTAGCTCACGTTTACGCGGAACATGGAGATATGACAACATCACGAATTTAGTAAGTGTTACTATAGGTATAACATTAATGCACTCTTCGGAAGAGCTCGCAGACAGTTCAACACACGCATAAGCAATTCGAGCCGCTAATGTTTTCCAGCGGCCATTTTGTAACGCCTTTCACCAAATTGACTGCGGACCGTATACTCACGAGACAGAGACCGGTGGAAAGCAATTGCAGAACAGTCCAAGGACACGTCATGTTGGGTTAGTATCTTTTTCTTTCTAGTCTTGAGTTCCCTGCATTTGCCAATTTTAACATTTTACTTGCCTATGCTCCAGAGATATAGCATGCAAAGAAGGCTTTTGTTTATTTGCTTGGTAAATGCACCATCTCTTTTCATTTTTGTTCTCAAGTACTCTGTTGTAATAGAAGAGGCAGCCATCGTGAATTGTATTATAAACACATTTGGATGCTGTAAATAAACATTTACAAGCGGGCATATCTTGGGCTCTTTCACTGTGAGGCTTCCTTTGCTGCCTTGCGCTTATTAACGGTCTTTTTTAAAGTTTTTACAATGAGGAAAACATAACAAAAATGTGGACAGGTTGTCGACGATTGCTAGGCACTGTAATATATAAAAGAAGATGGAGCTCCTTCTTCCATATTGGACAGTTAAATACGAACATTCCTTTTTTGGAAATACAAAAAAGGACTTACTCATTGTACATGTGATTCTATTTTTTTATCATGAATGACTTAGAAGGCTTACCCGAAATGTAAACACCACTTTACTCTTTTTAATCACGGTACCCTACTGCGGCATCAAAAGGGCTATTATTTCATTAAAGGAACACCAACTATTCTTTATATATTGGCTAGCGAGAGCAATGCTGGGTGAACAAAAGGTTGTTATTGGTCTGATTTTTCAGTGGAATACTTGCGGCGTCTGAGTGAATTAAGTATTCAGAACTGTAAACGAATAGGGTGTATGGCGAATGTAGCATGTCCCCTTCAGTGGCGGCTTTGACAGTTGTGTACGCAAGTCGTGTACGCAGTTGTGTACGCAGTCGTGTACGCAAGTTGTGTACGCAAGTCCACAACCAGTCAGGAAAGTGCGAGAAACACAGAGCTTGAGATGGACTGCACCTTAGACGTCTTCAGTGTACCATCAGTTTCTTACAAAGTGCTGCGTATTTGTGCAGCTAATTAATTTGGTGAAGGCGTTGTCATATTTGAGGAGCGGGCCGATGTGGTACCTCCCAAGAGCGAGGTAAAAAATATAATTTTCTTGTGCCAGCGAAGAACACAGCCACGAACAAACTGCACCGGCGTTTCAATTATACATTTCTATTCCTTTTATGACAAAATAAAGGATGGGTGACTTGAGAATAAATTTGTATTTCATTACGCCCCAACTGCAATTAATTGCTTTATAACGAACATTCGAGCACATATCCGCGCTTATATTTTCTTGCAACAGGATATGGAGTGCCACGGAAATCACGATTCAAGTTTTGACGCTATTATGAGCACTCCATCATAATGTGTGCCAGAAGAGGGTAAAAACGCAAACGCGAAAATCGGGTGCAAAATAATATGCGGAACCAATAAGATCCTTGGTGGTTCTTCAGTGTGATTAACAAACATCCTTCTGACAAATATTTGGAAAAATGAACAGGGAGTAGCTACACAAACGTGGTAAATTACTGTGGAGTAACAGCTAGAAATAGTACTGTTGTAACGAGAAACTTGTGTGTGAAAAACGTCTGCAGTAATGAACTCCTGTTGGAGAGAAAGCGAGCCTAATAAGATAACTCCATAGACAGTTGAGATATACTTTGAAAGATAGCTCGTGATCAAATGTTTTAAGTTTGAGAAGCAAAGAAAAAAAATACGGAAGCAAAAATCGGCTTCGTCAGGCAACACATGAGGGTATAACCATAGCGACAACTCAAAATTCGGATACCGTTATTATTAACACAGCTAATTTATCAAGATATGAACACGCGAAAAGACACTATTTTCTAGTGAAATCTAGAAAAAGTTATGAAAGTACATCTTCTGCACAACAATATATATCTTGAGGTCCCGTGTTCTACCTTCAAATGAGGCGATGTCTTCTCTTATAGCGAAGCGCTTGTTAATATAACTGGGAATTTATCGATCTTGAAACCTCTTGCGATATATAAAACTAGCATACGTACCTACGTTCCTGACCCGCCGCGGTCGCTTAGCAGCAAGGGCATTAGCTTGTAAAGCTTGGGGTTTCTAGATAGCATCCAAGCTACGGCGGCCGAATTTTGATGGTGGCGAAATGGAGAGAATACCCGCGTACTTAGCCTTAGGTGCACGTTAAAAGGTAACTCATGGGGTTTTTCAGTGTCCACGGATATCAAATAACTTTCCTGTGTATGTTCTCCTCCGCGACTGCAATGATTTTTGCCACGCCAGGCAGTTGCGAGCCATTCAGTTTTCTTGAAAATAAATTTTAAAGAAATTTTCGCGAATTACCATGCGGGCCACCCTGTGTTTTTGACGTCGTTGCCTTCAACTCTGCCTACCCGACCAAGCGGGCTGTCTAGAGCAATACGGTGAGACTTCAGCACTCAAACTGTCGCTGTCAAGTTGTGAAAAGCCGGCATAACTCAATATATCATCGGATGACATGGCCGGTTTCAGTTTTCTGGCACCAGCTCCATATTTCTGACGGCGTGGAGGCTGTGACGTCATCCTATACGCTGCACGATGCACCTACCCGTTTCGGTTTTGGTTTGAACACATGTTTCATTCGGTAATTTGAAATTATTGGCAGGGTTTCTGAGCAAATTGAACTACCCTACCTGCTACAGGACTATCGGTGCCATGGGAAGACAGCGATATCAGAATATAGTGATAAAAAAAAGCCGATGGAGTTCCTTATTAAACAATGGTAGGTGGTCAAAATTATCCCGGGAGCTGTCCACTATATACAGGCCGTATCTCATAATCAAATCGTGATATTGGCACGCGAAGGCCCAGCAATGATTACTGTACTTACGTCCTGGCTTCGTTGACAGGTCATGCAGTGTAAATGCAGGTAGACCCGGACATCCAGACGATGGGACGCTGGCCTCTGTTATGTCTGTTAAAGACACGTCACTTCACACCTGTGACAATCGGAACAATGGTTTTCGCGTACGACTTTGCGTCGGCTGCGTCTAAGAAACGCGTGTTGAGCTGGAATACAGCTTTTGCTGGAAAGTATCGATTGCCCGAACGAGAGGGCCGTTTGCGACCTTGCGTAGTGAGGAGAACAAAGCTTTGCAGTGGTTAGGAGTAATTATTGATGTGATTTAATATCAAAATTGAGATGGTACGGTGCACTTACATTGTGGCACCTCTCGACAGACAGACAGAGAGCGGCCTGCTAGCGGATCTCTTAGCCATGATATATGTATGTTATAAAACCGTCGGAGTTGCCCTTTAACTCCTACTAATTCATGGCGGGAACTTCGCATTTTAAACGACGAAACTGCAATGGCACCAAATAATTACTCTGGCCGGTACATGAGGCCAGATTTTTAAAATGTATTGCAAAAATATTTCCATGGTGTTGTCTGTATGTGAAGGCTTCTGTGCAGAGCACTCGACCCGAGGACACTGCCATGCAGCGAAAACGTTGTTAGAATACAGTTCTTTTGAAAAAGAAAGGCCATTGCAAAAAAAGAAGTAACAAGAAGCCCGGTCACGAGAAGTGTTCAGGCATAGCGGCACCTTAATTATCGGCATACACTTCTCATTGCATTTGGAATACAGAGCCGCGAAGACACCCTGCCTATGCCTGAACTGATGATGATGATTGTGGTTCCGTTCAGGAAAAGAGGCTAATTTCTGCATCCTACGTTGGGAGCACGGCTAAGTGTCCGCGGGGGTAGGGGAAAGGGAATGAAGATAGGAAGGAGAGAAAAGCCGCAGTGGAGGGCTCCGGAAATTTGGACCACCTGCGGTTCTTTAACATGCACTGACAACGCGCAGTACACGGGCCTCTGGCATTTTCGCCTCAATCGAAAATGTGACAGCCGCTGCCGAGATCGAACCCCCGTTTTTTGGGTGGTAGCCGAGCACCGTAGCCACTACAGCACCGCGACGGACGAACTGCATTTCGATCACAGAACAACAATCCCTGGCTCTACTAGCGATGAGCGTTGACCGTAAGGTCAACGCTCAACCAATCATCCCCACGTGCACGTTGTCAAAACATCTATCTCTACTGGCGCGCGACGCCGTCAGCAGAGAGGAGTGGGAGCACAGCGCCCCTCTCGGCGCGCGAGACAACTGCCTCGATTGCATTTCAACTGATATGCGCGTGGAATGGGACGGCCTGAGCAACCCCCCCTCCCCCCCACCTCTGCGGGCGTCTTTCAAAACGGCCCTGCTTCAAACGTGCACAAGTCTCTGACTGTTAAACTGAACACTTGATTACGAACAATTGGCTTACAGGTTCTAAATTACGTGAAAACCTACCGAAAGATGAATTTTTTTTTATGAAAACAACAGCATACGACCATGGCAATAAAACTGGCGAGAAAGAAAACTGCTGTTCAATAGAAACGGCTCAAAATACCTCCGCCGCGCAATACGAAAAACAAGAGAACTAAATATGAGTGAATGTGTCCATTTGATGGAATATCAGGTACGCGGCGCACATCCGGAATTATGAATCACATATTTTCTTTGTACAACACATGCCCCGAAAGCGAGACAATGTTTTTTGACCTTAAATGCCACTGCACAGGACGCTTGTGCCTGATTGATAGTCCTAGGAAACGAACGTGTCGGCTCCGCCTAATGGCGCCCCCCCCCCCCCCCCCAATTTTTTTGGCGTCGCTCATAATTACTGTTTGACAATGCGGTCCTTTCACCGGAACTGGCAACAACATGCCACGTATCGAGATAGGACTTACGAGCCCCGGCTTCACCCGTTGCCAATGAAGATGAGAATTTCCGCTCTGTGTACTCAAAACAGCGCAATTTTCGCAACTAGAATGCAATGTTTAGTACCGAAATAGGCGGGGGTAACACCACAATCAGTTTTAGCAGCGATGCTCCTTTAGCTAACGGCAGAACTTTGTCGTGCCAGTTTTAAAGCGAAGCTTCTTAAGGTACCCGTAGTATCTCAACCATCACACATGATATCGCGTTTACGCGATTTGGGCAAGAACTTGCCACGTGATATTTAGTTGTGTGATTTTGGCGGGAACACGTAACGTGACATTGCGTTTACGTGATTTGGGCAAGAACATGCCACGTGACATTTCGCTGCGTGGTTTCTGCGGCATCTTATGTCGCGTGACAGTGCGTCACGTGGTCTTGCGTGATCATGCGACATGTTCCCGTCGAAATCACGTAAAAAATGTCACGTAACAAGTTACCGCCAAAGTCACTCGAAGCAGTGGGACGTGACACTTTCCCGCCAAAGTCACGTGACGCGATGCCGCGTCACACGTTCTCGCCAAAATATAATACCACTATCAATGGACCTGTTCCAGTAGACTATCGGCCAGCTTCGCTGTGATCTGGCCTTGTGCGACTAGTGGAAGCTGACTACTTTTTTAAGGCCTTATCATCAAATGCGAAAAGTTAACGACGTCGTCGGTGTGAGGACGAATATGGTGTAAAAAGAGGCCTGTTTCAGGCCTGTGGAGGAGGAAGAGGAGAAAGTAATAGGAAAGGCAGCGAGGTTAACCTTGGCTGAATCCGGGTCGATGCCTTCCATGCCTGTAAAATCTGAGTGAACAGCTGAGCTCGACCAAGCTTGTCGAGTTCACTATACCTATGCAGCACAGGACTCCCTCCTGCACAACCCGATGCATTTCTTTCTTTATTTCTTTCGCCTTTTTTTTTCGTTTCTTTCATACTTTCTTTCGTTGGCTATTTTTATGTTGCCCTTCGCATAATCACTGTGACGTAGCGGCGGGCTGAGCGAATTGTCATGGGGTGGAATCCAGGCCACGGCGGCTGCGTTTCCACGGAGGCGAAATGTCGAGGCCCATGTGCTGTGCGATGTCAGTGCACGTTAAAGAACCCCAGGTGGTCGAAATTCACGGAGCCGTCCATTACGGCATCTCTCGTAACCTCATCGTGCTTTTGGGACGTAATACACGAGAAACCAATCAAATCAGGTGTGGGCTCAGGGCAAGAGTTACGCAGAGCGGGGTAATGAAAAAACAGAGAAAAAAATTGAAGATAATAAATGTACCCCTTCCCGTGCCACTAAGTATGACGGGAGTTGAAGATTAGATAAGAAAAATAGGAAGTTGTTGAAGTTATTGATAAAATAGAAATTAAAAGAAAATAAAAGGACAAAAATGACGGTGGGTAGGAAAGCTACCCAGCCATGGACAAGGGAAAGAAGAGCAGATCTGCGATTCGAATGTTATGAGGAAAAAATGCAAGACAAGTCCTTGTGAAGTCTTCCTTGAATCACGTCTTCAGTGAGCCCTCCTATTGTTGCTTGTCGGTTAGTCTTGCTTGCTATGAGGGCAAGAGTATGGACAGTCGATCCAAGATGAGAGCCAGGGTGTGTGTGGTGGGTCAAGGGCAAGAGCGGGGATACCTCTTTCGTCTGCGTTACAGCTGACACCAACAACATCGGGGACGCGGACTTGCAGGGTCCATAAACGGCTCCTCCGTGAAACTTGGATGAGGAGGTCATTTGGTTCACTTGGTATGTGCCAAATTCGAATGGCAGAGAACGAGTGTACGACCAACATCAATGATAGGCTGAGGAATCAGCAACGTGATGTGCTTATCGCTGCGAACAACAATCATGCAATCATGCGCGGCGCGTACTATACTCCGGTACAGATCAAGAAAAACACCACGTCTGCCCGTCAACGGGACCTCCCCCCCCCCCCCTCTCAAGCCAATGGTGCCTCTCTGTCAACGTGACGTTGCGGCACGGCAGACCGCGACGTTACGTTGACAGAACGGCGCCACTGGCTGGATGGGGGAGGGGTCCTTTGACGCGCAGACGCCGCCTTTGTTTCATTTATACCGGAGTATAGCATTTTTCGTCTAGGGATATGTGTTCATGCGTGATTGCATGTGAACCTTTACAGTCTGTGTGAACTTACACTCACGAGATTTCAAATGAGTTTAGAGGTATATCGATGAAGCGTACGTCAAATGATCTTACGACAAGGCACAATGACATCAAGTCGTCTTAGCATGCGAAAATGGGCCAGAGAACTTTTAATTCGCTAAGTTGGGTTATGTATCGCAAAAGTGGCTACTGCTATAGTTCGCTTAGCCACAGGGTGATACAACTTCATTCGTAGATTGAGCATACACTGCAATACTGAAAACTTATTTGAACAATATTTTCCCTTAGGAAACTGCATACGTCAGCCAGAGGCCCATCATAGCTACTTACTGACATCGAGTAAAGTCGGATGTGCGATGCGTGCACTACGCTGATATGTTTTTGCAAATGTGTTTCGGTGTACGGACGTGTAATTATATTATCTAATACTGTCAATCGTTCGTGGCGATGATTACATGTTGGTAGCCCTTACTTTCTTTAATTGGTAACTATGCGTGGTGCGCTTGCGCGCTGTGGAATTTGACATTGCATCCCTTCGACGAAACGTTGTCGATAGCAGGATTTCCGGTCGCCAAGGACTGATTTCAGTGAGCTGATGTCTGTCGCATCCTTCTGGATTTCCGTTGACCCTGGCCAAAACTTTCCGTATGGTCGTTCCAGCTTCTCCATATGTTTCCGTAAGAGTCGTATGGGAATGTGCGAGATATGTACGACAAATGCGTGGCCTCCACGTGGACTTCTTACGGTAACAATTGCAGCTGTTGATATATATCGAACGTAACAGCATCAGTAAAGACGGATCGTTTATTGTAGGGGACATCACTCGCATCGACTGCCAATTGAAGGCTGCGTATGGCAGAAACACAGCCGGTGCTTCCACTGCCACTTGCAACTCCGTGACAGGAAGTTCACTTTAACTGTGAGGTTGCTGTGAAACGCAGGACGCCAGAAAAAAGGTTGCTGAATGGCACGTGTGGCTCACGAACGATGCGCACACCTGCGGATACCCGTTATACGCGTGGAGTATACCCTTATAAAGGGGACGTCGTACGCTCTCCGACCGATAGAGCGCTGGGCTGTACCTCGAAGCTGCAGAACCTTGTTGCAAACGCCTAGGCAGCTGCCTGGCTCCCCCCCCCCCCCCCTGCTTACACTTGAGACAAAATATTTCTACAGGTTGACTGCTGGTTTGCAAGTTACAAGCGAAGCTTTGTTGCCAGGTGCTTATCGGTTCGACTGTAAATTGTGGCGTGCTGTTTACTGCTGCTAATTGTGTGAGAAAAAAAGACATTGGCCGACTGAGGTGAGTTAGGCCTGTTTCCTCCTCCATTCTACTAGATCATGTGCGTTTAAATTGGGGATGATGAAAAATTTCTAGGAAGTCGTGCATGCTTAGAATTATCAATACTTGTGTTGTCCCGCAAGCATTGTTTTTTGGGGCTAGTTAGGAATTCAGCACTTTTTACGCGATTGCTACATTTGAAGTGTTCGTAGTGCCATGCTGGAAAATGCTGAAGAGCTGCAGTGTTATCTTTTTCCCTGATGGTCGGAGTGCTCAAGAAAGAAATGGCTGTTACATTTATCAGTGACTATCAAGGTCATAAACTACAATATGAACAGCCACTAAAACCGCCTGTGTTTGTCGCCCTGCATGTCTGTTGTCAAGGTAACGGTGAGATAACTGAAGTGAATCTTAATTGAAAAAATTCGCCGAAAAACAAAAACAAATTGCACTTATTGCCTGCTATCAGAGGAGCTTCGTTACTTGTTTTATTGTTGCAGAAACTTCCACACTCAACACTGCCTGTTTCAAGTTGACAACGAAAATCGGTTTTCTAACAGGAGTCTTGCCTCCTGTTATGAGCTTAGTTTAGAGCAGTTTATGTTTAACTATGAATAATATAGGTGTTACAATCGATAGCTTGATATGTAATATTAGACGTTTTACGTTCCGGTGTGTAATACTATCTTTCTTTGTTTTAAAATTGTGCATACATGTGTGAAGAATGATGCGATAAAGACTCTCCCTATTTAATAAGTACACAGGAGTTTGTTGGAGCTAAGTGTTCTTCATGTCCCCATAGTAGCCTGTATTCTCTTCAGGGCTCACAAAAAAAGCCACAAGGATACTACAATACTCAGACCATTACTAGACAGAACATCGGCACTTTTAAATGACTGGCATAACTCAGCAGCTAGCGCCACAAATGCACACTAAGTACACTAGGTTACAGATTTACACGTGTATAAAGTGTTACATATAGTCCCAGGTAACAAAACAGCAAAACGTTGAATAATAAAGCTAAATTATTTGCACATCATTGTTCTTAAGAATAAGAGTGGTCGGCACAGAGTTCAGGAACTCACGCTGCCCATACTGCATGGTCGAAGGTACTTTATTCGCTTAGTTGCAAGGTAAAGTGTGGACACTTCAATCATATTTTGTTTTTGACCGGCGACATCAAGTACCTATGATATAAACTGGCGAGAATTAACAGGAATACTTATATATAATCTATGTTTCACTTCTTTTTTTACGTTTTAGCAGCCCGTTTTCTGAGTACCGAGGACCGAATCCGGAAATATGCCTAACCAAGAGTTCAAGAATCCAAGGTACAACTCCAAGCTGTACGCCAGCAATGACGAACGTCAAAGGGAAATGAACCTCAAGGTTCTAGACCTATTCCAGATGGCGTTTGCATCTAAAGCTTGTGACGACCATCAGTTCCTGGACATCGGCTGCGGCACCGGAGACTTCACGCGGGACTGGCTTCTTCCCCGTTGCCAGCCCTGCAAAAGAATCGTAGCGGTGGACGCTTCGGAAGACATGTTGGAATACGCTCGGCAACACTGCACTGACCCCAGAGTTCAGTACGATTACCTGGACATCGGTGACGACGTGAGCGACTTCGCTGAGAAGTACGGCAAGTTCGATCGCATCTACTCCTTCTTCTGCCTCAACTGGGTCAAGGACCAGGCACGGGGGATGAAGAACGTGTCAACGCTGCTGACACCTGGCGGAGAGTGTCTTCTTGTCTTTCCAGCCTGGTCGCCAACGAGGATGCTCTGGAGGAAGCTGGCGAAATTGGAGCGCTGGAGAAAGTTCTCGAAGGTTAGCATTGCCAACTTCATTGAGCATATTACCTTAATACTACACTTGGCGAAGCGTACTACGTTAACGGACCAGTGGGCACATCACTAGCTCCCGCGGCTAGCGCGGCAGAAAGCACAAACTAGCACTTCAAGCTTCTTATGAAGTCAGGTTCATTTTGCGTTCGTTAGAAGAAGGACCAACCACACAAAAACAGCTACTTGGAGAAGACTGTCGTGAGGGGAGTTAAATGGTATGGCCGGCCTTCAAAGTGTGAGAGCATGATAATGTTATTTTCACGATTGCAAGAAAGTACAATAGAGGAGTCACAACACTCGACAGATGCCACGCGTTGTGGGAATCGATGTGTTGGGAAGCAGTCAGCCACGAAATTGACCATGCCGATACGTTTGGCATTCATCGAAGCATTACGAGTGGGATCAAATTTCTTTCGCAAATTTATAGCTGTGTGCGTAAGGTAGGCTTGCCCAGAACGTCGACGTTTCTTTAGCGATTGTTCGAGGAACGATTTCTGGGGTCTTGTGTCCCAAACCACGACATGATTATGGTATAGCAGAATGGAGTGTGGATTGGATTGGATAAACTTTATTAATTGGATAAACTTTATTTGGAGTGTGGGCTAATTGGTATTCCATTATCTGGAAATTGAGCGAGCAGCGTGAAGAGAGGGACGAGAGAACAGCACACCTCTGCCCATGCTTTGATTGTGAGAGGTGACGCAATGGTTATGAGAGGGGACGTAATCGAGGACGCCGGTAATTTCCACTACCTGGTTTTTTTACCTGCACTGACATCACACAGCACACGGTCCTCAACATTTTGCCTCCATCGAAATGCAGCCGCCGAAGCCGGGATTCGATCCCGAGACCTTCGAACCAGCAGCCGAGTACCATAGCCACTAGATCAACTGGGCGGGGGATGACGGAAGTTCGCTTAGAAATGCTTTGCATTTAAAATGAGGTATACTACGACAACAGTAGCATTCATTAGTGTTAAACAGACTGCAATGATAAAAAATTATACATATATATTTAAAACATGACAATAACCATGGGGGCAACCACTATCAAATAATACTGACACGAATGCTCAAGAAATTCTCATAGCACGCGTACAAAAGTCTTCCAGAGCCCCAGTATTGCAAGACGCCTGAGAGAGTAAGAGGACAAGAAAATGTTCACACAACCGCAAAAGAAAAATAAAAGAAAATAAAGGAAAACAAGAAGAGAGTTTGTGGACGCTCAAACTTAACCTCTGAAGCCCGTATTCATAAACCGATCTCACCTTACCTACAAAAGTAGACCTTTCATAAGGTTGAGGAAAGTATAACTACGAGAAAACTGTGAGGTGTGTTTCAGAAAGCTTTCTTATTGGGCGATGATGATGATGATGACGGGCCTCTTTTATGGCGCTCACCCACTGAGGGGGACCTTTGTGGATGGTGGCTTTTTCTTCGTTAGAAAATGGCATAGGAGCGAGGCTGTGAAATTTTTCTAACCCATTCGTTGGTTCATTAGCAAAAAAAATAGCTACTTGCTCTCCTAAACAATGAAATATACGGAGAAATACATATACGTATTCGTTCCGAAAAAATCTGCTAATTTCATTCGGCGCGCGTTTCTGCAAGCACAGGAACAACTGAACGGAGAAGTATGCCCACATCGAAGTAAAACGTAAGAGCCATACAAATAAGAAAGAGAAAGCAGAAAGCATGTAATGAAGAAAGAGAGAAAGAATAAAAAACGCACGCAGGAGGAAAGAAAGAAAGAAGGGAAGGAAGAAAGAAAGAAAGAAAGAAAGAAAAAATCCACGCATATTCACAGAGTGAATGATGATGAGTGGGCGAAGCTCCGGAGGTTCATCGTAGATCGTGCCGAGTTCCGGATTAATTTAGTTAACGGGCACGCTACGAATCCTTATGGTTCAACTACGCACAAGTGAAATCTCCCACCGGCACTTCATTAAAGTCAAAATCCAGTGCCTATATATATATATATATATATATATATATATATATATATATATATATATATATATATATATATATATATATATATGGGTGGCCGGTGAACGGTTCTCCAGCGCGAGCTGTCGGTATTTTCAATCAAGAAACTCGCTAGAAGACGCTGCCTGCGCCAGCGTGTCTCTCGCGGGTGAGGGCGCGTTCTCCTTCTTTGCGAGCTGGTAGAGTGTTCATTTAAGAAAGAGCGTTTCCATAGTCAACGCGCGCCTTTCGCCCTCTCTCTCTCTCTCTGTCTCTCTCTCTCTCTGTCTCCCTCTCTCGCACAAGACAGCCAATGGAAGAGTGAGAGAGCTCGCGCGCCGGGAGGCACGCGCCGAGGGCGAGCGCGAGCCTCCCGGCGTTGCATGGGGTTGCATGGTATTGTTAGTGGTGTAGGTTACACGGTACGACGCGTGACAACCGACCCACAGCTTAAGGAGCTTCGCCCCTAAAAACGTGCTTCCAATAGCGAAGCTGTTCTTGCTCGCCGTGAAAATTAGCTCGTATTAGAAACCATCATCTTCATCATTAGTTCTGGGCATTACTTCTATGCAATACCCCAATGCCTGGCTTTTGCACGTGCCCTTCTTGCGCGCATGTCCTAAGCCCACTGTAACACTGGTAAAACTGCGGCTGGCTGGCAGTAGCAAAGTAGTGGAGCTCCCGTTGTCATGTCAATAAGAGTAGAAATTAAGTTTACATAACAATAAAAAAGAACCTCAAGCCAGTTCAACGCCGTGAAAACAGCCGGAACAGCAAGGCAGTTCTTTTGTCTTTAATTGTGGTTTAACTAGAAAGGATGTCAAGATATGTCCCCGCGGAGGATGGGGGTCGAACCCTCGATCAACTTGGAGCTAAACCCTTCTTGATGCAGATAAAATAGAGGTGACATGGCGGCGCTTCATAAACTCGAAAAAAACAAACAGAACAAAAACGCGGCAAGCTGCTGAAAGAGCTCGATCGAAATTCAGTTTTGATAACACAATCTGCTACGCAGAAAAATCGTCAAGCGTCTCAAAACGCTTAAGTCCACACGGTACATTGACCAAGTGATATTTTCCCGCCTGATCAAGCACGATCTGCGGCACAGAGGCGAGAGCGCCGGAATTCGGTTCCAGAGACCAGATGTTTAAGGCCCGTATTCGCAAGCCTACCGTATCCTTATCGCTCGTTCTCATTATATTCCCTGTGCGCTTATCGTGCTTCAAGAACAAATAAGTTCATTCAAGTCTACAAAGAAGCCTTATGATAGTGCTTCGCACTGATTACCATTTAAATGCCGTTAACGCGCATGATGGTACGGGCGCGATAAGGAAGACAAGCGATAATGATAAGATAGGTTTACAAATACGAGCCTTTCATCACGGTGGTTACGGCGATTCAATGCAGATCCCGAAGACTCGGTTTCACACCAGGCCGCGTCCGTCGCTTTTCGATGGGTGCGAATGTGCTAGACGCCCGCGTACTGCGATGTCACTGCACGTTAGGACCCCAATAAAGTCCCTCGATCTTTTTTTCCGGAAAAAAATATCTAGGGACTTTAGACCCCAGGTGGTCACAATTTCGGGAGCCCTATAGGTGATGCGCAAAGCACCGACGACGCCATCTGCCGCCACGGCTCGGAAGCGTTGGTGGGTCCGGCCGAGCAGTGTTCCCGCGAGCGTGTACGCGAGTGAACGGATGTATGTGCTTTCGTCGTGATATAGCGACTCTGTTGGGCTTCAGCGATGTCGAAAAATAACTGCTGCGTTGTCGGCTGCTCAAACACACACAAAAAATCGAGAGGAACGCACTTCTACAGGTTTCCGGTGCTATTTCATGAGCGAGAGCGATGGCGGCGGTGGATTGCGGTGGAACACTGTGCTCTTTCGCAATGATGGGGACGAACTACAAACTACGATTGATGACCTACACAGGGAAAGTATTAAAATTGGATTAAAAATGAATAGGCAAGAGACCAAAGTTATGCTCAATAGCCTAACTAAGGAACAGGAATTTAAAATCAACAATGAACCCTTACAATGTGTAAACGAGTGTGTATACCTGGGACAGTTAATAACAGGAACTCCTACCCATGAAAAAGAAATTCTCCGTAGAATAAGGATGGGCTGGAGCGCATTCGGGAGGCATTACGACTGGATTACGACGGGAGACATTATGACTGGAAACTTACCGCTTTCACTAAAGCGAAAAGTATTCAATCACTGCATTCTCCCAGTACTAACGTACGGTGCAGAAACGTGGAGGATAACGAAAAAACTAGAGATGAAACTAAGGAGCACGCAACGTGCAATGGAAAGAAAAATGATAGGGGTAACGCTAAGAGATAAAAAACGAGCGGAATGTATCAGAGAACAGACAGGAGTAGCCGATATTATTTTATCAATAAAAAGAATAAAGTGGACCTGGGCAGGACATGTCACGAGGAGGAAAGTCAACAGATGGACAGTGAGAGCGACGGGATGAATACCAAGAGAGGGAAAACGCAACAGGGGCAGGCAAATGGTTAGATGGAATGATGAAATTAAAAAGTTTGCGGGCATAAAGTGGAACCAACTCGCTCAGGATAGGGTAGATTGGAAATCGTTGGGAGAGGCCTTCGTCCTGCAGTGGACTTAAACAGGATGATGATGATGATGACTGCCTTAATAAAGCAATCGCGCTTTGTTTGCGGTAGTGTTAGAACGATTACCGTGTTTTTATTTCTCCATTTATGTCGCTACGTCTTCAGCGAACGCTGCTACTTTTACACTTGGTCGCTACAATGCACATGAGGTTGTTATTACTGATAAGACGCGATGCTATGCTCTCTTGAAAAACGAATGGCGCGAAGCGCAATGCCAGAGAATGTGGGGCAGGTGATGGCTCCTTTAAAAAAGCGCCGTGGAATCACACGTGTGCTGCACGAAATCGGCTGCATTCTACCTGTTGATGGCACTGGAATCCGATCACCGCGGTGCAGAATGTTCGCTGTGCGGTCGCCTCAACTAGATGCATGTTGGCTGTGAAACATGGCACCTGTGCGCATTGAAGCCTTTGACGATCACGTAGAACCTGACGCCATTTTGCAACACTTGGTAATAGCTTGCAAAAAACCTAGCAAATACGCAGCCAAGCTGCTATGACAAGCTAGGTGACCACCAGCTCCGCAGTGACTCAGTTTCGCACCGCTAGCGAGATATTTTTTCATAAGTTTCATAAGTTTTTTCATAAGTTTCATAAGTCGCCACGGTGGTCTAGTGGCTACGGTACTCGGCTGCTGATCCGAGGGTCGCGGGATCGAATCCCGACCGCGGCGGCTGCATTTCGATGGAGGCGAAATGTTGAAGCCCGTGTGCTGTGCGATGTCAGTGCACGTTAAAGAACCCCAGGTGGTCAAAATTTCCGGAGACCTCCACTACGGCGTCTCTCATAATCATAACTGGTTTTGGGACGTTAAACCCCACAAATCAAATCAATCAATCGTGCTGGTTTCAAAGTTTTACCAGCGCTGACGCTTCGCATGGCCGCACCCGTGAAATCCATGCGCCGGTGCGACAGCGCTCCCTCAAAATGTACTATATGAACACATGGCACGTAAACGAAGCTACTGTGTCGAGAAAAAACGTTGGTCCACGCGTCAACGCATGCAGGCATTAGTGATCGGGACGTTATAAAGAAAGCGGTGTACTTAAGATGAGCTCCACTTCGTAGGGGAGCTTGTTGACGCTTGTCTGTGGCAAGCACTTGGCGCGTATGGTGACATTGTCGTCCCACGCAGCAGTGACATCGGACACATGTCCACTATTATGAAGTGCGGCTACTTTGCGCACACTATCGCCGCAAAATTAATTATCTGTGACGCGCACAAGCGGAAAATCGCACGCGCGCACTTCCGTCATGCTTGCAGTGAAATGAGGCGTCTGCTACGCGACCCACCAGCGGTTCCAACGGCCGCCGCTACGCGGCTTTCAGTGGCGCCCCAATAGGCGCTGCGCATCGCGTATACTACAGCATGCCTCTCCCTTCCACTCTCGTTCTTTTTCCCGCCACCCCTGCGGACGCTCTGGCATGCTCCCTACAGGGGTACAAAGAGAGAGAGAGAGAGAGAGAGAGAGATAGAGAGAGAGAGAGCGAGGTAAAGCGTCTTTTCTTTAAATCGCAGGTTTGCTGCACAAATGTTAACAGCGTGTGTGCGGGTGTGTCGTTGAGCCCCGACACATGGGACACCTAACTTTTCTTCAACCTGGATACCGCCGTACTTGCCTAAGTAGTAGTACTGGTAATAATAATAATAAAAAAGACACGAAATGCGAAAGGCGGCAGCCGACATATGGAGATATTTGCCATTTGTTAGCCTGGAAGAAATGACAAGCCAGGAAGGTGGACATTACCAAACTATAGAACTGTGTCGCATGCAGATATCTCCGCGTACATTCGCACAGCTGATATGAAAAAAAAACGTAATTACGTACCACTCTCATACCGCTTTGTCAATTTCAGACATGCAGTTATCGTTGAACCCAGCGTGGTCATTGGCCACTCCCGAAGAACAAGAAGCTCTCAGGAACGACGTCACAACAGAAGTATTGAGGTGGACCAATGAGACGGCGTACTCTGCAAGACCATCGCTCTACGTCATACACGCGAGGAAGCTAGAAAAATAAAACGCACAGCAGTAAATCTTATTTTCTCGTAGTAGTTTGTAAGTGGTTTTGCAAACATCAGAGTCTTGTGATTCATCTACGTCACACATGTGCCATCCAATGACTAGGTACGGTCTTGTTAGTCGCTAAGACCGACTCCCGCACTAGAGACTTTCCTCTGGAGTGTGGCTATATATATTGCCTGGAAAGTATATATCTAGGCGCTCTAGTGTGGCAATGTTCTTGAACTTGTAAACACGTAGTATGTATTTCTTTTTTTTTTCTGGCAGAGACAACCTTATGAATAGAACAGACAATTAGGCCACGGAAGTCATGGGGGGCGCTAATTTGTAGTTCCTACCCTATGATAGTAGTTATGAGATCAGTGGAAAAAGGTTAAATGTCAATAAAATAGTTTTTCTTTTACAAAGAAAATAGTCCTTCATCCATTTCCTTTCATTTGTTTCTGTACTGGTGTAGCTGCTTTTATCGTGACGATGTTGGTTGGTTTTTCGCACTGAGTAGGCATTTAACGTTCCGTCTACTTGAGAGTCAAGGATTAGTCGACACCTTATGTGGGAATGAATAGGTCATTACATCATATCAAGAAAAAAAGAAGATTCATAATATTGAGCCCTCGACCGAGCATGTAAACGTCTACTCAGCCATCGTTGAACTTATGTCTTCTGTCTGCACTACTGCATTCTATGATTGTAGATGGTGGTACGAAAGGCTGTGCGTGCCAGGCAACAAAAATCTGTAATCAAGCAGATTACTGCAGTGAGCCGAAGGCCCTCACTACACGATATCAGTACGAGCCTATAACTGGCGGCATCCTGAACACGCTATCACTATGCCGACACCATTAGATTCTGCTGGGCCACTAGCCATGTTGGGACCCCCCCCGAGACAAAATAGCTTATCAACAAGAGGCAATAGGAAACTGTCGTATTATCTCGAGTGGAAAAACGGTGTTCAAGCTGTCTGGCAAGCACTAACGTTTAACTGGCAAAAATGATGGAGATCACGTAACGTCATGATCAAGTCCCAGCGTAAAGGTTCCGTGCTGACGTCGCGATAACGTCATCGCATGAACTCGGCGACATTCTGCATTTCAGAAACGTGTAATGCCGTAAAAGGCATCAGTTGTGCGCTAACGCAAATGCATGTAGGGGCTGGCGTATTGTAGCACTGTGACTTTGCGTATGCTAACTTACCGCATCGTAGGCAAGGTACAAAAACGCACATTCAACGCACCTAAAGGCTGCGTATTAAATGCCATTTTTTTAAAGCGTACGCTGTATCATTTACGCCTGGCAAGCATGAAGTATATGCGGAATAGTTTTTGCTTCAATGCAATGAGTTTGCAACCCGTAATTAGTTTTATTTGACGGATTTCTGGAGCTTTACATCCCAAAACCACAGTACGGTTATGAAAGGCACCATAGCGGATGGCTCCGGAAATTTACGACCACCTGGGATTCTTTACCTTGCACTGAAATCGCATAGTACACGGACCTCAACATTTCGCCTTCATCAGTATGCAGCCGCCGTGGTCGAAAAACACTAAGTTTGTTAACCTCTATACCACGGGAGAGGCTAAGTAAATATTTAATGGACAATATTTTCCCACATAGTAGCGTTGTCAACGCGTATACGTTTCAACTAGCCTCATGAAAACCATTTATTGCAGCCTACCCCGTAATGCACAAGGATATATTGAGGTGAATTTTGTGCCCTAAAAATTTATTTAGTAATAAGGCTAAGTAAGCGACGGTAGAAGAAGCTAGGCTGCTTAAGCCATCGGCGCGAATAATAGAAGCAGACAAAAACCAAACGCGCGGACGCTTTGTGAAGCGCGTATGGAAAGACCACCCAGAAAGAGACAAAGGAAATGCGTACTCTACAGTCGGCAGCAAAATAGTACGGACCACGCGAGCGCGTGGCAAAGCTGCGGTGTGCGCCATCTAGTGGCGAGCTGTACGCTTTCGAGGAGACTGCTGTGGCGATGGAGGAAGGGAAAAGAGGCGAAGGAGTCAAGTGACAATCTCGGAGCCTCGTGATAAGGAATTTAGGAGGAGGATCTCGGGAAATAGACCCTGGTCACGTGATAGGAAGGCGGTTGATTTATACATGGTCAAGCGCCACTAAATGTTACCGTGTCCAAAGAACCTTGACCAGCCTGGCAACCATATGAACCTAATTCCATTCAAGAGGCACGGCGCACACAACGACAGAGGATGCTGGCCTGCTGAGGGTAGCGGAACGACGTGACGTAGACTCCTAGTTTTCCTTCGTGCCTCAAGCACATTGCTGTGGTCGTGAGCAATGGTCTCGATTGCAGGCTGCTCGCCACTAGACGGCGCAGGCGGCAGTTTTTGTACGTGTTCGTGAGACTCGCATTATTTTGCGGCCGACTGTACAAAAAGCGAATAATGCACTTAGCATCCGCAACTTGCGAGGACATTATGCTCAAAGTTCAAGCGCGTGGTAATAAAGCAATGCGCCAAATAAACAAAATTTTGAGTGAGCATTCCCGCCGAACTTGTGGTGGGCTCATATTGCAAAGTACTTACGGATATCAAGCTGTCCTTTCAAATGTGGTAGCCTTCACAGTAGCAAGTGCGCGATATCTCCAATCATTTGGAAATACACTCTGGCATGAGTTTCCCAGGCGTAGGTATGTGTGGAAAAAACACTTTGAATGTGATGCATAAAAGACCAACGCAGGAGCTTAGATCGCTTGACTGTGAACGACCTATTTGGAGCGCACAACGTCCTTAAGTTTACGAGCAGTGACGACACGCGATCTGTGAACGGACTGTGTCCGAAAGTGAATTAATTGAAATTATCGTAGCCTCGCAATGACACGTACATTGGGCAAATACGGGAAAATACGGACACGTACGACACGTGCCATATATAGCCAGATATGCATATATGGCCATATATGCATATCTGGCTATATATGGCACGTGTCCGTACGTGTCCGTATTTGCACAATACGCATAAGAGTCGTACATGGCATTCCTCGTGTGTGTCTTTCATTGCCACATATGTTTCTAAAACAATCTGGGCAAATACGACCACATTCGGCACGTGCCATATATAGCCACATTTGCCCAATTCCTGATATGGCCACATATAGCATTTTTGTAAGGGAGGGCACAAAGCCGCTCACCATGCAGACAGCTTTCGTTCGCTGCAACCCGGTGTCCGCAGCGGCGAGCCGCGTGAACGTAATGTTCAGTAGTACTGTAGTAGTTAGATGCATTTCCTCGCTGACATTACACAGACTCGGCAGCGTCACACGTTCGAACCTTCGACAACTTTGGCCAGCGCGTTGCCTCGGCGTGCGCGTTTGTCACGCCGGATATGCTCCGTGCAGAAACCTACGCCTGCCTTCGCCGTCTCCGCAGCAGACGCATCAAAAGCGAAACTCCCCAGTCGACTAAATCGACCGCTTGCCTATCACGTGATCAGGGCCTATTTCCCATGATTCTTTCGTTTAAATTTTTTATGACTAGGCTCCAAGATTGTCACGTGACGCCGCCTCCTAGTTTTTCTTTCCTTTATGCTTATCGTAGCCTTCTGACGACGTCTTTCAAGCCACTCACCATGTTCCTGTTGTCGCCCTGGCCTGTTATTTTTGTTGACTTGTCGATAGGCTGATACCAGTCCATTAGCCTCAGTGTGTGGTGCCGCGCCTAGCTTCGGCCACGTCCCCAGAATTAACGTGTGAGTAGTTTAAAGATTTTCGCACCGGTCACTACATTGCCATCGAAGTTCTCGGCTGACAGACGTGACATAACAGCCCGCAATAATGTAAAAATCGGCGTTTCCCCTCCGGGAGATATTAAGTACTTCAACGGCAATGTGGTCGCAGCACAAGAAAAAGGTTTGCTGTGGGAGTTACCTTCTGAATTGTGTTCGCGTTCATGTGCTTGGATCAAAGCTTCACAAGTTGACCCTGCGATTTCAATGGCACACGAATCAGGCTCGACACCACCGAAACTGAATGAAAGATTGATCAGCCAGCAGCAAGCATGCACAAGCAAAGGATATGCATTGCACGCTCATGCCGTGGGAAACCCACCGTATGAAGGTCAGTTACGAAGACTACTGGAAGCGTCACCGAAATTTCTCCCGCCCCTTCAGGCTCAACCCAAAGAGCCACCGCGCCCGCCTCAGAAAAAGCGGAAAGCTGCACCGAAGAAATCAGCCCCGAAGAATGAGACGGTAAGCGTTGTCTATCCACCGTTATCAATGACCGCGTCGGCAACTGCAGTGTCTAACCCCCTAGCGGATTTGACAAGTGATTACAACCAGCAGTGGTCCCAGATCTCGAACGTGCTGCTGTGCAATTCCCTCGATCCGACGTCGGATGCGTCGCGGACTACCTTTGGAGCTCCTGTGCCTCCCGCCTTCTACTTTCGAGATATCCCTAAGAACGACCACCGTTCAGAAGCGGACAGGCTTGTCCAAGATGTGTGGCCGGAGTGAAGTGTGACAGTGAAACAAAATGCAACTGTATGCGTCGTTGCAAAGCACCCTCGCTAACTTGCAACGATATGTTAGACGAGTTGGTGTTTTCTTTGGGCGGTAAGTGTAGCGCGAGATACCGTCACTCAGAAGTGCTGGAGGAGCGTTTGGACGTTTTCTAAGCTTGTGGTGTCATCGTTTATTTCCGCGCTTTAGACGTGTTTTTAAGCAGAACATTATACTGTGCGGAATGGTTTTTTTAAACTTGGCTGTCAGATGTCCTTTTTTTTTCCAAGCTGCGGGTACGGTTGGCAAAAGGAGCACATCTATCTCTGGATTTTGAAAATTTTATTTTTCTGTGGCGTTGCGACCGTTAGCGCCAGTATTCTTGCTATAAGACATCGAGTCGACGCCCACTTCAGCTTTTCAAAGATACTTATGGATTTCCAATGTGCCCAAAGATTTCTCTGAAATTTTCGACAGCATCAGTGGCAGGCAGCATCAGCGCGCTTTACTGGCCTCACCGTATTCGTGCGACGACCATGCGACAGCGTTAGATCACTGCAGAACAATAGGCCACGGGTAAATTCGCTGCTTTTCTATTTATTGGAATTCTGTGGATTTAAGCTCTTAAGCTAAGACGTGACTGAAAGGCAGGTCATAATGGGGGACTACGGATTGACACTAGCCACTCAAGGCTCGTTACCGTGCCAACTAAATCTAAGTACACGGGTGTTGTTGCATTACGTCACTATTGAAATGTTAAGTTCTGAGGTTTTACTTCCCAAAACAATGCTGTGGTTATGAGAGACGCCGTAGTGGAGGGCTCCGAAAATTTCGACCACCTGGCGTTCTTTAACGTGCACTACATCGCACAGTACACGGGGCTCAACATTTCTCCTCCATCGAAATGCAGGCGCCGCAGCAGCAGTTCGATCCCGCGACCCTCGAATCAGCAGCCAAGTACCATAGCAACTAGACCACCGTGGCCGGGCCACTATTTAAGTGTGATGTCCGTGACTGGGAATGGAGAATGCGTCGTTCACCATAGCACATAAGGTAACACAGCCAAGGGCATCTGCTAAGGTAAGGTCTCCAAACAATTGTAAATCATCATCTTAACATGGCGTCGTGTTGTTTTCGTTTTAGATCGTAGTGATATCCGATGGCTCGGTGCTTGCTATGCAAGTTCTTTTTTGTATTCCAATGGAAATTTCGCAATTGATTTCTTTTTTAGTCGGCTGTTTGTTCCTAGCTTGCTCTGCTTTTCTAAGGCCCCGCCGTGGTGGTCTAGTGGTTATGGTATTCGGTTGCTGATCCGAAGGTCGCGGGATCGAATCCCGGCCGTGGCGGCTGCATTTCGATGGAGGGTAAACCTTGAGGCCCGTGTGCTGTGAGATGTCAATGCACGTTAAAGGACCCCAGGTGGTCGAAATTTCCGGAGACCTCCACTACGGCGTCTCTCATAATGTGAGCTGGTTTTGGGACGTTGAACCTTACAAATCAATGATAAGACCTACTCTCCTAAGAATGGTGCCTTCGCCTCTGCTGCTGAGTTCAAGGCAGTCACGGGAGATCAGTTTTGCAGAATCCGACAAGGTGGGATTCCGAGTTGGTGAAAAATAAATGTGGCGTCCGCCCGTGTGTAGCACAAGGCTACAGAGAATGATCTGTACACGTATTCCTCGGAAAGAAAAGCTTACCTGCCGAAGAAAAATTAGTCGTGATCCGAGGATCCAATCCGGGACCAACACTTTCACGGGGTGGTGGGAGCTTCTTAGCTGAAGAAAAATTCCCCCTGGCCCAGAGACCAAACCACGAACAACATCTGTTCTGGGACAGGCGTTTGTCGCGGGTTCGATTGCTGTGCCAGGACAGGTTTTTCAATTTGGAATCTCGTATTTATGAGAATTCCAGGCGGATTTATTTTGCAAGCATTTTGCTATAAACAGGCGAATCACGCCTACTTCTTCCTTTAGGCCAAACTTAGTACGAAAAAAGACATTTTCCGGCCGGTAAAACTAGGTTTCACGAGTACAGCATCTGTGCAGCGAAATGCCACTATTGTCTTCAAATGAGCTGCCGCTGGCTATGGTGCTCTCTTTCTTACGAAAGCAACATGTCTTCCTAGCGTTAAAAAGTGCAACGGAATCAAAATACGCGAGATATGTGGGTTATCACTGAAGTGTAATACGATAATGCGCAGTGTAGCTACTTCTGCACTGTTCCACGCGTTTGTAGGTATTAAAGAGAAAAGCAGCTTGTGTACGTCACGCCGCAGAGGGTGGTAAAGAAGTAAACTTTCATGTGGCACAGACTTTTTCCAATAATACGTAGCGGAACGTATCTTCAGTGGACATGTGAGCTCAAAAAACAAATCAGTGGAATCATGAGAAGCAGTCGGCCGGGTAACGACACGAACTCAATTTTCTGTCAAATGATCAAGACATAATCGTGAAACGTGATCCACAGCAGCTTCAAAACGTTCTCCCCTTTCCGTGACGTTTAGCCTTCATTGTCAATGTTTGTTTCGTAGTGAGAGCAATGTTCACCTCCTATAGCTCAGGTTAATCGTACCTTGGAGCAGAACATGACCGTTAAGATTCCTCCGTACATTTTGAATTGCGCAGAAATGTTTTTAACGTGGTGATGGTGGCGTACTGCCAGCAGTTTTCAGAAAACATATGGCAGAATAAGCACGGCAACTGTCAACCGATTTTACTTCAGGCGCACCACACGTGTGTACGCTCGTCAGATACAACGCGCAAAGGATGCGCAGCGCGCGAAGTTTTTCATGTACTGCTGTTGCACAGAATCACAGGAGAATCTGGATGTTGACTTTCATTGCGTCGAAAACATAATCAAGGAACACGGATGCAGTCATCATGTTACTTCCTAATCTGATACGTCGCGAGCATTTCACAGGCTAATGACGTTGGGTCATAGATATCATCGGTGTCCCACTGAAACACACACACACACACACACACACACACACACACACACACACACAAAAAAAACAACAACATATAGTTCGATACCTGCGTCACCACAACACAACTATTACCTACGTACACTTCCCCCGATACCTTCATTTAAAACCAGCCCGCGCATTCTTCATGCAATTGGTGACCCTAATGCGCGAATCCACTGTTGTCACTCCTTCACCTTCCCATTCCGCAGACGCCTCCTAGTTTCTTCTCATCACCTTACAAATCTTACACACACGAGGTATCGTATTGGATGCTGTACGACATAGCCGTTCTTCAGCCTAACGATGCCGAGGGTACCTCTACGGTTATGACGCCCGCACCAACCATCAACCATATTATATCATACATCACCTCACTGCAGCTCACTGCATTGTTGCTATGTGGCTTTGTAAAATGACCTGGCTACCTGTCTAGTCTTTAACCACTTGCAGGCCTGAGCCCTCCCTTCCCTCCATTCTGACAACCTTCACCTGAACTTAACCGGCACTCCATAACAGCCTGTCTCCTCAAGCATTTTTCCTTGTCTCCAACTCTTTGGATCGTCATTTTCCCATTGCCACCACGCCTTCGTCAACTGAACATGTTCTACATGCGGGAGTCCCTGGTCCCCAAGTCATCTGCTGCACAAGGACCGACTCCTTTCGTCCGCCTTCTCATCGCCTTGCCCTTCGGCACCAGCACCACGTGAAGGGGACACGTTCTTTACAGTGAAAGACAACCCCCGACAGCAGCATCTTGTCTATCCACCACAAAAACACCTGGACTAACCCATAGTTTATACAATTGGTAGTTGCTCAATTTTCGCGATAGGGCATTATGTTTGTTGCATTTCACGCATTTAAAACATATACATTGGCACATCTGCACTAAACTATACCCGGAAGCCTTCTCTGGTAGAAATTCAAATCGGCATTATCGTAATTGGCATGATCTTAAACTTTCACGCCTGATTACGCGCAGATTGACCCCTCACTGCTTTGGCCTCCTACACCCTCCCCCACCCTTTTTGTTGGATAATTGGCTCTCCCTCGAAATGCACCTTTCGGGAATATTTCCCTTCTTTTTTTTATTTTACGATTGGCTGTAAGCCCGATATACCTTCGGGTGGTGCGGGCTACCCCCACATTATTTTATTTTAATTTGTTTTCGATCGCAGGGGGACAAATTTAACACACACACACACACACACACACACACACACACACACACACACACACACACACACACACACACACACACACACACACACACACACACACACACACACACACACACACACACACACACACACACACTTCAGTGAACACGATCGCTTTTTTGTAGCGCAGTTGGGACTTCGCCGACTCTCGTAACCGTTCCCTGAATGTTGTCATTTCTTGTGTGATTTTTTTGGGCGGAACACGCAGAAATGGTAATAACGACGTCGAATGATAAAAAAAAGCATGAGGAAATCGGACCATGCTGCTGCTACTACTGCTGTCTTCACATGCTAGCCTGCAATACCTAAGTGCAGCAGGCTGGGCATAGTATTAATATTTTTTTACAAGTAATTTATATATCCGTCCGCCATAAACCTTTCTCTCTTCACATGGAGTGAAGCACATTTCTGAATGACGTCATATTTTATGCGATTTCTGGAGCCAGCAGCACGTTAACAGAGCACTTGAATGAAACAGTGGCATAAAGGTTGATCGAGCAAGACTCATGTGACCACTGTGGCTGGTTTCTTCAGCACTCGTGCCTTGCTTGAGCGATGTGCTTCCTTGGCTTCACTCCGGCCTATCGTCGAGTGTATGGCAGCCTAGAATAATTGGCACAGTTCGCTCTCATCTGAGACGTCACCTATCGTATTTCATCATCATCAGCCTGTCTACGCCCACTGCAGGACAAACACCTCTCCCATAGATCTCCAATTATCCCGCAATTTATCCCCGCAAACTTCTTGTTATATCGTAGTTGCTCATCAGCCCTATAATGCTGTCGCCTCTAATGAAGGAGTGACACGTTATACTGAGGCGGTGCAAAAAGGGGCATGTTTCGGTTCCTTGACATTCAGTGTTAACGCTCTCTGCCTACCACCGCCTGGAAAGCTGTACGAAAAGAAAATGCGGGCGATCCTTCTGTCATAGGGATCGGTATAACACGAAAGTGAATCGTGTCTTCACAGAAGCTGTGCATAAACGGCAACCTGCAGCGTATCTAGAGGCGGCAGTTGGTTTGGTACTGTAGGCATGGTAACCCGCTGCAAGTATACATCAGCGCTACCTTGACACCACACAGGCCTGAAAGGGAAAATTAACATGTTTTGTAGCACAACGCTACAAGGAAACCCATACTGATTTCTCAGAAATGAAGCGTTCACTAGCTGGTGGCAGTTGCTTGCCAGCTCCGCTGTTCCATCAGATTTCACGGACATGGAACTGGCTTTAATTTTGTTTTATTTTAAATTCAGCGCCTGTGTACGGTTGTGGTGAAAGCTGGGCGTCTAAATCGTGTTCTTTTATGAGCACACGCCATCTTTTCTGTCTCCGTCGTCAAGTGGCAGAGTAAGTCAAAGAACTGTCATTGAGGTCCACCGAAGAGGCGAACTCGTCGCTCACCCGGCTAATCCTACGTCGGGACCGGAAGGTCTAGCTCGGTCACGGGCACGCCGGACAGCCATCATTTGCTTGCCCAGAGCGGGAGTCCGCAGAAGCGAGTCCCACTGTTCCACGCTGATCTTTGGGTATATTTACCAGTATTTCCAGAACGTGTGTGCTCGAGTGGACGTCTGCCCGCAGGACGGGCAGGCGTCGTCGCTATATACTTAGGGAAGAATATTGCGTAGAGAAGAGAGACATGGATTTCATTTCATCGCATTTTATTTCCTTAAAGACCCCTCTTGGGGGTGTTACATAAGGGGTGGATATATATATATATATATATATATATATATCAATTGTACAAACAGGGAACCACATATCTCAACTGCGCGACAGGTGATGCGTTACATTTTGCAATCATAAAGTAGGGCAGGATACATGCCGATCTACCATAGTCTAAGAGAAACGGCTTGCGCCCTATTCAATTCGGGGTGATCGTGCGGAAAGACCCTCGTAGACATGTAGAATAAATTGCTTACATCGTTGTTAATACTGGGAGCATCACGGCGACCGGGGGAGGGGGGGGGGCGTGAAGGAGTCGGTGCCTATTGCAGACGAAGCGTGGTCGGTGAGCTCGCGCGCAGCCTTGTGGGCAGGCTTATTGAAGTTCGGGGAAGCGCCTTCGATCGACCATAACCACCCCTTGATATTGAAGGCGAAAATGGTTTTTAAGGTAGCGCTATCAAATATGTATTTGATACATTACGAGACACAGCAATACTCTCTATTTTTGGGGGGATTCTAGGCACCAGTCCCATCTTTAGAGCAAGAATACTAAAATTTGTGAAATTAAGAAAAAGGACACTACCGCTTTATGGGGTAGTGAAGCGAGAATCTGTCTTTCTGAAATTATTCAGCGACCATTTCGCAAAACCTACACTCTGACGAGAGTAAGACGCTTGATAAGTTGCCCAAAATACGCAAGCAACGGTCGAGAATTGATTATTGAGCGTGTAGCGCTACTCAGGACGAGCGAAGACAGAGACGCAAGAGATAAACAAGAGGACGAGACAACAGGGACAGAAAGACATTTGAGAAAGAGATTCGTGAGCGGTCGGGATTAAACCAGATATAAACAGAGGCTTCGCACATTTCAGTTTCGCTGCTTTATTAGCCATACGGTGCGCACATAGGCAGTGTACTGTTTCCGCCTGTAGACTGCTTATTCTTTTCGCTTTCTCGCGTGCACGAGATACACCGAGGGTTTTGAAGAGAAGACGCTCTCGCCCGTGCTCCACTTCAGAACCTCGTTGGCAATGTCCTTGCGGAGGAGTTCCTTCTCTTCAGGTGATAGCGATTCCAGCACAGGAGTTATGGAGAGTACGCAATCTGCAGAGGAAAACAAGAAACAGCACAGTTGCTATATTGGTTCTACAGTACAATATGGGAATAGGGACCACGCAAAATAACCGGGAAACGCGTGAACGCCGCCCTTATGCTACGGTGGGGTTGCCGGCTGTTGAAACAATCGTTAGACTCTCCATTAGTAATCCGTATTATGCAGGCAACCTAATACGTAAACACGGGCTATAGCACTCGAGTGCTGATCCGAAGGTAGCGGGGTCGAATCCCGGCTGCGGCGGCTACATTTCGATGGAGGCGAAATGTTGATGTCCGTGTACTGTGCGGTGTCAGTGCACGTTACAGAGCCTCAGGTGGTCGGAATTTCCGGAGCCCTCCACTACGGTGGCTCTCATAATCATACCGAGGTTTTTGGGGACGTAAAGCCCGAGAAATCAGTTACTAGTTATAACCTAAGCACAGCCTGTAACATGGCGCATACAGGTGCGTCCAATCTCAAAGGCTGTGCGTGGAGAAAAGCCAATTTGCAAGGACCATCGATAGACGGCAGTTGCAGCGTGCAAATCGCTTGCCTTCGTCCAGGGTGTGTCAATCGTACGGACCTCGAAGGCAATATTTTGTTTGCAAAGTGATGTTACGAGCTATACTTGTTTTCAGCTTTTTCAACGTCAGATGTGCTGGCCACATTGACACGTAGCAACAGTGTGGCCTGCTGGTGGTTCACCCTTTCCCTTCGCAGCTTTTCCTCCAGGGTTGATTATATTCATGGAAGAAGGGAAATGACAAGGACATTGCATTGCGTGACAATGTTGAAGCTTATCATAAAAAAATTAAAGCACAGGACCATCGGCCTCAATGACGTAGCAGGCAAGCAGTAAAATAAGGCACGCTGAAGCGCTACTAAAGGTTATCGTTTCCGAGGAAGCTTGAGCAGTGCGGCAAGTTTGAATGTCTTAACCATAACCTAGAGGCACCGCTAGAAAAATAAAGTTGAAGGAGCGAATGATGGGAAAGAGCAACACTGGCGGAGAAGGAAGGGTTCGGCTTAGGTGGAACAGCAGAAGGTCTTGAGTGCTCACCGGCATGCGCTTGCGGATCTTTGCGCACGTTCACGTTCAGGTGAAGCAGCTCGCAGGTGGTAGGCGTAAGGCCAGCAGAGTCAAGGATTTCACGCAGGTAAGACAGCCGGGCCTCGTCGTCCTCCAAGTCGTAGCTTTTTGGCGTGAACTCGTCGAAGACCTTGGAACACAAAGGGAAACGCTGATTTCAAACCTTAGAAAAGGACCACACCATCTTGTAGTAACCGCAGTGTGAACTGCTCAGGCGAATATATAGACTTTATTCACGTCGTATACTGACGTTTGTTAAAGGGAAAATAAAGTGAAAAGATGAAGCGGTTTAGAATGATAAAGTATATATCTAGAACTCGAACGTCGTTAATTTCGCCATTTTATGTTCAATATTAAAAGAGGACATGAATGTCAATGTTTAGTTATTCGCACCGGAAGTTTGGAACCTAATCACGTCAGAACAGGGCCTATTTCCTTTTTTTTTCGTATCCTCGCCAATTTCCCTCCATATACTGTTTTGAAACTCACTGTCTCTGGCTTCATTACAAAACAATTTATGTTTTCTTACCGATAAATAGTTACGTAGGTCATAGCAGACATCGTCGTCAAGGATCTACGATGTTACACATATTAGTGCTGGAACTTCAAAGTGGCGTGTCACAAAAAAAAAAAACACGCAGATGCATAGCTTTCCCATTTTCTCAGGCGAAGGGGGAGGGGGGGAAGAGAGAAAGGCGGCATAAGAAGAAATAATTCCGCAATCGATGACGCAATCATCACCCAACTAGACCAGCTACAATATCCAGAACTACGGTGGCAAAGAATCCGTCGTAATGGCGGAATATGATATTGGATGATGTACACATCTTCAACAGGCCAGTACACATCAACATGGGTCCTGTTCAATTTCGTGATACATTTTTGCCGATATCGCGTTCTGCGGACTGCGCGACTCCACAGAATGTGGGTCGCCCCGCCACGGTGGTCTAGTGGCTAAGGTACTCGGCTGCTGATCCGAGGGTCGCGGGATGAAATCCCGGCCGCGGCGGCTGCATTTCGATGGAGGCGAAATGTTGAGGCCCGTGTGCTGTGCGATGTCAGTGCACGCTAAAGAACCCCAGGTGGTCGAAATTTCCGGAGCCGTCCACTACGGCGTCTCTCATAATCAGAACTGGTTTTGGGACGTTAAACCCCACAAATCAATCAATCACAGAATGTGGGTTCAAGAGGCCTGACATTGCCTTCAATATGCGCGAGGCTCTACGAAGGAATGGGGAGTACTTTTGTAACTGTACATGTAGCGGGCTGTCCACTTCGGTCGCCGCTTACTGGCCAGTCTCTCGAGAGCGCGCGCGGTGACTTAAAGGTGGGCGTCAGGATGGCTCGCGGTTTCTTTATTCACGTGATTTCGACGTCAGTGAACTATAGACAAGTATCCGTGCAAATGCGTGGGATAGAAAATGCGCTTCAACGCCGCGAGCGCCACCTCCCGAGATTCGCTGCTCATTACCCGAGATATTGGACAACGTGACGTTGTGAAAGCGGAAAGAAGTAGTCAGTATAGCTCCCCTTGTACACTCACGTGCGCGAATTTCTTCCAACGATCGAGGGCCGCCAGTTTTCTCCAGATGGCATACACTGCTGCCCAGGCGCTGAACACCAGAAGGCACTCCCCAGATGGTGCCAGCAGCCGTGACACGTTCTTCAGGGCCTCCGTTTGGTCGCTGGGCCAGCTGAGGCAGAAAAATGAGTACACCCGGTCGAATCTCCCGTACTTCCTGATGAAGTCGGTAATGTCATCGCCTATATTCAAGTAATCGTACTGGATCTTCGGATGTGTGCTGTTTGCGCGAGCGTAGGCGAGCATCTGCTCGGATGCATCTACTGCGATGAGTCGCCGACAGGGCGGGCATCTCGGCAACAGAAAGTCTCGGGTGAAGTCCCCGGTACCGCAGCCTATGTCCAGGAACTGCTGGTCGTCGGTGTTGTCGGCCGGCGCAAAAGCCAGGTTAAGTAAGTCTACAGCCTTGAGGTTCACTTCCCGCTGTAGCTCGTCGTTGTTGGCGTACAGCTGAGAGTTGTAGAGGAGGCTGCTTGACGGTGTCGTCGCCATTCCTGCGTGATACCAAGCGTGACAGAGTTTGTTAAGCTTGTACGGCTGGGCCTGTTGGTTCTAGTTATAGCAGTGACGCAGGACACTGCTGCGCGATGACATGGACAGTTGTAAAGGGTACGATAACGCCAGAGTTCAACAACTGGACTTCGGCAGCGGGCGTAGTTGGTGCCTCTCTACGAGTCCGTACCTCTGTTCGCCAGTCTCATGTTTTAATCAAGGCGTTAACCGCTACAGTTTCTGGCCTGGGGACCTTTCGTTGCTCTCGACGCGACAGCAAGTTTATAGGGCGGCTTCCATTTCTTGACCGCTGTGACAAAAAGTAGGGGTATGTAATGTAAATAACGGTACGAAAAGTAAGCTAGGGCTTGAAAAGCGCTTGAGGAGGTAGGCTTTGAGTTCATGTAACACCTGACTGGCGTCTGAGGTGTAAAAAACTGCTAGCAAAATAGAGCAGGAAATAATTCTATGATGTCGAACTGCAAAGTTGTAAAGTAACGTCGATAAACTTGAAGAAAAAGTTCCTGAAAGCTGTTACGTACTTGGAAGTAGAATGTCGGGTACCTATGGAAAGATTACGAAAGCGCTTGCATGTACTGGCTAGTTCGGACTATGCTAGCCAGTGCTGTCAGCCGTTACCGGTATATGACATGACTATCTATCTATCTATCTATCTATCTATCTATCTATCTATCTATCTATCTATCTATCTATCTATCTATCTATCTATCTATCTATCTATCTATCTATCTATCTATCTATCTATCTATCTATCTATCTATCTAACCTCAGCTCACCGTAAGGTGCAGACAGGGTAGCCTTCTCGGATACTTGATGGAATGGACGGCAAGCAGTTTTCTGCTGCGAGTACGTGAGAACTGAAGCAAGCTGTGGTTTAGCAGGAAATGTGCTATGCTCAAGCGTCGAGGGCAACTGAAAAGAGAACATGGTCGCGTGGGTGCTTTTGGTACCAACACCTGCTGTGAAAAACGTCATGAAGGTGTTACTATGTGAGCCAGAGCTCGTTGCCCAGTGTTAGCATAACCTTTTCTCTTTGTTCATTTTCTTTCTGAAAATAGCGCACAGCTGTATGATTTCCTCTCGCCTTCCACACCTACATGTTGTCTGTGATGCCGTTGGCTAGCACAGTGCGGCTATTGTCCTGCTTGTTCCTTAGTGTTTTTGAGCAGGCTCACAACGCTACTGATAAAGGAGGCTTTAGGACAACAGAGGACAATACCCTACTAGCAACTGAAATTTCATTAAAGAAACGAACCTGTACAATGGAAGAAATAATGGTCATCATTAAAAAAGACCAATAAACAATATCGATTCAATAAGAGCGCTTAGAGCGCATGCAATCACAACGAGGCGCGCGTCAAACATTCGGGGCTGAATGCGTCTGGTCACGTTCTGTCCACGTGAGCAACCTCAGATACAGAAAGCGAAGCACATGGCTGGCCGTGAGAACTGCTGCCAGCTTTTTGATTGGAAAGGCCGCAATAAGATCTCGTAAAAACTAGTTCTCGACAGTTTTTATTTTCTAAATAAAATTTTCATTAGCTAGCAGCGCCTCCTCCTGTGATCTTTTAAAATGTCTGTTTATAGTGGCGCTTTGCTGTCATGAACTTATACCAACATGCCAAACGGGCAGCCATCCTAAGGCGCAATACGTTAGGATTATTCGTCTATCTAGGTGAAGGGTCGATCATGAAGAACACGTGGCCAATTGATATGCAGGAAGGCAAGTCTTAATATACGTGTTTCACGAAACATTCATTGCGGTTGAGTCCTGTTTTGTTCGTTGCATCTACGTCCATATTGCAACGAAGTGAAAGAAATGCAGGAGGTACACTAAAAAAAAATTGGAGAACGCTTAAAGCTTCGCTCAAAAGAGTAGATAGATGGATGGATGCTATGCGCGTCCCTTTTATCACTGGGCAATGGCCCGGTGGGCTACCAAGGTCTACCTTTATTGTTTCGTCTACGAACGCTTGTTTTCCCACACATTTTGAGCGCGCACAAACATTTTTAAGCGCATTTCGCGAAAGAGATTTGTCTGCACCGACCTATTTTAGCTTCTACCGTTCCGCTGCGAAGGAATTATGTTATTCGAGCTAACTTGCTTTTCTGTGCGATCCGTACCTTTCGCCACCAATACCCTAAGCGCCTTTTACTGATCTCTATCGTCAACATGTTCAGCTTTCCTGTGCTATCCCTGAAACCAATGGCCTCCTCCAGGCCATGGGTTTGTGGTTATGCGACCTGGTAGAAAGCGATTACCCGAGCGCCATCTGGAGGATTTTTTGCAAGTAACTTACCCGTGCCAACGCAGCCTCGAGATCGAACACAGTCATCGCCTAGCGGCGATGGACGAAGTTCGCAAGCGTGGATAGCTCCTTGCGTTGTCTGCTAGCCACTGCGCTTTTACATGCGCTCGTACGTCGCAGATATCCTCCAATATTTTCCCTGAGCCGGTGGAGTGTGCCGGTGGAGTGTTGAATGCTTTCATGTATTCGTATCCAAGCCTAAAGTATTAGTTCCCGCGAAAATCACGTAACGAAATGACACGTGACATGTTCCCGCCAAAATCACGCAACGAAATGTCACTTGAGACGTTACCGCCAAAATCACGCAGCGAAATGTTAGGTGATATTCTTCCGCCTGCATGACGGAACGCAATGTCACGTGGTGTTACATGATGCCTGACAAATTACGGCTAGCTTTAAAGAGCTTCGCTATAAAAAGTGGCACGACAGACTTCTTACGGTTGGCTTTAACCAGCTTCGCTGCTACAGTCAGCTTATCGCGGCATGGTTCATGATTAGTAATGCATGCAATGTAATCCGGAAGACTGTTCCAATGGCCTGATGAAGTGGTGATGAGCTGAATGCCTGCGTTTGACCATGAATACTCATGAAAAGAAGTGTGTTGTGAATGCCGCGAGATGTGCCCACAAGAACATGAAGCGGCAAACAGTGAACTTTATTACTGTATATGTGCCTGTGAAAGACATAAATGAGCAATGATGCGGCGATTTTCTAATGACAGAAGTGCAAGGTAATGCTAGAATGATAGTCTTAGTCGCCACAGATGAATCTGGCTGCCCTATTCTGAAATGCTTGCAACAAAAGGACTCAATAATCTTCGCAACTGGCCTGGTATTCATAACATACACCTGTGTACGGACAAGAAAAAAAAACCCTGCCCCGCCATGGTGGTCTTGTGACTATGGCACGCGCCTGCTGATCCGAAATTCGCGGGATCGAATCCCAGTCGCGGCGGCTGCATTTCGATAGAGGTGAAATGCTGAAGCCCGTGTTCTGTGCGTTGTTAGTGCATGTTAAAAAAAGCTCAGGTGGTCGAACTTTTCGGAGCCCTCCACTGCGGTGTCTCTGACAAACATACCTATTTTTGCGATGGAAAACCACAGGAATCAATCAATCGTCGACAAACAAAACCACTCTAGTAAACAAAGAAAAATAACGTATTAGGCTCAGGGAACTCACACGCAGAAAGGCGTTTCCAGCTGTTCTGAGTGCGTTTCTTACTTCGTTGTACATATTCAGTTATTGCTCATAGCCATCTGGCGAGCGGATGCGTGTTGTCGGCTACACGAACTGACGACCAGTGTGCGCTGTCACAGTCACCGGCTGATCCGCGGGACACATTTACGAGGGGGCCGGATATCCTTACATATCCAGGCACAAGTGGCAGTTGGGCGAGTAGGTACAAATTATTTCTTACGCGTTCGTTGATATCTGTACTTTTCCGTAGTACCTCTTACCATAGAGTCGCGAAAGAAAACACCAAAAATCATCGACCCCTTTTCAGTCGGCGAATTAGAACGAGCAGCGAAGCTGCGGCCTGTTTCACCTAATTAAACACACCTATTAATATGGGCATTGTTACTAGTAGCAATATCATTATCCCTGAAGTGATAAACGCTGCTGACGTTTAAACTCTCAAAGATGTTATCCGGTCGCATTCACATCGCACCTTTCTTAATGAGTGGGCTTCACTGTGCAACAGGAAACGTGGAAAAGCAAGCTTACAAATCCCGAGCTCGCATCGCCTAAATTTGGCTTCACTTCTACTCACCAATGGCTCGCTCGGAAGACATTTTTGCAGGGGCGATATAAGCCAACTTATCAAGTGTTGAAGGCCCTGGGACCTTCATTTATTCATTTTTTAAATAATGGCTCTTGGAAGTGCCGATGAATTTTTTTGGTGTTACGAGACATCTTCATCATAGACAGCTTATCTTATGTACACTGCAGGACGAAGGCCTCTCCCAGACCTCTCCATCCTTTCCTGTCCTGCGCCAGCTGATTCCATTTGATGCCTCGAATTTCTCAATTTCGTCACACCATCTCACTCTGTCGTCCACGACTACGCTTTCCCCTTCTTGGTATCCATTTCGTCGTTCTAACTGTCCATCGGTTATATAGTCCTCTCATCACGTGGCCCGCCCATGTCCATCTTTTTTCTTCTTAACTTCGATTATTATGTCGGCTACTCCTGCTTGTTCCCTGACCCACTCGGCTGTCTGCCTGGCTCCTAATGTAACGCCTATCATTTTTTGTTCCATCGCCTGCTGTGTGGTTCTTCCTCTCTAGCTTCTTTGTCCACGCGATGTGTCCACGCAATAACAGGAACATTCCTGTCCTGCAGGTCTAACAACTTCGCTGTAAAAGGACGTGCACCCACCTTTGCTTTTGATAAGACTTCCTTCGCAATTCTATTCCACCCTTGGAAAAGGAACAGCGCAACCACAGGGACGACAAAAAACGGAACGTACACCACACCACGGAGCGCTGACTATCATGTGATTTTACTACGGCGAAAAACGTACATTAATACATATGTATGAGCGCCTCGTCACAAGCGTTACACACAGATAAAACACATAACACAAAAGAAGATGCAAAGGTCATCACCTCATGATAAAGAACACATGCGCAAAAGAATATGCAAATGTCATCACCACAAAATGCTGTGTGCACATTACTAAAACGTGAAAGTGAAAATGCGAAAGTAAAACGTGAAAGAGAGAGCTCCGCTAGCCGCGCGCTTTTGTGCACGCGCAGGGACAACATCGCTCAAGACTGGTGGATATAAGGAAAATCGTCCAGCTGATAGAGCAAGACCCTCATTCAACCAAGTAGGCGACATAATATAAATCAGCAGGATAGACCCAACGCCATGACTAGGTACGCGTAGCTCAATATATATTTTTTCAGTAATTGATGCCGGTTTTCGATTTTTTATACATCCTTACGAATTGCCCTCGGTGACACTTGGCGCTTCCTTCGCCGGCTTGACATATCTCCCGATCTTTGCCGGCCGCTCATGGGCTGCTTGCAGTTATCTCAGGTGACGCATCTCGCTGGCTTGTCGCCTTCGCGCATGCGCGGCGGAGGCGTACTACACAGCGCACTTCCGAAAACGCAGCAGATCACAAGTGCGTGTTCGCGATTGACAGAAGCTGTAACGCATTGGCAAGGTGTACTGTTTGCTGCTGCACGCTATAGACTCGCCTTCCAGCACAGCTTCAGGGGAACTGAAAGGTCCAGTACCTTTTTTCGATTCCGGAGACAGCACGTAAGCGGCTCAACGTTTCTTAAAGCCATTTTTGCGTATAGATTTGGTGGTTGGCGCTGCGGAAATTCGGTTGAAGTTTGCCAAATGCGTGCTGGAGCTAAGCCTATATCAGCACTGTTTCGCAAAATTCCCACTTCGACTGCTGCAAGTGGCGTTAATTAAGCGCGTAACATGTGTTCCGTTCTTCGTGCTTTGTTTGAACGCGTCTAAGAGTTACCCGGGCCGAAAACACTTTACGGACTCCACCTTTCTTTCGTTTTTCAGTAATTACAAGGCATGGTTGGCTCGTTAACGTTATTGGTTATCCTTACCGAGCCCCCGATGCCCGCAGTGGTTACACCTTGCTGGCTACGCACGTGCTTGACAAGCAACGTTTAAACCGACACTGCACCGTGCTCGTAGCGCGCTTTCTCAACTTCCCCATGTCGCTGTCTTCCATGTTGTCGTACCATTGGGCGCATATATGGGTCACACGTATCCGCGCAATCATTTGCGTGCAGTGTTTTTGGTTCGTTTGACTTCAGTGTTCCTCTCCTGTCGCATTTTCGTGCAGCGGAGTTCGCGAAGACAGTGCGAAGACGACGTACTGCAGCCGTCAGCACGGTTAACTCGAACGCTCCGCACCGTGGCCGCGACCGCCATGGACTGATGCCAGCGCCACCAAGCGTTGGACGCGCTATGTTTGCGGCGGTTGACGATAGATGGGTCACGGCACGATTTCACCGATGTATTTGTTTCGCTTCTGCCTGACCGACGCTTTATTTTTTTAGGGAGGTTGAACTCCTCGTAATTACGGCGAAATATGCATTCGCTTTCCTGAATTGCTCGTAATTGAGTCGCTGTCTTTAACTGCTCGTACTTAATGCCTGTTTCGGTACTTTGTACAGCCCGTAATAACGCCTAATTACTCTTTCGGTACTTACAGCTCTTTCAAATTACGCCTCGTCACTAGGCGGAGCTTCGAACTACTGGTAAATGAGCCTATTAATATTTGGTTATATTGAACTCATTCCAGTTACTCTTCATTAAGGTTAGGGTTGCTCGAGCTGCTACAAATTCCGCCTAATGGCTTCTTGGGTATCTTGAACTACTCGTAATTCAGCCTGAGTGCACTGTGGATGTCTTGAAGCGCTTGTAGCCGCTCTTTTGCTGTCTCACTATATTGAACTGCATGCCAGTAGTTACACTCACTTGCAACTTGGGGATCTTGAATTGCTAGTAGTTAAGCCTAGTTATTTCCTGGCTGTCCTGAACTAATTTTGAGCGCACTTATTTTGAGCAACTAATTTTGAGCACACAATCAATACGTATCATATAGAAAAAAACCCCCTTGAAGAAGTTCAGGCATGCAAATATTTAGGAATAACATTAACTTCCACTCTTAACTGGTCGACCCATATAAATAACATAAGCTCCACAGCACGAAAAAAATTAGGCCTTCTGAATCATAAGTTGGGCGAATCCCCTCCTTCCCTCAGATTGATGACATACAAAACAATGATTAGACCCTCCTTGGAATACGGCAGTGCTGTTTGGGATCCTTACACCCAGGTAAACATAGAAAAACTCGAAAAAATTCAAAGGTTAGCTGTCTGCTATGTTTACAAACGTTTCAGACGTCTTGGTTCACCTTCGGCTATGTTACAGTTGGCCGAATTACAGCCACTATCTGAAAGGAGGAAAGAGGCACGTTTGAAGTTTTTGGCTTCTGTTTATTTTGGTAAGTCCGGAATAAAAACTGACGGCTACTTGAAGAAGCACATCGGTCGAGCCTCACGGCACAAGCATAGTCATTACATCGAGCCTGTATTCGCAAGAACTAACTTGTATAAATATTCATTCTTCCCGCGAACAATCACAGAGTGGAATTCATTACCATCCACATCACCCATACTATGTAGTAATGTTTGATTTTTTTCCATTTTGTGTGTCTCTTTATGTACACCCTCTCCTGCTTGGACTACTGTCGGCAGTATTGTACAAAATAAAATAAAATAAATAAATAAATTAGTTTTTGAACTGCTTGTAGTACTACCTACTTACCCTTTGGACATATTGGAACTGCTAGTAATCGTGCCTGTAATAGCTGTTGGTATGTTTGAACTGCCCGTGTTTACACCTAGTTAAATTTAGATGTACTGAATTCCTAGTAATTTCCAGCTTGGGCTTTTTGAACTCATATAGCCTAATTGCTTCTTGGTGCTCTCGAACTGCTCTAAATACGCCTAAATGCAGTTTGAGCATTTTCAACTTATTGTAAAATCATGCTTAATGGCTCTTTCGGTATTTCGACCTGCCAATACACATGCCTGTTACCAGTCTGGCTATTCTATACTCCTGGTAATTACATGACATTGCTCTGAGTACACGGAGGTATTTTAACTACGCCTAATTGCTGATTCGGGTATTACTAGGTGCTTGTAATTACAGATAGCTGCTCTCTCAGTATATCGAAGTGCTAGTAAATACATTTAATCGCTATCTAGGGATTTCAAATGCTAGTGATTGTGCCTAATGAAATCTTGGGTATTTCGATGTGGATAGTATATTTTGTTTTCAACTACTTTTGATGATGCCTAACTTGTCATTATTCTGAACTGCTAATCATTACACCTAATTACTGGTTGCGTATTTTGAACTACTTGTAATTACACATTACCCCTCCGGCTTTCCGAACTCGGCAATTACGCCTAATTAATGTTCCGGTATTTTATCTGCTATTAATTACGCCATATCATTCAATGCATTTCTCGAACTGTTTGCAGATACGGCTAAATGATTGTGGGTATCTTGAACTTGTAATTACGCCTAACTATTCTATGCTTCTTTACTGTATGGGTATTTCAAACTGCGCATGGTTACGCCTAATTATTCTTCTGGGCTTCGAACTTCTCGTAATTATTCCTAGTTACTCTCTGGTTTCTCAGACGGCTCGTAGTTATTGCTCATTATTCCCTGGGTATTTCCTTATCGCAATTGCGTCGTTGAAAATTTCGAAGCTCCCGTAATTACACTCTGGTACCTCCTCCTAAAGCTTTTCGGGTACTTCGAACTGCTCGCGATTACGCCTTGTCTGCATATTTCTATTTTGCCGTAATTACGCGTGATTGTACGGTGCCTCTTTCGTACTGCTCGTAAATTGTCTTATTTCTCCGGATATTTTGCACTTCGCGCCAGTGAAATGGTGAGGTGGGTATGGTCCGCTGATTACCGGTCTCCAGCACACCAGTGAAATTGTGAGAAAGGGGTTGGGGAAGGAACGGTGCTGCGCCGATCTTAAGGGAAGACTGGAGCGTTGATGTAGACATGTCGGGTGGTCCCGTAGTGTGCTGGCGTGATCCACAATCGGGGATTGGCCATGCATGTGAAGCCCGCCACGGTGGTCTAGTGGCTAAGGTACTCGGCTGCTGATCCGAAGGTCGCGGGATCGAATCCCGGCCATGGCGGCTGCATTTCGATGGAGGCGAAATGTTGAGGCCCGTGTGCTGTGCGATGTCAGGGCACGTTAAAGAACCCCAGGTGGTCGAAATTTCCGGAGCCCTCCACTACGGCGTCTCTCATAATCAGAACTGGTTTTGGGACGTTAAACCCCACAAATTAATCAATCAATGCATGTGAAGGGTTAAGGTAGTGGAATTTTTCTACTTTCTCATTCACTGCCAGTTCTTCTTGAATTACCTGGATGGCCAAAAGCGGAACCTAGCATGGGCCAACACTGAGGAAACTTATTCAGGCAAGTTACTCGATATTATACAGTCAGGAAGAGAAAATCTGCTCATTCATGGTCATAGCTAAACGGTGCTCTGTTCTTCCTCTGCAGGTACTGGATATCTGCGGCTTGTAGGACGCACGAGAGATTAAAAGGAGGTGAAGTTGAAAGCAAGACGGCTCGTATACGGGCCGGTGTACAGCTGCGCACACAGTAATTCGGAGGGTCTCTGCCGGTTGAACACACCAGCGCGAAAGTACAAGTATGGTCCGCTTGCGCGCGGCCTCCCTTGCAAGCTAGTCTCGCTCCCTATGGCACCTAGTTGGGCGTTGTTTTGCGTCAAAATGTTTTCTCTTTGTACCTTATTGTTACGACAAAAAGTTTGGGGGTATCGGGGCCTGATAATCGCCTGACTTAACAAAGGATAAAAATTACGTAGGGTCACATATAGATTGCTAAAACGGAAGCAATGGTGAAAACGTAAATGAATTTACGTCATATCTGCAATTTTTTGTTGGTAATGGTCGCTAAACAAGTCATTATTTGTAAGTAGCGTGCTCATTTTCTTATTTGCTACTACGGTTGGATTGCTCCTAATTACTATGCGCTACCTTTGAAACTCGATCTTAATGTGGAGTGTCCAGTTTTACATACTGTCCAGGATCCTCCAGTTGATGTCAAGGAGCCTCGGTTACACGTTAGGAAATATTTGCATTTAATTGCTTGCTAATTCATTTTGGCATGGTTTAATCAGTGTCAGTGTTGGGTAGTGTCCGATGTTTTGTTATACTAATCACCGTAATTTGCCCTATATACTTCATTTAGTCTGTGGGGCTGGTGAAGTACTTGGTTGTTTAGTACCTTGACATGGTTTAACGCAAAAAGGAAACCTAAAGTAGGTTAGACTTACAAATTAATGTTCCTATTTTTATTCCTACCTGTGTAATTGGCACCTCGGGAACTCGACTGTCGAAGACTTCATCTTATGTTCAATATTTCGAGAAGATTAAGGCCTAAGTTCCGTCTTTGAACTCTGTGCCGAACAATTAAAGACATGACGTTACAAACCCCTCCTGTTCGTATTCTCGCCAGATTGGCCCACTCAAATTCTGGTGAAACAATCATGTTAAGTCTCTAAGTGCCTTAGAATGCAGCGCGTATCTTTTTTTTTTCTTACCCGTAACCTAAGATTTTGGCGTTGGTAGACGCCGTCTAAAGTTCTGACGTCACGTGTTTATATGGTGACGCCATAATGTTCGGACCTTTAAAACGTGCCGAAGCTCATTGCCGCGCAAGCATGAGCGCTTGTGCTCCAAAGCCTGTGCACGCGCGCACACAGCGCTTGCCAGAGAGCATCAGTTCATTCCCTCAGTTACAAAGCTAAAATGCACGCAACGCTGTGTGAAGTGGCACCTATTTAAATGCACGGGAAAGCGGTAAGCCTGCAAGCGAAGGTGCACACGCGTAGACCCTGCTGTTTTCCACCGGTGCTCCGGCTTGCTTTGTGGGCACCTGTACACAGGACGTGGGTGCAGTCACTCTGTTGGAATGCGCTATACTTTTGTACAGCTTTAATAAAAAGGACGTATGTATCCTATTAAAATCGGGCTGAGAGCATATGAGAACGTGCTCTGTTGTCGTCCTCTCCTCCCTTACAATTATTTTTACTATTCTTTGCGGAATTTTAATTAGAAAAGATACCCTTTTCTAATTCTGTCGCAGAACATTCATGCTTTAGCGTACCCACGAGCCACCACTTTTGTTTCCTACGCGCTTTCATTGTAAACCATTACTTCTGAAAAATTACTGGTTCCATCAGATTTTTCAATTTCTCATGGAGGCATTAGTAGTACCTTTCGCGGGCTCCAGAGTATAGAATCACTTCTTTCTGTTTATTACACATGTTATATATTACTCGTGTATCTTTCCACAATTCCCTCCGTCAGTTATTCTCGCCAACCATGCGCGGGGTATACCTCCGTATTCATTCCACGCACAAGTATAACTTCGGCTGTACTTGCGTAGTTGACCTTGTCTCCCGCACTGAACCTTTTGCGTTTTGAACACAGCGGCACCTTTTTGCCGTCCATTGCTACGTTGAAGGGCTGAAGCTGCGCAATTTTTATTCAGGTAAGCTTTTCGCGTTCTTTTCAGTTTATCGACGAATGCTTTAGGTGGAATTGTGCGTAATGTTGATGTTCCTTTTATGTTCGCCTGTGTACTAGTCCTTGAAGTGCCACGGTAGTTTAGCAGCTACGGTGTTGAGTTCTAAAGTCGGCAGCTCGAATCGTGAAAACATGGAACTCATTTCGCGAGGGGCAAGTCGATAATGGCATCCGAGTAGTCTGGTTTGAGTGTAACATGAGGGCGTCGATTGGTAATATCTGATGCGGAACCTTAATTGGGGTCATATTTATGTTGGTTTCCCAAGTTTCACGAGGAACTGCTCCTACCTTTATTCCCATGAACAGTCAAAATATATTAGATGCATCGCTGGAGGTCTTCGTGTTATGCCGCCATTCTTATGTGTCACTTTTTGGAGGCTGGAAGGGCGGAGGGGGCTAAGGAAGAAAGCATTATTTATAGAGGTGTGCGAATATTCCAAATTACGAATTTTCGAATAGCGCTTGCTATTAGATTCGATTTCCACTTAACCTTTACTATCGAACGAATAGTTCGGATAGTAATTTGGTAAGCAAGTTGCTGTCTCATGACAAGTGGCCCACTCCCGCAAGTAGAGCGCTTCGCCACATTATAACGATTTACTGCGGCAAAGATAAAACCCGTGCGCTGCGGCGAAGCTAAAACCCGTGCACTGCGGCGAAGCTAAAACCTGTGCGCTGCGGCGAAGCTAAAACCTGTGCGCTGCGGCGAAGCTAAAACCTGTGCGCTGCGGCGAAGCTAAAACCTGTGCGCTGCGGCGAAGCTAAAACCTTGCACTGCGGCGAAGCTAACAGTTGCGTTATGCGGCGAAGCTAACAGTTGCGTTATGCGGCGAAGCTAACAGTTGCGTAATGTGGCGAAGCTAACACTTGCGAACTGCGGCGAAGTTTCCTCAGCTGTCTGTTGCACAGTTCAGTATTGTACTGTTCCTCAGGACTTTGGAATGACACTGTGGGCATACGCGTCACGCAATACATTTTTGCCCAAGTTTAACAGTACATTTCTCCATAATTAGAAATGATATTATTAAAAATATTGGCCAATAATTCGAAAAGTGTTCGATTTGATTCGCACTCAAAACTTGCTATTCGCACAGCTCTATTTCACAGTTAATAAACAATAGTTAAGAATGCGTAGGCAGGGTCAGTTGGTGAGAAGCCATAATTTTTCTAAAGAGCGAAATGAGACATTCTTGTTTGTCGTTTTGCGCTAGAAGACATCCATTACTGACTGCTTGTGTAACATCTTACGCTTTTCCTTGGTCTTCAGGTGTTCGATGACAGTCCGCGAATTGAAGGCCTTGATAGTGAAATGGAAGGTTTTTTTTTGCCACGGTTCATGTGCACGGGGGCTCAGTTGTGCCTGGTGAGTACATTTGTGTGGACGCTTTACACGTGGTGTAGAGATATTGCATTCAAATGCCACACACTGATTGTTTCTACCATGCAGGAAGCGCTGCCTATTCCCTCCAGTCAAGACGTTCGCTTGGACTGTGCCGTTCAAGAAATTTCAGAGTGGGGCGCTTGTGACGGTGTGTCTGTTAAAATTGGGGCGAAAGTACTAGGCGAGAAAAGCCAAGGTGTGCGGTATGTTGGTTGGGTTTCGCCGATTCCATCGGTGACAACCTCTCATGCGCGTGTTGAAATTCCAGCAGGAGCTGGATGTGGGTCTGGATTGCAGATGTTGAACCGTAGTTCCATTTTCTGTTTTTAGAGATGGGGACGATGGACAGCACGCTTAGCACTCGCATTAACTTTACCCATTCACGAAAGTGCTTAGGAAACTGACGGCTAGAACGCTATGAACAGCGAATATAGAGCATCATGCGGGAGACGAACAACTTCAATGCTGCGGTGACGGCAGTCAGTAGCCGAGTTAAAGGAAAGGACGGGATGTCTCACGGCAGACGTTCTTTTTTCTTTTGAAGCCCGTCCTTTAAGCCAAGATACCTGTGAGCAAACTTCGAATTCAGACCACAGGCGTGCAAACCGCTGGCCAACGGAGGAAGTCAACATGTGAAACGAAGTGACACCAAGCATCACATCGCAACAAACTTTTGTTCTACTGAGCAGTCACGATGCTGGCGCGCGAAATTTTGTGGCAGTGGTGCGATACCGCCGGCAAACTATTTCGGAAGAGATGAAACAGAAGGCGGGGAAACAAGTGATCGCAAAAGCGGCTCGCTTCCGTGCAAGAAGGGTTAGGGGCTGTAATTTGCAATGCGTCGAACAGCAGCATAAGCAAACCTGACGAAAGGTGCTGTCCGAATCCTCGTGGTCTGGTTCCACGTTTATGGAGACTGTCGCGGGAATTTGATGAAAATGCTCGCAAGGATCATTTGTTTACGAATGATACACTCATGTTGTCTTCTGGATGACGTCAGTGCCGCGCGGGACTTCGGCAAGAGTAGGGAAATGTCATGGCACAATCACCCGGTGCACGTGGCGAGCTGCAGAGCCATGGGGCAAGATAGCGTGCAGGATAAAGTCGGTGAAGTGAGAACCAGCAAGAGCGGTTGTCGTGTCAGCATGACAAATTCGATTGTCCACGGCTCTGACTATATTCTGGTGACCGCGGTTGTGAGGAGGACCTGTAACTCTCCGCACAAAAGGGCGGATTGAAATGGCCTCGTAAAGGTTGGAAATTGCAGGCGCGAAGAGATGCCGAACGTCTTTGTTGGAATGGCTCGTACGAGTCGCCGGCTTGGAGACACTAGTCAACAAACCAGGCCAAATGCTGTGACTGTTAACACGGCCGTGGGTTTTGCGTAATCAAAATAGCCAGCTTTTGACCAACCTTGAATATCTTGTGGAACTTGATATGAGCTGCAAATGACCGGGACCCATTGGTAACCGGCAGAATGGGAAACTTGCCCAAGTAATTGTTGATCATGAACTTTAAGATGTGCACTTTGTCGTCTAAAGCTTCTATTCAGAGAACGAAGTAGGCCTGCGAGCTTAGTGATGATTGTGCATGTGTAATATACATGCACATCATGGTGAGGCGAGGTCGTCGCGCAATTCGTACTTGGGGTCACGAGCACCGTCAGGCTATCGTCATCGTCTTGATCGTTTGACTAGACCCCAACGAACAGTGAAGAAGATAGGGTCATAATGGTCGCAAAGTGCGAGCATCAATGGGTTGCTTTAGTGACCTGTAGGTGTGGCAGTGTCATCGCACTGTATAACGCAGAACGCAATGACCAAGAAGTCCAGAAAAATTTCTGGGGATAAGCAAATCATAGCAGGATGGTCAGTTACAATTGGGAAATGCCAGCGATATCGAGAGGAGTGGAACTTTTGTATGTTCCATACTATACCAAGGCATTCTTGTTCAAATGTCGGTGAAGCGCAGATAGTGTCGTGTAGGCCGCGACCTTCTCTAGGAAAGCGTTGGTGCAGTGCAGGACAGCGTCACTCCACGCGCTTACATTCATTGTGTAGTGTTGGAGGGTGTTCGATGAAGATGGCGAAGCACTGTTCCATTGCTTGATGATTGCTCAGCCTTGCTTCCCAGCCCTCAGGGCATGCTGAGCTTCAATAAGGGGCCCATGTGTAGCGTGATAACTTCGCTCTTCAGGATGCTGTAAGCCCTTATGGGGTTAAATCATGAACCTTGGTGCAGGTGGGTGCCGTGCCAACAAGGCTGAGTTGTGTACGTCACGAGATAAGAGATACTAAGGGCAGGTGATCGTGGTTTTTGCCACAGCGACGCTCGTTAGCCCTGACAATCTCGTTTAGCCGATGACCAAGTGAGCGAGAGTGGAGGAATCATTGCTGAAGCGAAAGTGCGGTCAAGTTTTCTACGAGCGATGAGATGGTCGCCAAAAATTCCTCGTGGTGGACGGAAAACGAAGTCCTGTTGACCGTATCTATCGCGTTGGGAGAGACCCGGGAGCTCATGATTATTTATACGTATGTCGATTATTAATGAAACTCGGGCGAAGAAGCCCAGGCAAAGTGAAAAAAAATCTGAGAGAAACAGAGTTGAAGTAGTAGTCGCAAAGTATCGGGTGAGACAGTGGCCAGCGATCAGTCACCAAAGACAGCGCAACTTTAAGAGCTCATGAAGAGCGCCGCCGGTGCCTGTGCACGAATGAAATCGAAACAAAGGAGTTTCAGGCTGCTTTGGAGGCCTGTGTTGATAAAGATCGAGCAGTCTAGTTCTATAGGAAACGTATCGACAAGTGGTGGGTCTTGCCTCTGCCAGAGGATTAAATGGGTTACTAAATACCATGCTTATACGCGCTTTGCTCAATCTCCCTAAACTTCACAAGTAGGGAGAAAACATAGGTACGCAAAGGGGGAAATTAGGGGGATCTGTACTTAGCGTGGGATGCTGGGTGCCAGATATGTTACAAGGCTGGGGAAAGCAGTTGTAGAACGGGTCGCTGTGGGGGGTGGGGGGGTGCGAGTTCGGTCCGACGTAGGGGAAGGAACAGCGCGGAGCTGTTGTTACCTGGAGGACTTGGGGGTTGGTGGGGGTTTAGATGGTGGATTGGGTGCTTCCTTAGTGTGCCGGCGTGACGAAGCTTGGTGGCATAGGTCAAGAAGGGGACGATATGTTGGTCTAGGGGGTCTTGGATGGTGGCGGAAGCTGAACTAGCATATTCAGGCAAGTACTCAAGTCCCTTTTATAGAAAATCTACAAGAGCAAACCTGCTCATTGAGAATTATGCGAAAACATTGTGTTGCTGTTGATTCTTTGCAGATGCTGCGTGCCTGAAAAATACGGGGTGTAGAGAGATCCGAAAGAGGAAAAAGACGAAAGAGTGTCACTCTAGAAGCTTAAACACATGATAATTAACGACGAAGCAGCGTCCACTATGATCGAATGGTGAATATCTGTGTAGAATTACAATAAAATGTGTCTCATTAAAATAACTGTGGTACGCAAATGTTTCGTATTCTTCCTCTTCTTTCGCGCATGATTCCTACGCGTTTTTCCACGTGTTTGCTGAGTTCCTATTTGCGTAGTACTCCTTTCTAATCGAACCACAAGCCATTCATTTATCAATGAAATATTCTCACAATATTTTCCGGAATGCTTTTATTGTCGACCATGAGTTATTTTGCTGTCACGCTGTTTTTGCCTGGTACATAGAATACCTTATGCACAAGGTCGCACGTTGTGCTCTCATTGACATGTTGCATGACTTAATTCTCGCCATTGTTTGTTTAGCTTGATAGAGATCACTGTGATTTTCCTCAAGCTGCATTACGTTTAAAGCAGAGGAAGCTTGGCCAATAATCCGCGTTTAAATACTAGCCTGGTGTCGCGCACGCGCTGATGCACGTGCCATTGCTGGCACCTGTCGTTCGCTTTTGCTCGATCTCCGAAACACGCACCGAGCACCACATCCTGTGAGGCTACCTGAATAGAGGAACCATTCATTTCGTGTTCTCCGCCGGCCACATTTCGGTGGAGGACAAATGTTAAGACCCATTTATTGTGGGATGTCAGTGCACATTTGTCAAGTTTGCCAGCGCGCTCAGTTTCGGAGGAGGGTGAGGCGACAACCAACCCACCCTACGTGCGTTAAGTGTGGTTTAGCCAATTGACGGGCGATAGGATCCACACCTTTTCGAACGTGGATCAGGGGCAAGGCACAGGGGATGCTCGTGTAAACAAGAACTGCTCAAATTTATTAGCGCAAAATAACACCAGACAACGCAACACACACGCGAGATACTATTCCGATTGACTCAACGTGGCAAAGAATACTTCGGGGTGGGGGGGGGGGGGGGTCTGAATAAAAAAAAAGCAACGATAATCATTCGGCAGACAAAATATTGGCGACATTACACATTTGAACACCGTGGACAGGCTGAACACGCGATGGTTGATATAAAAAAGATGGGGCGCAATTGAACAAAGGAAGTCTTAGCGAAAGGTATGAGCGCCACTGAATGCGGAGGCTTAGCTGCCGTAGTAGCATCTCGGGGGTCTGAGCCGTGGCGCAGGGCTGCTGGTTCGTTGATGTACGCTGCGGTCAAAGATGAGCAAGATCTCGAGCCACACGCTGTTCTCTCTCGAACCCGACACAAACTCAGTCTGCTGGCCCGGACACGATATTCCTGCTGCCGGCCCCTCTTTGGCCTGACCCCCGAAGCACGGGCCACCACGACGGCTCAACGAACTCTGGGGTCTCACGGCGGCTCGCTTTCTCCGCCTCTCTCTATCCTTCCACGTTGGTGATCGGTGAAAAAATCCGGTTTGGGGTGTCCGGGAGGAACCGGGATATCGTTTCCCTCCGGCCCTCCGCAAAGGGCCTTCTGTGGGGTCGTGGACGCTGAAGCGCGGTCTCGTCGAGTGCGCGCTCTCTGTGGCGTTACAGAACTGCAGGACGTCGAAATTTCCGGAGTCCTTCGCTACGACTTCTCTGCTATGGATTTTGTGGTTTAGGGACGTAAAACCCAAGGAATAAGGCGTTTTACCCCTAGGTCATTGTGCTCACCGGAGGTTTCCTTCAGTGCACAGCGGGCAGGCCACGTACCCGGGTATAGGCCGTTGTGTATGACGTTTAACGGATCGTATGTGGAAAGATTCTGGTGCGTAATGGACACAGATGTGAAGGCCCAGCAGGGTCACGCGTGCGCACGTCTGAAAGTCCTTTCCCGTAATGGTCAGCCTGTCTTGGCGCTTTTGGCTTCATATGTGTACGGATTGAAGAGGTGGCTAGTGAAATCGAATGTGTTTGAGTAACTGCGCTCTAATAGCTTCGGCATTCACTTGCGTCTCATTTTTAAGTCATTGTGCCTTGCGGCCGTTCCACCACCCCCCTTCTTGTGCTTGGCCCCTCTTACGTTTATGTAATAATTTGTACAATCTCACATAGTTGGTCCCGCAGCTCTTCGTGTTTCGCTTCTACCACTCGATACATTAAGTATACCACCTGTTCAGTGGCAGCCTTATAATGTGAAAGACACGTTTAGGCATTGGCTCAATATTTCTCAGAGCTCGTCGATCGGTTTGGGCTAGTGAAGGAATCATATACTGCGCATTTCCAATTTAACCGCCGCACCTAGAAGGCTTCAGAGAACGTATGTATGGCGCGCACATGTCGACGTAACCGTTATTCTAGTCAGGTCCGAGGCGGGAATAGCTGGTTCCTCTCACATTCGGGAACTTATGCGTAATCCCTTTAAGCCTTCTGAAAACGTTTTTCGTCGCTGTGCGCGTCGACTTGACCTCGCACGTCATACGTGGAAGCATGTTTAATCGTATTTAGACGGTCCTATGTTCTGTATATTTGTTGTACATGTTCCACACGTTACTTCGCAATCGCTAATTGGCGTTGAAGTTTAACTTTTCCAAGGAAGATGCGAGATGGTACCCAATACACTAGCAATAAGGAGTTCCCGAGAACACCTCGTACGCTACAGTGGAATTTCAGTCTCATGAATGTCGCACGTTTACACGCATAGACCATCCCACCAGTCGCTGTCATAATTTTACACTGTTTTACGCCCCTATACAGCGAGTGATTTTAAGGCCCCTATACAGCCGTATTACATTTTATCATTATAGGGCCTTAGGCACTGCTGATGTCACATATACAGTCACAGCACTTTTGCCACTGGCCCTTGAGTGAATGGAAACCTGATATGATCACCACCATCAAGACAGCCGTAGCTTTCGTCTCGCAAGGTGGTGGCAGAGCGGTGGACCAGACATTCCACCTTCCTCTGAATCCTAATTCTTAACTTCATCTAACAGGGCAAGGAGCGCGTTTAATGTTCCCTGCGCTTCGTCGTAGGATATTTCGGATATTTTTGCTAGACCTGTTCTTCGTCATGGAAGTTCAGGAGCGCTCGAACACAGATTATAAAACCGCTGCGCAGTGTTTCGCTTGAAATCAACTGAGCATTCTTTAAATGCACATGAACAGATAAATCGTAGCTAATCGCCCCAGATGGGATTCACTAAGGCACTTGCGTTCTTTTCTCCACGTGGGCGAACATCACGCACGAATTATACTAGGCCGAGGACTGGAACGTCATACGCCATTGGCGCTCCACTTGAATGTTGCTAACAATGGCGTCGTTGTGAACGTGACAGTACGTGACTGTGCAGTGCCCAGCAAATGAATCACAATACCTGGAACGCAGCTGATGCCAATCCTTTCTGCGCCAACGATTAGTGCTTGGGACAAAGAACCAATTCGTTTTGGTACTCAGTGAAGGCGAGATACTTTTGGAAGCATTGTGATCCAGTTTTATTTCTCTGTGATCATCCAACGCAGTCCAGTACGGGACAAAATGCGCCGGCCCGCATGCTGTGCGAGTAACGAGTACCAATCTTTGAGCAGTGTATTATCGTGAGCAATATGAAAGGGAACACAGGAACGCGTGGAAAACAGCCTCGAAATCGACTAGGAGCGATACGCGGATGGCGCTGTGAAAAACCACGTGGGAAAGGAGGGCGTCTCTTCCACTTACTGTTGGCGCACCCACCACGCTGGCGTTTCTACAGAGCAGCTTACGCCATTTCACCGATAACACGGTATCGTCCGATATTCGATAAGACGCGGTCATTGTCGCATGCAGTTACATGCAGCGATTCGTTTACTTTTATTCTTTCTTTTTTTTTCTTCGCACAAGCGCTCGGTGCAGTGCTAAGTCATGCACTTTGTAAAAACACCGTGCAGGAGTATCAACAGTTAGAATAGCCTTCCCCTGTGCACTGTTTTTCCTACAGCTGCCGCCGCGTAGCACCGATACTTGGATATCAGGCGTGTTTGCCACGCGTTCCTGTGTTCCCTTTCATATTGCTAACAATAGTACGTGTTCCTGGGCGCACCGTACCAACGAGAATCTGTGACAAGTGGCGGGAAACAGCACGCAAACAACTCCGCAAACCGCTTCCTCCACGTGATACCCGTTTTACGCCGCCGTCCATGAAATAAACGACGCAGCCGTTTCCGCCGCGACTATTACTAGAATGTCGCCCGTGCATGGGCAGCATGTCTATTGCCACAGGGTGATTTATTCCATGTGCAGTGTCGTCCTCCCCGGTGATTAATTCTAGTACGACGCATCCTGTAGCGAAATACTGACAGGTTCAGCTTTGAAACAAAACATGACTGAGGTCAGCGACTCGCAACTGAGCTTCATTCGCTTAAAATAGTTGCAACTTATAACTTGCTCTAGGTTTGGTGTCTGTTGGTGATCCGCTTTGAAGATGCGATTTACCAGTATTACGTTATAAGTACAAAACAAGTAGGCTTCTCACAGCATTGTTCACGACACGTGGTATCCCCGTCACCTTTTCTGCGTACACCGAATTCACATACGTCCGTGACACTCTTAATTTGCTTATCTATTATCAAACATTTCTTCGTGGTACAATTATCGAGTGACCTTTTTCCTTTCGCCGCACCTTCCGTTTATCACCGACTTAAAAGCACGTTGCGATATTAAAACAAATATGTAAGCTCTGCAAAAAGGACATGTGAAGAGATGTATATGATAGACATATGAGAGTATAGGCGTCTTACATTAACGGAGGCAGTTAACAGTAAAAATGATACGTCAGAAGTTCAAGACGCTACAAAATTAAAAAAAAATGTGATAGAAGTTGAAGATTTCCAGAAAAGGACATCTGAAGAGTTGTATACGGTAGATACTTGCACAATATCAGAGCAAAGGGTGTTTATATTAAAACTTAACTATGAACAATTCATCATAAACATATAAAACTTCACAAAATCTTAAAAGGCATAAAAATTTAATATTTACAGAAATTAATATCTTAGTGTTGTCTGATACATATCGAAGGACACGTCCTTTATATGAAATGGAGGTCCATCGGAGCACACCGATCCATTGGAACTAACCTTTCTTGTAGTGCCGGAAAAATGTGAACACTGATTAAAGATAATGTAGTGCAGAAGTTGCAACAGCAAAAAGGAACAACATTGTACGATATTAACGAGGAGCGATAGCATCAACGAAGCTTAACAAGGGGCACAATGCTATGTGCGATGTTATTGGGGCCCCGTCCCCTTCTCGTCTTCAGCTCTCTGCTGTGGGTCTGAACATACAGAGGCTGGAAAGAACAGTTGTAAGGTTACAGAATACAAGGGCTACTATTCTTAAGAAAGCATAAGAGAACACTGGAACAAGGAGGAAACGCGGACTATAGCAATCCAGTCCTACTAGACACCACACGTGTTGGACCATAGATTACCGGTAACGGGAAAGGCCATATGGGATCGCAGCTTAAAATGCTCAAATATTCGGCAGCACAGGTCTGTAAGCTGGGCACTGGGAGGTCTGCGCACGTGATCTCGGTCGACCTCAACACGATGGACACCTTTGGCTAGATTACAGGTACTGCGAGGAGGAGGTGATACATGCACACCTTGCCATTTATACGAAGTTGTTGGATATTTACATTTAACGTTACGTTCTAACGTTTTAAGTTTGGGTGCTCTATTGCTGGTTCCCCTGAACATCTTCAACACAAAGATGACACGATATTTTCTAGAGTCGATGGTCATTCACTTCACTGCCTTGCGCGCTCACTTTAATTCTAAATTTCGTACATGTTTTCATACTGTCTTCAATGTTTATTTTCTTGTCGGTGTTCTGCTTGCCGGGCCTTCAGCATACGCCGAGCATGGCGAGGAATTCCTCCTGGTGATCCGGCAGCACGACCCGACGTACCCGCTTTCTTGGAGTACTGGGTATTCCTTATCAAACACATGTTCACCCTAGAGGCCAATCTGTACAGTACATGGCCAATGGATGCCACAGGACCCACTAAAAATATACACTTCAGACTGTTGTGTACAGTAGTCGGCTCTCACGTCTCGAACGACGGAGCGTCGTGCTCGGAACTGCACGAGCGACATCTACAGTTTGAAAATGGTCACATGAGAGCATGCGCAGCGTCACTGACGCGCTTGCCTTGCATTTTCCGTCCTGTATCTCTGCAGTCGTGACAACTGCTTTCGCCGGTAGAAGCGCTGTCAACCGTACAGGGCCGTAAAATAAAAGTGCAATCACCCGGATCGGCGCGTTTTATATTGCATACTTATTCACGGTTCCCGGTGTCGTCATACCGACAATCCGGCGCATAATGTATAGTGCGCATCGCTCTATGAATTTAAATAGCGCATTGCGTTTATTGCAGTGCCCTGTCGTTGAAGTTCATAAACCTACTATTAATCGCAACTCGCCCAACGATGCGTTGGCGGCGGCTAAATGTAGGTTTGAATTGCTCATACATATGACGATAGGTCGGTGCTTCGTCGGTTGTAGCCCTTTCTGGCCGATGACGGGGAGCATTAGCAAGGTGACCTTCCATAAAGGGCTTGTATCACTTTATTCACAGTTGCAAGTGGAAAATTCTATAGCGGCCAGGTGCAAGCTTCTGAGCAGACTGACACGAAAAAAAAAACACAAACTTTATTCATTTTATAATATGGCGTAGATCCGTTGTTGGGACAATGTGCCCGCGAACGGAGAATCAGAATGCAGCACAGCTTGCATCTGGCGCCGACAACAGTTCGCTTCGCTTCGTTTTTTTTCTTGTTTTTTTTGTTCTTGCGCTGAGCAGTTCACAGCACTTCAGACGGCCAAAGCGGTTGTTAGTATCCGTGCTGATAACCAAGGATCGAGAATGCAAAGCAGGCGCGTCAGTGGCGCCGCGCATACTCAGATGTGGCCCGTTTCAAACTGTAGATGTCTCTCGCGCAGTTCTGAGCAACGACGCTCTGCCGTTCTAGGCATGAGAGTTGACCACTGTACAATATGCTAGGGCAACATTCGCAGCACTCGAAAACAAATTCAGGTATCAGAACAAAACGCATACATTCAGGTATTGGTATGGGGTCTCGGTAATTAACCAGAAAAAGGAAAAAAAGACGCGCTTCTCAACAAACACAACTAAGGTATAGTTGAATGCGGTTTGAAACGTGAAATCGAGATGTTTTCCTAATATGCTATAGATCTGATTACATATTACACCTTTATATATTGATCTTCGAAGTTCGTGTATTTTGACTACTAGAATACGTAAAATCTTTCGCTATTTTTGTCTCTATCCTTTTCTTTTTTCTTGTCGTGTCCACTTTCTATCCTCTTTCATTCCCTTCACCCCTTTTCCCTGCACAGGGTAGCCAGCCGGTCTCAGCACTGGCTAACCTCCTTGTCTTTCCTCCCTCCTTCTCCTCCTTTGGCTATTTGCTAGACTGACGGAAGCTCACACCTTAGGAGACATCGTCAGCACTTCGTTAGATTTTTCTCTCTTATGAGACAAGGCGATTGCCCCTTGCAGGGCTTTTGAAACACGGCTTATTTGGCCACGTCGATCACGTAGGTCGGCTCTTCAGGACCACTTAACTATCAACGTGATAGACTGAAAATTGGTCTTGATGTGCGACACCACGCGCGGTTGATACTCCCCATCAAACATGAACAGCTGGGATCTTTGAAGAAATCTCGGACGAACCACAAATTGTGATTCGGCACAAAAAGTGGCGAGTTTGCTATAGCGCTGCCACGTATGTTTAGGAACTTCGGACGTCGGTGTCGGTCACGCAGTGGTGGAACAGGTGGAACAGTGGGAGTTTCGATACATCGTGAGCCGGTAGTATACGGAGACCAGCAAACATGTGAGGAACTATGGTCACGTCCTATTTCACATACTCAGGTTGTTTCCCTGGCACGACTGTGAAAGGAAAAATGTCCATTGTGACTCTCGTTCAGAGTTGAGAGCAGTCACCGGCCTACGATCTAACTGCAAGAAGTGCCTGGTAGGAAGTAAGCGTTAACAAGTTAGTCATTACAGTGCCACTTGTATCAGATAGTTAGAGGCGCTGAATAAGCACAATTGCTTCATATCTCCGAATTTCGAATTCATAAATTCTAAAAAAGTTCTATAGGTCCGGCTTCCAAGTAGATGCAGAAACAAATTGCGCACTTACGAAAATCGCACGTTTATTGTTGTTCTACCTTTCTATGTTCTACCTGTCTGTGTATCTGTCGGTCTGTCTGTCTGTATACAAATAAACTATAAGTAGAAAACACCAGATACATTTCGAACTCATTTGCACTTATACTGAAGTAACCATGATTACTTTTCAGAATGTTTGCACCAATTCTTAATGATTGGGTTTTTCCTTGAGCATGGTACCATTATAGGCGACTACAACCACAGTAGACATACCTAGCAAACAGTGGACCGAAACCGTAAGCAGTGTTTATTAGAAGCATGGCTGCCATACAGTGTTTCGAAGTGCTACCTCGGAAAAGTAGCAATAGAGTGGAAAGTGACGCAGCCCAAGTTGTTTCGGAAAGCCACTTTGGCATAAGACAATGTCCTACATCAGAGAACCCGCCCCGTCAAGCACCCAGTAATAACCAACCTTGCGAATAAGAAGTGTTAGCTCTCCTAGGGCTTACCAAATTAGATGCTTTTGCGTTTAGCACAGTAAAGTTCACACGTACTCGAGGAAGGGACACACGTAAGAACGCCGCTCTGAACAGTGATTTAGCGCAAGCAGAATCAACTTATTCGTTTTGCGGAAGAAACCAGGCAACAGCCAACACGCATGTATTAAAGAGTGAGAATCAGTTTTCAAGGCACCTATCTTTTCATTTGCAATATTAAGCCTACTGGGCAGTGTGTGATCCCCCACCAATAACGCAGAAAAGCCCGCGATATTTTTTCAAAAGTGCTTTGCCGATTAAGTCCTATACGCAGCAAATGTTTTCGACAACCGTGAAGAGCTTGCGCCAGGTACTGCGGAGACTCTGAGCATGAGCACACTGCCAGAAGTACGCCGTGCTCATGTCCCGCGGTCTAAGGCAGGCTTCCAGTTGCCGCGAATTGAGCGTCACTTCTTCTATTTCCTTCACAATAAGTGAAAATAGGGTGGACGTGCTTTTTTACATACGGATTCAATTTTAGGCCCCAGTTACGGCGACCTGAAGAGTGGCACGTGACGTACAGCAATTAGAACGACTCCAAAGTAATGTCAGGACTTCACCACAAGGCGACGCCGCTTCGTGATTTTTCTGATCTTCAAACTCAGTTTGAAAGCACATGTCCTACTCAAATTTCGATAGGGCGCTTAATTTTCTCTTCATGAATTTGTGTTTTTCCGACTCCACAAAGGTCCGAATACACTCTCTGGTTGGTTGTTTCCCAGCCTGGTCAACAGAGCCTGCTGCTGCGATAGTTGAGCTTAAAGGAAGCGCCTGCTTCCCACCCTTTGGCCAGAATGAGCTATGGGAAGTACTGGGGCTATTATTCACAGCCTTATTTTTAGCATCAGGATAAGTCGCGACACTGAAGAGCCATAGGCCATCTCACGTGTCACTGTAATACCTTTAAGCATGTTTTGACGCTTTTCTGCAGCGAGTGATTTCATGCTTTTTATAGGTATACCTTCCTATCATCGCGACTATTGATAACTCTCGATTCGGGGCTACCAAGAGTCGCACAGATACCATTTGTCAAGGCGCTCTTTGGCCCTTACTGCCCTAAACACCAAATATCATCATCGGTATTCAGTCTTCAGATGTCTTCTTCATGCTCGCACGTGGAGTCCTTAAAAAGAGGCACAAAGTCGCACGTCCTACATGGCGCACCGAGCCAGCCATTGCGACTTGAGCTTTTACTGGAGCACTTACTTGGCGAGTAAATTCAGAGACTGTGAGAAATTCTGTGAATGGATTTCGTGAGCTAATCACCTTGATGTGGCTGTGGATTGGGACCTTTGTCTGCCGTGACTTTCACGGCACTCTTAACCTTGGGGCAAAATAGTGCTTTGCGTGTGACTCTCGCATCCACGTGACTCGTGTTAAACTTACCATTGGCAGTTACGTGCCCGCACTACTACCTTCCAGTCGTAGTAGCTGCACACCATCTGCTATAGACATGAACAGACTTGCAATGTTCGCTCTTTTGTACGCTGCAAGCCTGCCTTTCCATGCAGGCCATAACGAAGTATTGTCATTGGTTATATGACTGAGAGGCATGCCTAACTCTGTGCCATGGTTGCTTCATTCTGCTTCGAAGAAGGCTGTCTCTTCTTCTCTTTAGAGAACTGCTTTTGAGAAGTGCAGATAAGTCTGCTTGATCAAGCAATACTACTCAAACAAAGAGTACTCCAGAAAAGGCTGTGTCATCTCGCAACACAGCTAAGACGAACAGACGGCAGCGATATCTAAGGTAACGGCGAGTCTTCTGCTTAGTGCTGTGCATAAGTTTTTTCATTGCAGCATTAAATCACGCTGTTTTTTGAAGGTGAAAAGGTGCGTGCTGCCGAACAGCCCATATTAAATTGATTTGAAGGACTTGAATGGCGAAACGGACGTAAATATGGTTGTACTTAATGTGCGAACGCCCATCGTCTTCGCAAGCAGCTTCAGCTATTTTTTAAAGATAACGAACCTTTAAAGTGGGCCGGAGGTCAGGTAAGCGACTGCTTGCGGGTAGCAGGCCTCTCAAAAAGGCGAGTTTCTCGGAAACGGATTTATTGCCACAGAATTCAGCTGCATGCACAGCGTCGGCATAGCATGGGCCAATTGTCCCAGAACCTAGAACAGGCGCTACATGCGGTTGCTTCTACATTTCTTGCAAGCAGATGAACTGCGAACCTACCATGTTGAGTGAGAACACGTTGTCCGCGTACATTGAGAGGCTTGACGAACGTGTGTGCATGATAGCTCCCGGTTCTGTGTTCAATACGCCGAAAAGTCCGAGAACATCTCCACAGCTTAGTTTAAGCATCAGTAACGTGATGGCTGGCGCAGAAAACTAGTCTAACCATATTTTGCGTGCCTGCAATATATACAAAACGCATGTTTATATACGAAAGTGCACATCTGGAACTCAAAAGTACGTATAATAATAAACAGGCATGCATAAATAATGCTCTGCTCTAGGGGGAGAAAGAAATCGCCGTGAGCAAAATGCTCGGGCTAGAGCAGCATAATATATGCAGATTTTTTGCTGATGCGCGAGATTCTAATCCACGTTGCCTATCACAGCGCGTTGTCTGCTTCTCTCAGCAAAAGATTCGTTGCGACCTTTCCACCGCGATGACACACAGTTACGTGCGCGACAGCAGTCTTTTTGTTCGGCTTTTATCATTTTGCGCGCAGTGGCATGGCGCCGATCAACGAACTACGCAGCTGTTTATTTAGCGCGGTAATACATTAACGTGCTGCCTTTTGAGGACGACCATGAATCTCCTCCTCCATCGCGCCCTGCTGGTGGGGCGTATTTAGATGGAACCGCGAAAGGTATAATGGGGTTGCCTTCTAACAGTCACTGTTAAATGCAATGGCAGGCCGACAGAGTTGGGCTTCATGGATCGCGATGCGAGCTCTGCTTCGAAATTACTGAGACCACTGCTTCGATTCGTACACAAGTGTAGGCCTTCCAACTCGTACATAGCCTAATACCCACAAAGCATTAGGCCTTACGGGAATTCACTGTTTGTCCCTTAGTAGGACTTCTTGCTGGGCTAGTTAGTTGATACCGTCGAACGAAACGAGTTAGCCCAAAAGATACAGGAATAGACAAGAACTACGCAAAACAAGTGCTACTCTCAACTAATCTTTGTTGTTGGTCTCCCTGAACAAAGAGCGCGAAGCCAAAGTGAGCAAGCGCCGCCTACATTACTATCACATCCACGCATATCACAAAAGGTACAGATGAACACGTATACAAAAACGGCAATTCTTTGCCGCGCAAAACAACCCATGTATCACTCACACAGGCGCTACCTTTATTTCTAATGTGGAACATCTGTAAAATTTCCCTAGCCAGAGCATTGCCACTCCTGCCCATAATTCAAATGCTAGTGAGTAATGGCTCACATTCGCAGGACCAATGCATAGCTAAATTGGAAGAAGCCTATTAAGAATAGACGGTTCGTGTTCCTGCGTTCGAACATTGACGAAATGGCCTGTTCGCGCGATGTGCACTTTACCACACATGAGCGGAGTCACTCACATAAGCTAAGCCTACCACGCGTACTACACGCCACATAATATGGTCCTCCCCTCATGTGGGTTTCTTGTGGGGTGCTGGAACGCGCAAGCAAACCGCTGTGAATCTGCGTGGTGTCGAAAAAAGAGGCGCATTTCACCTTCCGGCCACATTTTTTTGATTGTGGGATACCTTATGCACAGTGGGCACCAGTCCAGCTCTCTTAAGTTCCAGTGTGTGCTCACGTTTCTTCTTGCCATTCATTTTGTGAAGGTAGGTCTCGGACGCCACTCGGCATCGAGCAAGGGAAACCGGCTGCTTGCACGCGCCCAATCTCGCAGTTAAGTCTATCCCACACCAAGTGGACACATGACACGAATTCAACAGTACCGATTGAAAAACTTGGGCTGCGATTCCTCGTTTCTGTGCCTTTCTGTGTGCCGAGACAAATTGTAGAGTTTCTAGGCGTAGGTCTCTCTAGACGAGACAAATTATAGGGTCTCTAGACGAACGCGCGGAGAGTACATCCGGCAAATGTGTTAACCACTAAAAATCGTGTGAACGCCTTTTAGTTGCATCAGTTACAGCCCTTAGCTTTTCGGTCTTGGTCAAAGGTCTTGTTATCTAAAAAACAAACTACAAAAATACCTATAGCCTTCCAGGCTCCTCAGGTGTTCCTATTTTGCTTAGCAGGCGCTCAGAGCGCGTCAGGAAATTTTCGCGAGTTCTATCGGACATGAATTGCCACCTCCTCTTGGCATAGACATCGTGCCCCAAGTCCTCACTCACAGGGAGCCTGCATGTCAACTCAGGCTCCCTGTGAATGATGCAACTTGTGAAAGTGGCAACTTGGAGCTTCTTGGCGATAGCTCGCATTGACTGCCCTGGGGCGTCAGCTGGCACGTTGTAGGCGAGACTTCACTACAATATGAAACTGGCAATTTTCAAGTCTCGGATGTGCGCCAAGGGCGACCAGGACTGCAGGATGATTTATTTCTGACGTCACCCTGTACGATTTTATCTGTGAACAAACTGTGCTTCATGAAAAAGAGGTTAACAAACAAGAAGCTACGTTCCTAGACAGACGCGATAAACCTGCTCGTGTCGGTGGCGACGCGATATAATGTTCTCAAGTACCTCGCGCACCCGGTAAGGGGCTAAAGCTCCCGGATTTTTCAGCTCCCTCAGGTCTAACGTGGGACGGAATCCACGGAACCTTGTTTCCTGCTCATGAGGTCTTTAGGCCGTGTATTGATGGCTTCGCAGAATTGTTGGTGTATTGCGCGATGTAGGCGCTTCTACGCTGAATGAGCCAGAGATAAACACACGTAATGCTGAAGACACTATTTTTTGCAAGCATCTAATCGGTTTAGTTCCGTATGATGTGGGTGACGGTAGCTGATACACCCCCAGCACACCATGAGACATACAGATGGCAGTACGTCTACTACCATAGTTCTGGTTTGGTGGTTTTTATGTATGGACGGGCCAGTATGCGGGAACCAACAAAACACAAACATTTATTGAAATAATCTTATTACATAAATACAGGGAACACATACAATAAAGTGAATTCGCACAAGTTTCGAAGACCAACCGTAGAACTACAAGCGAGTTCCGTGGAACCCGCGCGGTACGACGCACTTTACTTTTTCAGCATGTCATTTTAGTAAAATTTCCCACAATGATTATTTACGAGCAATGCAAACTTTAAAACATTCTGCTAATTTTTATTTTCCCTGTGGATGCTTGCTCAACGACGCTGTATCTCAAAGGCCTATCTTTACATGATGGACGTTGGTATTGCGTAGGGCTCTGTTCCCGAAGATGTCTAGTCTGACAACTGAACTACTTCACCTACACTGGTAGCTTGGCGTCAGGGGTTTGGCGTGAGAAGCCCGACGGTGCGGGATTTAATTCCTGCCCCGGTGACCGCATTTCGGGGGGAGGGGGGGGCGAAATGCAAAAAGAAACGCACCTGTGTATTTAGATTTAGGTGCGCGTTAGCAAACCATATCTAATCAAAATTACTCCGGGGCCCTTCCTACGGGGCGTGCCTCTTAGCTAGTTATGGTACGCAGAATCCCATCAATTGCTACTTATAACTATTATGATTATTACGACGTGACATCGCTTATTTATATAAATAAAGGCAGATCAACATTGTAAGCATGGCCATGTCGCTAGTGACTTGGTCGTAGACGGCGTTCTCTTAACGAGTTTCTTAAAAGCGAAAGCGTGGATGATATCCTAGTTCATCAAAGCATGAAGGTTTAGTATGGGAGCGGGGGATGGCTTATATGCCGCTCTTCCATATCTATGAGCAATACAGAACTCGCAGTAATGGCTTCTGTGGTCGATGCCCAAACCAGAGAATTTCTGTACCCAACCACCAGCGAGGGCTCTTATGCTGACCGGTTTACGGAGCGAAACAGGCGCGATTTCGAAGGAGTACGTGCTGTAAGGAACAGCTATCACTGGTGCATGGCACCCTGAACTTCTAAGAACTCGTTTTTGGCTTGTTCAGTCAAATCGAAACTTGCGGATAGCCGTCTGCAGCTGTTGGTCCAACATGACCATGCGAGGCCCTATGCAGCACCTGCAACCCTTGCAACCATAAGAGCTGAATTTTTTTCCATTGGCATACACGCCATTGAACAGTGCCCCGAGCGACTCGTGTTCGAATTGCTGAAGTTGTCGATGGAAATTTTCATAAATTCGGAAAGCGGTACGCCATGTGGTCCCTGAGCCGTGACACTGCCCGAAGCAAATTTTTCTACGAGATTCACAAGCACTTTGTAAACTCTAGAAGACTTGCGCTGCACTGGGGCAGGCTATGACTAATGCTTCTATGTGCAATGTGTGAAAAAAACTAAACACTTGCGGTGTTTCCTTAACTGACCATTGTAAAGAACCCAATGCCGTTCCCTACTTCAAGTCCAGTGATATGTCCTCCAGTTGGAGGTCCCTGTAGTGGTCGTAGGCATCGATAAACTTTTGCACCCAGGGAACGAGTGCCTCGAGGCGAGCGTACACTCCGGGCATGTCGTCTAGGGCGCACCCGATGCCGTAGGACACGATGCCGACTTGTAGGTAGCGACCGCCTTGGACCCGCGTCATAAGGGGCCCACCGGAGTCGCCCTGCAACGTAGGGAAAATAAAAGGAAAATATGTCATCGTGATTCGTGGCATAAATCGACGTTTTGTGCGAAGCGAACCCGTTTGCATTTCTCAGCTCTACATTTGAAGGATGTGCCCTTGTAGGGAATCGAAGCAAGGAATGTTTTTCCGAGACTTTTGGTCAACCGGCTGTGAGGAGCCTAGCGGATAGCAGAGCGTGCACTAGTCCGTCGGCGACTCAAATCGACACGGCTATTCTGCGGAAACTCGCGGTGGGAGTCTGAGGTTGATGAATTCATGAAATCAATTCCAGCTTGATGCTAAGCTTGATTCTGATCCAGTTGTAGCTATAGATGCTACAATTGTTATGACGCAGTTCCCACTGCAGTTTGCAATCATCTTGATGCAGATTCGACTGCAGAATGATGCGAGAATAAGCTTGGTGCAGGCCCAACGGCAGATTGATGATGCAACAAGACTTATACAGACTAGATTGCAGCTAGTTCAATGCCGAACCCAGTTTGATTAAAGTCATACTGCAGCTTGATGCTCCAATGAGGATTGTACGGACCCGATTGTAGATTGCTTTGCTTGATGCTACACTCAGCTTGATGCTAGTCAGCTTAATGCAGACCTAGTTACAGGTTGATGCTACAAGTAAGCTAGCTTAATGCATACCCAGTTACAGGTTGGTGCAAGAATAAGCTTGATGCAAATGAGACAGCAGTAGATGGGACAGTTGCCCTATCTAACGATACATTACCTTGCTCTCTCTCGTGGGAGTGATTTGCGAAAACGACAGTTGCGTGAAGACAATGTGCAAAGAACAGAACAGTGTAGAAAGCAGGCCGGCTGAAGCTGTGATGATTTTAAGCAAACAAAGTTTGCGTAGGTCCACGACGAACAAACGTAAGGCGCGTATGCACTTGCACCAGAGAAGAGAAAGAAGCGAGGTTGCCTGTTAGGGCAGGAATGCGGCTACTAAGAGGAGGAAAACTCAGACGACTGACGAGAGATGAAGCTTGCTAGGGTTGATGCTTGGGCTGGTTGGTTCATGGTTGCAAAGGGAATGCAGCACTGAATGCTTTTCTCCTTTGTGTGTCGTCAAAGCATTTAGCGCTGTTTTCTCTTGCGGGCACAGAGAACTTCGGCGCGACGAATGTTGAGGCAGTCACGGCCGCAAGACAGAGGGATAATGCGAGATCGCTGAAATTGCATTTGATACCGTTTCGAAAGGATGGATCTTAGCGACTGCAAAAGTGGGAAGGCTTGTGCACACACACAGCTGGTCATTTTGCATTCCACGGTTACCCTCGAGTCATCTGGGAAACCCACCAATTGGCGTCCAAATTTTGAGTGAATGAGACAGACGACGGCAAGGTAAAGGACACACACCGTGACATACATTCGTAGTGACCTGCTTCAAATTCTAGTATATTATGCACGCCAGCCCAAGCAGCCATTCAAGGATGTTAGTGCCATGGTAAATGTCCTCAAACGCATGTTTATTTCACAGGTGTCTTAACTTGAATCCACTACGGGCAAACGATGGTAATTTGTAGTGTTAAACACAGCATTTTTATTTTCCAAGCATTACCCTTGCAGTGTATGTTTCAAAAGAACTCTAGCAATGTCTTACGTCAGTTGCGCACTGGAAGTACAAGATTTTTCTGCTGAATGAAAATTTCTCGAAGCGACTTGATTGTCCAGTAACTATACTATTCATGGCGCAGCAGTTACTTGTAGGTGGTAGCGAGACGATTTCGTAGTATTTTCTGGCACGTGAAAGGCTTCTCGCAGCGATACTTGCTGCGTTGTGGACTTCCGTAGCACTTTCTGCGGATGTCTGGCTATATGTGCCTATTTCCCGCGTGGCAGTGAATTTATCACTCTGTAGTAGGCGAAAGATTTCATGACTCCGAAACTTGGTCTATCGTAGTTTGACTTTACAGTACTAAAAAATACAGCCTTTTTTTTAAAGAAGCATATCGAAGTTCTTCGACCATGAAAAGCGAAAAGAAATGGACTTGGTAGGACAAGGGAAAGAACATCCTATCTTCAGCGCAAATTATGGAGTGTCTAATGCCCCAAATCTCCACATCACTTCTATGCCACTCAATATTCTGTTGCAAAAAGAAAAAAATGCGGTTGTTAGTTGAAATGTTCGTTACGGAACAACTCGTAATATGTGTAAATAAACGTACATTCATTCTGAAGACAGTGATCTTTTATTTTTTCATAAAAGGAATCAAATTAATTAGAAGTCAGACCAGAAACTATGGCAAGTAGTCATTGGTTGTGTTAATCAGAAAAATTATATCTTGGACATAGCACCCAGAGCAATACCACGTCTATCCACTCTTCAAATATGGTAATGCCTTCAGAAGATTGTCTCCAGGAATACGCCGCCCATTGCAAACTGACGACGCACTAAATACGTTGAGGGTTCAAGTTATCCAAGACTCAGTGTTTCTTGCACTTTGGTGGCCGCTTGGCTTTGGAACAGCCATAAACAATTTGCGTGCACATTTGTGTGCGGCTGCTGCTGAAGGGGCTGTAGTTTGAAAGTGAAGCCTGCGCGAGTGCCTTAATAATTGAGCCGGTGAAGTCTATGCGGAGAGTTGACTCCAGGAGATAACGCTGTAATTCCTTCTTGAATTCTGACCTACCTGACAGGCATCAGTGTTCAGCCGGTATGCACAGTACATGAGGTCTTTATTGTAGCCGGTGTGCTGGAACTTGTCCGCACAGCGGGAGTTAGGCACAACCTTGACGACTGTGTACCGAAGGTAATCCACTGCTTTTCCGTCTGCAGTTGGAAAAAGTAGAGAGCGATATAACACACAACACGCCCTTCTACTGTAAAAATCGAATTTATTGTGCTTCTTATGGGTATGGAATTGAAATTAGTTTCTTTTGGTGAAATAAACGTAGGTTCCTTCCTGCAACAGCAGCAGAACTCTCCATCGGGCATCGATGAATGAACTCTATTTTTGCACCGAAACATCAACAAACCGATAACAAATTAACGACAATGAGTTTGTCAGAATGAACATTCAAACACATTTCCCTGGTGAAGAACAATGTGGGAAAGTTGATGCAAGAACAGATAAATATAAGTTATTGCCGCTGCTCTCACAGAAGTAACATGGAACAAAATCACAGTACTGATAAAGCGAAAAGCTTTTCACTCGGACGCTGCCGACATGCAGTCTTGCAGTTGCATGTCGTACCGAGCTCAAACAGGTCGCTTAGAACCAGGGAAGTGGAAAACTGAATCAGTCGCTTGTTGGGCGTGTTGGCGCAGTCTTGAGATTCTTGGCGCATTCTTGAGACCTAAAGGCACCGGCGCAAGCAGACGGCACAAGAAGACAGACACGGACACACGAGACCGAAGGAATGCGCCCCCTTTATGAGCACAGATGACTGTTGAGCCGAGGTGCGGCTGAGCTGGGGCAGAACGAAATAAACAGGCAAATCCGTTAATCAGGATGCTCTGTCGCATTAAGAGGTGTGTGTGTGAGGTGTGGTGCCATAACTAGGAGCACAGGAAGTGTTGGCGGTGCGCCATTTTCATTTATTTCGTTTAATTTTTATTCCATAAAGACCCCATTGAAGGGGCATTACATAAGGGCTATTACATTTGTCTGCCATGTGTTTAACAGAGTGACCTCCGCTATCAGCTATCGAGCAAAGGTGCGCCGGTGAATAGCTGGGACCCCGATTACGGGCAGTGTATGGTTACTTTACATATTTTATGTGCGGAGTACGTTATGAGCCCGGGCTCTCGGCGTCCGTCACGCCCACAAACAAGCGTTCGAAACAGGTTCAAAATAAGCGCATAATTGGTCAAAGCCGGTTAAAGTTAAGGCAATATGAATCTGAATAATACGAGACAGGAATAACGGTGATCTCATCGCATTAAAAGAATTTTGTTAAAATTGCTTCTTACGCGGAATTAAACATGTTCACCGGCGTAGATGGAACGCATGTTGACCTGGCGCTGTTTCTATGCTCGAATTTTTTATGAGCGCGCGTGGGAAACAAAGCACCTATTTTCGCCCTCATATTAACGCAAAATTATCTTTCAGTGCCTCTCCAAACTAGTTTGCGCCTATTCTAATGTTATGCCGAAAGCAGCGCCTAGGCCTAAATTATTCTTCGTCGACTGCGCTGCTGCTAGTCCGTGCAAGAAGGTGCAGAACTTCCGCTGCACTATTCTGCACTGCTTCAAATGAACGTCGCGGCTTAAAAGGACGACATTTTTCCGCGCTGAATTTGAAGGGTGCAGCCACTCGGGAACTGGTTCCAGTGGTGCACGGGATCAAGCCTGCTCGACACTGTAGGACATAAATCAGAATATTCATGTTAGTATGTTAGAAGTGACGAGTCAATATCGGTAGCTAGTTTGGCAGATGTCCTCGCAGCTGTTTATCCTTGAGTTACAGCACGCATGCATGGCCTGTGGCCTTCGCCTAGAGATGACGTGACATGTCCATGTGCCAAAATTCCGAGGAATGTGCGGATATTTCCATTAAATATGTACTCTTAATTCCGCAGTAGAGAGGTAGACTGATAAGAACTATTTTGACGGTCAGCCCTGAAGAGACTAATCTGAGACAGCCGCATTGTAGATGCTGTCAGCCGCGTACCTAAGTGCGGGAACGTTTGATTCCTGGCCATCGAAACTGTCTTTCAACCAGAGGAAAATGCAAAGTCCGTTAGCTTAGATTTAGACACAAGGTGAGGAACCCTAGGTGGTCAAAATTAAGAAGTCTCACTACTAAGCGTCTGTCTCCTCGTTCAGTACGCAAAACCAGTTTTTTTTGCAGGATACATAGCAGTCTGAAAAGAAATTTCGACATTAAAGGTAAAGAACAAGTATTAGAAGCAATAAAGTAACCTTGAGAAATGTAGCCCCAGCCTGCTACGACGACGTCCGAGTTGAATATGTTCACAGGGTGCGGACGGAACGCATATTGGCCTTGCGCTGTGTCCATACTTGAATTCTTGCTCTACCTGCGTGGAGCACACCATTTATTATTCTAATGTATGCCATTATTCTAATGTATTATTCTAATGTATGCCAAGCGACAAGAACTGTCGGCCAATCTCTGGTTGCACACCGTTAGGAGCCTTCTGCTTGTTATAGATTAGCAGAAGTGGGGGGTCCTTACTGTTGATGAGGAATTTTCTGAAAGCTTTTTCATCACGTGCTTGCGTTTTCTTGTATTTTTGTACTCCAAGTGGAAATAGGTAAATCTAAATAGAAGCAAGTAGTCTTTGAGAGTCGCTTTGGTTCTCATCCTACGACTGCATGAAAAGTGCAGTGCTCGAGCCGGTAATCTGTGATGTGTTGCTAAACGCCACAGTATCGCTTTGGTGGCGTTTCTCCTTTGGTGGTTATTGGCTGGATTGAACAAACGAGAAACCCGCTATTACTATCACTGTTCCTCTTTGTTCAACCAGCTAGTCACAACCAAAGGAGACACATAAGTGATCGACAAGATAACATAGTTATTAACCACACATCCCAGAATACGGCCACAGCCACAGGGGCAGTATTCCGAGATGTCTGCTCCTCTGCAAGGAAACATGCAGCAAACATGCAATCGTGAGATCAGTACCAGAATGAGGGCTATGTCATGGAGGAACTTGGCAGCGTCAAATTTTGGATGTCGCATCATCTTCGTGCCTCGCACGGCCGTTCCTCTGTGAATGTCGTTGCTACCGTAGATGACGTCCACCCTCATGGCCTCCTGCCCATTTCTGCAAGCATAGAAGTGAACCGCTGATGAGAGGGATTTTGAGAAAATAAGGCAGTTCGCACTGTATGCGGGGACAATCACGACGAAGCGCTGCACACTGCAAACGTTCAAATATTGTTTAACTCGCTCACAAAGAGCCTAAATGGCTCGTTCTCGCCGACACACTGATTGCGCCGCTGCATTGACACGCTACACTGTTGGAAAAGCATAGAAAGTTTCATATCGTACCAGATTAGAGTGGCTATCATTAGGCGGGTACCCACAGCGCCGGCGCGACGGCGTTCTTTTTTATTCGTGATTAGGGCACGTGGCGAGCAGAGAGCAAGGGAAACTACAAAATAACACAAGAACGTGTCCGCGGGAGCGTTGGGGGTCCCAAGAACCTTCGCTGCGTGGCAGGTGCAGCGATCTGTACGTCCGTGGTTGTGAAACCACTCGACCGAACTTTCTATGGAGGGACACCCCGCCACGGTGGTCTGGTGGCTGCGGCACTCGGCCGCTGGTTCGAAAGCTGTGGGATCGAATCCCGGCCGCGGCGGCTGCATTTAGGTGGAGGCGCGTGCTGTGCGAGTGTGCTGTGCGATGTTAGCGCATGTTAAAAAAAACGCCTTGGTGGTCGAACTTTTCGGAGACCTCCACTACGGTGTCTGTCGTATCATGTCGTCCTGTTGAAACGTAAAATCTCAAAGTATCCCGTCCTATAGAACGACGTCGGAGTCGTCGCCCAGAAACCGAAATAAAATAATGTTTCGCGTGAATAAATGCGGTAATAAATTATGCGCCGAGTATATACGAATCTTCGAGCCTGTGTCTCGGCAGGGGCGAAACTCGGAAGTGTAATTACTGTTAGAGGCACGCTAAGCAAACCCAGATGCTGAAAATTACTCCGGAGCTTTGTACTACGGGGAATACCCCAGAATAACAGCTGGTGTCGTCATGCAGAACCCTATCATTCAAGATGATTATTCGAGCGTGTGTCCTGCTTTCTATAGCAGTACAAAACGTCTGAAGCAAAGGATACACCATCCACAAGTGTCCCAACCCGTTCACCTGAATCACTATTTTGCGGGCGGAAGCAAGTTTATCGCAGCTCAGCAAAAACTGGCACTTCCGACCATACTGAAGTCTGTAAAAAGCTGAGGGCAACTACTAAAATGGACCTTTTTCGGGAGTTGTCTGCGCTATGCGGCGTCTGTGAATTGTATGTATTTGTAACGAGGTTTCAACTAAGCGATTTATATAGTCGTGTTCGAGAGCAACTCACAGCAGCGTGCAGTGTCCAGCCGTCAATACGTGCCTCTTCGTTATGATGGTCCCACCGCATCTCGTAGCCTGACCGGGGAAGAACACTCTCAGGAATACCTAATACAGGAAGGAAAATGAGAATTACACTAACTTGCATGGTTACACTAACCTGCCTAACTTGCCTGAGCACTGCGCCCCCGAATCGTATACTGACGTCACAAATAAAGCTTGCTCCTCTTGGATAAAAGCGTAACTTTCGATCTCTAAAGGTCATTGCTGTGAGCACCAGTACGTAAGCGCCGTTTAAACGCGAAAGCGTTTCTTGGCTATAATGTTGGGGTTTGCGCGCGCCCAGCTGCCGTCCTCAAAAAGCGTCCACAAAAGCCGTGCCCGGAAAGCACGTGACTTCTCCCACCGGAAGTGACGCCGGCGCCAAAACTCGCCGCAGCGGCAGTAGGCACGCGCCCCTCTCCGCTGGACCTACGTGCAGAGGCGTACGGCCGCGTTGCCGCGTTTCTTCGCTGGGCTGGTGAAAGTGCGCACTCATCTGTGTGGCGTCGCCGTCAAAACACTCGGCGCGCAAACGCGCCAGCTAGCCCATCGTTCCTCACCGCCTGAGTGCCGAGTTCGATCTCGAATTGAAGACGCTCACTGAGGCGAACACGACGTCGAGATGTATACGTGCATCGACCTCACATTCCCCAACGGCCCATACATTGTGCGAGATGTGATGTATGTGTCCACCTACTATTCAGATCACAAGGCCATGATAGTGTATGTATCCCGTCCCAAGTGCGCAGTCACCGGAACGATAAAAGGGGTGACGGTACCGGTAACTGTCTTATGACACCACCCACAGCGCCGCGGCGGTCGTACTACTTCGATATGCCCTACACTTGCCACGGGCACATCTGCATATACTACCTGGACGACAAAATAGAAGGCATGTTAAGTGTTCACACCACCTTGAGGGTATCAAATCATGTAAATAAACGCAATCCGGCCTCCCACATTGCGTCATTCTTCATAACAGAACTCGGGAACACCAGTTTGCAGCATCCTAGCCAAAAGAAATGCTTACGCGTTCTCATCTAACAAAAATATGCTTAGGGATTGCCGAACTTTTTTATTTTGTCCGCCAGAAGGAACTCTCCAGCGCAAACTTCGGCCGCGTGGCGCCAGGTGATCTGTCAGTTTAAATTGTAGCTAAACAATTCCTCGTATTCATGCTTTTCTGTTTATCTGCACTGTTTTTGAATGCTTTCCTAATGCACCAGCTCAACTATTCAAATCTGGGCCTTAGCTTTCTGTTAAGGCGAGTTTTTTTTTCGGAATGTACAGCTTTAAAGCCATCAGAGCTGAGCACTTGCACTGAATGAGGCCCTCATAAATAGCGAGAAATGTTTCAGGTTTGGAATTCTTGTTTCCTCGCAGGTATTACGCACGTCCAATCAGTGTCTATCAGCTTCACTCTTGCCATCATACACGCTCCGTCAGCGCCCATGAGTCTCGTATGGGATATGAGCACCAGTTCGGAAGGCTTCAAGCATCGATTGACGCGGTGTTCAGAGATCGATAATAGAAACGTGTAGGATACAAAGGGTGAATGCGTTGAAAACGATGGTTCTGTGAAGTATCATGCTCTGGACGCCTTGCCAGGGGATGACGTGAAAGGTTTGTTGAGAGCTCTCGCGTGGAGGGTGCAGTGAATGGAGGTCCTTGAAGACATACCATGAATGGAAGACTACTCGGGTAACCAGATGTAATATCTCTAGAAATGGTCTACATGGTGCCCCGCAATGAAAGATCGAAGCACCGGAATCGTAAGAATATAGCAAATAGTACGTTCCGGAAAGTGTTCCGTGAACTCCTGCACCAAAGAACTGTCCTTGAGCCTGGCGATACTTGAGTAATAGACTTCAAGACAGATGAGATGAAAGAGCTGTGCACTTGGAAAACTTCTGTGGTACGTGAGCTCTGGGATGACCAGGAGCCTTTCAAAATCAGAAAAAAAGTGCTTGGTCTGTATTGGTCATGACTGATCAGGAAGAACACCAGACCTGCAGTGCAAGATGGAGCAGGACACTGAAGAAACGGCTCATTTTCGCAAACAGCAATGCCGACTTGTGCTTTCCAATATTGAGGACGTGCTTGATATATATTTAAGTTAACTTTGGAACCTTGCCTAACGATCTGTAGTTTCTCTTTATTGATGTTTGTACCCGTCATTTATATGTATGGTGTACCGCACTCCTATCTTCTATTCGATGTCTATTTAGTGCAGATGTTATCAATAATTTTAGCATTTTTTGTTGTTCTTGACATTGTGCTTGTGCGTGTATTGATTTTCTATGTTTAGTATCTGCAATAATGCCCACCGGGAGCCATATACAATTGAATAAACAATATGCGACTGTCACTTTCCATCTGCTCTAATTGCAAGAGCCGGCTGAAGCTGGTTCTGCCTTCTTATCAGACATGTGTGCAGAGAAGTAGGAAGGAGCTCCTACCACACTGCATCTCTGGGAGAGTCATGCGATTTTACGCTTGTGGAAGTAGTGCACAATAAGATAGCTTGAAAGATAACTTAGTTCCAATAATTAGAGAAAGGCAAATCTTATTTACTGCTTCTAGCAGGATTTGATCGGTCGGTCTTTGAATTTATCAGAGCTCTCGGTAATATAGTTAAGGAACTAAGCTCACGTATCCTTGCCCTCTAATAGATGTATCCCACACTACTGATATCAGATTTCGCGAAATCACTCTGACAACTGGGTCCTGAAAGCTCCGGTCTCAAGGCTTTGATGCACATCCAGTTATTGTGATGTGCATGATGATGAAAACAATGAGAAGTGGCAATGTTTCGAAGGCACTGTTTTGGCAGGTGGCCTTGTTTTTATGTGGACAGTTCCTGCCATGGTGGACGAAGAGACATCCAGTTGTCAAAATGTTGGCTGCAGCGAAATTCCCTGTTGAGCAATTCGGTCATCACCACCAGCCTCTCTATTCTTTTGAATGTAATGTTCTGTTTAAATTTATTGCTGGATAAGCTGAGTGCCCCTTCTTTTTTCTAAGTCAGCTTAAGTACATTCATGGGCTCGTTTCAAGACGTAAATCTGCATCGTATCCTATAGCGTGGAAGCGGCGCCTCAACTCGTAAAATGCATGATTACATCGGTGCTGCGGCATGGCGCGCCATCGGAGTCGTCACGCACGGCAGCTCGTATTACTTAACACTTGAGTGACACCAGAGAGGCCATGCGATCGGTAGTACACAATTTCGGGAGCTGCAGGCTAGGCACAAAGCTCACCCTTACAACAGTTCTTCTGAGCTTCACAAACAAGCACCGACCACTTTACGATTGCGCAGACTCCTATAGCTTAGGCGTGAAGTTGCTGCCCTGATGAAGGACATCGAAGTCTCCATGTTAAAGCCCATGAACAACACGCCGAGTCCAGTGACATGAGTAGTTGGGCCATTTTACCATCTAACTTTTGTTTCAATTTCCCACTGTATTCCCGAACTCCTGTTTTTACGAGTTACACACTACGCCTGGTCATGTTTATGGGCCTCTACTGATGCAGTGTATACAGAGCGGCGATGCTAAGTTTTTAAAGTGGAGTAATAATGATTGCAATATCGGGCCATTATGGTATACATTTTGATCTTAATATTCTTACGAGGAATTTACGAGTTCAATGGAGAGCTGAGCATGCGCGGGAACTTTCTTACTTCAAACATAACTTCCCATAGCGCTGACCGCAATGCGATACAGAACGAACTTGGAAACGTAGCTACTAAACGAGATTCCGGTGAACGATAGCTTCTAGTCATCCCGTTGAAAAGATCTCCAGCATGCAGTTATCGGATGTAGCAAAACACGTAAGTAAACTTGCGAGCTACCTCTGAATTAAAAGTTTTCGTCAATCCAGGCATTCAGAGGTTTCCCTCACAAGCATCTGCTGAAACTTGGCAATCAGCATTGATGTGCACAGGTGTGGCCTGAATTTACCTTCATGTATCTTTTGTAAAGTGCCGAAATTCACTGAACATTTTCGTATCTGGTGAAAGGCTTTATAAGTAAAAGGTTCTCTGTGTATTTCCACGACTAGGGATAACAATAATATCAACGGCCATTTGTCACTTAGGGCACTGTCGCGGAGATTAAGTCGTGACATCACCGACGTTTGCGACATTGCTGGTCATAAGTAAAGACTACCTTATGCTTCAGAAAACCGAATGTTCATTCTTACTTTCTCACCGTGACTTTTTCGACTTAACTGGCATGCACCACAAGCTTAAGATTTCACAATTTCTTTTACTAACTACACAAAACTATATTTGATCACGATTGCAAATGTTAGATCAGTTGTAGTGGAACAAGATGCTGCTAGAGCATTCCTACGTAGTGGGCTACAATCATCGATCAAGATAAGCAATAAGTATTTTAGTTGTAATGCGGATTTTATATTATTGACACTCGATGCACAGCACAACCAAGTTGGTTCTTCGGCGACTGTCTGTGTGTTGCCCCAGAGGTAAGTCTCGTTAATTAAGCGGGGAAGTAGGGAACCGACAAAAAGCTAAATTCGCTAACCTTGATGCTCGTACGCGCGAGCATTAAAGGAAGAGAAGATAATCGAGGCAAGGTTTAAAACGCCTCGAGTCCACTTTGAGGTACGGTCACAGGATGTTCAGCAATTATAAAATTTCTAACTGAAAACAAAAGAATTTTACCTTACTTTTCATCTGTGCTTCGCCAAATGGCACATATTAAGCTACTCTTAAAGTCAAAACAGTATTGACCAATCCCCTGCATTGGGTATGTGCGAAAATACAAAGAAGAAGAAGAAGAAACGCCTTCGCTTCGATGGCTACCAAAGCCCGTGATCTCCTCGAATAGTCTTCCGAGTCGCCTGAACTTGGCCTCCCAGGCACCGGTGCCCTGAAAGCACGCCAGAAAATGGAGAGTAGCGGTGTGCCCTCAAAGCACGCGTCTTCTACCACACCCACGACGCCCAGACTCCTCGCAGTAGCTGCTCCGGGCAGGGAAGATCTTGTCGTGCTTGTCAACACCTCCGCGATACGCATGCCCATCATTTCACGGCCCGCTTCGGGACTCGACATGGACATGTCGCCGGCAGGTCGGTTTCTCGACCGGGATGAAGGGACGCCCCCTGATGAACGTCGCTGCACCCAGCTGTGGGTTTTGTGGGCCGCGCTTACGTTTCCACTACTTCTGTCTTGTTGGCTGCTCCTGGTGCCATTCCTTATTGGAAGCAAGGAGCCCGTCGTACCGGAAGTGCCCGTATATCCTTTGCCGAAAACGCCCGGCGCCCCAATCAACCAGCTTAATTTGACGTCAACAACCCATAGCACTCCGGCGATATCCCCTATCGCAATGCCGACTGCGAGCACAACGCCTGCGACTGCCAGGTTCGCCTGGCTAGGAATTCCGCCCAGGTGCCTCTTGCGCGTCGGCCGACCCAGCGAGCCTTCATCATACACGATCGGTCCCTACCCAACCCGCGTCGCCGCAGCCAATCGCAAGCAGAGGCCAATATTCTGCCTCTTCGATAATGACAAGGTCACCAGCTCTCGAGTGCCACAGCAGATGTCCGACTACATGTTCGAAACGCTGCCATTTGCTCTCTGCCCAAACGTCGTGTACGCGTCCGTGGGGATCGTGAACGGATACCTAACGAGCCGACTGCCGCACTTCGAACAGAGTCACGGCATACCGCGCCTGAAGCAAATAGTGCAGACTCGGGGATACCAAGACACCCGGATTCTACTGGTTCTCGGCGGTTACAAGGAGGACGCGCCGCACTTCTGGAGGCTTGGCCGGGACGCAACTACCTTGGACCTCCTCATGAAGAACGTGGCGGATGGCATGCGAAACAATAAACTCGACGGAGTCACCGTGCACTGGGTGGCGCCAACCTCCGTTTGCAGCGGCTCCGACTACGCCATGGTGTTGTCCATACTGTTGCGCCGGCTCAACCAGACCTTCAACAACTACGGCCTGACGCAGCATATTGTCTCCGTCGTTCTGGACATAGGAATCGGCAACGAGTATATGGTGGACACCGTAGCCGACGTGGTGCACTACTTCTTCCTCGGCACAAACGCCCTTCGCTACCAAGGCCAGGGCCCGTACCAAGACATGTGCACCGATATAAGCCGCGACACGCACCAGGTGATCGCGAACTACACCAGGCTCTCTAGGAGTGTCAGGATAGACCAGCTCTGCATCATGGAGGAGTTGGCACCGTGGGCGGACGCTCGGTTTTGAACATCCCGGTGGTACTGTGGACAATACTGCCTGGTAGGCGACGTTAACAGGACGCGGTTGCATACCGCCTTGCAGCCACATGAGTTTATGCAGGAAGGACTCCGGTGGGGCGTCGTGCATTGCTCATCTGACGTACGCTGCACCAGCGAGCCCGGCAGGCCGAACAGCGGCCCTCTTTCTGGTGCCCAGCACTGACGCCCTAAAGCAACTGGTCAACTTCAGCGGCATCAGCAGTTCCGCACGAAGTAGTAACGTCCACGCCTGCGTGCTCGTTCTCGACCTGCACTTGGACAACTACGCAAGGATGTGCCAGCTATTTATGCAGTACGTGCTCATGGAACACTTTTACACTGGCACGATCGGACAGAGACGCCGGCACAATTCGATAATCGATGCAGCTCCTCTTTGCCAGACACCACAGTTTGGTTGAGCACAATCGCAGCTGTGCATTATTAGTTTCTTTTGAAGGCGATCATATATCGTGTATACCAATAAAAAACTGGAATATCGATGACTTCGTACATACGAATTCACAATTTATTTGACCAAGAAGCATCCTGCTCAACATGTGTCAAGCGTACAAGATCCTCCAGTGAAGATTTATACGCATTTACTGCTTTACAAGCGAGAAAGGCAAAGGCCGAAAGCGGCACGCACTCGCTAAGCTTCACTAGCCCACACTCTCCCGGTAGGGCAAAAGCTCCTAAATTTTTTCTAACGTCTTGCTGGCGTATTCCAGTCGAAGTACAGACAAGGATACAAAGATGCATGCTACCTTTCGCCAATGAACTTTTATTTTTGGAGCCCGTCACGTGTTCAAAACAGCACGTGATAGAAAAGCCCTCCTTGAATACTCGTGAAGGCATAAAAACATTCTAAAAATTCTACAAAATAGAAAAAAATATACATGCGGTGCATGTGCGCACGGTTCTCAATGCATGCGCACCTATTCGAACACTTTCGATTGAGGGGGATGGTTTGCTGATACAACAGCCCTCCGCTAAAAGGATTTGCTCGGCTTCATTTAATTATTGTAGAATCTCGCGTTTATCAACGTTTCAAACAATTGTTTCTTTGTAAACAAACAATTCTCCAGAGACGCCTTGTACAAAGTGTACAAGGAGTCTCTGGGGATGGGTCTCTTGCAGTGCATTGCTAAACCGCACAATAGTTCCTCAGGTGAGACAACGTAGTGGTCGGGGCTTGCTGCTGAAAGCGAGGTCCTAGGGCCGAGTGCTTATTGTTGCCAGTGCGCATAAAGTCGAAAGCCGAAAATCTGAATGCGATGGTGCCATCGGCTTTAGCGAAAAGAGCTCGAAAAGTTAGCAACTTCCCTTGTCCAGAAAATCTGAGCAAGAGAAGCTTGGCGTGTACATGATTTTGTCTTTTCCTGTCTGTCTGTGCGAAGAAGGAGAGACAGCGAAAAAGCTAGAGAAATTTCTTGCTGTCCTTTCTTTCTTCCTTTGTCTTGTTGGCTTCTATCGGTTGTTTTCTTTTCTGACATTGCTCTGGTGTCTTACTTTCGTTTAGCAATACAATAAGACTATACAAAACTTTGACACCTTACCATCCACGGAAACTGGTCCTCTTGGGCTGCTTTGCCGTTCACGATCCTCTTTGACGGTTCTGATAAGCCACATTCTTTAAGGAATGAAACGATGAGAAAGCATTAGTGATCCCAGAAACGCAAGGACGAATGTGCGGAACAGGCGAGCAAATTATCACCCGGTAGAGTTACCCACATGACCAGTGTTGTGCTGTAATTGCAACGTGGGCATTGCCGTATCTATCTTGGCTTCAGGAGTGGAGCGACTTCTACACCAGGCTGGATCAGCTTCAGTGGTTTGTAGACCTGTCGCTATCCTCGGAGCACATGAGAATACATCCGCCTTCAGGCGTAGTGAGCATGCTTGTACGTGCTATCAAATTGCATCAAGGAAAAATTGAGCAAAGGATTTCGAAGTCCTGCCCTTCTTGATCTTTCATCTCCGGCCATGTAATAAGCACATCTTTGTTACTATCCACGGGCCGACCGTGAAGGCCGTACCGTGCGACAGCGCCTGAGTAAATCACGGTATTTCAACTATCGCATGTGGTCGCATTATAGCAGTGCTGTTCAGGATTGACGAGTGTTGGATGCTGGCTTGTGGCAATCATGGGCTAGTGTTGGATATTGTTCGCTAAATTATGACTAATATCCGCTGATGTTAGCTGAAGCCTTGCTAATCTTGACCAGCGTTGCAACCAGTTTTCTAATAATGGCATGCGCTCGATAATTGGCTAACTCTTGCTATTCGCTGTTTTAATAGAAACAATGTCTTCAATCGACCTTAATGCAGTGATTGCATTGCCAGTGACAGTATAGGTAGTTGCCTACTTTCACATAACTTCTCATAGTTAAGCATTCAGCGCGCATTTGTCGTGGGTGCTGGAAATGAAATGCACGGCGAGTAAATGCACCGTCACGAAAGATGTGTATGCTTGAATTTAGATTGGCTCTCATACAATCTCAAGTATACGTTGGACACTTCCTGCATTTGCGGTAAGAAACAGGATTTTATTTTTCTTTTGCGAGGGAAGTGCGGCCTATGGGCCTATAACTAAGTGTGCTACAATGTTAATGGATGTGTGAAATATAAAGCACTCGTTAGCCATAGCTCATTAAGTTATCGCTCGCATAACGGCGGTATCGATGGGCTACTGACATTGCTGACGACAGAAAGTGAAATAGGCTTGCTGTTAGGACACACTATTTGCAACTGGCGCTCAGGCACTCTTCCTAATTCCCTTGTTAGTAAAAGTCATTGCTTAGCAGCTAATGTTAAGTTACCTGCCGAATCGGGTATATTGGGTCGCATGTGCACTATATAAAGATTTTAATACACCCTCGTCAGTAACGTTCTCATCTATTACTAGAGTTGGAAAAAGATGGAGAAGTTCTCGCGCAAAACTTTGCTTTAATACTAGTTCAGACTTTTCGCGCAAACACGTGGACTTCTCGCCTGAACTTGCAATTACGAAAGCACTCAGACGAACGTTTGATGTTTCTACTCTTCTGTTATGAATATATCGTAATGCTCTCACCTGGACCATTTATTTCCAACTCCTCCGCAGACACCTGAAATTAGTTTAGGAGATGTTATAGGTGAAAAGCACGTGATCTTGCTGTGACACACTTGTGACAGAAAGACCTTAATTTCTAAGCATTTTACTGTAAATTTGCGAATTGATTGCAGACTGGTAAATGTTTAATCTTAAGAGATCTTCTCTGTAGAGAAACCCTAGGCGTAGCTTATGAACAGAATTTCACACAATACTTCTTTTATGTTCTTGTGATTATCAATAGGTCATCGATAGACATCACATTGTGCATGGCAGCGCTAAAAAAGTAATTTTTTTGCTACAAATTTTGGCGCAGCGGCGCAGACTTAGTGCCCATGAAGTCAATTCAATTTTAGCACCGCAGTGTTTTTCTTTTAACCATATTGCCAGTCGCAAGCACTAAGTGCACGCTATCAGAATTGATACTGCATGCATACCCGACAAAGCTCGCATGGTCCTCGAGTGACTGCTACTGTTGAATAGTTTGTAGATAAAAACATCAGTGTTTCACTTCAAAGGTGGCATCACTTTTACTGAGTCTTCACACGGCCGCACAACTGAATTGTCACAAAAGAATTACTGAGTCTTCACACGGCCACAGCACTATGTTACGGCACACATGTACCGAACTGATAGACGACTCACCAACCGGAATGTCCCGAGTAGTAGGTTCACTCCAATGACGACATGAATCATGGTGTTGTGCGAGATTCCCTCGCCAGCCTGGACACTTGCGCGAAAAAAAAAAACATTTCCACTTCACTTAATTACCGGATAATGATGCAGTTCGGTCGTCATCTCGTAAAGGTTACGAGTTCTATGTGTAAATGTTCAGGGGAATGGGGGAGGCTCGAAGGGATAAGGGTGGTGGTGTGGGTAGTGGGTGGACGACCCCACTACCCACCCCACCACCCATATCACTTCGAGGACGACCCTGGGTAGTAGGGAAAAACCACTGTGGTGGACGTCCTCGAAGTCGTAAGGGTGGTGGTGTGGGTAGAGGGTGGACGACCCACTACCCACCCCACCACCCATATCACTTCGAGGACGACCCAGGGTAGTAGGGAAAAACCACTGTGGTGGACGTCCTCGAAGTCATAAGGGTGGTGGTGTGGGTAGTGGATGGACGACCCACTACCCACACCACCACCCATATCACTTCGAGGACGACCCTGGCTAATAGGAAAAACCCACTGCGGTGGACGATCCACTGCCCACGCGGTGGGTTGTGGGTAGTAGGAAAAACCCACTACCCACACCACACATGTGGTGTGGGTAGTGGGTTTTCCCTTCTGCGCGACCCGAGACTTCTGATACCGTCCTTTGCAGATTCAGTATTATGCAGGAGCGGGATCCTGTCTTTCTTACACTTGCTTCCTTTATATCGTTATATATCGCCCTTCCCATCGTCACATTATGTATCACTGCGATAAAGGCAAAATTGGGCCTGCTGCTTTTCCCTATTGCCTGTCGAATGGCCGACAATGCTGGCCCCTACACAGCTCCGCTGCTCAGAAATGGTCCGATTGGGAATGCCATTGCAGCCAATGCTTCTTCAAAGGACACAGAATTGAAAAGTCTGAGTGTCAGCATACTGGCTGTAGCCTCATGGTTTACTCGTCGAATTCTGATGACTTCATTATCAGCTTACCCACCCACGAGAAACTGAATAACCGATTAATGTACAAAGAAGTTCAGCATTCGCCATTCGTGATATGGGCGCATGCCTTTCCCTCGGGCACGTTGACATTTTGACATTTTGAACTCCCATTAGCTCGTCCTTTCGTATGGGTGGCGGTGTCAGGGGCTGGCTGGCACCCCTCGCTCTTTTGTTTCTTTAGTTCTACGGGCCGCCTTATCAGCGCCAAAATGCCTCTACAGCGGAAACCCGTTGATACATAATCGTAAGGTTCTGTATAATGTCCTCTTTTTGGAACAACACGTTGCTTTTCTCTCCCCGGTTAAAATTGCCGACTCACAACGCACCTTACGGCTTGGAAATCGAATCACATTATATGTGTCCTGTCTAGCTCAACAACGAATTTGCATCTCAGGTATTTTCCAGAAATACCTTACATGCCCAAGAGCATTAAGGGCGTTTGCAATGACTTAGGTAGACTTATCAGACACGGAGATATAGTGCAAGTGAACTACAAAAGAAATAGCGCGAGGGAACAGAAAAGAACACTGCATTACGTTAGGAAAATTAAACAGCACATACAACAGGGAATTGCAGGACGTGCTACACTTAAAGAAAAAGAAGACTCTTGAAGTCCTAGTGAATAAATCACCGCTTTTTACCTATGCACGCCAGTAGCCACGCAGATTCAGCTCCATCATCTCTGAGCAGTTGTTGCCCAGATAGAATGGAGCGATTCGAAAGGACACATGTGCGTTCGCTATTTGAGTTCTTTAACTACCGCAGTTTTCAGTCTTTTTTTTTTGCAGTTCTGCATCATGGAGTTGGTGTGCACGCTTAAAAAGGTGTTGCAGAGTCTTCGAGAGGTCACACATGCATGCTACGAAACACTTGTGACATGTGCTTATAAAGAGGCGTCTGCGAAATGGCACTTACTGCACGACGACATTCCGGGAAAATGGCTTATTTAGATGGCATTGGAGAGCTTACGGGAGTACTATCGTGAGCAATATGAAAGGGAACACAGGAAAGCGTGGCAAGTCGCCTGAAACCCAGGAATCGGTGATACGTGGTGATACGTGGCCACAGCCGTCGGAAACATAGTGGAGAGGGGAAGGCTGTTCTAACAACTGTTCGCACTCCTGCCATGAGTCTGTCTGTTCAGAGTAGGGCACCAAGCGTTTGTGTGAAAAAAGAAAGAATGAAAGAAAAGGAAACGAATCGCTGTATGTCACTGCGACACTTACCGCACATATCAAATATCGCATGATACCGTGTTATCGGTGAAATGGCGTAAGTTGCTGCTTTCTAGAAACGAAACACCCCCGTGGTGGGAGCACCAACAGTTAGTGGTAGAGTGCCCTCTTTTCCACTTGGTTTTTCATAGCGCCATCCGCGTATCGCTCCGAGTCGATTTCTAGGCTGTTTGCCGCACGTTCCCGTGTTCCCTTTCATATTGCTCATGATAGTACATAGTATTGGTGGATAGTTCCGGATTCGAAGTAAATATTGTATGCTCCTCTCGATGTGGGCCTGCCTAAAACAATACCCATCCTAAAATCCTTAAGGCTTAAATTGAGATCCGCCAACTGATCAGGAGCAGACACTGCTCTATATCACATTCCGCGGTCTCACTGGACGTCAAGAATGAGGAAAGGTTACTGCACAATCTTCTCTCGTGGTTTTATTAAAAATAGGAAGCGTACAAGTATAACGTTAAATGATCCAGAACAAAACTGAGGGGCGGGAGGTCATAGAGAAAATAAATGGAACAGCTTACTGGCACACACAGCGATTGTTGTGATGCTGGGGAATGACTCAAAACCGAATGTTATGTGGCTCCAATTAGGTCTTCTTGAGGTAACGATCTGACAGGTTGTACTGAAGTCCTGATTATCTGTAGAGGCTATCCTCATATACGTCGATACGTCAGTTGCTACTATGTGCTCTGACACACCTCGATGCTCATTCCCGCGCTTGTGTCTTCTGTCTGCCAGTCGTTTGTCAGCCGCGAGGACAATAGAAGGTAGTTTTGTGAAACGAGGCTCTTGGTTACTTCTCACTAAGCAAATGAAGCACTCGTGTGGACACGCCAACACACGGAGATGTGATCGTTAATTACGAAGAAAGGGCGCAGATGTAACACGCGAGGGGAGTGGCATCCGCGAAAACAACACCGCGTCCTTCGTCGGAGCTGACGCTAGGTGGAACCAAGGAGGTTTAAAAAAAAATGCTGGAGTGCAAACGCCCGCTGAAGCTTACCGCGATGGGTTAGTTCGCACAAGGTTGAGGAGAGACCTGTGGGTCCGCCGCGGTGGTGTAGTGGTTACGGTACTCGGCTGCCACCCAAAATACGCGGGTTCGATCCCAGCCGCGGCGGTCGCATTTTCGATGGAGGCGAAAATGCCAGAGGCCCGTGTACTGTGCGATGTCAGTGCACGTTAAAGAACCCCAGGTGGTCTAACTTTCCGGAGCCCTCCACTACGGCCTTTCTCGCTATCTCTTTCACTCCATTTCCCCCACCCCCACGGACGCTTAGCCGTGCTCCCTACATGGGCTGAAGAAATTAGCGTCCTTTCCTAACCGAACCACAATCATCATCATCATCATGGGTGAAGCCGGCGTTTATCAGCTCTAAAAGCTTGCCAGAGTGTCCAGAAACCAGTATCATTTCAAGCGTTCTTGATCTGCTAAACTCTTAAACTAATTGTAATGCAGAAGCGCGTTGTTTTGGATCAATAAAGCACTACTGACCGAGTGTGAATGCCACGAAATTGCACACAAATTTTCACGATGGTCACGTTTCACCCCAGCACCCGTAGCACAAAGAGGCACATAAAGCAGTCTCTGTCTAGCAAAGCTGACCGCTTGAAGGGTTAAGCAGCGTGAAGAAAGCGCTTTTTATTTTCTGCTATCTGGATGCTGTTAATCAATGCCCTGAGTGAGATGGCGGCCGCCGGCTTCACCTTTAGCACACGATCTCCACTCCAGAATTTTTGCTTTTAAACCTTCTTGGGTGGAGGTGCACAAGATATTTTGGCTCTCTCGTGCTGCGGCATCCACCCTATGTGGGTGGCTAGAAGGGTTTCGGATGATGGTGATGATGATGATAGTGTTTCGGTTTAGGAAAGACGCTAATTTCTGCAGACGATATCGGGAGCACTGCTCAGCGTCCGTGGGTGTAGGAGAAAGGGAGTGAAATAGATAGGAGATAAAAGCCGTATTGCAAGGCTCCGGAATTTTGACCGCCTGAGGTTTTTTAACATGCGCTGAAATCGCGCAGTACACGGGCCTCTGGCATTTTCGCCTCCATCGAAAATGCGACCGCCGCGGCCGGGTTCGAGCCCGCCATTCTTGGCTTTCGGCCGGAAGGGGCCCTGGGGACCACTCACAATGGGAGCTCCTACTTCTCCGCAACTTGCAGTAGCCGCTCCGCCAATGACTGGGAAAGAGGGAGATTAGGCTGAGACGGGGAGAAGCCGCAGAAATAGCGTCTTCCTCCACCTCTTGGGATACTTTAACGCAGAAATTTTGGTCTGTATTTCTGTTTGTCGGTCACACGATCCAGCCACCCGGCCAAAGTTTAAGCACTTGCCTAACACCCAGCCACCTTGAATTGGTACCTGCGTTCACACTTGTAAACACTGTCGATCAAAAAGCAGACATTACGCATATATAAGGCGCAACATGAATACGTAAATATTAGGTGGTGTGTTTCTTTACTAGAAAATACATAGATACGCAATTCTAAAGAACCTAGTGTTCCCGAGGCTGCGCTAACGATGCGACCCTATGCCCGAAAACGGCCTCTGCCGACGATTTGGTGCTGCCATCTGGCAGTTGCCTAGGCAATCTGCACAAGCTCATGTTTCTCGACGGCGCTGCCAGATGGCGTCCATATCTCACGCAGCGTAGCACGGACAGCAGAAGACTATTGTCTTTCGACGACATTTACAGCGAAGCGCGCAGATACGTGGCCATTTTTTTCTTCTGCATTGATAATGTCGTTTGCAATGTGCTTCTCATGTAAGCGATCTTTAGATGCCGGTCCTCATTGACTGTTCAGCGCCGCTTGGGTCGTTGTTAGACCAGTACATATAGGTAATTTCAAAAAAACGATTTCTCCAGTGAAAAAGCATTACCCGTTTGTAATATCGCGAATATTTAGCGCATACGCTTAGCTATTTAATGATGTATCATTGAGGTGAGTTCTTTGAGCTTGGCTGAGGAGCTTTTCGTAAAAAAAAGCGACTTATGAAGTTTTTGTTTAGACCACTCGGGGAGCGTTCATCCTCCCAAATATTTCGTTGTGCTATGTTGGACACGGCAAACTAGAAGAGAAGCTCGAGGAAAGATGGAGGCTTGAATCGATGAACAGATCGCTAAAGCGATTTAAACAGAGAATGTCGCAGGAACCAGCGTTTCGGCAAGTGGACTTGTCTTCCTTCTCCAGCGTTCATGTACGCCATCGCATGCTCTCTCCCGTCCACAAAAAGAGAGAAGAGCGGCACGTGCGAATAACAACAAAAAAGGGGTAGGGGGGTAGGGTGTAGGGTAAGGTGTGTGACAGGTGTTATCTTGACTAATACAAATGGTAAAAAAGAAAGCTTCCAAAGAATGCGCTTGTGGTACATATCTTGGAAATACATTGCGTGCGCAACACTGGAGAAGGCAGTCGCTGTTCTGACGAAGACAAGTCCACTTGTCGAAAGGTTGGCTCCTGTGACATTCCCTGTTCTAAATAGTTTTTAGCGATCTGTTCATTTGACAGGCCAGGGACATGCAATTTTCGCCCTGTTACTTCATTAACGTTGCCGCAGAAAAGTGGACCTTTACATTACTCTTAAATTTTCTTGTTCCAGAAGCGTAAGAAATATTCGCATAATCTGAGTATTATAATTATTACAATGACATCACTTCGTTGTATTGCAATACAAATAATTTCAGCGTCTGCACTGCATAATATATGTACTGGAGACGCTAAAATTGTTTCTATTGCAATATTCCTTAGAGATGAAGTTGACTTTACACCCTTCATAACCTGATTTGGAACAAAAGAATAAATTTTCAATACACGGCGGAAAAGCTTCTTTCAGCAAAACTAAACGAATAAAGCTGGTTTTACGCTTCAACAGACACGTGGAGATTTTTTCAGGCATCTTTACGTTGGTTGGAAACACTCTGGTTGATTTGGCACAGTATGACCCGACTGAAAAAAATTGGTCTGCGCTACGATCCGTTTCTTATTCTGAATCAGTGTGCATATTTTTCCGTTGTTAATCTTATCTGAATAAGAAATACACGTTTGGAAATTCCTGCTTCACTGTCGTGCTAAACTCGCCTAAAAACAAACGCTGCGGGTATTAAGGTAACGCGTTGCATCGCTAACACGAAACGTGGTCATGCAGGACGAGTATTGTCCGTGTGAAGTCAGCAGGTGTTCGCATCAGAACGTTGCAGTCCGTACTTTCACTGAATCTATTACTAGCGAACACACTAGGTTAATAGAAAACTTTGCGTATGTAAAGCTTCGATGTACTGTACTAGGGCCTCTAGGAGTTCGCTGCTTTTTCTCCGCTGATTTATGACAATAAAATGACAAAGTAAATCAAATACTCCCTCGTGTAAACACACACTATGAAATTTCTTTCCTAAGTTGTAATAAATATGAGAGTGACATTTCAAACAATGCTAGAATTATTTTATTTACTGTGATTTTAGAAAGCACTGAAGGGCTACGGAAATTTCGTCCACCTGAGACTCTAACGCCCACTGGCATTGGTCACTACACGAGCCTCTGGCATATGGCCTCCATTGAAATGCAACCTCCACGGCTGGTAGTCGATCCTACGAAATTCGGTTATTCGGCCGAGTGCCATAGCCACTAGACAACCGCGGCGGGTTCTATGCCGAATTCATTGTAGAAACTCGGTTGAGAATTGTCGAAGAAAGGTGATGACCTGCCCTCCCTGTCACGGATGTCTTGGTGTGACGGAAGTTTCTCGCCTGCGTTGTACTTAAAATGAAACTCATAAAGTTCCTGAAGTCTGCATAAAGTATTATGCGAGGTAGTTTTAAGTTCTTTTTTTTTGGAAATTAAGAGAGTATCGAGAATTTAACGTGCTTGCCTACATCTCGCTCTCTGGTCGCGTGCCTAATTATGCAGCCGCGAACTTTAGGTTGACATGTGCCAGGAGTAAATGAAGTAATTTTTACTCTAAGACTACCACGATTTCATTTCGCTCGAGTGAATTTTGTTCCGTTTGGGAGGTTGATTTACATTATTGAAGAAATAAAGTTTTTTCACATGTGGCACACAGGAAGCAGCACTCATCTTTGCGTATTTTATTAGTCGGACATCATATAAATTTCAAAATGCAGAACCTACAGCCCTGCATGCTGTCTAAAGATGATCTATTAGCGCCAAACATCAGTATTCGCCACAAATCTTCATTTATTCGACAAGTGGAGAATAACCTTTTATAGGTAGGAGTTGCACCTGATTGTGTTCTTCGCATTTTCTTTTCTTTTGGAATGAATAAGTCACGCAGTTTATAATACCGACCCTCCACGTAACAGCAACAGCAAGAACTTTGCGGAACCTTAATGCTCCATTAGATGTCACTGACGCTAGGCCACAGCGTTTGGTTAACTCTTAGTCGACTTGAATAAACGTTAGGTAATTTCAGTCACGTGTAGCTCGTAACCGCTTATCCCTGGCTAATACTCGCTGGACACCCTCTTCTTGAAAACCTCGCACTCCGGTTCATTTAAGAAATTTTAGTTATCACGAGTTTTATTTGACCTTTCTCGGCACTAAAAATATAGTGATATCATCTGCCTCCTATAGAACTATTAATTTAAGCCATTGTCTTCTTTCCGAATCAGTTTCTTGCAGTTATGTGAAAATTAGTGATGTTCCATGAATATCGTGCGGTCTGCAGGAGCTAACGGAGGACACTCCGCGAGGAACTTATTGGGTCCGAGAGCGATCACAATGAGAACAAGTTGTTTTTCTTTAGCTCAGCAACACAGGAAAGGAAAAAAAATCGGACATAAGACAATTAGTCTGTTTGTCAATATACTCAAAGAAAATGAAGCCTTACCCAGGAATGCAGCTCCTGTTCTTCGCTGTATGCAAATCTTTGACGGGCGCCCTACAGCTGGTGCCGCTACGAGCGACACAGTTCACCCAAGTAACGTCGCCGACACGCCCAAAGAAAAAGACGGCAGTGGAAGGAAGGACACAAAATAACACTTCCGCATACAATCCAAAGCAATGGTCCTCCTTCGGAAGTGTTCAGCAGACCATCCCCCCAAAAAAAGGATCTTCGACAGAAGGCGTCATTGCAGCCTAGACCTCGGCATTGACGGCACACACAAAGTAGGCAAGGAAGGCCTTTCGCGAAATCCCCGAAGAACGTGAGTCCCCACACAAGAGGGGCGAAGCCGTCCCCACTATTCTGCGCCTTGGCTGCTCCGTAAGAAGGTGCCGACGCCACCAAAGCCACACAATACGCAGTTCTCGACAGCTTCTCCTAGGTCCTCGCACAATGGTCGGCGCGTGTGATAAAGGGAACCATGAGAGAGGTGAACAAAAATGGAACTGCAGTACTACGTCCCAACTGTACGCGGTGAATTGTTACTCGGTGGCTGTCTTCGCAAAGAGAGAGATGGTTACTTCTCAAGTCGGTAGCCTGGCGCAAGTTCGATCCGAAGCTCGATGATCTCTACGAACAGAAGGGCGTGACGATTCAAGGAGCGAGCAACAATCAGCACAGAAGACAGTTTCCTCATTAAATTTACGGCGCGTTCTTCGGTGCGTCCTCACGATCAGCAGGTGCCAAACGCTTCAAGGCCTAGTTCATGGCGATGCGTCTAGCGAGAACTTTTTTTTTTCTTCCGGGACGCACGCACCTGAAGTTGTTTGTGACTGACGTCGCACGGTGAACGCAGTCCAGTTGGCGGCGACAGTGAATAGGGTCTCCTGTGGGAGTGAGGTGAGAAAGATAGAAGCCGAAGTATGGTTGTGAAAGGGTAGGCGGTAACAGTTACTGTAGCACAAAAGGTGTAGCAAAAACAAAGTAAGACCGAAAACCCTCAGCGCGACATACGGACAACCACAGGAGCGACGATTGAGTGGAGCCCATTGAGACGCCACATGCATGTCTCTCAGTCTCCACCTACACTCTCCTCCTTCTAACGCCTCCTTCGGATTGTCCTTTCCACAGACCCTTTCCATCACTATTCCTACGTATGTGCAGTGACACAAGCTTGGCGGAAGCCGCAGACATTTGCGGCAGGGAGGCAACGTGTACCAAAATGAAAAAAGAAATAAAAAAGGAAACCTGCTATCGTTTTGAATGGGCCAATCAAGAGGAAGGCAGGGGAAGAGAGGTCTGTGTGAGATGTAGTGGATCCATTTGAGACACATGCGGGTGTAATGGCTGAAGGTAGGCGGTGTGATTTACGGGACGCAGCGTGCGTAAGAATGCCTATGTGTCGGTCGTGTGCTGCGTGCGGGGAGTGTGTTTCATGCATGTCGTCTCTGCTATTGATCTTTTTGTTTGCTCCACTGTTTGTCGTTTCGGAGGCCGCGGTCGCGCCGATCGTATTGGATGCTCCCAATGGCGTCAGCAGATCAGTTGACCGACGCTTTAGCTGAGCGAATAACTCAGCAATGACGTCAGTGTCCTTTCGATTCATGAGCGTTATACACAAAGTACGCCGCATATGTTTACATGTTATGTCTATGCATTACGTACGACGCTCTCGAATTTCAGGATGGAGGGCTGTCTGCCTTCCATGAATGCGTACTTTGTACAGTGTTGACGAAGGAGTCTGTGTATTTGCAGTGAATAAGAGAGTTGCAACGATTCTTTCTTTGAGAACTTGCGTCATGTGGTCGTTACTACTGTGCCACTAGTGTGCTGGTTAACAAGTTGAGCATGTTTGTTGAAATCAAGCATCATTCTTTACCAAGACACTCCGCAGTTACCTACATTCTTAAATCGCTTCAAATATCTATTGCTAAAGTGTATCAAAAGGTAATGAAAAGGCAAATCATATTTCTGGCCATTTTGGGTTAATGGCTCAGATTCCATGCAAGTAATGATGCCTGATAGAGTAACGGCACAAGCAGTCGCATCTCAACGGAGCGAAATTCACCAACGACGCTGTGCTGGAAATCGTGTGCACATTAAAGAATCTCAGGTGCACAAAACTAAACGGAAGTTTTCGAGCTATGAGGTTTTATAATCGCATCCTTGTTTGGGCATCTGGAACACCAGAATCTAGTTTACTTGTGCAGGCGGCGTACACCTAAAAAGCGTTGAAGATTTTGTGCAATTATTCTAAGTATAGCTACGGAAAATTATTCAATCACGCATGGGTCTGTTCACGGAGTTCTGAGCTCCTACGTGGGGAAGCGATTATGTCTACGCCTTCTTTCAGAACCCCTCAGAGCAATTAGGGGTCTCGGTTCCACTACATGTGTCCATCTTCTCCAGCTCAATTTGCCATTAGTGTCCGAACGTAAGACACCTGTCCACAGCCGCCGCGCCGACAACGAGAAGAGAAACGAAGCTCTCCGCGTGCTTAAAGAACATGCTTGTGTTTATGGGTTCCTTTGTTCCTGCCGGCTACCGCCATGGCTAAATATGTGCCATGAGCCCGTGCAAGTTAACTGAATAGGAACGTCAGCGCGGAAACTTGCTTTGGGCGTTCTTTTCTGGCTTAACAAAATTCTTCGCGTAGGACCATGAATTTTAAAGACACTCCCCGCACGTGTGTTCAGAAGGCGCGGCTGTTCATTTGAGGTCTGCAGTTTATTTCGGGTGCCCCGCCACGGTGGTGTAGTGGCCGTGGCACTCGGCTGCTGATCCGAAGGTCGCGGGATTGAATACCGGCCACAGCGGCTGCATTTAGATGTTCAGACACGTGTTCGCTTGTGATGTCAATGCACGTTAAAGAACCCCAGGTTGTCGGAATTTCCGGAATCCTCCACTACGGCGTCTCTCGTAATCAGATCGTGGTTTTGGGACGTCAAAATCCAGAAATCCTTTCGCTCAAGCCTGCATCGCGCAAATTCCCATACCGTGCTTTAGGAAGACCCTAGTACAGCAGACAGAACATGAATCGGTAACGGGCGGTGATTGTAGTTGTTTGTAATTGATGTCATTCTAAAGCTCAATATCATAAAGGTTGACGAGAAGTTAGGTAATGGTTTGTTGAAATACATAAACGTGTCAATACTAATTGGAGCACCGAACATACGCTCAGGCCAGGTCTTCTACAACGTAGCTTCCTTGATCAGTTCACCTCCAGCCTTTAACTTTTTAAAACACGTTACTTAAAATAAAAGAGAAGTGAGACGACTTTGCGTTTTGCTCATATACAGTAGCCTCGGAAAAAGAAGCAGCGCTGAAGATGTCGGTGATCGAGTTGTCTTTCTTGACCCTTCCAATAAAGTCCTTCTGACTCCTGCAGCAACTCCGGTCTGTTTACAGGGATTCGTCTCACTCTTCGTCAACGACGAATCCTCATTACTAAATATACCATGGCACAGGCGGTGTTAGCTTTTCCGGGCATGTGGCTTCTTGAGCTACATTTGTTATTTTTGATACTGTCTTCGTTTTTTTTTCTCATGCACTGCTTTTCCATATGTACGTGATCTGAACAGAAACGTTTATTGATGTATCTGATTAGATAATGAAGTACGTAATACACGCCATTTGTGTATATGGATATTAATGACAACGTTATATAACAAAGTTTCCACCACGGACTTGTCATCTCGGGACCGTGGTCTGTGTCTTTGTATCCCTTTATTTCCTTTTTTTGCAATAATATGTTCTAGTTTAAATTAGAGTACATCCACTGCATTCTCCGTATACTTGCTTGCGGTGGGGAAATTAGATAACAGAAAAACTGTATGGTGTGGAAGCCACTTCTATCGCATGCCTGGTCTTTGATCAACACGGGCCGTGCACTGGCGAGGCGCGTGGGAAACTTGCTTGGTTTAAAAAGAAACAGCGCAAGTGCGGCCCGGACAGTCGACGGTGGACAGGCGCGAGGAGTGTGCGCAGTTTGTGTGCGCCATGTGGGCGGTGTGTGCCCGACGCGATCAAGGGTAAGGGCAGGTGCTGGTGCCCGCAAGTGTTTGTTATAGTTTTCAGTCTGCTCTGAGTTCGTTTTCATAGGAGTTGCAAGTAAGTTTAATAACAGTTGCTTTTCTTGAGTGTCCCCAGAGGTTGATTGATTTGTGGGGTTTAACGTCCCAAAACCAGCTCTGATTATGAGAGACGCAGTAGTGGAGGTCTCCGGAAATTTCGACCACCTGGGGTTCTTTAACCTGCACTGACATCGCACAGCACACGGGCCTCAACATTTCGCGTCCATCCAAATGCAGCCGCCGCGGCCGGGATTCGATCCCGCGAGCCTCGGATCAGCAGCCGAATACCATAGCCACTAGACCACCGTGGCGGGGCGGGTGTCCCCAGAGGCTTCAGCGGCATCCTTGGCCGGAAGACTTCCGAACCCCTACAATATAAGCTTAAGAATCATACGAGCAATGCAACGCAGAATTATAGGCGTTATTTTAAGAAACAGAAAGCGGGCGGGAAGGGTCAGCGCTGGAACAAGTAGGGCTATTTTACATCCTGATGCGAAGTATGAGAAAGAGTGAGACCTGTACAGGACACGTAATGCGGTCGACCGACAGCCGATTGAGAGTTGGAACGACAGGCTTTTATCAACGTCATCACCTGCCACGAGTTCAACGCGCATAGACCTTTCCTCTAGCTTCTGTCAGTATTTTATACTATATATCTTTTACGCTTGCATAAGGCGAGTGATTTTAGGTACTTCCCCGTCATATTTAACACCACTGTTGTAACTCGTTGGTCGCCGTTACCACTTCATTATCTGTGATGGTACTCTTTCGCCACACTCGGCCCTTGCGCAACTGGTCAGTGTAGAGCGATGCAATGGATGCCAAGAGAGGAACAACGCAGCAGAGGAAGGTAACGTGTTGGACGTGGCGACAAACTTAAGAGATTCGCAGGCATTAAGCCTGAATAAAGTCACTCAGGACAGGACAAATAAGTCATTGGTAGGCGCCTCCATTCTGCAATTGACTTAACGTAGGCTAACGTATAGTGATCGTTCGTTACCTCATCTTTCGCTCGTTGTGGGTGTCATCCATAATGCGGTTACTATCATTATCATCGAAGCCTCCTCTTCAGCAACGGAAGTGTGGCTACGGCCTACAGAATCGAGGAAGAAGAAGCAGAACCATGGATGTGGACGTCCGTCCTAGCTCAAATGCGAAGTGAGTCCTTATATTAATATTCTAAACAGATTTTAGCGGAATACATGCTCACATTGTTTACATATGCATACAGCCTACGTCAAAGGTTAGATGCGGCGAAGAAATTCGCTGGTAGAGAATGAAACCAACTCGCTCGGGACAAGACAAATGGCAAAACAAAAGGCATGAGACCTGCACGCCATTACCGTGAATTAATGTACCTGGAAAAGGTGATCACCATGTACTCCGATTCCTGCAATCAAGGCGACTACTTCATACGCGTGAATAATGTTATAAAGTTGTTAGTCTGGAAAGTCCCTTTCTGGGAAGCTCGATACATAAGGCGCTCTACCAAATCAAACGCTCGTGCTGCGTTGGCTGCCATTCCTTCTTTTTTGCGTGAACAAAATTCTACTTTCCTCCAGGTTAGCTCTCATGTTGGCGTGCGACGCCGCCGGGCAGTAACGAAAGCGTCACGTGACCAATCCGCCTCAGAGGAATGCGCAGCTAAATAAATACTTTTCTGGCTCAATTTTTCTGACCATGGTATGCCGGTAGAGCGAAGCTCGCGAGATGAACTGATACTGCAAATTTTCTGTACAGAAGGAAGTGCGACTCTACGCAGGAAGCTGTGAAGCGTAAAAACGTGTTAACGAAAGAGCTTGTATTAGGGCCGTTTGGTAACCTTGCACGCTAAGCCTAAGCTTAGCGGCTGGGTTTTGGCTTGCGAAGATAGAGGTAGCTGAATCGAATACGGGCCACGGCGCCCCCATTTCGATCGGGACGAATTCTAGAAAGGGCACATGTACATAACTTTAGGTGCAAGCCAAAGCACCTCGCACCGTCAAAATTACTCCAGAGCCTTCTACTACGGAGCCGGTCTCAGAAAGCTGGTTTTGGCACCTGATAACATACAGAGCTTCCTAGGCCGAAATCAGCCGTGTTTATGCGGCACACTCCACAGTGAAGATATCCAGTAGTAATTTAGACCACCTGGAGTTCCTTGCCGTGCACCCAATCCTAACTATTCGGGTGCTTTTTACTTTTCGCCGACATCAAAATGCATCGAGGTCGCCGGGAATCTCATACCGCGACCTGGAACTCCGCAGGCCAACACGTAGCCACTAAGCTACCGGTGTGGGTGTTGGCATTGCACCTAAAACCGCGTCAATTACTGGTATCAACCTTGCACCTTGAGTGGCTGCAGGAACCTTGAGACAGACTCACGGAAGAAACACACACGGGGGCACGGCTGTAGTGCCAGACCGAGCCCGTGTTCTGATCGGCCTTTCTTTCGTTCACCGTCCATCTCAAGTTGGCTGCAATCACTCAACATGTTCCGAGTGTCTGGCTGTCTTTCACAATATGTGACGAGGCATCGGGGTTTAAAGTTGTCGTAACCGTTTCCTTTTCAACGTCGCTTCTGCAGTGGCCGCCGTTTATGCGCAAGGGCCTGCGTGCTCATATCGTCGGTGGTGATCGGCGTCGTTGGTGTTTGCGCAGTGCTCCTGATGGCCTACAAGGACTCGCGCTTTCTAATGCGTAAGATCCTTCGTTCTTTTGTTCTCTCGCAAACGCTCGTTTGTAACAAGTCACCGCTTTTAGAGAAGGGCTAACTTTTCTAGCCTCAGAGTCGTCCACACAAACGACAAAAGTTTGAGTTCAGCATTGTTGATATAGCTTCCCTACCTCATTGTCTATTTCTAATGCAGGAAGCGAGGCAGCAGCAGCGGTGTTTATGGCGCCTGCTTCAATTAGACATAGTGTAAAGTTGCCAGAGATTGTTAAAACAGACTCCATCTGACAGAAAGATGGCGTAGGTATATTTGAGCATTCGTTAGAAGCGTTTGTAGGTATTCCTGTTCTAACGACAGATAGCAATTACGTACTTCGTTATGATCAATAATTCACTACATCTGTATACGCCTTATCAAGTTTCGGGAGTACAGCTGCGCAATGGTCTCGCTCTGTTTAGCGGCATAAATTACAGGTTTTCAAAGGCAAATATGAAGTGTGCTGCAGGCGTCGTTGCCTTCATAATTTATGGGTTGTTGTTGAAGCCGCGGGTTTTCCTTAACGCACAGGTACACCAACAGCCCATGCGATTAGACACGATCACTTTGCCGGTTATCAGTGCGACAGATAAGCGGTGCTACCATATCTGCATACTGTGGTGCCTTTATTATCGTGTACACAATACCCTAGAAGCTTCCCTCCTTCGGCCACAAAGTGTGTCATGGTAAGCGGTGCATGGCAAGACGTATTGGACGGCAGTTGGCCGGCTTTCTACGTGTTTGCGTGCTCATTTTTTTCAAAATATTAAAGCATAAACTGAAATAATTGTCGGTGTGGTTGTACCTCGAAGTAAGGCCGTGCTTTGACGTGGATGTCGGCGTTGCTTCGCACAATCAGCGACTTCTTGCGCTCCGAAATGCTGTCAACACGCTTGGTAAGCCCACGGGACGCACGCTACTGCACGGTTTACACAAAGACGTCGATTCAAAATGCTTCGCTAAAGGCAAAACACTGTGGTATACGGGCAGCTCTCCGGTGACTGCTTGGCATGATATCGATTCGCACGCTGCGCAGGATCTGCGGTAATGCTCCGTTTTGCTAATCGCAGTAAGGTTGTTATTAATGCCAGCAAAAAATTGCCGAAGCTTGGGCTAATCCGTGCATGGTTTAGCACAGCCAAGCTCATCGACAGGAAGTTTGACGTGGTTTTGCCTCCTTAATAAGTGTTAGAATAATAAACCTTGTCACTGTGAGTCTAAGCTTAATTAGGCTCGGTCTTATTGGCGTTGCCTCAATTAGCCTTGCATTACTTATCCCGTTGCTCTTCTATACTGGCCGTTATGTAGCAGTGCGATGACAGCACCAGCACAACAGAGGAAAGACATGGACGTGCAATGCGTAGAAGCGCACGCGTTGTGATTTCATGATGATGATAATTACATGCGCTTTAATTGAGCTAGTAAGCTGCTTCGCTGGTAAAACTACCGTATTAGGAACGGCTAGATACGACAGGCAAACTTTGACTCCTGCTGTTCAACTTCCAGAGCCGCTTCTTGAAATTCGCTTGAGCATCCGTTTTACACGTGACCGCAGGCAAGCCGTGGTCACGTGCTCACGTGTAGGACGGACGTGCTTAAGTTAGCTACGGAAATTGATTTGGATGGTAGGATCTAGACGGTTCTTCTGATGGTTCTTCTCATGCCGGACTGCTTATTTTTGAAGATGCGTATTATACGGGTTCACCTTTTCTTAAGAGAATCCTCTACAACAACATACCTAGCAATGTTCTGTCTTGCCTCTAAATGTAGCGATCGATGTCTCTTAATGGCTGCGCAGCTACGAGTCATGCACTTAGATAATTTCTCATGACTTTGCCCCGCCACTGCGGTCTAGTGGCTATGGTACTCGGCTGCTGATCCGAGGGTCGCGGGATCGAATCCCGGCTGGGGCGGCTGCATTTCGATGGAGGCGAAATGTTGAGGCCCGTGTGCTGTGCGATGTCAGTGCACGTTAAGGAACCCCAGGTGGTCGAAATTTCCGGAGCCCTCCACTACGGCGTCTCTCATAATCAGAGCTGGTTTTGGCATGGCCACAAAACAACAATTTCTCATGACTTTCATGGTCCCGCGCACTAAAAATATTCACGAAAAGTTTTCCCGTGCTTCTGCAGAAACGAAAGCTGGTACTTTGTATCCACAGGAAGATTTGTGGTCTCTCTTTCATAGGAAAGGCGTTTATTTCTCGAAGTTATATAGAATACTCGATCACCTATCTCGTCTTTTCAGTTATATGAAACGCACGGACATTTTTTATAACTTGGCGGTAAAAATCCATAAACAAAATGGGTAAGTGTGGAACGAACGGCACGTTGTAGTAAATCGCTTAGACTTGACACGTCTGTACTTGAAGCGTGGAAGAAAGGCGCCGCCAACGGTTAATGCAATACACTGCCACTGCTTTTAAACTGCCTCAGTGCAAACAGAATTTGTGTAAGCACTAATGGTTGTGAAATCCCTTTTTTGAGTCTGAAATATGTGGTCGATACCGGCTGTAACGGTCGGAATTGCATATTCGTGATCAGATTTTTATTAAAAACTTCGAAGGTATGTACCGCAGAACATGTGAAATAGCAGGTGTGGTGGCGGCGGCGAAGTGGTGGGTTTGCTTATGAAAATTTTCGGTCTCTAGAGAATTCGCCTCGCCAGTAGTAATACAGCCGGAGTAACCAACGTCAGGTCGCACTACTTTAATAGGCGCATATATCATAGGAGTCTGCGAGAAGTGATATTGCTGGAGTGAATCGGGTAGCAACCAGATGGTGACAAATGCGAACCTAATCGAATCACTTATAGGGTAGTTTCCGAATAAATATGGAATGTTGGCCAGTCGTTCTTGTGAATTAATGTTTATGGCCTCGCATTCGCAGTTTTAGCATTAAATGTACAAATGTGGTATCTGGAAGAAATAAGGTGTTTCCACGTAATCACAGGTCTCTACAGAAAGCGCAAATCACCATTTTGTGCCTAAATGAACTGCGTGAGGCGAAGAAACATGAACAGAAGAGAATAGAGGAAGTGGCAGAGCACCACCTCAATACTAATTTTATTTTATTGGCGCCGAAAAAGCAACATGTACACAGCTACTACACATCACAAGTGCTTTTCAGCATCATTCTATCTTACGCTCCTCGAGTGAGGTGACCCGCTTCATCACGTAAACTACTGTGTTTTATGGCTAGAATACGTTAGGGGGGGAAGTGTTGTACATTTGAGCCACCTTCGCATTTGTTTTTGCGGAGTCAACATTTTTCAAATAATGGTAAACCATCCGAAAAGACATTTGGGCTTGCGAATTAAGGGTGTTCGGTGCGAAGGTCGAATGGAATGGGAAATTATTCCATGCCATATTCGAAGTATTCAAATATCTGCGCATCCCCGTAATATACCAATGTGGCACGTATTGCTTTTGCGAATAGCTGTGAATGAGGGAGGTGAAAACTGAAGGCTGAAGCTCGAAAATGTCGCACGTGAATAACGCGTGTCAATGACTGCGCTGGCATTACTAGCCCTGATCGTGAAATTTTCAACCATAACGCTTAGGACGTGACGACTGCCGCAAATCCTGGCCACTTCATTTGAAGGTACGCTTTGTAAGAGGCTCAGTGCCTATGTTGTCATAAAATAAAGTAGGTGTGAATAGCAATAGCTTTGGAGTGTACATTGCTCTGAATTGTTCTTGCGTCAAAAGGAAGGGTTCAAACTGTCAGCCGAAGTATATTGTTTTCGTTATGCCTAGATTCCTCATCATAACAGAAGCTCTTGTGGGCGCAGCCCTTCGCATAGTGGATAACCTATTGCGAATAATGTCAAATAACCGATTCTCTTCGGCTATGCTATCAAACTTCGCAGCTCCTCCTCATCTGCCTTGAAGAAACGTAACAGCATTAAAGCGGATGTTTAAACTTAGCTTGAAAGCAAAAGAAAGATATACGTCGCACATCACCGTCAACTTCGCATTTCAAAGCTTTTTGTATAAAGCTTCTACCCACGAATTTACGGCCTCGCTCAGCCTGCAACAAATCATTATTGAGAACGTTTCCAAATGAGTACAAGTGCGTGAAGCGATTCGTCGTGACGATAAATTTTTATCAGGAGAGCCTGCCTGCATTAGAATGGTGAAAGTGTCTTATTTACTGCGGTAGGTATATTGAGGAACGTTCATGGCAAGGGAAAAATAAGCTCGCATATTTCTATTGTACATGAAAAACACTTCGTGTCGAGTGCCTTCAGTGACAAAACAATCTTGGAACACTCGCATTCGCGGTTCTAGAACTCGCCATAACGTCTTGCTGCACCCGTTCAGTTTGTCAGCGAGTGTAGTGGTGGCCGGGCTGGGAAAACTTTCACGTGGTAGTAGAATGTATGGCGTAGAAAAGCGTCCTACAGCATGTTTAACAGACGAGCTGACCGATTCCGTCTGCCTTTTTATAAAAGAACTCAAAAAATAGTACGTTTGGCAAATGAGGAGTTCAGTGCCCCGCAATTATTGCAATGAACAAGATTATTTTGTTCGGAAGCTTTTCGGTTGATACCAGTGTCACATATGCGCTATTGCCGACGTGAACGTGTTTCCTGGTACATGCAGTGTTTCTCAAAGACCTCGCACACTAAAAAGACCGCGGCAGGCAGTAAAGAACTCTCATATCCAAGCACAATGGTAAGTTTATTTGTCTGGAGTATTACTGAGATAGCAATTATACGGAGTCTCGACGTGTTTTCGCCGTCGCCGTCATGTCCCGTATAAAGTTTAAACTGATAACCCCCCGTGCATCGTACGTTCTATCCGCGGGTAAAAGCACACAAGCGGAGGCGACGAACGCGGCTGAAGCACAGATCAAATGAGCCCAGCCCATCCACGTCGTTCGGAGGGCGCATGGGATAACATCACCCCGCCCGGAAGGCCTGCGTCTAAGCGAAAAGGAAACGCCCCGCCCGTCTTTAACGAGCATCAAATGATGCGATACAGTGAGGTGGGGAGGGGGGGGGGTGCTCTCCCTCGATCAACAACTGTGGCCATCGCGTGGTCGCCATCGCTTGCGCGTGCGCTATCTCGGCAGCCATCAGACGTGTTGCATACTGCGTAGCAGCGCCTTGATGGTGTGCTCCGTTCCGGGCGCCTCGCATATCGTCGCAACGCCAGCAATGTCCTCACCCCATAGCGATTGCTCGAATGCGTCTACGAGTGCCGGAAGGAACGTGCTTGCCTGATGCCGCTATGCTGGGCCAAATTTCTCGATGGTGCAAAGTGCACGCTGCTTAGGGCGGTCGCGCGGTGTGAAGCGCGTGCCAGAAGGCATGAAAACAAAATGACTTAGCTCGCAGCTCTGCTGGGCCGTTGTCTCTGTCGCTCGACCGTCGCATGGCACTTTACGCACCTGCATGCTTACAATAAGCCCACGTTCACGACAATTCAGATTGGCCCTAAAGCTGCTAGTATTACTTCGTATATTATATCATGCATGGCTATCGCATTCATTGCTTCGACCATCTGTCGAAACTGGGATCTTTTAATGTTCACTATGAATCCAAAGGTAGCACTGTGCGATCTTTTTCTTGTCGGTTTGTTTTAGTGGAAAGACAGTTTACTGAATTTTTAGTTTACTATTCTTTATTACACCAGCTACTCAATTCTCGTTCATAATGAAACTGAAAAGGACTTAATGTTATGATGCTAGCATTCTTTTATGGAGGGGCGCCTACGTGTTCAGATTTGAGCTCGAGAACATTTTGGTGTGCAGTCTGTCTTTGTTGGTAAGGAACCGTGTTTTTTAAAGAAAGTGAGATTGCGTATTGTGGTGTGTATTGAGCTGCTGCAGTTTGCCTTCTTTCATGACTCCCTTTCCATATTAATGACTACCTTTCCCAACCGCCCCCTCCCCTCCTCTCCTTCTGTGTAATGCCTTCGGGATATTATAGTGCATCCAATTAAAAAAGAACAAAGGCATATACAGTTTCACTATCGCTGGTAAACCGTAGGAGTCCTCGTGTTCTGCTGGACTGACGGAACCCAGCGTGAAAAGTTTTTATTCATATCTATGAATGACCTCGGTCAAATAGTTTCCGCAGAAAGTAGTCTTTCTGAATGATGGTATTTGTGCGACTGCGCTTCGAGCTGAATTATTTGAAAAGATATAAAGAAAATCCCCGTAAACACATTCAATGGGTGCTGCCCCTCGTACTGTGTTAATTGCCAGTTTCATGACACAACAGTCACAAGTGCACCCACTTTATTTATGTGACTACATTTCTATCCTATCATCTAGCTTTAGAGGTCAATTTCATGTGACACCATGGTCCATATAATTAGCCCGGGTGCTGTTTTTCTCGACAAGCATTCACCTTCATCCCCATGCAGAAACATTTCCCAGAATTCCTTTCGTACGCTGCTGTTAAAATACGACATTTTTCTTTTGCAGATGCTGGCCACCCCCAGCCGAAGGTGGACAGAGGTAGGCATTCCGAATGAACACCATTGTATCACTTCGCTCATATTCGTCCTAATCCTCAGTTTTTGACTGTTTCAATGAAATAGACGTGTCTAACAGTGTCGTGTTCTTGTTTAAGAGAATAATAAATGTGCTAGTGCTTTGACGTAGATTGTTAGCGAAGTGAAGTATTCAGGCTAGTTGTTTATTGATTGTCTTTATACTGCGCTAAAGTGACCAGGCACAGTCTGTTAGGGAGGACGTACTTAACAAGGACGATACCAAAAGTGTAGATTGTTTCATGAGAGTTCCATCCGTGGATAATAAGTGGAAATTAGTTCGCCTTACGTTGATGCTTTAGCCACACGTATGCATGGTAACAGGCACTGTTTAGCAGGCATCATGTCTTTGTAGTAGAACTTTCCCGCTTAACACCATTACTCAGTGGTCCTTCTCTTTTTTCTGTTGTAGGAGGCGCGACCCCTGATATTCTTGCCAGCAATTCGACAGAAGAAAGCTTAGTTACAGGTATACTATGACGTCGTCTCTTTTCGTTAAAACGTACATTGAGCAAGGTCGTCTCCTGTGCAACTTTTAGAAGTGATGTAGAAGAAGAGATCGAAGTTTGAGTTCCTGGTCCTGCGTTTTTAAATATTTCGCTCTGCATCCCTCTTGATCTTTACACATTCTGAATGCGAAATAATATTATGCGCCATCTGAGCGAAAATCCGACGCCTTCCAGAGCTCTTGATACGAAGGCAATTCACCAAGTGATAACTTCGCCACCTGACGCCTTGTGATGACGTCAGTGATGACGTCTTTGGTCGCTGGGGGTACACTGGCTATGGTGCTTGGCTGTTGACCCCGAGAGACGCGGGTTCGACCGCTGCCCCTGCGGTCGCAGTTCAGTGGCGCTAATGATCGCGTGACGTTCGTTAGCGGTAGTTACCACGCGAGAGGCGATAACACAGGGATGCGAGACAGATGACTTATTGTCGACGGACAGAAATACTCCCTAAATAGTCCATCCTATAGCATGAACTCTTTCTGCGTCCTTATTGGAAGGCTGGCTATTCCAAGGAAACCAGGCGTGAAGGTGTGGTTTTTTTGAGTTATAATTATCACTTTCGGTGGGGCTTTGTTAAGGGCGTGCTTCGAGCATAGAATTATTTAGCACTTCCCTGACGGTGCGTTTTAGGGGCGAAGCTCCTTATGGCATCACCTGGGCGGTTCTCGGTTGTCGATGCATCCTGCGTAGCCAGTAGCGTCTCCCTTAGCATACAATAGCATACAATAGATATGGCGCTGTCCCATAGAGATGCATGCAAACTGCAGTTGGGTGACGATACACTAGATGGCGCTGTACGCATTGTGTGTCGTCATCTCCATTTCTCGTCTCGTTTCCAAGAGGGCGCTGTCCCATAGACATGCGTACAATATGGCAGTTGGGTGAAGGTACACTAGATGGCGTTGGCGGTGCAGCTGCTCTCCGATTGGCTGCTGCGCGGGCTGCGCGGGGAGCGCTCCTCACATTCTCCTGGATCGTCGCCGTATGTGTCGGATCGCGCTTGGTGGACCATGGACGATGAGAAAAAAAATTCCGAACGTTGTGTCCGAAGCGCGGAATCGAACCAGGGACCCCTCGCTTCCGAGCGCGTGGCGCTAGCCAGAAAAAAAAAGCTACGCCACGAAACACACAGGGACACATGCACCACGATGACAGTAAATACCCAACATTAACGAAAGACTGCGCGTTTCTAACGCGTTTGTGCTAGCGCGTTACGGCCCGTGCAAGAAGCTGGTGTAAGACGCTGTGGCCTCTCCGCCTTATACTCTCTCAGCAGTCATGTGATGGCGTCGGCAAACGCGGTGCGCGTTCCGGCCTGTGTAAGGGGCTGCGTAAGACGTCTTTACATGATGATCAACTGGGCGAATTACACGGAAAGTTCACGGTTTACCGATGATTCCCTCCGGAGCTTCGCCCACTCATCATCATTCACCCCGTGGATATGCTGTGATTTTTTTATTTCTCTGTTTGCAGGAGGAGCGAGAGATGGCCGTGGATTCAGCATTGCCGATAACAACTGCACCAACCAGCTATGCCTACCGGAAGGTGAATATTTAGACTGTCAAACATCGATGGCGGACTCGTAGTTATCATCTTTTCATTCTTTGTCAGCGTTTCATCATTGTCGCCTTAATAAGCACCACGTACACGACTCGCATAGCATAAGAATGACAGCACGTGGCCAATGAGAGTAGTGCAGTGGTTACTAAGTTACAGACAATGCAGCCAGATGAGACAAAATAGCAGACGGGACGGTGCAATAAGGAATTCGCGGGCATATAATGGGGAATCAGCCCGCGCTGGGCAGTATAACTTGGAAATTCCATGGGATACCCTTTCGTCCTGCATGGGACATAGAACAGGCTGTCCATAATGGTGATTATGATGATGCTGACGGTGCGTGTGAGCCGTGGGGCCGGCAGTTCAGTATTTACGCTGTTTCCAGCCGGATACCTTGTGTCTCGGTTGAACCTGAGCGTTGGCCAGTGCGACGACTTCTACCGCTTCGTGTGCTCGGACCGTTGGTTCGAGCACGAGTCCCAAGAACTGCCGTTCCGCTTCTCCAGCGTTCAGCACATCTACGACACGCTGCAGCGATACACTAAAGGTACGCAGGCATTATATCCCAAGTCGCACGATGCTCGAGAGGCGAGTCGCGTTGTACGTAAAGACTTGGAGCTCCGCAACCGCGATTGTCCTCTTTAATGACGCAGCTTGCGTGAGAAAATGCACTGATCCACTAGATTGCCCTAAAGAAAAGAAAATCATTTTCGGCTTTCGCCGTTTCGGGCGCGCTTCAAACTTAAACGAGTATTTTTCGCTGATGCGACATTTCTCATGTTCCGTTCAAAAATGTTCATTTCCACAAGGAAATAGGTGAATAATATTTACAGTTCGGACAAGTGTTTATTATCTGTGGAATGTAGGAGCTATGCGTGGTAGTGCGCCTTGCCATAGCAGCTGTCAAATATTTTACAAAGTTAAGCGATATACCTTGCCCGGTGACGCGTACGTGGATTTCAGAAGCCCTAAAGGGACGACTAGCATGGCTAGGAGGGTTCTGGCAGGGAGGGGGGATAATCCCGGCTGCGGCGGCTGCATTTTGATGGAGGCGAGATGTTGAGGCCCGTGTGCTGTGCGATGTCAGTGCACGTTAAAGAACCCCAGGTGGTCGAAATTTCCGGAGCCCTCCATTACGGCGTCTCTCATAATCAGAACTGGTTTTGGGACGTTAAACCCCACAAAACAACAACAACAACAGGGAGGGGGGATATTTGACATATCATGTGCGTGCGTGCTTCTTTATATCTCGAACCTCCTCACGTATGGGAGAGATCAAAAAGGTTGTAGCTGCATGTATACGTTGTGACAACCACTTTCCATTTTCCTTCCGGTTTGCTGTAGACGGGTTGGTCAACCTCATAAACAACGAGAAGCTCGATGGGTCGTCTGCCTTGGTCAAAACACTTGTGTTCGTGGAGAACTGTACCTCTTCAGGTATTGACATTTCTCTTTCGATCATTTGCTAGAGCATGCTGGTATATTAACTGAGGCACAGATAGTTGAAAACGATGGAAACGAGGGAATTTCCCAGATGCCGACGCTTCCACAAGCTGACTTGTCTTTGCCAGGACAGAAGGACCTGAAAGGGGGCATGTTCACTAGATAATTCATGATTGATAACTTAGCAGGCCTGATTAGCGGCTGTACATTTTTCTACAAGCGCAGAATAACGAGAGAAAGACCATGTACAAATATACTTCTAAATTTTGGTGACAGTAACGCCAGAATAAATGTGTACCGTAGTGTTAGTGCAGTTACACTAGTAACTACACATCCACGACTCTCACGGGCCTTTAGTGAATTGGATACGTTTGCCTCTGGGTTGGTGTACTAAGTGGGAGGGTAAGTTGCACTTACAGACCGCCTTAGGGAGTTCCTTGACTGACTTGCTCTTCGTAAGACTGCTGAATCATTGCAACACCAAGAGAAGTTAGGGTGAAGATGGAAGCTTGAAGTGAGGAAAAAGGTTGTCGAACAGAAAATCAAGTTTGAGCGGTCGGACTACGAACATTGGCTCTAGCGACATTTCGTGTACAACGTCCTATTTATTGAGTTGGATGTATGGATTGGGTAATAACTATGTTGACCACAGACTGAGGCATTCTCTGGCAACTTGAGTTGTCGTTTCATTGGTTTGTTTATTGGGACTGCACGCAGAAACCAGGTTGCAGAGCGAGCCGGAACACTTTGAGGCGGTGATGCGACGTTTCGGCCTGGGTCTCTTTCCTTACACCTCGCGTCCGCTGCACTCCACCAACGTCCACTTTGTGCTGGCCACCATGGCCAGGGAGCTCGGCCTCTTCCCCATCTTCGCCGTTGCCGTGCTGCCTGCAAACAGACGGAAGAAGAGGCGCCACACTATACTGGTAATAAAAATTAGCGGGTGGATGCTAATTTTCCCTTCAAGAATAGTATTGGTAGTAATATTCCCAGTTTAGAAAACAAGCCGTGACCCGGAAGATGCGAGCTGGATCCTTGTTGCTGTGATCATATTTAGACGGAGGGGGTACGCTAGAGACCCATGTCCTGTGCAGCTCCGGCTTACATAAAAATGCTCCAGGTGTTAGCAGTCCATAGAGAACAATGTACGGGCTGTCTCGTAATCATTCCACGGCTTTGGCACGTAAAACACCAGAAATTATTGCTGTACACAGTAGAACGTACTGACCTGCTAGTAAGAACATGAGTAGTGTTGCGCGTAAGACGCTGACAAGAAAGAAAAAAAAAACACAGTGACACACAGAGTGATCTTCCTTTGTTGTCGGCGTCTTAGGCACAACACTACTTATCCATGCATTACCAACAAGCTCAAGTGGAAACTCTATTGCCAATAAGGCTACCCAGAAAGCAGAGGGTGCCCATGTGGGACCCACCAGTGCGGTCTGTCAGTCGATGCAGATAACACGTGTTGCAATATTTTCAAATGCTCAGGGGATCACATTTCGCGGTATAGAATAAAGATACAGTTGTTAAAATAGGAAGCCGTAATCTTTTACATCTGAAAACAGCGACACCTTCCAGTTTACAAAAGGAGCGCGTAACCTATCTGGTAGTCGATACTATCTGCTCCGAGCTGTTCCAAAACTGCTTCCCCACGGAGCCTGTTTTCAACGATATCGCGCTCGGCGCGAACAGCTTCTTCGTGTTCTTGATTATTGAGAACGAGCTCGAGATAGAATAAAGACGCCGTGCCTGGAATAATTTATGGCGAGCGTCGCTTTTAACTGATGAGGTCCTGTTCACTTGCAACCGTGAATGAGGTTGACATTCTTCTCTATTTGTTTATGTCGCTCCCTTTCTTCAGGTTGCCTTGCCCTGGAGTGCTATGGCTTCATAAGTGCAACTAAATTCTCATTAAGTGCGCTGTTAAATAAGTTCCCGCGAATGCTCGCCCTATGTAAACTAAGATATGATCGGCAGTGAGAGTAACTCACTCATAGGTATAGACAGCTCGGTTAAAAAAAAAGCGCGCTTCACCCCCCGCACCCACCCTAATTTATCGTTTCCCCGCCTTCCCTCCTGCTTACACTTTTCACCATCGTCGCGAGACTCATTCTCTATATTAGTTTCGAGAAACTCATGTCGCTCAGCTCCCGCTCATTTATGTAGCTCATTTACCTGGAAATGTAACGAACAGGAATATTTAAAGCCATTCAGCGCTTTCGAGGTTATTGCAGACTCTATAGGAAACGATGCCCTTATGTGATTAAGAATGCGCTTTAGAAATTAGCGCACTCAGTTACCAATCAGATTCAGAAGAAACACGTGCGCCGCAGTGCGGGGCGTGTAGTGTTCATTGATCGTGGCGAAAGTATTGTACGCACAGAGCATTCCCTCTCGGTTTTGTTGTCGTGCACTTTGCATTGTCAAAGGAGTTTTTTTTTTATTTTAACATACCGCAGGCCCTTCTCGGCCCGTATGGAAGTGGGGACAAAAGTACAACAGTATACATATATTGTCAAAAATCCATGATTCAAATTCGACACACTGTATAAGGTTCATGAATTATTCAATGGTTCTAATAGAAATAAAAGAAGATCCCCTTCACCTTATGATGAAACTTCGTATGGTAGCGGATACGGCACGCAAATGAACTGAGGCAAGCGTTGCCACTCGTGGAGTTTTCCGTCCATAGCCTGCTTTTGCGCTGTGTACTTCGTCTCACAAGGCATTGGTACTTGCAACACAGAATACGTGCTATGCACCTTTGACAAATATTTCGATTTATTTGAAAAGAGCTCCTACGAGTGTGAGATAAGACATGGGACTTTTGAGACTCAATGATTGCGTGCGTTGTTGCTTTATTGCAGCTAAAGCAAAGGCTCCGAAAATGGCACGAGGCAGAGCTGCTGACTGCAGACACCTACCACTGGGTGCTTAAGAAATCTGCTTCGCTGCTTCCGTCCATTCAACACCTTACCATCCAGCAGTACCAGGATGTGCTCAAGATATCCAAGGAACTGCTCATGGTACGGATAAAAGCGAGGGCTTCTGCTTATTACCATTTATGGTTATCTTACTAGTTCTTACCTCTTTGGTTCTTGCGTATAGTGGCCCAATGAGTCGACGTAGGTTGGTGCATCTCAGAACGTGAAAGAACGCTGGAAGAAGACAGTGTAGACAACAGGCAAATACAGGGTAGTTTAACAGCTATGACTACATTAAGTGTCCACTTGCATTGCTGTGGACATTTGCCATCGCTGTGGACAGTGTCCGCTTGCAATCACTCTCCTCGTAGCATAGCTTTCGTTACAATGCCTTGGTGGTGCCCTGTTGAATACAAGTGCGTCCGCTGCAGAAATGGCTTCTTATTGCTGTCATCCATGTTAACCTGCAAAGGATTGTCCTGGTACGACTCGAAGCTACGACCGCTTGTCCGGCCTATTTCCGTTGGCATTGATGAGTTTCAAAGAAATGTGACGTATTCCCCTGAGCGATTTTATGAACTGCTCCAGCACTTACAAAGGAGGAGGTGCTGAATTTGACGGGTCACTTTTGACCTCCTTCGGATGCTAAGAAAATTTGCAAGTGTGCAAAATGTTTTGAGAAGCTTATTAACAGAAATGCTTATATTTTTCTTTCAGATGGCCGCATACAGACCTCCGGTTCCCGAGCACACGTTCGTCGGTGCTGCTGAATTCGCCATGTACGAGAAGGTACCAGCCACATCGTATTGAGAATCTTGCGGTGCCGCTTCGTAGAAGTATTTCAGCAGAACTTCACTTTAGTTTCGTTGTTTGATGAGAAGAAACGTGATCCAACGTTTCAACAGGGAACAGAAGGGAAACGTATATGTTACGTTAAGATAACTGAGTATACTTTGAAAACCACGTGTCGAGGAGGAATGCGTCATCGATTTCTATAGGTGCCAGAGCGGCGAACCTGCCTTATAGGTGATACATTGGTGAACCTCTTCAAGCAGTCGGAGAGAGGCAATTTTTCTTGATACACCAAATTTTTTTCATGAAATAATCAGTGTGTCCCATAGCTGTCTTGAAACTGCTCAATTCGATTTCCAAATTGCTGATTTAAGTGGCACAAAAATTAATGGAATCCTTATTTCTTCGTCTTCTTCTGCCTGCGTCCTTTTCTATCTACCTAGTGGAAGCCTTGTTTGGAAATGTTTAAAATTTTGCTCTGACTGAAACCAGAAATTACAAACAAGGTGCAGCGATGTTAAGTCTCTAGGTATGAAGAAGTGAGGTGAAAGATTATCATACATACATCAACGGTGTTTTCCAAAGGTGTCGTTGCTACAACACAGGATAAAGGAAAGGCATATGGATTAGCAGTGCAGCGGATAACGGTAATCCATGATTCGCATCGTACGCGATCTCGAAGCTCCAATGTCGCAATCGATAACCGGATCGGAGTGCTCTTGACGAACCACTGTGGTGGCGTTGTTGTGTCTTGTTCCAGATCAACCTGACATCGTTTCTCGCCACCCTATTCGAGCAGTCCCATGTGTACACCAAGGAGTCGCTAATCGCCGTCAACTCGAAGGCCTATTTCCACCGACTCTTCACCTACCTTGACACCGGCGTTGACGAGTGAGATGATTTGAATGCCGGAAAGACTGCTTGAACCCGCGTTACTTGCGCTATGCTTTGTGAATGTGTTTTTTGTATTGAAAACACAGATCAGTGGTGCATGCCGAATAATGCAGGTAGAATAAAGCGAGGACTCTTTAAGGACCTTGGTGGGATATTCACTCTACTACGAAGATTCATTTCCGAACGAAAAAGTTCGCAAGAAGCTGCGTTACTTATCTGATTTGTAAAAATTATAATTTGTCACGAGTGCCAGGGTTTGGATGCGCAATAATAAAGTGCAAGACACCAGTGCCGCTACGCTAATGCTGCAGCACAGAAAGTATTGGCGCTGACTGTATGAGAACTTGTCGCCGTGTTCTTCGACTGCTTATACATTGTACATAAAGAAACGCTAGTAATAATGCACTTTGTGTCACCTGAAATGTTTAAGGAAGGTTTGATCTTCACGTTCACTTACGCAGCTACTACCACGACTTTTTTTGGTAAAGCTGGTGATGGACAGCACTTCGCACATTAGCCAACAACGAATCCGTAGCTGCTCTTGAGGCCAATTAGTGTTAACAGATCCTACATTTATAAAGAAGGCGGCCATCGCTCTTTTTCGGAAACTTACGCAGATTCTAACACCATATTTTCTCTATACTACTGCAATAATTAACAGCTGACATATCTTAATGTTCTTGGCTCTTTAAGTTATCACAAATTAACGAGCCCTTGACCTCTTCCCTTGTGACCTGTGTGAGACGCACCGGCTGTATGGAAACGGAAGCAAATTATCGCAAGTCCCTACTGCATTGCAGGTCGACGATGCTGAATTACCTGGGTATCTACTTGTGGGCACATCTGTCCCCACTTTTCCCGGACGAGCACAGCAGCGCAGCCCACCTGCCTGGAGTGCCGTACGGGATGCCGGGTGCATCTAAGCGGTTCCCTCTGTGCCTCCGCTACGCCGAGTCCCTCTGTCCGCAAGGACTGTTCGCACTGCTCACCGTCGCACTGGGACAGACCAATTCATCTGTAGAATTCGTGAGGCCGGTAAGGAGCGAAGCTACACGCGCAACCATAACAGTATTAATTTATAATTGCTGAGTATTACTTGCGAAAACATGGTATGACTGAGGCACAGCATTGTGAGTGTAGGGCTCCGGAAATTTCCACCTCGTGGGGTTGTTTAACGTACGCTGAAGGCTCACATTACACGGGTCTTCAGCATTCACCCTCATCGAATCGAGTCATCTCAATTGAGATGAAACCCGCGTCATTTATGTAAACAGTGAGTACCCTAAGTATTGTGGATGGTTATTGTGCTCGGCACTATAACCATTGTGCGTGGTTATAGTGCCGCACGCAGCAACCATCTACAATCAGCCTTCTAATTCATAGATATGACTCTCGTTGCTTTAGGAATCTGAGAGATGAGCACTATGCGTTAAAGGTTATAGGAGGTTCTGGACTGAGTTGGTACTTTCTATCAGCTAAAGTCACAATTTAAAACGACGTGGACAAAAGGGTGGGAAGTAAGCCTACACGTTATGGCACGGTCATTTTACGATCCATCGCATAAGCAGCATGCTTCGCCAATGCAAATGTTTCTTTTCCCTGTCGATAAAAAACGAGTGAAAACGCCGCAAGTACGGAGAGGTGACTGCAGAGTAGTGAATGCATCCATATCAACTTTCCTGCCAGCACTCGCTCAACCCCCAACTTACACCCAAGTTACACTCACTTACACCCACTTACACTCACTAGCCACCCGAAGAAGCCAATACGTTGTGCCGTTTTAACTCATTGCGTCCTCGGAGCCACCATCGCCACCAGCCTCTCAATGCCTACTGGATTCCAAATGCTTCTTCCATGTTTCTCGAGTTAACTCGGCCCTGTAACATCGTTAATTTTATCCCCGCGAATTTCCCGCTAGAATCTGCTGGCTGAAACTACTCCCGCCCCCTAGAACGCTTGCCTTCTCTTGGGATCCACTGTACCTATTGCATGTAATGACAATCAGTTTTCTTGCCTGCTCACTGCGTGCCCTCCCCATGCTCATTTCTTCATAGTTTCTTTGAAGATGCGGTTGAGAGGCACTTGTTCCCTGATACACTCCGGTCTCATCTTGTTTCTTAACGTTACACTTTCTGCCTTGCATGACCAGATTTCGGTGACCATAGCGGGTGACGCGCTCCTCGCCAGAACGTAATTGTCCAGCCTCTTGCAGTATCGGCCACAACCGACAATATGAATACTCAATTCACTACACGATAAATCAAATGCATACTATGAAATCCAAATTTCAATTCTTAGGACAGATTTCGAGAAATGGTCCCTAAAAGGTGAATTGACGATTCATGTGTTCCAGAGAGTTTCAAGCTCTTATTATGCACTGCGATAATTTTTGTTTTGAAAATGATTGGTATTTGCCTGTAAACACGCTGCTGCTGTCGCAGCTTGAATGGTGGATCGGAGATTTCAAGGACGTCCTCTTCAGCTTTACAAAGCGACTGACTTGGCTAGACGAGGACGCTGTGGAAAAGCTGTTAGCCAAGGTGAGTCATGGGGTCTCTCTGCTGCACAAAGAACCAGTGTGGTACACATGGCGTTGTGCAGTAGTATCATGTTGTATGGTCTCAATATTACCGCAGTTTCTGTAAGAGAAGCCACTAGGAAGTTTTCTTTGATAATTAGCAAGTTGGGGTTAAAATAATTAGGCGTGGCTCTGCTACCGCAAGCGCCAACGACCAGCGGTGTTGTGGGAGCTTAGCAAAGCATCGCTAAGTTAAGCAGAGAAGCGATTTCTTAGGAAAGCCGCACCTGACTAACGTTATACAATCCATAAACACACAACGAAACCATCAAACTATAATTTTTCATAAAAATCAACCATTTATTTCGTCTACACCGAGGTAATCGTCACCAATACGCATTGCAGGATATTCCTCACCTTTCTCTCTCTGTATCTCTTCCTCCTCTTCCCTATCCAACCGTTCGCTCTCTGTGTGTATCTCTGTCCTTCATTTTTTTTATTTCTCTCTCTCAGTTTTTCTCTCTCCCCATAGCGGTTATTTTACAATCTTCGGTAAAATTCAATCACATGGTTCTCATAAATGCATGGTTTGCAAGCGTGTGAGTTGGAATTCTGCCTCACAAAGAAATTTCATTTTGTGTAATTTATTTCTTTGTCCTCTTTGTCCCTCTGTTCCTTCCTGGACATCCTCTCTACATTTCACTCCCTCCACTTCGTTCTGGGTCTTAACCTTAGCCCTCACTTATTCGTCAATACCGGCCAGGGCGAGAGCTCAAGATATGAGCCCCTCACTGTTAAAAACGCCTAATAATACTATTACGTAACTGTGCCCACCTTTTGCACTTCATTTTCGATCAGGTTACAAGCCACACTTCTGTTCGTGCACTTAGGCACACGAACTAGCGCAGATTTTGCATCAGGTCATTTGGTACAACAATGAAGGACTCATTCCTTTATTGTTAAAAACGCTTGAATATTGGATTAACATTTGTGGATCCAAAGCATCGGTGCAATGCTATAATATGGAGAAAATTGAGAGTATGGGTCAGTTTTTTTTAGTTATTAAATGTGGTAATATTATCTTCTATCATGGGCATCAAAGGTACCTTGAAACATTAATAATTAAAAGTGAAGCACAGTGACCATATTGTGTTTTGTTGTTTCTGTGAAAAGGTGGAAAGGATGCACATCTCTGTCCTCATCCCAGCGTCGCTGCTGCACGAGCCCAACGTCTTCAAGTGGACTTGCGAGGTAGAGCATCAGCATTATGTATGAGCAATGATACATGATCAGCTCAGTACTTTGCTGTTATCGGAGTATCTGGTCAGTACAGGAAAGAAGTCGATACTATTAAGCGCTCCGTAAAGAACAGAGACCTCGGCCGTGTGTCAGCATTTCAACCAACATTTTAATAAGTTTCGTATTGAATGGCTGGGAAAAAGACACATTTGAAGAAACCGTGCGACTTGAGCTGCGTATTTTTTTTCTTTTGTTAACGAAAGAAGCACATACTTTTTAAGAGTGGTTGAACGTTACAAGCATCGGCTAAGCCTGAGTACTTCAATCAACGTTTTGGAACGTTATATAATAATTAGCGACTTCAGAGCTAAGTTCAGAGTTCATGAGAATTCAGGGCAAGGTTTGCATGTTTTCTTAGTGCCGGCAGTTATCATTGATCAAGGTCTCGCATGCCCTCGCCATCACTCATGAACGAACGTGTCTGAATTGCTGACGCGAAGTGTTCTAAAAACATTTTGTTCAACGTTTATCTTCACCATAGGGCTACGACGTGAAGTTTGCCGCATTGCCGCCCATTCTTCACTTCGTCGAAGCCAAGGCAACAGTTCTACGAAGCCACTGGAACCACGTGCATACGGGCATCTCTTTGTGAGCAAAACGATGTTGTCCATTTCATAAGCGAGTGTTACAAAAGAGATTTCCTGCGACGCACTGTGCCTTGCGTCGAGAGTGTGTATGCGAAGCACGAACATAAACCATGGTTGTGGTGCATTTGTCTTCATAGGCCTGTGGACATAAACAACAAAGTGGAGAGAATTCCAGCAGTGATTTGTTTTGTTGCACGGTCGTTTGCTGAAACGTGTCCTTTCATTAGCTACCCGCGGAATACTGCTTGTTTCACTGCATATTCGCAACAAACTTTCACTGGCTTTCAAGCAGTCTATTTTGCACATTTATTTCCTTGGTTGTTTGTCTGAGAAATTCTGCAAAGCCAGAGTTGAGAGAAAAAAAATGACCCGTGTTGTACGCCCGCATGTATGTCGACCTTCTGCACAATCAGTTGCTGATAAGATGCAACGGACACGTCCGTGTCACTAAATATAAAGAATAAAGTAATCCTCGAGTGCGACATAAATGGCACAGTAAATGATAGCGGATCAATGTTTTGTGCTATTCGTGAAGTTAGGGGTAAATTCACCTTCTTAAGCACACTCAACGAGGCTATGTCGAACATTTTCTTCCCAGATTGCACCACATGCAGAGTTTCGATTACAAGATTCGTTATTCGCATGACGCCAATACGCTAAGTAAGTATTTGATGGATTTTGCCAGCACCAAAGCCAATGTTACAGAATAACGGAGTAAACCAGTTGTCGATGAAATAAACTGTGCATCTGTACTTCAAGAAAAGGAGATATATGCTAAGGAACAAAGTGTACAGTAGAAGATTCAATTTTTTAACAGGTGTGCCAGCATCGTACTTCGGCGAAGTTCTCAAGGCACCTCCTGTTTTGAGGCAAGCATATTTATTTTTTATGCATTACTGCTCTGATGGCAGGAGGAACATCCAAAATAGGCACAGAGCCGACGCTGATTGTTGAACAGGACTTTTTCTAGCCACATATACCTCATTCCTTTCACTTTCAACAGCGGAGAGCTCCTGATCGCTGGTTCATTAAAAGTGGGAGGAAGCGCCAATATATCCAACCACAAAGAAACGTGCGAAAAATAAAACATTGCATTGCAATGTATGCACTTGCAAGCCCCGGCTCGGTTAGACTAACATGATTATCAGAAGAAAACGTAATCCGAATCTTTGCTTAGTACTCGAGGCTTTTTAGACATCAATGAAGGCAATATTAGCACGTATCTGTCAGTCTGTGAAAGGGAGAAGAGGTACTTCCCGGCATTCAGGTGTGAAAGTTCATTGTTTTATCGTTATGCATGTGCCATATGTGCCTTGTGTTCCTGTATATGCACTGGCTTTTGCTGATGAATGTACAGTGGTGCCCTGTTAGTTCGGTGCCCTGTTGGTTCACATTGCATACCGCAGAGTGCAACATTTCAGGAATTATATCTGAAAAAAAAAAGACTTCAATGAAAAGTACCTGCGCGTGCTTAATCTGCCTCCACCCCCCCCCCCTTCTTTTTTTGCCACCTTTTCTTAATAAGAGGTGGTTGCTGTGCGTAATCATTTTACAATGCCTATCTGTTGTTTTAAGGAATTTTGGTAACAAGGTATGCCATAGAGTGCTCTATGGCCAATAATATTTTTCATTAGTGTTACGTAGATACATATGCGTACTGAAAAGGGCAGCGGGTCGAAATAGATGTTACTGTTCTGTTTAAACAAAGATTATGGAAAGTTTAACGCCACACATTTATGACATGGCTTACGTTGGGATACGCCTTTAAGAAGTACACCTGTATGATACACCTGTATGAAGTTGAACGATTAGAGATAAAGAAGCATTCGAAGTTTTCTACATGACATGACTAAAAATCAGCAGATGCGCCCATGGTCGATAAACTTATGGCAGAAATACTGCCTATTGACTAGAATCGACTTGCTATGTCAATGGCGACCATTCACGGCGGAACGTTCTTATGCTCCCCCGCAGCGCTCCACGCATAGCGCGCCAAAGCTATTGCAGAGGGATCTCGCAGGACTCCGTAAGCAGCATATACATTAACTCCAGCTCACGCTATAGCATGGCCTAATGTTTCGTAGGCTGGCTTGGGTGCTAATAAAGAACAAAAAAAAAAGCTTCCATGCACGCAAAGCACTTGTTCCATTGGTAGAATCGCTAGAGGTGGCAAATAAATGGGGCCTGTCATGCTGTCACGTGCCTTGGCGCTGCGGCTTGTGGAAATTTACCTCTCTAGAGTTTGTGATGTCGTCGATAGCAGACATTGCTGCACCTTATGAAAAACCTCTTGTTGTAGTCCTATAATTGTTGCATACAGATGCTTTCCCTTAGTGACCCTTGATACGTAAATAATTTTGTAGACTTCTATTCATGAAGAGCGCGCACCTAGTTAGCCGGCTGAACGGCACTCCTATGAGCATATTGTCATTTAGAAATAGTAAGCTCTCGCTCTTTTGCAGGCGATTTTATGCTGTGAAAATTTTACCGGATGCTTTAGAAGAGGTAGTTAAACTCCTGCTTAAACAAGGTATGTCGCCTATGCAACTTCTTCGATACGACCAAACTTTTGTCAGTATTGTTGGCAGATATTGTCTTGTTTTTTTCAAAGAAAGCAACAGTGTTCGTGTGTTCCCATTCCTTGTAACGGTGGCCTCCTCGAGGAGGCCACCGTTACAAGGAATGGGAACACACGAACACTGTTGCTTTCTTTGAAAAAAACAAGACAATATCTGCCAACAATACTGACAAAAGTTTGGTCGTATCGAAGAAGTTGCATAGGCGACATACCTTGTTTAAGCAGGAGTTTAACTACCTCTTCTAAGCATCCGGTAAAATTTTCACAGCATAAAATCGCCTGCAAAAGAGCGAGAGCTTACTATTTCTAAATGACAATATGCTCATAGGAGTGCCGTTCAGCCGGCTAACTAGGTGCGCGCTCTTCATGAATAGAAGTCTACAAATTATTTACGTATCAAGGGTCACTAAGGGAAGCATCTGTATGCAACAATTATAGGACTACAACAAGAGGTTTTTCATAAGGTGCAGCAATGTCTGCTATCGACGACATCACAAACTCTAGAGAGGTAAATTTCCACAAGCCGCAGCGCCAAGGCACGTGACAGCATGACAGGCCCCATTTATTTGCCACCTCTAGCGATTCTACCAATGGAACAAGTGCTTTGCGTGCATGGAAGCTTTTTTTTTTGTTCTTTATTAGCACCCAAGCCAGCCTACGAAACATTAGCCATGCTATAGCGTGAGCTGGAGTTAATGTATATGCTGCTTACGGAGTCCTGCGAGATCCCTCTGCAATAGCTTTGGCGCGCTATGCGTGGAGCGCTGCGGGGAGCATAAGAACGTTCCGCCGTGAATGGTCGCCATTGACATAGCAAGTCGATTCTAGTCAATAGGCAGTATTTCTGCCATAAGTTTATCGACCATGGGCGCATCTGCTGATTTTTAGTCATGTCATGTAGAAAACTTCGAATGCTTCTTTATCTCTAATCGTTCAACTTCATACAGGTGTATCATACAGGTGTACTTCTTAAAGGCGTATCCCAACGTAAGCCATGTCATAAATGTGTGGCGTTAAACTTTCCATAATCTTTGTTTAAACAGAACAGTAACATCTATTTCGACCCGCTGCCCTTTTCAGTACGCATATGTATCTACGTACACTAATGAAAAATATTATTGGCCATAGAGCACTCTATGGCATACCTTGTTACCAAATTCCTTAAAACAACAGATAGGCATTGTAAAATGATTACGCACAGCAACCACCTCTTATTAAGAAAAGGTGGCAAAAAAAGAAGGGGGGGGGGGTGGAGGCAGATTAAGCACGCGCAGGTACTTTTCATTGAAGTCTTTTTTTTTTCAGATATAATTCCTGAAATGTTGCACTCTGCGGTATGCAATGTGAACCAACAGGGCACCGAACTAACAGGGCACCACTGTACATTCATCAGCAAAAGCCAGTGCATATACAGGAACACAAGACACATATGGCACTTGCGTAACGATAAAGGAAAGAACCTTCACACCTGCATGCCAAGAAGTACCTCTTCTCCATTCTACATACTGACAGATATATGGCCTTCGTTGATATCCAAAAAGCCTCAAGTACTAAGCAATGATTCGTGTTAGGTTTTCTTCTGACAATCATCTTGGTCCCACCGAGCCGAAGCTTGCAAGTGCATGCATTGCAATGCCAAGGCATTTGGTGTTTTCATTATTCTTCGCATGTTTCCTTGCGGTCGGATATATTGGTGCTTCCTCCCATCCTTTTTCTCTTATCCTCACGTAATTCTGGATATGAATTGGATTTGAATTTTAATGTGAATAAAGTATACAGAAAGAGTGGTCTTCTCTGTTTCCTGTGGTTGGGTCTTACAAAAAGCAACCTTTGTCTATCCACTTACATTTCATGGAGTAGTGCACTTATAGCTAATTTTACTTTTATTATTCTTGCAGGTTCTGAAAACCAATTTTCCTTGGGTGTTGGCCGACCTCGTCGCTGCACGATTGGCCCTCGATCTTTATCTCGAGGTAAAGCTACCTGTGTTAAGTAACGATACATCTGGCAACTGTCACTCTTTGCGTGTACAATTCAATTTTACTTTACTACGCAATCGAAACGGAAGTTGTACTATGAAGAGTACCATCCACTGTGGTAGAGCAAAGAGTAATTCAAAAAGTTTTACTGTACTTAAACAGTGTCATACTGCGCAGAAAAATAAGCATGGTGACTACTGCAACTAGTCCCAGCAATGGAAATACAATACGGCCGTGGGAAAAGGTGATGGTCTACGTATAGTCATAGTGCAAACGCACAATTTCAGAGCATTTATCTGATGTAGCAATACGGTTTGGAAGACTTCCGAATTCGTGTAGCAACACGAATTCGAAAGGTTGGGATTAGAAGTGTGCGAATACCAAAATCTTCGAATACGAATATCCACGGTGGATTATCGAATGGAATAAAGAAAATCGGAACTCAAATTCGCCTCCACTATATGATATCTTGTTTAACGCATATTCAGGCTAAGTAAGTACATTAATAAGCTATCACTGTTGGGAACACAGTGCTTAGGCTACCTTGACAGATCGTAGCTGTATTGATAAAATATGGGAGAATAAAGCAAGCGATGAATGCTAAGGCTATCATCGAGCAATATAAGTTGATCTACATGGACAGGCAACCGCAATGCATGCGGAAGGAAATCCCGCACAAGGAGGTGACAGCAAATTGCAGGCCTGCCCCTTTGGTAGCCTGTTAAGAACGTTCAATATGCCGGCATGCAGGCATGAGCCCCTACAGCACCACCGAACGTCTATTTCAAGATGCCCATCGCGATAGCGCACGTTGACAGCGGCGTTTCGTGCTTTCTGGCATGCTTAGCCGCCATCTAGCCTGCGTGCAGTGCAGATACCTAACCGTAAAGTCATCGCCTGTCCTTCGGCATATGCATAGGCGCAGAAGATCGGCCATTTTCGGCAAGACTGCAGGATCGCATATTCAAGTTTATCGAATGTATGAGTAACCTCGAATATAGAAAATTTCGAATGCCTCTTTTGTGAATCGAATACCAATACTGAAGATGTAACATTCGATGAATATTCAAAACGTTCAAATATTCGAAAACCCGACATAACATGAATTGTTTAACTTACGGTATTTTAGCCTTTGCAAAACTACATTGCTGTTTTGCTCGTTCCTACACTGACTCTTCCTACTTGTCTCTGTGGTTGATCGTGAAGTATGAAAAAATAAAATAAAGTGTTCTATTTCGAGCGATGGTTCTTTTGTGTTTACTCATGAGGTCAGCTATCTGCAGCAACTGGGTCTGGTTATGAACTCTTCATAAATGCTGGGACTAAACAAATTGGCGAATAACAGAACAGGCGTAATTTATTAAAACCACGCAAATACGTTTCGCAAATATGTTAAGTGTCGTTTTCGTATCGCTTTTCTGCAGCTTTACAAGAAGATTACTGCAAAGGCCAACCCAAACGACTCCGGAATATTTGTTCGTGGCTTCAGCCCTTTCAGGGCCGATCAGATGGCGTTCATCTTTTACGCCGAGGTACTCACTTGCCCATTTTCTTTACTACTTGAACGTCTGTGTTTTCGCATAGCTTGGTACAACAGATAGTACTCTGCAAAAACTCTCTATAAAGGGCGCTTTAAATTGCCGCGCATGCTTAAAATTATAACTCTCTGCGAGATGCCAGTGTGGTAGTAGTTCAGCTCATACTTTACATTGTTGTCATGAATTTCGCTGAGCGAAATTACAAGTGCCGTATTTTGGAATAATCCGTGATGTTCCTTCGCCGATATAGTGTTGTAGCGTCACACTGACCACCAAGCAGCGCACATCAAAAATAGTGCCTACAAATATTGAAGTGCATGCGATATAAAGGTTACCGCGGTAGCTGGTTACACTGACACAAGTATCCGTGAAAGGTAAGGTCATTATGAAGCGAGATGCGATTTTATACGGGTAGTTGTCGTTTTATAACAAGTGGCGCCACGTACGGCTAGTCTAAGGAAACTCAGCGGGTGGTTATTTTGTAACTTACTCATCCGCTTATTTCCCTGTGGCTCTCGTGCTTTGAACAGAACACTTGTGAGCCGCTGCCAACTGTGAACGCAACTCACCGCTTCCTGACTCACGGAATTTCGCCCCGGGATAAGTAAGCAAAGCATCATTGCAAATGAACAGCACAGCACGTAGTCATATGTTGTACTACGTACAGTTCATGCATGAGCCTGTTGGTACTATCGTCAGCAATATGAAAGGGAATGTGTGGCAAACGGCCTCGAAATTGACTCGGAGCGATACGCGGATGGCGCTGTGAAAAACCAAGTGGAAAGGAGGGCGCTGTTCCACTTACTGCTCGCACTCCCACAACGCTGGCGTTTCCACAAAGCAGCGACTTACGACATTTCACCGATAACACGGTATCGTCCGGTATTCGATACGACGCATTAATGGTCGCAGTGACATGCAGTGAATGGTTTCGTTTCCTTTCATTCTTTGTTCTTTTTTTTTCTTCCCACAAGCCCTTGAAGTAATGCCAAGTTCTGCACTTTGTGCAAGCAAACGCATGGCAGGAGTGCCAACGGTTGTTAGAATGGTCTTCGCCTCCCCACTACGTTACACGTCACCAATAACGGAGTTTCAGGCTGTTTGCCACGCGTTCCTGTGTTCCCCTCCACATTGCTCACGTTAGTACATTACCTTTGAAGAAAAAGTACTGTGTTAAACTCTCACGGGGAGAGGGACACAACACAGCGACTGTGTTGTATCCTGTCCTCTGTCATATCTTGAAGAAGTTTTCTTGAAAAGTTATACCACCTGTTTCTGCCCCTCCGAACCTTACTTTCAACAGGTATGAGACTGTACAAAAATTGTGCGCAAGTAATGATCAAAGCCGATCGAAGCGGCAGACATAATGTGTGAGCAATCTCCACGAATTGCGCGCTTAATTCCATCTGTTGGCTTTACTAAGAATGATAGAGGGTCGAAGTTGAGATTTACGGCGGAAACGCACGTATTAAATGTTTCGCTTAAGTAGTGTGCATCTCTCTACTACTTAGTTTCCTGGCTTCGTTGACTTAACCGGGAGTAACATTAGGAGCGTACAATTTGCAGTCAGCGGCAAAACTGCGTGATTTTAATGGCATCCCAGAAATACACAGCGTGAACACAGCTACATGTATTATGTAGCTGTATTATGTAGCTAGACCACCTGCCTAATTTTGAAATGTTTAGGATAGAGGGCCTTCACTTATCGCAACGAGCATTAGAAGCCAAAAATGCTTTGAGTAGCTGCTTGTCGTCCAAAAACCTACGTATCCTTACTTTAACGATACAGGAATTAAATTACCACTTAACTAATAACTTCATGATTTTAACGCATCAGGCCTTTCGCTGATTTGTTTTATGTTAATGTTCGCTGCATTCACGTAGTGAGATGTACACCTGAAAAACGTTTGACAGGGAAGTATATGTACGTTGTTGGGAAATTATTACTTTATAATTCGTGCATATAGTCTGGTTAAACGGGAAAGCCACCATAATCATCAACAGCACTATCGAAATATCTGTGGTTCAGCAATACCGCGCCACTTAGCTTGAGGTTGTGGGTTCAATCCGCCCCATATCTTGCTCAGCACGAAATGCTGCGACGCTCGTACGCTTAGATATAGTCGCATGTCGTGGTGCTAAAAGTAAAATAGCTGAACTGTCCCACCTCGAAATACTTGGCAACGAGTTCGTGATACTGACACATAGAACGTTGCAGTTCATGAATTTCTAACACTCGGCGTCCCTATTGCCACACAGGACGAGGATATCCCTCGCCAGCATGCAAGACTTCACAACCACTTTTCGTTGCCTGGCCGGCATGGCTATGCGATCGGAATTGCCTGCAACCTGCATGCCATGGCGCAGCGGCTAGGCGCGTCGCTTCATCGTCCTCGCAAGACGGGAACAGTCTCCAGCGAAGCGAGACAGATCTTTGTGGGAGAGCAACCACGTGACGACTGCCGTACTTTTCTTCTTGTCCCGTCCTCTAGCGCTATATAAACTATCGGAATGACTTCGTTTTTTTTTGTATACATGCCCCGTTTCTAAAGGGTCATGAACGAACGGCAACGTTGACAATGGATATTTGAGCGTTCTTGACAGATGCACGGATTGTCATGAATTTTAAGTTTGTCGAATAGTCCAACCTAACGGGACACCAGAAAGGATGACGAACATTTGCACAGATTAAGTGATTTTATTCAAGGCATAACATAGGTGTATCTCACCAGCTGCGTAGGCGCACCGTTAATAGAAAACTGTGAATTATCAACAAAGTTTCGTAAGCAGGTGCGAAAGGAATACCGTGCCTGTGTTGTAATGAATGATCGATGTGTCGCTTGCACGCTTCTGACGTGTCTTTTTTATAGAATAAACGGTTCTTACGTTTCACGAGCGGTTTTTGCTTACTCTTGCCTAGGGCACTGAGGCCACGAAATCTTGGTTCACAAGCAGAGCAAGCTCTGCACTGGTTGATGAAATGTGTGTCTCATCTAAAGGCAAACTTCTGGGAAACTGCTTTCACGGTATCAACATCACAAGAATCTTCTCTCTCTCTGTGTGTGTGTGTGTGTGTGGTGTGTGTGTGTGTGTGTGTGTGGGTGCGTGCGTGCATGTGCGCGCGCTCTATCTTCGTGCTTGGTCATGTTGCGCTCATTGCTTAATCAGCTTCCAGATGGCGCCTCGTTCGTGCCCAGCCACCTGTTGCATTAGAACCGTACGGTGAGCACATCCACTGCTCGTGACGGGCGTTTCCGTCCTGGCGTGGAATGGCAGTTTCTCAAGCGAGGCGCCCTTCCTCGTTATATGGGCTCCAAATGAAGCCCCTATAAGTGTTGAGACGGCGTCGAAAAGGCGACTGTTTGCAGTTCATAGCTAATCGTTCGAAGACTGCGGCTCCGAGCCTTGTAGAGTCGCCTCAGAATAGTAATCATTAAGCATCAACTTACAATAATTGGAGATGACCATCACGAATTTGCTGAAGTGTGCGGAGTCGCATTTGCGAAGTAGGGTTTTTACACCGGTCCCAACGTCAAACAGGAAGCCCACCGAAAGCTCCAAAATGTGATGTTGCATCTACACAATCGCGGAGCCGAATTTCACATGATTTCACATGTACCTGGTTTGCATCCGTTTCACGATCCTACGTGATACTTACATGGCCTAATATTTGTTGCTACCCTACATTTTTTGTTTATTTCGTCGGTCCTTCAAAGAGCTGCGCAATGTCGCCAACAGCATCATTAGTCATGCATATATTCATGCATTCAGTGGTGCACAGCATCGGCTTTTCAAGTTTATTGGCAAAAAGACAAATGTTAACTATGAAAGTGTTAACATTTGTCTTTGTGCCAGTAACATGGCATTGTGCCAGACCTGTCAGTTATTAAAGTTTTTTCCCAATATGTATGCCTTTTACCCGATGGACTGAAATGAGGCTTTGATTCACTGGCTTGAGGAGGAATGTGGCTTAGGTTCGTTCACGGAAGGAAACCTATGCGGGATCCTTGAGCTTTGCATTTGAGGGTGGAACTCGGCAGCGTTGCCGTGCAACTTCTGTAAGAGATCCATATTCGTAGTGGTTTCCGCATCTGAAGTCTCAGCACTTACGTTCTCCATGTAACAAAAATTTTATTGACCATATCGTGAACATCAATATCTCTCGAAGGAAACCTATGCGGAATGCTTGAGCTTTGCATATGAGAGTGGAACTCGGCAGCGTTGCCGTGCAACTGCTGTAAGAGATCCAAAATCGTAGTGGTTTCCGCATCTGAAGTCTCAGCACTTACGTTCTCCATGTAACAAAATTTTATTGACCATATCGTGAACATCAATATCTCTCGAAATAATCGCTGAAGAATACTGAGAAAAGCTGAGAAGTAATCTGGATAGGGGGGGGGGGTGGATTTCGGCCCACCAATTCGTCTATTTCCTTGAGGTGACATTACTGAGCGTTCTGAAGCGCCATATTATGACCTACGTTTAATACTCGGGCTTTCGAGAACGTCGCCTACGGTTGGCGTACACACAATGGAGTTATAAAGATTAATCATGGACTGCTCGAGAAACTCTCCGAACGCGTTCAAACGAATTATTTCTGAACGATAAAAAGCTTAGAGTCGAGAAAAATTACGCGAGACAGATTGTATAGCTTACATGAGATACGTCATGAATAAGTTAAGGAAAACGACGAAGAACGCTAGCCTTGTTGAACACGCAGACACTTCTCCTCTTACCCGTACATCACGTCGGAACCGTACGTTCAAAGGACATTAAGCTTGCTCTCGAATAAGGGCTTTGCAAAATACACTTTACCTGCGAAAACGTACAGCAAGGAGGAGAGCGACAGACGTTCCAAAAGCCAACTTTATGAGCTAACAGCGGCCAAATCGCCTGTCGTGCTTAATGCCGCTGCCAGAGGAGCCCATGCGTGAAGCACTCGACCACTGGGTACACGTGCTCGGTAGAAAGAGCTGCTTGTCGTAGCTTGCCGATTTGTAAAGTGGGGGTGGTAAAACCACGTCACCCGACAGATGAACACTTACTTGCACTACGAAAACTAACGTGTCACTGTACCCATTGGCTCAAGTGCTTCACGCAAGCGACCACAGAAGCTTCACTCGCCGTGGGCGCCAGCCAGGACCGGTACCCACTCCAGCGGCAGTCCCAAGAGTTGTCCAAGTGTCACGGCAGGTGGAACCAGCAGGCTTTGCGGCACTTTCTTCGTCAGTCGAGCGGCAGTTGTTCGTAGTCCGTGTTAGCAGCGTCACCTTCTCGACGCCGGTCGGAATCCGTGCCGTCATCACTTTGGCCTCCGCGATCCTGGCCAGTCCTCTGTTCTTGCTCAGGCGCGCCGTTTTCGTTGGCGTCTTCGGTGCGAGCCGGTGCCGACCGCTCCTGGCGGCGCATACGTGGGTAGCGACGGAAGAGACTGCGTTGTCGTTGCAGTAAGAACTGCTGCTGCCGCTGTTGCTGCTGATCGAGCTGTTCCTGCTCTCGTTGCTGTCGCTGTTGGCTTTCCTGGTGCTGCTGTCGCGGTATCGGTCGCTCTGCTGAGTGCTGTTCTTGCTGACGCTGTCCTGGTTGACGGCGCTGCTCCTGTTGGCGCTCCCTTTGCTGGCGCTGACGATGCATATCTTGCCTCTGGAAGCGATGTGCATTCGTCGGTGGAAGGGGTTCCAGGGCCCCTCCGAAAGACAGCAGCGACGAGGACAGGGCGCTGTATCCGTTTACACAGTTCTCGATGGCCCAGGAACGCTCTGAAAAGCAGTTTTGCGGAATTTGGATACATCGGTCAGTACCTTTCGTGCGTACTCCTCAAAGATCAGAGCTATTAAACATGTTAAAATCAGAGCTCTTGCGAATATCCGTTCTTAGCCAAAGGTGCCGCTGAGCTTTGAAAGCTCACTGCCTTTAGAGAAGGAGGAGTACATTTCAAAGCTACGTGGTGTACCTTACCGCTATACGCTGCAACTCGCAAGCCACCAGTTGCTGGTGTGCAATCGAACACTACGCATGCGTCGCATCTTTCTTCCTTCTTCCCCACCCCGTTTCCTTTAAGTTAGCGTGCTTCCACTAAACGCATGTCTTTTGCTAGTCGACGCCTGTCCGTTCATTGCGGTGGGGCCTGGCCGCCCGCGTTTGCAACACTATAAGAAAGACTAATCAGAAATTTTCCATCGCCGATATAGCTACCAGACTTAGAGTAAGGCTGATGGGAACAATAAGAAATCGCAGCGCAGTAGTACGAGTGCCGTCTAACTGGCAGTGAGAGCTCATTCTTCTACGCACCGGTTTCTTTTTTCTTGCAGCAAAAAGCCCCCTGCAGGTATATTTCAAGGCGCGTAGTTTCTTGCCGCCTTAAAAACGAGGAAGACATGGATTTATGCTACATTTCTAAAACGACTGTCCTGTAAGCTACTTCCGGCTATTTGGTTGTCCTCATAGTGTAACTATGAGGACAACAAACTATGAGCTAGTGTCCAACACCTTCTAAGATTCACTTTATTACTGTTAGGTGGTTCCTCAAGCGGTCAATCGAAATTTCAGTTTATCGTGTCCCGCTGCACCATCTAACCTCGGCAGTAAGCACTGTTAGCCGTACAGTATTCCTAAATTCAGTTTAATTTAAACACCCTGGTGGTCGGCCGTGTTCGAAACATTGGCTGGCGCAACCACGAGAAGCAGATGTCACTGAGATTTTCGCAGGCCCGCCCATGAAGGCGATCTACGACGTTGTTATACCTGCTTGCTTCGATCGACGGAAAAGTATATGTGCACAGTTAGAATTGGCAATACTGAACGGGTAGAGAGACTCACGATAAGTGATGTACTGTTGCAGATCTTCTTCAAAGTCTTCGTAATCGAGGATGTCATTCTCGTTCACGTTGTAGGGCATGATGAGCGGAAGGAAAGACGGGACGTGGCGCCGCCCATCCGTGTCAACGACGTCATCCATGTAGAATGGACGCGTCGGGGCCCCAAGACGGCCGCCGCGGTGAGAGCGCGCGGTGCGGGGCAGAGGTGGCCGTGGCACCGATCTCGGAGGCGACATGCCAGGTGGCCTCCTGTCTTCTTCCACTGAGTTCCAGACGATCTCCGTCTAGAAATTTCGTACAGATGGCGTCAAATGTGTCGAGTACATCGAAGACGTATGCAAGAGATGCCTTCGAGCTAGTTTGTACTTCATAGTAGCCTGATGTTTTGCGCAAAATGAATAAACTAAGTAGAACACGTGCTGTGCAAGGTGGCGTTCCTGGCAGCCTCGTTCTTCTAACTGGTTCAGAAGAACATTCCGTTTGAAAAGGCCGTAGAGAGGCGTCAGAAGGGCCTTATGTGCGAGATAATTTAGCAACGTACAGGGTGTAGGTAATGGGTCCTTCATAATCACTTAATCACTTAAGTGTACCGAACGAAGGACGAACCATAAAATGACAGGGCCCTACTCCGCCCCTGTTGCCCGTCTACGAAAGAAAGGCAATAACAATCAAGGGATAGTTTCACTATTAGACATTACCTAAGGGAGCCATCAGACAACTATGACAAGGGGAGAGGGGTAGCCTGCAGCTGTAGTGCAGTAATTACGACAGAAAGCAAAACTCAATGTAAAACAGCTGGCCATTGGTAAGAACCATCCTCCACCTCCTCCTGGAGTGTCGGGAAGCCGAAAGAGAAACATTTTCCTTTAGCATACCGCTATCATCTCCCTCTACATCCCATTATGTTTCTTGGTCAAGAGCAGCTTTTTGGCACAAGCACAGTCCTCAGTTTCTTAAAGGATATTGGGCTAAATGTTATTAGCCCAATAAGATCATAGCGCATCCTCTGTCCAGAGGATACGGCCGTGATATTAGTGTTGTAGGAACACATGCCTCCATGCTCTTGTTTCAAGCGCTTTGTGTAGGCACTAGTGCTCCCTGCCAATTCCTTATTTGACGTTCGTATCATTCCTTTTAAAGCATTTTACATCTCCATAGTACACATCATTTGCCATTGCCACAATTCTTTTCTGTGTATATTTTACGCACTTTACACCGACTGTGTTTAGGCCCATTTACAGCCATGCCACATCTGTTGTGTGCACACCGCGAAACGCGCAGTTCATGTACCATTGACGAGTCTTATAATCGGCCTGGCGCTCTTTGGCCACATCTGGTCCTTGCGAAACCCCACTAATAATCATCATGGGTAAGAACCAAATCAACTTTCGGCTAACGCGCCCGATCTTCTCTACCAATTGATCCACGACACCGCTCGCTTCCCCGTGTACTTCCAGTAGTATCTTTGCGCGCGTAATCCTGAGAGCGGTGGCTAGCGCCAGCCGCATCCACTGCTGCAAGTGTGGAACAATATGTTACAGCTGAAGTCGCGAAGCACGCGATGTTTCTGCGAGCTGGTTGCGGACCGATAGAAACACTAGCATTCTACTCACAGCCACAAAGTCTGCAGGCACGACACTTAATATGCAGGAACGAAAAGAGGAGAATGGATCAGTCTGGTACTTCGTGCTGGCCATGTTTCGATTATGGTTATATCGCTCATACTTGAGATAGTCGCGTGCCTTATAAAGAAGCTCGATCCACAAGGATTCAGATCTTTATTAGAAGGTTTGTAATTATCATTTAGGATGTGCGTCCACGAAAAGATGAATCATTATTGACGAGAATTCAATTATTTTATCCCTATTCATCTGTCGTGAAGCGTATCTGCTGTGTTCCCTTAACCTCCTGAGGAAGGCCTACGTTCCCGCTGTTCAGAAACTTCGGTTTAAGTACCGACGTAGCGCAAGCAAAAGAAGTAAAAAAAAAACGTCGATACAGCGATGATACTCACCTCCCTCATTTTTTGTTCTTTAAGCCTTTTAACAAGCCAGAAGGGAGAGAACCAATACAAGGGCATTATTATACTTTGTCCTGTTATTAAAAAAATCAGTGGCTCGTTGTAGATTCACTTGGCACATGGGAAAAAGATTCCTGCGATTTCAGTGACACCTCAACGAGAGGAGCTGTCGCGTTCCAGCCCTTCGCAAGCATATACGTCTTTAAACGCCTAGATATTGCTTTCACTCCTGAATGGAAACGTTTCAATTACAGCACGTGCGTACCTTCTTACGCTCTCTGTAGATAGCAATCTGCAGCTGCATGTTTTCGTCCTGAAGAGTGAGCAGTCTCATTCTGGAGGTTGTTGATTCGGACCTGAGTTTCTGTGATCAGCAGGATAAGGCATTGCAGCCGACGACGCTCAGCCACCAGTTGGGCATACCGCTGGCGACGGTTGCTGACAGCGCCACGCAGAGCCTGCTGTCGGCACGAGGGCGGCTTCTCTGTAACGGCGGTGACGTCTCGCTTGGGTCGTCGATTTCGCCGGCGTCCCGAGCCCTCGGAGTCTCCGTTGCCAGATTCCCCTCCCCCACCTGGATCCTGAGGAGGCATAGTGATCGTTTTATTAAAATGATACTGCAGTACTTCGAGGAGTTTTCGCTTTTACTCGTCAGTCGTATTTTCAGTATTCCGTGTACTTAGCTAGTTCTGTACTAGGTGATGAATTATACTTTTTGCTGCTCATTATGTGCAGTTACTGTCACACGATCTTCTTGTATCATTATGTAGCAAAAATGTTAATTTCACTTGAGTTCATTAAGTTCGTATATTGCAGTTTAATACACATGTGCTGTCTACTAATTCAGTTTTGAAAGGGACAATTAGCATCCACCCGTTTCGTAGCACACGGCTACAGGGAAATCCATACGGATTTCTCAGAAATGAAAGCTTTCAAGTTGCCGAAAAATTCGTCCTTGACCGGGGTTTGAACCCGGGACCAGCGCCTGTCCGGGGCGCTCGCTCTGCCAACTGAGCTAACCAGGAGGCTAGCGATAGACAGCGCGAGGGCGAATCCATCGACAGCTCGAAGCACAAGGACATGAATAAAGCAAATGAGCTCTGCGGAAACCCGCAAGTCGAGTAACCTTTATGAAAGGAAAAATTAGCATCCACAGGTGGGTGCTAATTCTTTCTTTCACAAACGCTACTCCACCTTGTGGGTTTCCGCAGAACTCATTTGCCACTAATTCAGTTTTACAGATATTTGTACTTCTTGCAGATATCTGTACGGCACATTTTCCTGAAGATATCACTGTATCGTATCATTGCATGTTTGTACGCCTTCCTTTTTATTCGGCACTCCCACGTATGTTAGTTCTTGCCTCACCTAATTACATTCTATTAATTGAGAATTAAACATTGAGATTTCTAGCTTTTTTCCCCAAAACTACTACAGTTGCTTTTTCTATTCCTTGCAGTGCTAGGATTTCCTATGTATTCTTTTTTTAGGACCTAACCTTTGGCCACAGATCCGATAAGTGCTTGTAATCCGTGTATATTTACTATCAAATAAACAATTTGATTTGATATTGTATTCTAGGTGCGCTTTCTTTTTCTTTTTGCTTCTTGCTGCATTAAAACAAACATACCTGTAATATTTATTTCTTCCGTAATCATTTTTTTTCTCCTTACATTACTGACTACTGTGTTCTTTTAGTGCCTATAACATAGACTGTTCAATATAAGTGATACGAGTAGTTTTGTGATGCATTGTTGGGTAACTGCGAATTAATTGTGTATGCAGTGTCTGTGTGGCAAATTGTATTGTGGGGGCGAAGCCTCCGTCATGCTCTGCGGCCTTTGATTTTACTTCCTGACCCGCCACGGTGGTCTAGTGCCTATGGTACTCGGCTGCCGATCCGAGGGTAGCGGGATGGAATCCCGGCCGCGGCGGCTACATTTAGTTGGAGGCGAAATGTTGCGGCCCGTGTACTGTGCGATGTTAGTGCACGTTAAGAACCCCAGGTGGTCGAAATTTCCGGAACCCTTCAATACGGCGTCTCTCATAGTCAGATAGTGGTTTTGGGACGTTAAAGCCCAATAATAAATCCATCAACTGAGTTTTCTTCTGTTTCTGTACGATGTACAGAAAGAAATTAGCTAAATAAAAAAGTAAAATATTATATGAAAGGAAATTCTAGGTCTTTGCGTGTAGAATATCGTGGTTTCGGTACATAAATTTTTTTCCGGCTTCGAGTGTAGAAACCACTTTTTGTGTACCAAAAATAAATGTTTTCTTTGGGGGGTCCGCTGTATATACACACTAGTTTATTCAGCCGAAATCACTGAGGGGTCCAAGGGGCTTCGGAGCGCGGTTGCCTCCCACGCGGAAGTTCTATGTTGGATTTAGACGCTGAATCAAAGTTGTGTTCAGGTTAATCCGTCTGCTTTAGAGGAAGCGAGCCTAAAAAATATGGCACAAGATAGATCACAAAACGTTGTGAAGATATCAGATTTTTTGTACATTGCTTAACTGTGTGCCATATTTTTTTCGATCGTAATTCCATTGCAGGGGAAGAACCTTCACTGGACCATCTTTAGAGACAGTACAGATTGTCATGAAGCTGTCTCTTGTATTGCGGGTGATGTCCTGCGTCTGAGCTGATCGGCCAGTTGACAACACATTTCCAGCCGCCTCAGTCTATCATGTACCCCTACAACATGAGGAAACAGCAAAGACCGTTTGTCCCACATTTTGTCATTCTGTCTTGGTTTCACAGCGTCATTCTCGGCAGAAGCAATGCACCTAGCACCGGTTTTAGTAACGCCTTGTCTTCTTTGAGGTATGTGCTAAAGAAAAGCATTGAGCATTGGGAAAAGCATTGAGCGAGCACGTCTTTAATATGGCTGTAGTGGTGCAGTCTCGTCAATAAAAGAAAAAAAAAGGGGGGGGTGGGGCGGCATGGCGTTAATGGAACGGCGCGCTACAGAGCTAGTTCACGAACCGGGAAAGCGAGGCAGGGTTTTTACTGTCGTAGTTTGTCTGCTGCGAGAATGCCTGCACAATTGGCGGCTAAAAACACCACGAAATATAGCACACACTTCGGCCGCTTTAGTGTGTGTTTTCGTGGCCGTTTTAGTAGGCGTTTTATTGTCCGTGTCATTGGGATACCGTTAACATACGTCGGCGCTACGCGTTACGCCTTTGGTGCTCTCGAGTATCAAGCTCGTGTCACTAAAGCCAAAGCCAAGAACGTCACTGACGGTCGTTGACGCTGGCAGTACTGACACAAGCGAAATGGAGCGCCGAAGGCGCACGATGTAGCGGCGACCTACGTTAATTGGCGCCCCAGCGACACGAGCAAACCGCGGCCACAGAGGCAGTCTGGCAACCGACTTAAACTGCGCCAGTAAGACCCCTGCGCAAAGCGAGGCTGTACGCGCCACAGTCCAGCTCACCTTGGGAGGGCTGGTCTTCTTTCGGCGCTGCATCGGCTGGGCAGGAGCTCAAAACGCCAGGAACGCGACCACCCCGGAGCGCGCGGGTGCCACGCAGCGCGTTCTGATCTCGCGTGCAGCGTCATTCTTTTCTTTCACCTTACTGAAATCGCATGCGTCAGTTCTATGATCACTATAAAATCGCCTTGCGCATGAACATTTACACTTACCGTTTTCGCATCGGCATTAAGGCATCAGGTCTTCTAGAGTGCACGAAGGCCAAGGGATTATAGTACTCTACTTGCGCCACTTATCGCAAGCCAAGGCGACCTGAAGGCACAAGTAATACCTCCTTGCCGTTAGGATTGCAGTATTGCTAAGGAGCCAGGTGCTGTGACGGACGGACAACATGTATGGAAAAGCCTCTCCCCTAAGGTGCTTCGCCCCTAAAACAAAAGGACAAACGTGATACGTTTTTGTCGCATGACGTGTCGGTTATATGAATCGTGCATTCGGGCACTGCGGTGACGTTTTCGTTATGTGCACTAACTGAATGAGACTAGCCCCATCAATTACCGTTATTTTGTATATATCCTGTGGGATCCCTAAAGCAATACCTTGTAAGACGCACTTATATTTAGTCCACATTTTGTCGCATGGTTGGATACCCTATCTCTTCCATTAGATTTAGCTCTATTGGAGCAGACACACTCCTGTGGACATTGCTATAAAGGACCAAATATCACTAAATATTGACATTTATCCTGCTTGTAGCAGATGCCTTGACTCTGAATCCAGCGCTGCTGGCGCGCCTCTGCAATTCATTGAGGAAGCAAACGAAATGATAGCCAAGTAATGTTACAAGGTTGCGGTGACAACAAACATGAATTACGTTTCGAGTCGCCGCAGTCCACCGAACAAATCTCTTCGCATCAAGACGAACGGTATAGAGTAAACAGTTTGCGACATCCCGTAGCTTTCTTTCATGGTCAGTTTAGCTGTAGTGCGCCCACATCGAAAGAAGGGTTGATCAGAAAATCAATAACATAGGACCATGCTAGCAAGAGACCACTCATATGAGGGACGCAAAGTGCTCCCTGCGGCTTGTCTTTTATAAGGGGTTTCAGCTGAATATGCCAGCTATGGTATTCGGCTGTTGATCCGAGGGTCGCGGGATGGAGTCCAGTCCGGGGCGGCTGCATTTCGATGGAGGCTAAGCGTTGGGGCCCGTGTGCTGTGCGATGTCGGTGCACGTTAAAGAACCTCAGTTGCTCGAAATTTCCGGAGCCCTCCATTGAGGCGTCTCTCATAATGAAATCGTGGTTTTGGTACGTACAATCCCCGAGATCAGTCAATCAACTGTATATGTCAGGAATGTCGTGCCCTTTGCTATAGAAAGCGTCCTGCGCCATGTTGGTGCTGGATGCCCCGCGAGAGCTCTCACCACTGTACCGCTGAGGCGCATGACATGACGAAAACCCCAGCTGCAAGGAGGCCAATGTCAGGGTTGCATCCGAGTGCGAGTGCGCAGGGACGCCACCGGCGTGTTTACAAAGGCAACGATTTGCAGCGCAAGAAAGAGGAAAAAAAATAATCCAGCAAAAAAAAAAGAACACATTACATACCACGAACGCTGACTCTACCATCACGGTTTTATTGAATACCACAAGTGTTTATAGCCTGCCCATCAGCGTTGTATCCACCGCGGTGGTGAAGTAGTTAAGGTTAGAGTGTACTAATTAAGGTACTCGGCTGCCACCCAAAGAACGCGTGTTCGATCCCGGCCGCGGCGGTCGCATTTTCGATGGAGGCGAAAATGCCAGAGGCCCCTGTACTGTGCGTTGTGAGTTCACGTTAAAGAACCCCATGTGGTCTAAATTTCTGGAGACCTCCACTACGGCTTTTCTCTCCCCTTCTATTTCTTTCAGTCCCTTTCTCCCACCCCCACGGACCCTCATCCATGTACGCTACATGGGCTGAAGAATTAGCGTGCTTTCCTAACCAGACCACGATCATCATCATCACCGTCGTATATGCGCGCTCTTCTTTCTGAGACAGGACGATCATTTATTGATACGTGCGCAGAAGAGGTACGAGGACAGGCTGAACCTAATAAAGGAATGTTTTAAGCCGGGGCCATTAACCCGCGGGTAAGCCTGTCACAACTTTCACCGACAAAAGAACACTGTGCGAAACAGCGTTTACAACCGTAAGAATCTGCAGTGCATTGATTGCCAGCCATCACGTGGTGTTTTTTTTTTTAATTCCGCGCATATTCTTGCAGCCGTTCATTGAATCACTGCCCCGTCTATAACAGGACAGCGGAATATTACAATCTGTTGCCTCTGCAACAGATGAATCGTCCTTCTGCATTTTTCTAATTTTTTTTAGCAGCGTTCGTTTACAAAAGGTAGCCGCAAGTTGCACTTGCCACTGCGCCAATAGCAGGAGAGAACATACGAACACGGGCGAGGGGTAGGCAGCGCGTCCTAGACCTACGTTTCTTGCGGAGCTGTTGTAAGATTTTTACAAAAAGCGACGCAAGGTCATCAAATGGTATGAAATTGCGGCAATAAAAAAGGTATTTTTGCGTTACCAGACAGGATGAAGAACAAAGTTGATAATCGCGCTGTCGCATGCCTTTAAAAGCTCACGTGGGCCCTCACAGTTTTTTGATTTAGAAGTGTGTACTTAGAACTTCATGCATGCAATAAATGAGGCACTTGCAACATGCGTTACTTCAGGTCTGATTTTCCTTTTTAATTTCAAGCGAGTAGCAGGGGCGTCCTGTGTGACCTAAAGATATTGTGCACACAAGGGGCCCGTTCTGAGAGCAGAGACATTCGCGAGCTTGGAAGCCGTAGCACAAGAGTTGCGAGCAGTCCGTGAAGCTTCCTACTGCACTGGTGGACTCCGGCAGCGCCGGTTTGGCTGCTGATTCTTCTGTACGTCCAGGGCGCGTTCCAGCTGTAAAGAAAACCGGATGAAGTACGCGAAATGAGTTACGCCACTCGCGGATGCCACTCCGATACTTCAATCTTGTGATGCAACATAAGCTTTACGACAGAATGAAGACAGGATTGTCTTATAGAACGCAATGGGACGCCGAAGCTCCGAGTGCGACCTGGGATTGGATGATGAGGCAGGTTTGAGCAGATTTTGAAAGTAGGCTCCGTTGTGGGTGTTTCAGAACACACGCAACAATGGATGTTTTTCAGCCTATGTTTCTTTCAATGGTTCCGTCGCAAAGCAACGAAACAGATTTCAACATCTGTACATGCAGGATGGCTAGCCTGGTTATGTGCGCTGGTATCCTTGCAATGTCCTTGTAGTTTGTTAATTGGCTTAAGTTGGGAGCACAATGCCGTGCTTGTAAATCGGTGCGTGTTTTCTTAAATAGAACTTCAGTTTGGCTTGTACGGCCTTCTTCGTAGCTGTTTTTTACGTGCGAGGTTGTCCTGAACGTTTTTTCCTGATTTCACCGCACGTAAGGATTTATATATATTATTTCTCTCGCGTTTTCATACTGTTCCTTCGTGTATTCCGTGTTCTCTGTTCAGCCCTAGTTTTGGTAGGATATCTCAGAGAAGCAAGAAATTTAGGGAAACGCACCTGCGTGCAGCGGTGGTCTAGCGGCCAACGCATTTCACTGCTGAACCGAAAGTCGCGATGTGAAGTTGGAGCTTCGTTGGCAGCACTTATATAAATGCAAAATGCCAGAGCAGTGTACTACGTAATGTGAGTGCAAGTTAAAGAACTCGAAGTGTTCGAAACCTCCTGGAGCCCTCCGCTACTGCTCCCTGACGTAGCCGAGGGCTCCTGGAATTTCGAACACCTGGGATATAAAACGTCATTATAATTATTACTCAAACGCACCTGTAAGACGGCCGCCTTGAAGCGCTCCAAGTCGCGAGCCCCCATTCTCTGCCGAAAGTCATCCCTCGTTTCCATCTGCTCCCTCACTGTAGCCAGTATTCCCTGGGCTTCGTCCAGGGCTTCTCTGGCCATTTCTTGTTCTCGTTCACTACCGCGGGCGCCGGTCCTTCCACGGCTACGGCTGGTGACGACGCTACGGCGAGGCGTCAGCCCAGGACCGGCCCCAGCCGCGGGCTCCGCCTCATCGCCCGGCACTGGAGAGGGGCTGCGGTCTCGTGGAGTAGGCGACATGCTGCGACGACTGCGAGTCACTGGAGCTCCGCAGCTCATCCTTCGGGCGGCCAAGCTTCGCCTAGGCATGCCTCTGACGCTGACGTTATACTGCTTAGGTGATCCGTTGTTAGCGGGGCGTCGTTCCACGTCAATATCGACGGGATCGAGGCGGTCGTCGAAAGCCGGCGAGTAAGGCCGATTGCCAGAGGTAGGCCTAATGGTAACATTGCCATCGAATTGGCCGTAGCTCGAGTAGTGAGTGGTGGGCATCTGTTCTCGCCGTGTTCCGGGAAATGCGTTGTAGCCATCGGGGCTCCTTGACGAGTTTCCGTAACCCCCGCCGTAGCCAGTGGGCGACGCGGTTTCGCGTCTGTACTGCGATGCGACGGCGCCAGTGTCACGGTAAGGCGAGTAACCGTAGGCGCCGCGCGATGAACTGGCGTCGGGTCCGTACTGGGGCATTCGACCTTCAGTAGCCCAAGGCGCTGTGGATGGCATAGCTTCACGGCGTGGCTGCTGCAAGCTGCCTGTGAACCCAGCGTTGCCGTAGCCCGTACCAGGCGTGCGAGGAACGGCGTCACGTGCCTGTGCGGTCGGCCCGTAACCACTGGTAACTTGCGGTACAGCATTACCGCCGGGCACTGGCGTAAGGCTCACATATGTAATCGGCACACCACCTCCGGGCGGTTGGTTTAAGAGACCGCACCTTTGGAGCAGGGTCGCTATATCGGTGCCTGTCAGGGCCAGAGCATCGTTACCTGACAGAGGGGTGGTGGTATAGCCACCTTCTGGCGTGGGAGTGAGGTTGAGAGCTGCCACGGACACTGCTCGCACGGTGCGCGGCTCGGGAGCGCCTGAAGCAGGCACCATAGTGGACTTCCGCTGTTGGGGCGATAATTTACCGCCGCTCTTTGAGTAGTAGGCCATGATTTTAGCGTCTGCTCATGCCGACCACCGCGGCTGCGTCTCACAGCCACCGGAGCTTCGGCGTGTAGTGGCAGGAGCCCCGAATTTCTGGGTGTTGTTCGCGAAAGGCTACGACCCACTATGGCGTGAAAGCCATGAATCTTCGCGGAGTGCAAATAAGAGAAAGTGAAGGCATTCGCAGATGTAAAATGTCGTTCTAAATTCAGTAACTTCAGTAAGGTCAATGTTTGAAGGACCTGCTTTTTTGTGTAGAGCCTGCCGCGTTGTTTAATTGGCCGATTTTCCTCAATATGCAATATCCTTTCTCTAAATGAGCTTCCAATTTCTCGAATTCTGCAGCTGGACCACAACACCAACGCGTTCGTAGCACCATTGGATGCTTTACTTGTAAAGGAGGGAGTGGTGGCTCATTCTGTAATTGGAGGATGCTGCTGTTACTTTCCTGTTTATTGAAACAAAACAAAGGATTATAGAATGGTGGAGGGCTGGAGTGATCAGGAATTGCCGAAGGAGGAATGTTACTGATGCCAACGTTTCGGCAAGAGCTCTCGTCGCCTCGACCATGCCTCCAGAGCCTCAAGAGTGTAGGAAAAGGCTAAACTGAATTGCGTGTTTCACGACATGCGTCGTTTGCGTTTCGTGTAACTAAGGTGTCAGAATCTCTAAAAACGATGGATCGCTAAAAACGATATCGTTTAAATTGATGGATAACAGAGAATCACGGTGGAGCCAACGTTTCGACAAGTGGACTTATTGAAACGCTGGCTCCAGCAACATTCTCTCCTCTTCGTCGTTTTTAGAGATCTGTTAAACTATTCTAGTCTCCATCTTCCGCTGAGCTTGTACTAAGGTGCCCGAGTGATTTGACAGAGGGTCTGTTCGCTTCTTGTTGGTCAGAGTTTTTCATCGTCATATCGTAGACGAGTTAAACTGTGGTCTGCTCGAGCGACCGGCACCCCGAAGTTGACACAGCTCGGGACGCAGCTGGGAAGGCTTCTTATGAGGAGGAGGAGGAGGAAGAGGAAAGGAGGAAAGACAGGGATGTTAGCCAGTGCTGAGACCTGCTGGCTACCCTGTGCAGGGGAAGAAGGGTAAGGGGACTGAAAGACAGCAGAAAGGAGACGCGACAAGAAAAAAGAAAAAGCTACAAAACTACATCCCTGTTAAAAGCAATATAGAATAAAGAGTAATACTCTGGCTCTGGCCTGTCTGAGGTGCAGACCCCAGCCCGAGGGAAGCAGGTTTGCGCCACGGGGGTAGCGATCTATATGTTGAGAGCCTACAGTAAAAGTAGTTAAAGCCAAAACATTGAACAGCTTCAATGTGGGTCGAAGAGGTCTTTTTTTTTTGAGCATCTTGGGTGCTAGTGGCGGCTTTGTCTAAGGGCTTCGCTGTAAATAGAGAAGGAAAGCATAAAGTGGTGGCGCTATTTCTTGCTCAGCTTTTTCCTTCAGTGCATAGGGTTCAAAAATCTTGTTGAAGCAATGCCGCTGTGTTAATCTCACCACCGATTCTATGGACCCGTCGTCGAACATATTTTATTTTAGGGAAATGGCACGCTTGACGAAGACTTGCGCGACCACGTTACACACGTGTGCCTACTGAACAGAACTACGCTTCTGTGTTATAGTGGGTGGCCCATATTTTCTGCGTAGAAACGCTTCAGTGTCTATCACCTGTGAACACGTCGGCCACATCTGGCCTTTGCTCCAAAAGAGGCAAATATCGTAATTACTGACATCGTAAAAGTACAACACAGCGCTCTGGGAAACGTAAAACTGCGTTACCAAGACCAATACTGTCGCCATTTGGTATGCGGTACCGTAACGGCATGTTTGCTACTGAAGACCAGGCAGCTAAGGTCTGTCGTGCAACATGAATGTAATCCCTGTCATCACACGGATTACAGCCCTGAACCTTAAGATCAATCCACATGATACGGAATATAGATAGCCGACTACGGTGGCAGTAAACAGAATATACATTGTTTCAATTTTAAAAATAAAGGTTATATAATGCGAGCTGTTGTTACTGCTAAAATACATACGATGCAGCTTTCGTTCTCTGGCGGTTTATGGCAAATGCATAGGATATATGCACCTCCTCTATATTTTTCGTTCATGTGCTGCAATGAAAGTTGCAGATTGTCATGCTGCATCGAGCTATTCTCCATTTTGAATATTGAAGAGGGACCAGCCAAGACAACATTATAAAACACCAAGCTGGCTGCAGTCTCCTGCCAGAACACAGACGCTGCTGAATCTTGTAGAGCGTGCACATTATGCTGAGTCTGTTCAAAGTACATAAATCAAGGGAAGATAAAGGAGGTTGTTATGCTGATTAAAAAGCGCCAACTACTGGTTGCATTCAGTTTAAAAGCAATATCGCCAAATGTCTCTAGCAGGATATCTTCTGGCAGGAATATTAGCAAGAAACCCTTGGAATTTACAAACCCCGCTGAGACCCTTTTCTTTTATCGAGTGCCATATAGGCAAAATTTCACGCCCCTTCATTCAACATGTCTTCATCAGCGTCCCCAACGAGCTCATGATCGGAAGGCACAAAATTTTTCGCAAGACTGGACGCGGCATCGTTGTTTCACAAATGTTCCGCGCAAATTCAACTCCTGGTGAGCGGCCTTGTCGCGACGAGTGTCCTAGTTCAGGTAGGTGCACGAGTCGAAGATGGTGAACATCTTTTTCCCCGCGAGTTTGTTGTTCCGATGGTTGAGCCTGTCGTTCAAATCGTTGATGTCGTTCTCGCCCGTAGGAGGCCTGGGCTCTAGAGGGAGAGGTATGGGTGACGTAATCACTGGCGGTCCCGCGAGCAAAGCGAATCCTGGAGCACTTGGTGCGATGGAACTCAAACTGGCATTGCTGTCGTTACCAGTGAGTGTCCTCAGGGAAGGTCTTGCTCTCGATCTCACCGCCGAGCCGCGACCTCTCTTCGAGCTGGCAGACCTTTTGGCGCCTGCGACAAAAAAAATGACGGGAACACAGCATATTTGGTTGCTTATTTGTGCAGCATGGCTGCCGTTTGCGGTCCTCCGACTGAGGGAACATAAAAGTACTTGTCGGTTGAAGGAAGACATATATTAAACGCGTAGGATTGGTGAAATAATAAACGATATAATTGGTGACATCAACATGCAAAAAGTGTAATGACGGCACGAAAAAAAAAGTATGCAAGAACAGATGCTCTTTCTTTTATAAACGGAAGGTGTGAAGTCATATCTAAATGACATGAATTTGAAGTAGTGTTCATGTTCTTAAGGAAAGAAAAGGGGGGCTGATTGACAAGGTTAAGAAACAATTGGCTGCCGGTAGAAGCCAAGCCGTGAGGTTTGACGAGACCCAGGCAAGGCTTGAAGATTTCGGTTTACGCCTGTTCTCCTACTGTTTGTGCTCGTGGGTCGAGATGCTTTCAGTGGCTACGCCATGTTTTCTTTTGCTGAGGATATGTGCCACGTAAGACATTGAGCGATCATCTGCTGTTTTCTATTGCTATTTTCAGGGCAGTGAGTTTGAGCATTACTCCTCGTGGAGTTTAAAAATGCAACGGTATGTGAAATGGACGAAATGAATGATATATACCTGCTACGTGGCTTGCGCTACGGCCGCCTCGACTAATTCCACGGCCTCTGCAGGTGGTTCCTGAAGGTCCAGGCGTGCTGCTTGCACTGGGAAGGACCCTGGATGTAGATGCGCTGCTACCGGTGCCTTCAAATGTCACGTCCACGTAACACGAATCGTTATCGATGAAGGGCTGGTACCTGAAACGCGCGTCAAGAAAGGCGCATGCGTTTTTAGATTAGTATTCGACGTCTGTCCATGAAAAGAAATTAAGCAACATAGACTTCATGCGAGAAATATGTATTGCTGCACTGCTAGAGAACGATACGTGTAATGTAATAGGGTGCAAAGAAACGCTGAAACTTCAATGTCCAAACTCATCTCCTGGGCTAAGCGGAAACCTGACATTTCCGCAAATCTTGGGGTGTGTTAAGTGGTGTCGCTTGATGTACTTTTTGTGCCCTCGTACGCGTTACTTTCCACGGGCATCTCGCGGTGAGCGCTTGTAGGGAGGTACTGCCTAGAAGCTTTGCAAGAGCGACAAGCTGCGTTAAAAACCGCAGGCACTGCAGGGGCGCAGTAAAACAAAATGTCTGAGAACTCGGGACAAGAGGTACTAGCGTGCGCCTGAGCGAGGTCTGAGCACAGTACAATCTCTGCTTCAGTGGAGCCAATGTTTGGACAGCACAAAAAGACTATAGTCTTCTCCCGGCCGCAATACGCTGCTCGAGATATGAACGCCATCTGGCAATGCCGTCGGGAAACATGAGCTTGTGCAGAATCCCGAGGCAACTGCCAGGTGGCAGCACCAAATCGTTTGGCAGAGGCCTTTTTCGTGCATAGGTTCGCATTTTTAGCGCAGCCTAAGAAAGACTAGGCTCTTTAGAATTGCGCATCTGCGTATTTTCTAGTAAAGGAACACACCATCTAATACCTACGTATTGATGTTGCAACTCAGATATGCGTAATACTTGCATTTTGATCAACAATGTTCACATGCATGAGCGCAGCTACCAGTTCAAGATGGCTGGGTGTTAGGCGAGTGCTTAAAGTTTGGCCTGGTAGCTGAACCGTGTGGCAGACAGACAGACGATAGACCAAAATTTCTTCGTTAGGGTATCCCAACACGGACTATCGTCTTCAAAACGAGGGGAAAGCAAAAGGAGACAGGCAAAAGGATGCGGCTGAAGGAATCGCTCGAGTTCATTTACCTCAGAGGCGAAGGCGGGAACATGAACGGCCGCATAGAGTTAAAGAGCACGCTGCTGTCGCGCCTTGGTAGCAAGGGCGGCGGCGCAATCTTGCGTCCCCCTCTGGCTGTGACGGAAACTCTGCGGTCGCGCTCGTGCAGTTTGCGTCGCTCGCGCACCAGGGCTCCGTGCAGGTATACATTCTCGTCCTGCACCGTACGCAGCTCGTTCCTCAGGCTGTTCCTTCTCTCCTCTAGTGCGTCGGCCAGCGACTCCATTTGGGAGATCATCTTGCTCACCTGCGGAAGCAGGGGTTAGACGTTGAAAAGAGTACTTTCGACTACGGTACTTCCTAATGCGAAATGTGAGAGCGCACCTGCGCACTTGTCTTGTGTTCTCATGTGGCGATATATTCAGATATATTCAGCAAAATAATTTCAGAGGGGGCGCCCAAATGCCTTCTTTCCGCACATTTAGGTCACTGAGGCGGGCCGACGAACGACTTTCACCCATATCTCGACGATAATTCATCCGTATTCGGAAAAAGGAATTCATAATTGATAGGGCTTGAAGTGCTGCGACCACGACATGATTGATGTACGTCCGTCGTGGAGGATTGTGGAATAAATTTATCTATGTGGGGTTTAGAGCATGAACTTAAAGATTAGCGACGAATATTTTTTTTTTGCATTTCTCCCAACATAGCACCCCGTGTCATCGCGCTTGCAAGCGAACGCCCTAGCTGCCAAGGTGCCACGGCGGTTTGACAAGTGAGCAAGCATTTGCGGCGAACGAAGCACTTACACCCAATGATTCGCTCATTGCTGAAAAAGCAGCGGTGAGCTTTTTCTTCGACTGCGCCAACTGCTGGCTTACCTTACAGTCCCTAGATTAGCCTTTGAAAGCGAACTGCCGTGATTTTTCAGTGTCCAAGGGTCCTAATGAAATTTTCAATATGTATTGTCTCGGTATTATCATAACATATGCCAAACCAGGTGGTTGCAAGTAATTTAGTTTTCCTGGAAATGTAGTTTAAAAATTTTAGCGGATTCCCGTGTGGGCCACCCTGGGTTTTGACGTCATCACCACCAATGGTGCCTACCGGAACCTACGGGCCTTCAAAAGCAAAACGGCTGTGCTTCAGCACTCATATCGTCGCTGTCTAGTTCAAAAAGGCTGGCATAACTCAACACATCATAGGATCACCTCGCCACTGTTGTTTTTGTCGCACCAGCTCCATATTTATGAAGGTGCGGAGGCTCTGACGTCATCGCATAAGCTGCACGAAGCGTCTACCAATTTCGGTTTCGGTTTGAACATGCCTTTCAGTCAGTTCTTTAAAATTATTGGTGCGTTTTCGAGTAAACTGGACCACCCTGGCTTCTACAGCTAGGACTATCAGGAAGAATGGAAAACATCTATATCAGAATATCGTTTAAAAACCGCTGGAGTTGCCCTTTCTCGCCGATAAACTCGCCGATAAAGAAGGCTCCACACTGCGCCAGCTACCAGAACACGACACCGAATCCATCACAGAAATTTGAACAGTGACAGTGCGCCGGTGTGTGTTTTGTTCTAGCGTTGACAGCATATTTATTTATTTATTTATTTATTTATTTGTTCATTTAAATACTCTCAATGCCATTTGCGGCGTTACAGAGAGGAGTGGTGTTACAAGTTAGAGATGGCAGTCTTGAATGATGCATGATCAGGGTTGCTGGCGATGGAGGCAGGAAGGTGGTTCCATTCGGATGAAGTCTTCGGCACGTAGGAATGGAAGTATATGTTGGTATGGCAGAATGGCACATGAACTTTGAAGTTATGGTCGATGCGAGATGAAACATAAGCAGGTGGCGAGAACAATGTGCGTTTTATTTCAGGATTCGTGAAAAAGATTTTGTGGAAGAGGCATAGGCGGGCATGCTTCCTCCTGTTAGAAAGAGTATGAAGATCTAAAGAAGTTTTTATTGATGAGATACTAGCAGTACGGGAGTAATTAGCGACAATGAAACGAGCTGCGCGATTCTGGATGGCTTCTAGTGAATTAACAAGTAAACAAGAATGAGGGTCCCAGATTGATGAGGCGTACTCGAGTTTAGATCTGACCATGTTTTTTAAAGAAGAAGTTTTAATGCAACAGGCGCTAATGAAATGTTACGGCGCAAGAAGCTGAGAGTGCGGTTAGCATTGTTAATCACATAATTGATATGATTATGTGATTAACAATGCTAACCGCACATCTTCAGAGGCGTGCAAAGCATCCACTCCTGGTGGATTCCATCAGAGGAATCCACGAGGAGTGGATGCTTTGCACGCATCTGAAGATGTCACCCGTACAGCCGCATTTCCGATAAGTTTTGTCGGAACATAACTTTCCCCGCAACGGACGTAACTGTTTCCTTGTAACACGCTGAGTGCCCATGTGCAAAGTGTTAGTGAAATTGCAGTTTGCGTTCTTTCTGATAAATTTTTACTTCGAGAAATTGAATTTTGTACACTGAAGTACCAGTGAGAAGGCGGAGGGACCGTATGATGTGCTCCGGGTTGCTACGGTAGTAGTGGTAGCTCTAGATGACTACTTCCGCCGAACGCCTACGCCGATGTCGTATTTTGTGTGACAGGGGTACCTTAACACTATCGAGTTAAGATACCTAGGAACCTTAGGTTCTGTTCAGTCGAGGGAGGTTCGTCAAAGAAAAGTGGGTGATGAGAGCGAGTAAGGTGATGTGTTGTGTATACGCATATCTACTCCCGTGGATGTAAATTTTTTTCTCTTTGAGAAATGATCTGGTTGTTTGCTTTTTAGGGGCGAAGCTCCCCTTAGTCTAGCCTTGTCCTGCGTCAGGCGTCAGGCGTAACCGGCGTGCCGGGAGGCACGCGCTCGCCCTCGGCGCGTGCCTCCCGGCGAGTGCCTCTATCTCTCTCTCCCGGCGCGTGCCTCCCGGTGCGTGCCTCTCTCTCTCTCACTCTTCCATCTGCTGTCTTGTGTGAGAGAGAGAGACAGAGAGGAGGAGAGAGCGAAAGGCGCGCGTTGACTATGGAAACGCTCTTTCTTCGATGAATGCTCTACCAGCTCGCAAAGAAGGAGAACGCGCCCTCACCCGCGAGAGAAAACGTTGGCGCAGGCAGCGCCTTCTAGCGAGTTTCTTTATTGAGAAATACCGACTGCTCGCGCTGGAGAACCGCTTACCGGCCACTCATATATATATATATATATATATATATATATATATATATATATAGGCACTGGATCTTGACTTGCAATGAAGTGCCGGTGGGAGATTTCACTTGTGCATAGTTGAAACATAAGTATTCGTAGCGTGCGCGTTAACTAAATTAATCCGGAACTAGGCACGATCTACGATGAACCTCCGGAGCTTCGCCCACTCATCATCATTCACTCCGTGTATATGCTGTGATTTTTTTTTCTCTTTGAGAAATGATCTGGTTGTTTGCTTTTTTAAAGAGTGCCTCAGATATTAATAAGACGAGAGCGTTTAGGCATTTAGCGTGTGATAGTCTGCTTGCTTCTGCTTTAATTTTACGGTTTGTACGAGCGCACAAGCTTGAGAGCTGCCTAAACGCAATATTGCGTACTGTTTCGAACCACAAAATCGATACCGACAAAAGAAGCCCACTTCAATATCTCGAAACATGAAGTCGCATGCACCAGATGCTCAAAGACAAAGTGTACGATGGGTCCTCAAGCATTCATGAGCTCTGCTCAAAGAGTCGCCCTCAATCATAAACTGAACTGAACTGAACCAGGATAAGCTACGCCAGTGAGTCGGTTCATGTTCGTTACGGCTACGAAAGCTAAGGGCTTCTACTTTATATGCGTAAGCACTTTAAAAGATGGCATACTTGTGCCATCTAACAGGAACGTAAGCGGTCCATGGCTTAGGCGGCCGGGGCGGCCCGCGAGGCCACAACGCCGCGCTGCTATATCGGCACGATCGCTCACGTCGAGGGGGCCTTGAGTGATTTTGCCATCACGTCCAAGTTCGCCGGCGTTGTGGGTCGGTCCCACAACCACTTCGGCCGGCTAGGCCGTGGACCGTGTACTTTTTTGGCCGATATTACTTAGACAAAGCAACATTCGCTCCCCCCCGCCCCCTTCACATTTGGACTATGAATCTAAACATATACACTTTTTATTGAACACAAAAAGCTGGTGCCATATGGTTTTGCCGGCATATGCGTTCCGCACGCATGCTGCAACCTCGACACTTTGCCACAACGTCGCTCGTTGACGCAACGCATACGTCGACATGTTGTTTCGATGTATGCGTTGCGCACGAGATTTTCATCGCCATTTTTTATATTTGGAGAATGTGAACGCACTTCATCTTTGCTTTCGGGAACGTAGGTAAAGGCTCAATGGTCTCCGTCAAGGCGGGCTCAATTTATTTTAGTTAATGGCAAAAACACAGGACATTTCCGTTTGCTTTCCTAGCTGGCTCACTCGAACCATAGTACAAACAGTTTCCGCTAACCGCTACCTGCTTACATCTTTCAAAAATCAGGACATTTGAACACCATGTACAGCTGAGTATACGAATGTTTCAGGAAGGCTTATAGCTTGCGATGGGAACTGAAATTTTTCCAGTCAAGCGAAAGAACACTTGCCTCGAGCAGGGCTTCCTTGAGTTTCGGGTAGTCTTCAGGAGGCACGGTGTCCAGGGAGTCCTCGACGGCGACTAGATGGTCCCTCAGCACAGCCGCGTGCTCCTGGTAGGCTGCCAGGGCGCTGCTCGGACCTGCACTGACTATTCCATACGGAACGAGACCAGTGCTGGGGCTGGCCTTAGTGTCGCTCCCCACGCTGCTCAGCGGTGGAGACCGCAGAGGCAGCGGCGGGGACCGGTGCGGTGGCGCCGACGGTACGAGAGCACGTGACGTAGTGTCGACCGCGTCAGCCGTGCTTGACGGTAGCTCGGTGGTACTCATGGCGTCCGCGGGCCTGAAGACAGTGGGCGAATTTTGCGGATGCAGATGTTGGGTCGGAATCTTGGTGTTCTCGAGATGGCAGGGACGATGGTGATGATGATGCTGCTTGGTAGCTTGGTGTGTGCCCGTAACGAAGGGGCATGAGAAAACTCGATGATTGCAATAAGCTTTGTAATAACACGTGGATTGCTTCTTAGAATTAAAAAAAATGTTGTGGGTGAAGAATCATGCCGTAGTAAAGAGGATATTGAACGAGAACGTTAGCACAACCCTAATGGGAAGACTGCATCAGTCGCGCGAATTTTGTACTTCTTCAATTAAGTAAGCATGGCTCACACCAAGCCCGGGCAATTGGTAAACAGTTGAGTGTTCGAAAAAACAGGTAGAGAAAGCATAGTTGTAAAGAAAGCCAATTACGAAATTTCAGTCGTCGTCTTCGGCCAAAGTCACGCCACAGAACGACGCTTCCCACAGAGTGCTGTAATGGCGTACGAAGGGCACAAATACGATCGAGAAAGTGCTTTTCGTTGTGTGTCTGGGCAGGTAGCCCAGGCAGATGGGTGGGTGACATTTTACAAAAACCTTGGAGTACCGTTGGCAGAATTTGCCGCCCTATTATTTTTGAACAGCAACGATAGAAATATAAAAGGAAGTGGGAACTATGACCGCATGTGCTCGGTTGCTTGTGTAAAACTGCTTAGGATATCAATCACGTCCCTGCAACAAAAAAGCAAGCGATGAGCCAACACAGTGCTCAGTGTCCCATCTGTATCTCGTGATGCATAAATATCAACATTCTAACCATGAACTGGGTGGAGGTATGGACATAAGAAGAAAAGAAAGAGAACAAAACTACGTAAACGACGAAGCCAAGAAAAACTTGACTTTTTGAACAGAGGCAGAGGGAGAACGAACTTTATGGTCAGAAATCGAAACCATGTTCTCCTGAAGTCTGGACAACGCAAAAATTAACACCATCTTCCCAAAGGGAACCCTGATGGAATGCGAAGCAGCAGCGTTGCGCACGGGTGGCGTCACGGGTTGAACGGCGCTAACGCGGGTGCTTCGTATCCCATCAGGGTTCCCTTTGGGAAGATGGTGTTAATTTTTTTGCGCGTGAACCAACGAGTCGGCGGTGTAGCGAGCGGTGATAGCGGCAGGGGTTGCGGGCGAACGGACGAGGCGGCAGCTGCGGGCGCTGCGGCGAGCGCGCGGCAGGCGAGGGAGAGAGTGACGTCAGCGCGCACTGCGAGGGGAGCGTGACGTCAACGCGCAGCTGCGGCGTGACCTACTCGACACCGCTCTAACACCGGCGGCGAGGGGAGCGCGTTGCGGCGCGTTCGTACGGACGGAGGGACAGTGTTACACAGGCTAGTCAAAGAGCTGCTTCGCATCTAATAATCGGGGCCGGAATTCCACGGCTCCGCCGATCCTTGCCATGGTCTCTACCCTTTGTAGCAGCAGCCAGAGCTGAATCTGAAGTCCGAGCTGCGGAGCAGTGACGCCCATTTTTTTTCTCTGGATCGTTCATGTTCTACATTTCGTCAATTTGTAACGTAAAGGTACACGCAATGGGAAATGTAGTGCGGTTCCGCATTACAAGCATGCATATCTGTATGCTTTGGGCGGTATACATACACCTCCTTATGTATTAATATTGAACACGTTTTCTTACAAAGCATTAGCATCTCAAAGAGACGTTGAACTTAAGGATGACTCCAACCTTCCTAAATTACAGCAGTTTTACTGTCTCTAGCAAAAGTAATTTGTGAATCCTAGAAAAAAAATTATTTGGTTTTTGATGATATCCAGGACGACTTCCGGCACGTAAGAGACGTGAGCTGTTTAAGGCAGCGACTTGCACTTACACATCTGAGAATACGAAATGGTTCCTGCAACAGATGTGAGAAGCAAAAGCATCGATACAATAAGAAACCGATTATTTAAGAAATCATTTTACATATTCTATTCCGGGAGTAAAACGAATAGGACTGAAGACGGGGTTATTTGATAAAAGGCAAAGCTCGTACTTTATATTTAAGGGTACACGTGCTGCGATATGTTCCTATAAGTTGCGACCAATGTGTGTGGGTTCAATATCTGTGGGTTCCTTCACTCTAGAATAACTGCCATGAGGCACATGAAGGTGCCTAAAGACATTTCGTTGCATCTTAGCTCCCCTTGTCCTAATTCGTATCTACACTAACGGTGTTATATAGTAATGGTGCGATGTTAGGAGCCCATAATTGTATCGCAATACGTAGCATATAGTGTGCTTGACGTGCTTAATCAGCGCAAATGCTGGACGTCATCACAAGGCCAAGGATATATATGCGGCGGCTATCTTGCGATTTAGGGCGTTCCCTCGAGAACACAGCGCGTTGTCGTGTTCTCATGTCGGTGAATTTACGCGGTGAATGAATATCCTGTGCTGTTTGATTTCAGTAGGTGGAGACGACGGACGTTTTTATGTGAAGGACGTATACGGTGAATACACTTTCCTGGGTGTCCTCTTGCGAAAGATTAGTTGTCATAATAAGTAGTGTGTATGCGAAAATACCTTGAGCATCTATATTTCGCTCCTTGTGAACAATGAGTGTTGCCCTAAGTACAAAGATGTAAGTGGCGGATATTTCCTTCTATGCATCCTCCGAATGTCTCCGGCTTGGTGTCTCCCTGCCTAGGGCGGGGAAAAACGTGTCTCGGATAGCTCCTGCTTGGTGTTCTTCCTAGTGAACAATGATCATTGCCACAAGTGAAAGAATGTATGCCTTAAACACCTCCTGTTAGATGACTCCCTGCTAACGAACGACCAGCATTGTCGCAAGTTCAAGGACGTATTCCACGAATATTATGTGATTCGTGATCTCCTTTCATAGAAACAGCGTGTGTTGCCTTAACTTCAAGGATGTATGCCTGTAAGCGGCGTATATATCGTGCCTGACGCCCTCCTTCGTTTAGAACAATGCGTGTTTTCATAAGCCGCGAATATACCCTGCTTCATTCTCTTTCATTCGACCGGTGCGCGTTGCTAGACTTGGGATGATATATGCGTTTTAGCATTCCTGCTTGATGTCCCCTTTCCTTGGCGATGATGAGCGTTGTGATAAGCTTCAGAATGAACTCCAGCGATTATTTTGTGCTCATCAGCGCATAGGAGATTAGTTATTGCTGGTTCTTGTTCCGCCTCCACACTGGTAATAAAGGCATCAAAAGCATGCGGTGGCGTCAAGAACAGTAAAAACGGTACGTGCTACGACATTGCCGATAGGCGGATCTTTCTTGGCTCGATGAATAGCGTCAAGAGCCACGGCACCGTAGAAGCAACTTGTTCGAAGCTCTGCCTCATTAACAACTGTCCATAACCGCATTGCTGAAGCAAACACAGGGATGTTACAGAGGAAGACAACCTTCAAAATCTCATCCCGCAAGTTTATGTTTAAGGCTGCGTGGCATTGTCTAGGCTGACGTTATGGGTAGTCGTAAATTCTTAGCGAAACAATACGACACGCTTATTTGCTATCAAACTGTGAGCGTTGTGAATGGCCCGGCAATACGTGCCACGGGAAGGTGCTGCCCCTATCTTAACGAGAAGTGGGCGGCACATCGAGCGTTACAACTTCAGTTACCCGAACAACGAAGGAATGGAGGACTAGAGGGCAGTGCGGCATACATCTTATATTAGAAGAACAGTACAGTTTATAAAACTCCTCGTTGAGGTACCGATCTGTTCAGTCGATATCGAAACAAACAATAATAACTGCTCGTGTTTTAGTGCTGAATATACAAAGTGATTATGAAGCACACCGTTTTGGATGAGTCTAGAAATTTCGAACACCTGGGGTATTTTAACGTGTACTGCTATTGCAAGTCTATGAACCTCTTATGTGTAGTGTACATTGTCCCACACTTATATTCGTAATAGTTCGAGATACAAATTTTTTATTGAAAAACGGACGTCATGAAATATTAGTTCCCACGACGCTGTACCGAATCTTTCCGACTTGGTGCAGGTCTGCGCTTCGTAACACTTTACTTTTGTGGCGCCTTCCACACACATACGCTAATTCTGTGATGTAGTTTATAACCTCATTCAAAAATTCAAAAATCTTAGTGCAGCTACCTGGCTCGTCTACGTAAAAATGCAAGCTTGCCGGGGCACCGCAGCTAGCTTGCGGTATTTTCGGATCTGGTGCTTTGTGACCGCGAGGCTTCACATCATCCTGGGTGCCTTTTATAACACCTGGATACATATCCTATGGTCCATTACGTTGACCAAGGAAGAACCTGAGCATTCCCTCAATTTTGCGTAAAAGATCAGAGGTATCGCCGCATGACTTTATAAGAATTTCGGGCCTCTGCAAAATGATTGTTGTTCTCGGAAATGTCTTCGAGAGAGGTCCATAGTCAAATCTTCATCAGCATACCTCTGTTCCATTTTTTCTGTTGCCGGGCCGTTCCTCTCACTCGATATGGCTGTTACAATTATTGAGTTCACGGAAACCATATGTAACATCAACACTGTATTTTGCGTTCAAGAGGATGTACACAATTTTCAAATTATACAATGTTTAATCATCTTGGCCTGGTCGGCCTGTAACTCGGCCTAGCATCGGAGTTACAAGCCGACTAGGCAATGATAATAGTTGTAGTGGTAACTTTTGTTTTCGTAAGGTGATTGCCTCTCCACGAAATATCCCAATGGTTATGCAAGTACATTGAAGGTACATGTAGTGATCGCGGTTTATATATGGGGCACGTTTTACTGAATTTTTCTGGCAGACGTTTTGCGACAGTCAGTGGCCTCGAGATCGCACATAACACGGCCTTTAATTCAAAGCAACGGTGCAATATTGTAATATAAATGCTGAGCCGCAAAACGTTCTGTTTACTATGCATGCTTTCTATTTTTTCAATAAGTGTTCTACTCTTTACAATACGTACGTTTTCGTGATAAAAGATCATTATCGAGATTTTCGATCGGTCATCAAAACTTCCAAATAAGGCACATGAAGTCTGCATCCATTGGCGCTTCTGCTAGTCTAGTTGCCACGTAATATACTCGCATTGATCATAACTGTCGCTTAAGCATACTTGACAGCAACACAATTCCGCTGTATGACGGGCAGTGCCCACCGTGTACGAATTTGTGGGCAACATCTATAGCCTGACGATGAGTCGCTGGCTGCGATGGATGTTGCTAATCGTCACGAATCTGTAGTTTTCTTCTGAGGTGCGCCTTTAGTCGCGCTGGCCCACGCCGTCCTGGTCTGTGGACGGCTGTTGCTGGTCTGGCGTGGGAGTTACTGGAGGCGTCGGGACGCGGTTGAGATGCAAGTGCGATACATTAAGGCCCTGCGAGGCTGCGGTAGACGAGTTCGAACCGTTGTTGTTATCGCAGTTGCTCGTCGACGTTCTCGGAGGCCGGCGTGCTCTCGCTCTGTTGCTGGTACCACGGCTTCTCCTCGCGTTGTTTCCGGCCCGTCTTAACCCTGCGGAACGTATAGGGCAGGATTTATTATACTTACGGCGCTTTACTACAAGTCAGTCGATACAAACATGCGCGACTGGTCTGTCTGCTCTCTGTATACTTCACACTACATTTTTGCGTGTACTTCGAACGGCTGTATTCAGCGCATGACTCGGTACATTTCGGATTGCATGAACGGTACCCACTGTGGCATTATGGCAGTCACGTGATGCGTATAATGTGAAGCTTATTATACGTTGTGTCCACAAGGCACATCCCACGAAGAGGAATGCAGTCGGGGACCATCGTGGATGAGGTAGTATGGCAGGATAAGAATATTGGTAGTCATAAGATGGCATCGTCTTGGGGGAGGGGGGAAGCAAGGAAGGGAAGGGGGGCAAATGCCTCCGCCCTTCATTATGCGCAATAAGAAATTTTAAGTAGGTAGCGCTTTAGGATGTCGCCTTGTCGACGACTGTCTTCTGCTGACGCATGATCACGCTTTCATTCGATAGCCGCAATGCGCCAGAGAAGGCACCACCTTCTCACCAAGCGCGCGATTTCTGCTTCCACGGCCCTTCTTCGGCACGCACCGATAATAGCTGGGTTGTGCCTGCTACGCACTTTCTCAAGCTTCTCTGCAGTGAAGCTGTTTAGATGTTCCCTGTCTCATAAACAGGACACGGAGGCGACCGCGGTCGCTACCATGTAGTATGCTCCGCTCGCGCTGATTGCTGTCATCGTGTGAGGCACCAGTTCTGAGTCGCTGCCATCCCATCTGTGTGAACCCCGAAGAAAAGGTGCGCTGCCCGGACGCCAATGAGAAGGAGTTGACGGGACATATTCACTTATTAAATTCTATTGCAAGTGACGCGAACAAAATTCACAGGTCTGTCGCATAGCTACGATGTGTTTAAGAGACTCGGCACGTGACGTGAAATCCAGATAATTATTTGCCACAGCCAATTCATTTAGCACGGACCCAATGCAATGTCTAATGACATGTTTGAACTACGGCGTCGTTGTAAAATGACAGTCGCGGACGAGGTCAAGTAGACGATCTCGTGGGCATCATGCAGCGACATAGCCATCGACACATCGTTGGGGGTCATAATCTTTTGTTAACTAACATTAAAGTTTCGCTGTCAAGTACCGATGCATGGTATAAAGGAAGAGTGTAATACGCCAGCCTAGTTGGTTTAGTGGTTAAAATGTTACGCCATTAACATCGAACAAGCACATTTGATTCCTAGCTGCGACTGCAGCTTTTCCATGTAGGCGAAACTGAAAAAAACTCTCGTATGTTTAGACGTCGCGTTGATTGAAGAGGCGCTCCTGGTCATTCTGAATAACCTTGCACAGCAGCTCTTGTGGTCATATCGTGGTTTTTGGCGCGTATGATTGCCACAACCATAGAATATAAAGCGCCAAATAAAGCTTAGCCGTCGAAGGTTACGGGTTTGCCATAATCTTATAGAATATTAGACTTCTGAACCTAACCTAATTAACCCAAAGTTGAAGTGCAGTGGTGAGTCCAGCAACCATCTACAAAATGCTAGAATAGGCTACGCGGGAGATGTGCGTGTTTCTCACCGGTCATTGTACCAATGGAGTTGGTTCCGCCGCGCCAATTTCTCGATAGACCGCGCCCTCTTCTGATAGTTGCTGAGGAACCTGGACCAGTGCCCACACTGGTAGCCATTCTGCTAGAAGAGGCGCTGCCCGTACTGCTATCATTCGTCAAGTCTATCACGGACGCTTCGTTGTCGTTTAATAGCCGGTACCTGCGGACAGTGAGTTAAAAAAAAATGTGCGGCCCCGGATTCAAATCATTGTCACAGCTGCAAGTGTAGATAAAACTGCACGGACTCAAAGTTCGCATCAACCTCTCTGCGGACGCAGGTTCGATGTTTTACAGGTATAATAGGCTGACCTCCATGAGCGAAAGCGAAAAACAAAAGTCCAGGCCAGCCATAGTCCAAGAGCCTCACCTAATAGTCGCAACTTTCCTTACAAGTACAGATTGCCACTGCGAAATCCCGCAAGCTCTTCTTGCACCTGTACAAGGAGCAGCTGGATCATAAAAGAAGCATCTTTCATGCTCAGACACCAAACAGTAGAGCCACCGACTACGCGACCGTAATTCTGAGCTTGTACTCCCCTTGTTCTGTGCTGCCTTCCTTCCTTCCTTTCGTCCTTCCTTGCTCGTTTATGCGTTGGAAACGAATACACTGCCCCAAAGTAGAGCTTTGTTTACAAGTGTCTCTTTCAAAAAGCAAGGCGTAAGTGAAACATTGTGCGAATGTTACGGGAAGAAATATGCGGTACATAAGTGGGAGACGACTGCTTTTGTAGCATTCCTTAGGTGTCAGAACTGTCATATCATTACGGGCACTCCGTTTTGGGCACTTAGGCAGAATTTGGATGACATGAGCTTCCCTGACATCGTGAAGGTTGCAGTACTTCACGAGGAGTCACAAGTTTCTTAAGCTCAACTTAACCATACGGAAATGTAACCGCCGTCACCGGTAATCGGACCCACGTTGTCAGATGATGCCAGCTCACGTACGGCCCTTCACGTTTGTTAAAACTTCGCAGTTAAATTCAGGTCCTTCGGGGATCGGGGCAGTCACGAGTTTTCACAGCGAAGATGCTTGTTCCTAAGGTCTGGCGCAGATGTTGGACATAAGGTGGTAAAGTGCTCACAGCGGCACATGACCTACGTTGTCATACGAGGTCCACATAACGCAGCAGTTGATGTTATGTGATCACGTCATCATGGTGGCATTAAATGACATGATCCCGTTCCCCTCACCCTCACATGACTATGCTAGTGATCGGGTGGTAACATCGCCGCTAAGCGGAAGGACGCCGAATTTTTCAGTTGTTTCGAAATTTCGTGCTTTATTGTTCGCTTTTTTTTCTAGCCTAACAATGACATAAATTTGCAAAAAGATGTTCACTTTTAGTCTTGCCAGCCTAAACCTCGTGGTACATGGAGGCTGCAGGAGGGGTCAACAGCGTGCAGTGGTGCTTACTGACTTCTTGAGTCACACCAGAAAGAGCGCTGCAAGTTCCAGGCAAACGCCGATACCAAAGTCGCTGCATCTTTCCTTGAGATGGGTACTGCTATTATCGTCGCTATAGCACCATGTGCTGTTCTGGCAGCATGAACAACAGAAAATACAAGTATGTAATGAGTACACAAGATCATTTAACAATCGCGAGAAAAAAAAACTGACAATCCCCAGAAAAATTACGCGGGAGGTAACTGCAGGAAGAGCACAACCAAGGCAACTTCAACGTTCGACCGTTGATGGAAAAAGTTAATAATTAAAACTGTTTAAACGTGACCCGAACGGGACAAGATTAGGAGGGATGAAATCATCGTGTAGCAAGAAAAGGACACTTGATAAATGAAACTGGTGCCGGAATAACGGAACTCCCGCAAATAAGCTTATATAGGGAGATAAGTTGTTTCTCGCCTTACCTTGTAAGCATCGGCGAACATAGGAGACCCCGCATCGGGCTGTACAGTGCGACGCTGTCCCGATGGGGAATGATAGGAGGAGGAGGCGGTGGTGGGGGAGGGGGCGGTATAGGTATGGCCCTCCCTCCGTACAAGACAGGGCCGCCGCGACCCCGCGCCTGGGATTTGCGTCGCTCGTGAGCTAGCGCCCCTTGGAGGTGGACATTTTCGTCTTGCAGAGTCCGCAGCTCGTTCCTCAAGTTGAACCGCTTCTCACTTAGCGAGTCGGCCAGTGCTTCCATTTGAGATATCATGTTGCTTACCTGCGCGATTAGATAAGTAATCTCAGTTAGATTATTCATAATAGCCACAGCAGCCTTATATGTGCCCTTGCGCGAGGTTATTGTCACGCGGTCGTGAAAGACTGACTGAGATCCGAGCCGATAAATGCCAAGCTAAATTTTTTATTGGGTGAAACTGTGTCCAGCAATGAATGTAGCTCTTGCTCGACAACAGCGACGACCGTAATTATCGGTCTTCGAAAACAAACAAACAAACAAACAAACAAACAAACAAACCAATGAACAAATGAACAAAGAAACAAGCTGACCAGCGGTGAAATGCTTTGGCATTATACATGTGTCATGATACATTCCGGTGTTATCTGTGATGTTCGTGAACACGCTGGGAGATAGTCAAACATATGCATCGGGATTGCAAAGTTTGGAGAACAGTCAGCCCCCTTCGCTAAAGGAAGCTTACTCCTTCAGGGAAGTGTTACGGAAAAATAGGCAGACATTACTGTCACCTATTTACCGAGTCTTTAAGTGACAAACTACGCTACCAGAATGAAGCTTGGAATTTAAAAGTAATAACCAGTACCTCTGTTTGAGCAATTGTAATAGGTGGGGAACCCTACAAGGGATAGTGCTCAAATCAAGAGAAGCGTACACTCTAGATATAACTCATCATATTTTTCTGCGTTGTTGTTCTAGCACTGCTAACAGGCGCACAATTTTCTACTACTCACCAAAAGCAACACTTCTTGAATTAGGTTGTCGTACAGCAACAATGGGCTGTGCCTCATTTATCTGTGAGAATTTTTGTTATATTTGCATTCTTTGCAGGGCGACATGCGCTCACCTGAAGCATTGCCGTCTTGAGCTCTCGGTACTCTTCGGGTGGTACGGTGTCCAGGCTCTCCTCCGCCGCCACAAGGCCGTCCCTTAATAAAGACAGGTGCTCCTGGAGCTCGGCAAGCGATGAGCTCGATTTTGCCGGTATCGCAAAGGGCCTCTGGCTGCCGCTGCTAGGCACTCTGGCGGTAGTTGTGTCCGTAGCAGCGCTGGAAGTCCCAGCCGGAGTTTCATCGGTCGCTACCGCCGCTGTTGGTAGCTGCGCTGGTTCCGGTGACGTCTCCGATGACGGCATCGATGGCGCTGGTGCACCATCGGGCTGCTCCGAGCTGCTCATGGTCCTTGGCAGTAAGGTTATTATTGTAGAATTTTGTTCTTTATGCGTCAGTTATGGTCGTCTTCTTCCTTCAGAAAGTATAACTTACCCGCTACAAGACCATATTGGCAGATGTGCGTAATCGGCGAATGTAGACGCTAAGATGGGTGGCGCACACCCGTTGTCGAGGATTAATAAACGCCTTGTTGTTTGTTAGATATTAAGAGAAGGGTTCGCTATAGATCAGTGTTGAAATATAAGATCGATATTCTCACCTCAGGAAAAAGAAATACAAGAGAAATCAAGCAACATTTGTAAGCAGAGTTATGAACATACAGGTAAGCTGATGATTTCCTTCTAGCACTGCTGAGGCTGATTCGGGGTACACGCAATGAACGTTATCATAATCGCGTAATCTTCGGACACAGTCCTGGACCTCTTACTCGGGTACAACAAATATGCTGGACACAATGAGACGCGAAGACATCGTGAATCACATTATACTATCCGGAGCTGAAGCCGCAGTTACACTCATTTTTTCGTTACGCTAGGTATAGTCTCTCAGTTGATGCGAACGTCATCTATGCTAAAGAGCGTGGTATATGGTAATGGTGGCAGCAGGTCACCCAGCCAGTTTCAGTCAGTGATTACCCATAAAAAAACTCGTGCTCACAAAACCTTGCTTTTGTGGCACCTCCTTAATGCATCCGATCTCGGTACTCACCTTGCATGGCGCCACGCCACAGTGGTCTGTTGGCTATGGAACTCGGCTGCTGGTCGGACGGTCGCCGCATGGAATTACGGACGCTGCGTCTGCATTTCGATGGAGGCCCGTATACTGTGAGGCCCATGTTGAGGCCCGTATACTGTGCGGTGTAAGCGCACGTTAACGAACCTCAGCTGGTCGAAATTTCCGGAGCCGTCCACTACGGCGTCTCTCATAATCAAATCGTGGTTTCGGGACGTAAAACCCCAGAATTCAATCAAAATCGCCTTTCACGGGTATACGTGATGTTGGTGCTAAAACTCTCGGGCTATGTTTAAGCGCCCGAACGTTTAGGAGCTATGCTGAATTTTGAGGAATCGTTCGCATAAAACAGGCGCAGCGATGTCAGTAGAAAGACGAAGTTACTTTCATGTTTGCTAGAGAAATGAGTTGGTGGGGGGAGGACGTAGTAATAAAGAGTAAGTGGCCATTGCTGCGAGATCAAGCGAGCACGCATGCGCACATCGGGCGCATGCGTGCTGTGACAGATACCTCGTAGTGGGTTCCAGCAAGCCATGCGGGGTGTGATACCTAGTAGTGGGTTCCAACAACCCAAGAGAACACCTCGAGCTAGCGCGAGCTGCATTTCAGCGGGCGCCGATGGAATCGTCGCCTCTCCCGTTATCTGAGCTGGCCAGCCTCCGGATCAATGCGATGAGAACGGCGGAGGCTGCAGCGATGGACGAGCCGTGCGCTAGCCAGTCGCCGCCGCCGCGCATGAAGTCTGTGGTGACGGCACCGTCGACGGAACTGGCGGCATTTCAGGAACACGTGCTCGTGCTGAGGCAGCATCTGGTCGGTGCCGAGCAGTCGCTGGACACCGCTGATCCTGAGGAACTACGGATGCTAAAGAAAGCACTCATACAAGTGAGTTAAGAGTTTGCCGGTTGCGAAAGGGCTGTCACATTCCACAACACTATAGTCGCCACGGAGCTACAGTAAGTACGGTTCCCTGGTGCTGCCTGAAAGACGCGAGTTTGACCCCGATCGCGGGGTTCACATTTCGTTTGTTCCGAAACGATGGCGGCACGTGTATTGTGGCATGTGCGTGCACATTCGAGAATCCCAGGGAGTATAAAGTCCAGGAGCCATCCTCCGCGGCGTCGTTCACGACCACGTCATGGATTTTTGCACGTACAACCCAACAACTTCTTTCCACTATTTGCATTTCACTACTCCAGACGATGGGAATTCTAATGCGAGACGTTCTAAGGCTAGCTAGCTTGGGCTTGCAGTTAGGCCATGTGTTGCAGTTTTCTTTTTACCATGCTCGTGTCTTGGCGTGTTTTCAACATTTACCATTATGAGCGAACTGGCCCAGCAAGCTCCACCAATGCTGGCAGTGTTCAGAAGTGCTAAACTTATGACAGGACCTTCAAGACAAGAACTTATCGTGCTTTGTTTACACCGAGCTCTCGAAGTTCCACGCGTTTTACGTGTGTAAGTTTATGTGTTATATCTGTCATAGAAATACCTTCCGTCACTAAGAAATAGGTACTGCTACAACGACCAGATTGGTTTCTATCTGGGAGGTAAAGCCGTACTGAGGTGTACTGAGTGGTCCAAGATCAGCCACAGGCTGGAGGCGGCGGACGGGGAAGAAAAAGCGCATGTACAGAAATCCCATGTATAATAAACGCTTACTTATGCAAGGGCAATCATAAGGTGACGCAAGCAGCACTCAGTAACGACCACACTCTGGCATATGCATCCCACATACGACACGTTACATAACAAATAAAAGCGTAAGTCTCTGTAACACTTTCTAAACCACCGAACCAAAAAGGCGACAAGAGCAGTGTTTTTCTACAGACGAAGGTTCACAACCCTAGCTGTGGTCCACAGGCGACTATAAGGTCCTTATTATCTCGCAGAGCTCTGTTGACCTTTCAAGGCAAGTGAAGGGCGCAGAAAAAGAAAGAACACAAAGAGTGAAAAGAAGACATACCTTCTTTTCACTGTGCGTTCTTTTTGTCGCTTGTTACGGTATGAACCGTTACCGTATGAACTACATTTGATACAGACCACTCTTCACTACTCTTTGTTCGCCCGAGTTTTTAAGATGTTAATACGCTGCGATGTGATACCCTTACGGCTCATGAGACAGTGCGAACCAAGGACGGCACGCACAAATTACGGGGCTAAGAATAACTTTGCCCACTGTGGTAAATTTTTTATCGCGAGATAATTTTGATATTTCTTGTTGCAGGCCTGCGCTTCATTATTTTTTTATGAGCTGATGTCTAAAATGTCAGTTTTGAGCTTTTCTATGATTTACGCGTACCTGTTGCGTTATTTTTGATGAATATGTGCAAGAATGATGTATGCTCTATGTGTCTTTATACTTAACGCCAGTTTTTGTATACCGTCACTACATGCTGAACTGTAATCGGCTGAGAAGCCTAGTCAAGCTCACAAGAGCTTTTTCTTGCCATGACCTCTACTTCCTGAAGTGGAAAATAAATGATTGATTGATTCATACCGGGCCAAAACGATCCCCCGCGTCCTTTGCAGGTGAGCAAGATGATCTCGCAGATCGAGGCTGTGGCGGACGTGCTCGACGAAAAGCGAGCCAGCTTGAGGAACGAGCTGCGAACATTGCAGGACGAGAACTTTCAGCTCCAGAATGCTTTGTCGCGCGAGCGACGCAAGGCGACGAACAAGAACATGCCGCAGCGAGCACAGCGGAAGGTGCCGTCCCCACCGCCCCTCTACACCATCGAGAGTAGCGTCGACTACGACTCGCTGCGGCAGTTTCTGTTCACGCCAACGCTACTCAGGTAATGAATGATATCTTCAACAGACACTGTAGAATGTGGTGGTACTTAAGGTTCGCTTTCCAGAGAAACCGTGCGGTTAGGTAGCAACACAAGTAAATCGTGTCTAATCGAATGTGGATGACGTGGTCTACGCGATGTGAATGAGAGCCCAAGCGATAGGACAAACGCCACAACGTTATCTGAAGCAATTCACTGGTATAATGTAAATACGGAACTGTGAAACCATACGAGAGGAGAACATCGATGCCGACACCATAATAGCACAGTTCATAAAAAGAGTTGGAAAAGATATCGTACGACATGCCTTGGGTTTGGCTCGTAACAAGTGTACATTTATATTGCTTTCATTTGGATGCAGTCATGCGCCTGTACGTTTTCTCATTTCATAGTTACGCCATTGTTAAGCGATTGCTGCAGGTTTCGACGTGTCCTTTCTCTTGACAATCGCTCTGCTGCTCTGGTAGGACATTGTGCGATTGCTGTATTTTTTATTTATTTATTTATTCAAAATGCCTTACAGGCCCATTAAAGGGCATTGCGTAAGGGGGGCAGCAGTATATACATTGCAAAAATAATACAGACCACAAGTAAAAAACAAAGAACAAGGAAAAAAATACAAATGATAAACAGCAAGGTGCAACCAAGTTATACAATAGTAAAAACGCAACGAACAAGAACAAAGAACAAGGGAAAAGAATACAAATGCTAAACAGCAAGGTGCAACAAAGTTATACAATAGTAAAACGCAACGAAATCAGGTTATTACGAAAAGTTTCACGATTAGAGATGGATACAATGTGCTCTGGAAGGCCGTTGCAATGTGCTATGGCTCGAGGTAATGGTGATGAGTTAAATGCCTGTGTGTGACCATGAATGCGCATGAAACTACGTGCGTTGTGTATGCGTCGTGATGTGCGCAGAGGAAGATGAAGTGGCAAGCAGTGGAATGTGTTACTGTAGATGTACCTATGAAATAAACATAAAAGGGCAATGACGCGTCGTTGATCCAGTGGCATGAGTGCAAGGTCTTGTTTTATTAGGGTGATACTTGAATGATAGTCGTAGTTACTAGCGATGAATCTCGCGGCCCTATTCTGGACGGCTTCTAACAAACGGATAAGGTAGTCTTGATGTGGTGACCATGTGGATGATGCATACTCTAATTGTGGGCGAACATAAGTTAGATATGATAATGCGCGTACGTTAGAAGGAGCGTTGCGCAAATTTCTTCGCAGATAGCCGAGAGACTGGGAGGCTTTTGAAGAAACAGCTGCTATGTGCGTAGTCCAAGATAAGCCTGATGAAAGGTGAACGCCGAGATATTTGTACGATAGTGTGGCTGAAACAATGTTATTATCAATAGTATAGAGAAAGGATGAGTTAGTACGCTTTCTAGAGAACGAGATTAACTTGCATTAGAGGCGTTAAGGGACATCTGCCAAGCTTCGCACCATCTATAGGTTAGATTAAGGTCATTTTGGAGAGTGTAATGATCGTCAATAGATTGAATTTTGCGGTAGATGACGCAATCATCCGCGAACAACCTAACTGTGGATAAAAGGTTAGCGGGCAAGTCGTTAATGTATATTAAAAAGAGTAATGGCCCAGTACACTGCCCTGGGGAACGCCAGACGTGACATCGCAAATGTTAGATGAAGTGTCGTTAACCACCGTGAATTGCTGACGGGATGACAAGAAGTTGCGTATCCAAGACAGTGTTAATGAATCGAAACATAGAGAAGACAATTTAGAGATTAAACGACAATGAGGGACAGTATCAAAAGCTTTGGCGAAATCGAGAAAGAGGCAATCGGTTTGATCGTTACTGTTCATAATAAAGTGAAGGTCAGTAGTGAATTCGAACAACTGAGTGTCACATGAGTAACCTTTCCTGAAGCCATGCTGATTAGGGAAAAAGAAGTTATTCGATTCAAGGTTGACCTCCGGTCGAATGCAATTACAATTTGACGCTATTGCCAAAACAATTCAAATGCCAAACTTTATTTATCAAGTGGTTTACGCAGTGTATCTGTTTTGACAGGTCTATTGAAGCTCGAGTAAAAAGAGGCGCTATTTGGCGCGGGATTCCATGTTGGGCACTGCTTTACGGGCGCCAAGTTTCACCGAGCATGCAGCATTTTGAAGCATCGAAAACAGGTCTTGCTTGACGTATCTCAGCACTGCAATAGTTCTTCGTTTCCAGCTTTCGACCACTACCAAACTGACAAATAATTAGATTCGACAGCCACAGAACATTGCACAGAAGGAGCCCGCTCGCGCAGCAGTAGGGAACCGAGATGTGCAATGATAATACATCTAATAGAACGCGCCAGTCGTTATCAAGACGTCTAGCACTTTCACATACACTATTTACTTATATAGCAAGGCTGATTGTTGAGAGATCGCTTCTGTGGTGAAAAAGAAGCGCTGACGGCTTTTGACAAATTCGAGTTGATACACCTACTAGAGCTGTGAACGGCGGAAAAAGTATTTCTGTATACCTACTGTACCTTCAGAGCATGCCTGCTGTAGTCTGTTAATGCTAATTAAGAAATGACGGGAATGGCGCGTTAGTTATGGTTATGCTGACTGCGTAGCTCTCTTCGCCTCTAAATTAAGACTTAATGACTTAATGGTGGCAACAGTAGCGCAAAGAAGTAACAGCGTAGCTTTTACCCGCACACTAAAAACGAAAAAGTGGCTCCTAAAGGCACAAAAACTTCGACATGGCAGCTCAGAGCCGTCGCATCCGGGCCTCCGGCCACCTGAGTTCCCAGAGGCAACACCGGGCATAGGAGCCGTTTCAGAAAAAACCTATACTCTTCAAAGCCCAACGCTGACTGACTGCTTGGACGCCGCCCCACGCGCTTTGCTCCAAGCCGGGCCTTGCTTGCCCAAGAAGTTTTAAAAAAATGCTGGAGTTGCAACACCCGCTGAACCTTATCGCGACGGGTGAAGCAGGCGTTTGCCTATGGTTCAGCCCTAAAAGCTTGCCAGAGTGTCCAGAAACCAGTATCATTTCAAGCGTTCTTGGTCTGCTAAAGTAAACTCTAGACTAATTGTAATGTAAAAGTGCGTTGTTTTGGATCAATAAAGTACACTGACCGATGCCACGATATTGCACAAAAGTTTTCGCGATGGTCAAGTTTCACCCCAGCACCCGTAGCACAAAGAAGCACATCAAGGAGTGTCTCTCTAGCAAAGCTGACCGCTCTTAAAGGGGTAGGAAGCGTGAGGCTTTTTATTTTGTGCTATTTGGGTGCTGTTAATCGATTCCCCGAGTAAGATGGCCGCCGCCGGCTTCACCTTTAGCACAAGCTGTCCACTCCAGAAGTTTTTCATTTTAAACCTCCTTGTGCGTGCCACGAGCGCACGCGCCTGTCACGATGATGACGGCGACTAGGGGATGCAGCCAGGCTCCCCCATAGCATTATATCTTATACAGACATACATATCAACAACATTGTTCCATTGCTTTGCAAAGCAAGCACGAGTTTTTGAACATGTTGAGAGAGAAAATCTTTCTTTAGATAAAGCTCTTTGCATTGCGCCACTATGTAAGCTTTAATAGACTTTCTCGGACGCGCGACAGATTCCCACCACTAGAAGAGAACGAGTCACTGGTAGATTTCCTCTTTGATGGTCCCGACAACAGTGTCGCGATGGCACAAGTCGCCGCTTCCTTGGGCGACAGTCCTGGACCTTCTGGAAGGGCCAGGAGGGGGCGCGGAGGTTCACCGACAGGCCGGAGTCCTGGTAACAGCGCGGGTAAGGCACTCGAAATCCGAAATTAACTAGTCCTGTAATCAAGAACTTACCTCCTCACGCAGTCTTGTGGTGCCACGCTAAACTAAGCTTGCAATCCCTACTCTAGAGACGACAACTACGCCGTCGTAGCGTCTCATCGGTTATGTCGTCGCTCTCTTACCGTTGCCTGGTTATGACTGTTGACCACTGTTGCAATACTGAACTGAGAGCAAAATTCCAAAGGGCCTTGCACTCAGATTTAGATGCTGCTTGAAGAACTACTGCTACTGCCTGTCTCGTAATCGTTGTAATGGCATGTTAAAACTCAGAGTTTTAGGGGCGAAGCTCCTTAAAGCGGCACCCGTTCGTCCCTCGTAGTCGTAGTCGTAGTCGTAGTGCGTAACCAGTCTTATGCTTTGACCTCCAAGGTGGTGCCGGTGGGAGATTTCTCCTGTGCGTTGTTGAACAATAAAAAAAATTCGCAGCGTGCGCGTTAAAGGGTCCCTGAAACGTTTTTTTGACATTGCGTCACTGATTAGGCAACACAATTGCGAAATCATTCACACCATAAATAAAGCGAAGCACAATGCGCTAAGGCAGTTATGGGCTTATTTCTGTCGCCTTCCTCCTTACCACTGCTGTTCCTCCTCAACTCGATCTGCTGCGGAGTGCGCGCTAGCGACGACAGCGCCTCTCGCGTCAGCCGCTCTGCCGAGCCTCCCGTAGTGACATAGCGCCCCGATATCCTCACTGAGGTCGCCTGCCTCGGCAGTGCTAGATTTCTGTAATAGAGCGCCGGCGACTCGTGTGACGCCGCCAGATGCCGCGATGATACCGTTGGCTGAAACGAAGGAGTACGTTGTAGAAGCACGTTGTTCGCAGCTAGCTTTTGAAAATTACGCGCACGTCACTTGGGTCGGGGCTAATCAGCGACCTCCCATTCGATCGCTCGATGGCGGGGGCGTTTGAAAACGCTTTTTGGCGAGCCGCTGCGACCTTTTGCGATACGCGTGTTCAAAACCTTATTGTAAATTACACACTTTACGCACAGCGCCAAAATCTGTCCTGTAATGGTCCTAGTGACCCGCTCTACCGGATCACCATGTTTGCACAAAATCGTCAAAACCGTTTCAGGGTCCCTTTAACTAAAAGCCGAATTCTTCTGTCTCTCATTCCCCATTAGCAGCCATTGGCATGTTCCAGTAGGAAACGTTAGTAGAAGCAGAAGTGTTAAAAGCCGACTTCTGCTGTCTCTCATTCCCAGTAGCAGCCATTGTTTACCTCCAAGGTAGTGCCTGGTGAGATTTCTCCTGTGCGTGATTAAACAATAAGAATTTTGTTCAAAACGCCGTTGATTGATGAAATAAACCAACGAAAGACGCCAGATGTTTTCTAAAAGCAAAACGAAAAGACGCCAGATGTTTCTAAAGCAAAACGAAAAGACGCCAGCTGCTTAACGAAAGACGCCAGGTAAAGCAATGGTTTTCATCTGCAACCAGTGCAAGAACCACTTAGCTTACATTTCACCGACCACAAAGCGGTCATAATGAAAGGACAACGGAAACCAGCAATAAAAGTTTGATAAAACATTTAATCAATCGTTTCACGTCATTTTTATCGGGCGAATTAACGGAAGAAATTTCACGGTTTAACCGATGATTACTTGCAGGAGCTTCGCCCAATCTCATCATCATTCACCTCGTGGATCTGCCGTCAATTTTATTTATTGAGGAATACCAGTACTGCTACACCGAAGTTGCTGAAGCGTCGCCTGGTTGGTCTTGGCACTCGCAGTTCCGAGCCAAGTGGAAAGGGTGTGAAATGAGGAAAAGCGGTATAGAGAGGGAGAGAGAGACAGAAGTCAACAAATAAGTGCAAGAAAAAATGCCGCCCGCATCTTCCCACGGGGGGAACTCGAGTAAATGCGTCGCAGAGTGGTGGGGGTATCGCGGGAATGTTGAGTATGGTTTGGGAATGCTTAATTGTTATTTCGTCTTCATTATTCTTATTTATTGAATGAAGGAGAAACGAAAGCAAGGAGTGTGTCTTTATTGCTTGGTGCCGTCGTTGTATTAGACGGCACCAAGGTGGGCGCTTGCGTCCACGAGCAGCGTCCGGAGCCGCGTCTCGTTGACGACGTTTGCACGCCGCTTCTCGCTCACATATCTGGGGTCTAAAGCTCGCTGCTCACGTTTCGCCGCTGCTTCTCGTGCACGAAGTTCGGAATCCGCAGCTCGGCGTTGCCGCTTCGCAGAAGCGTCGCGCTGCCCGAGTGATGGATTGAATTCCGAACGCGCGCTCCGCTGCTTATATACACACCGCCCGCGTTCGACGGAGAGGAGTACGGGGGAGAGGTACGCAACCGCACTGCGCATGCTCGGCTTGCTGAACGCCCGGTGGGCCGCCACGAGACGAGCCGAGCATGCGCAGTGGGGGTGTTGACAGCGCCGCCGACGCCGAAGCGCGACATTGTGCGACTAAGAAATGCTCCGCATTTAAAAAAAAACGTGCTTATCGAGGCGGGAGCTGCATCCGGGTACTCATCGCCCGATGGCGAGCGTCATAACCACTAATCTATACACGTACGCTTACAGAAAATGCACTTATGCGAACCATATGATTGCGTATTACCGACAATTGTAACACAACTTGCATGGGCAAGTAGTTGTGAAACTTAAAAGCAGAGGTAGAGGGCGGACCTGTACGACGAAGAGGGGGTAAAGAATGATCAAAATAAGAAGATAATGCAATGAGTGAAGGTGATGATTATCTTGCTGCAGACGAAGTAAATAACTAACTAGTGGGATTTTACGTCCCAGAATCCGATGGCGGAGGTATCAGTGGAGGTGTACATATAGCGGGGCGTTTGCCATTGTGGTATGGTCATGGAGAAGGAGAACGAAATTGCTGCTCAGCGGCGCAGAAGAGCGAAAAAGATCAACTCATTCGATCCTGGAGCAGTAGCCTGGCAATTATCGGTTGAGCGTAGGAAGAATGAACAGAAGGCTAAACGTCCGGAGCAAAGGGAGGAACGTCTAACAAAGCGGCGCCGCCAGGAGACTGAGCGACGTGCCCGACTATCTCAGCAGCAGCAAGACGCCGTTGATGACGTCAAAGCTTGCTCACGCTACGTATATCCTGGCATAGCCGAGCTAAGCCATGCTAAATTCCTTTTGTTCTCCACAGGCATGTATTACGTTGTGTGTGCATGCCAGGAATAATGCCTCAAATTCAGAACAGAGAGTGAACAGCACATCTGTAACGGTATAGAACAAATGACTGAGTGAGCGAGTGCGTGAGTGAGCGAGCGATCGAGAGAGTGAGTGAGTGAGTGATTGAGTGAGTGAGTGGATGTCCCGCCATGGTGGTATAGTGGCTATGGTACTCGGCTGCTGGTCCGAGTGTCGCGAGATCGAATCGTGGTCGCGGCGGCTGCGTTTCGATGGAGACGAAACGTTGAGGCCCGCGTATTGTGCGTTGTCAGCGTATGTTAATAAACCCGAGGCGGTCAAAATTTCCGGAACCCTGCACTACGGCGTCTGTCATAATCACAGCTGGTTTTGGGATGTAAAACCCCAGAAATGAATGAATGTTAGTGAATGAATTAGTGGGCGAGTTAAAGGCTTTGTTAGCGGGTGAGCAAGGTGAGCGAAAGGGTGAGTGGTTCAGTGAGTGCGTTTCCACCTATTTTATTTTTTTTTGGCACGAAAGCAGGTGGAAAGCATTTCGGCAGCGCAAGGAGGGGCCGGGGCACCGGTTCGGCGCGAACAAGACCGAGGGCCTTCACGCGTACGTCTACCGGAGCAGAGAGGGGCGGCAAGGGCTTCAGTTCGGCGCCAGTGGCGACGATGCACGATGTCATGCTGTTGGGAGGCTCGGCGCCCACGGTGACTCCCGTCGCTCTGACGCCACCGCCACCGCCGCCGCGCCTGCCCAGCCTGGGGGAGAACGAGATCGACGATCTCACCCAGAAGCTGCGCAACTGCAACAATAAGTTCGTGGGCAAAAAAGAGGAGACCTCGGCGTTCACCATTATTGAATGGAACCCTCCCCTCGACTGAGCAGCCACACTACAGTGGCTTTATCCAATTGGCAGTGAGTAAAAATCCCGTTTGGAAGCAGACATTGGATTGAAGCGTGTGATCTTGCACGTAACCGTGACGCCTATGACGCGGGCTCGGAAATGAGTGCAAGGAGGAATCAGAGCGGAAGAAAATTTTTCATGTAACCTGAACTAGGTGCTTTGAGAGTTTGTGAGTTACAATTCTTAAACGCCGCAGGCATCGGTGTTCATGTAGGAGGAAGATCACGTACGGTGATGCCAAGAACAAGGTACCAAGAACAAAGGAACAAGGTGGGTCTCTTTACACCGAAGTTGGGATGAGCAAGGGCGATATGCTTTCAACAGGCACGCTTTGCTTCTTGACTGCACTCGTCGCAATGTCCTTCAGTGGCGTAGCTGCTTCATGTGGAAGTGGTTTTTAATAAAGCTTACGTGCATTACTTACCCTAATTAATGCGTCGCTAACCGTACTGTCATCAGATTCCCCTATTGCTGTCATATGACAGTCGGTTATTCCCCTATAACCGTACTATCATCAGATTCCCCTACCGTGCTGACGTTGTCCTGAAGCAGGGTTGCATTGAACCCTGACCTCACTTGTTAGAGTGGCAAGGTCTTCGGTTGAGAAACACTCAACGCCGGAGTTTGAAAAACATGAAGGAGTTTTTGTGACACTAGGAATACTTATGAACATGTTATATACAGAAAATGGGACAGCGAAGAGTGACTGGATGGATACCACTGCCCAGGGGGCAGAGCAATTTTTTCTCGAGTGCACTTGAAATGATTACGAAACATTTTTGCCTGGAACCAGTTGAGTATTGCACTAGGTTGGTTGCAAACGACAGCGCAAAGAGGTAATTAGGGTAAATCAAGGTTTATATACTTAGCGTAGCAGTATATTGACGGGTTGCAGCGCCACAAGCAGTGGTCTTCAGTAGTATTTCGTCACGTGGATTGAGCAGGAAGGCTGTTGTTTATTGTTGCCATATACATTGAGATCTAAATGGGAGGGTGTCCATTTAGTTGTGTAACGCCGCATCAGTTATGTCAGTCGTACCACACCGTACTGACGGTAGATGGTGGTGATGACAGTGCATGCGAGCATGGTTACCTTCACCATGCTCGCATGCACTTTCCTTCTTTTCATTCTTTCTTTGCATTGACTACCATAGAAATGCAGCCGGGGGGGGGGGGGGATGAAATCCGCAACTTCCACCTAAACCTGCGCGTCATCTGATTTGTCTCGGCGCACCTACGAAAGTACAACGGCGCGTGCGCTACGATAATGGAGGAGCAAAGAGGGGAGTCCAGTACACTGGCAGCCAAATAGTCTCACTACCACGTAGTAATGAGCTGAGGGCAAGGGGTGGACAGTGAATCAAGGGCACGAGGTTCTCCGCTTTTCCATTCTAGATAACCCGAGAGTCTTGTTTTCGTTCGTTGTTTTTTCTTCCTCTCCATTGCTTTTCATCATTTGCTTCCATCTTACTCCCTCTTTCTCGATCTACATTATTCTTTAGTTTTATCTTCGACCAGTACAAAGTTAGTGGAGTTTTACATAATCGCCATGATGTAGCAGCGGGCTTTTCGTTTCGTTTGTTCTTTCTTTCTCTCCTTTGGCTTATTTGTTGTTTCTTTTTCCTATTTCTCGTTCTATAATATCCTTTGTTTATTTTTTATATTTTTTTCATTTTCCGTCAATGCAAATCTTGAGGGAGCTTGTATAATCAGCATCATGTACCAGTGGTCCTTTCATTTCTTTTGTTCTTTCTTTCTTTCCTTTGATTTTCTTAATTTGCTTCATTCCTTCTTTCGCTTGCTCGTTCAGTATTATCATTTATATTATTCTTATGTGTTTTTAATGCCCACAAATACCAAGGTGATGGAGTTTACATAATGACATCTTGCAGTAGTGGGCCTTTCGTCTAATTTCGTTTTTTTCTTTCTATCCTTTCCTTTTGTTCATTTGCTTCCTTCTTCTATTTCACGCTACATTATCCTTCATTTATTTTGTTTTTACTTACTGTTATTTTCGACCTGTAAAAAGTTGGTGGAGTTTACAGAATCGCTGTGACGTTGAAGTGGGCTATTCGTTTCGTCTCCTTCTTTCTCTCCTTTTCTTCATTTCCTTTCCTGTTTCTTCATCTTTCTATATCTATATTATCTCTTATTTACCGTAATTTGTTTTGCTTTATTGGGATGGAGTTGGAGTATACATAATCACATTCAAGTAGCAGTGGGCTTTTTTGTTTCGTTTCATCCCTCCCTCCTCTGCTTTTCTTTTTCCCCTTTTCTTCATTGCCTTCATTCTTCTTTCTTTTTTAATTCTAGATTATTCTATATTTATTTCATTTTATTTGCTCTTACTTTCGACCGGCAGAAAGCTGATTGAGTTTACATAATCTCTATCATGTAGGAGTGAGCTTTTCGTTTCGTTTCTTTCTCTCCTTTCCTTTCGTTCTTTTGCTTCCTTCTGTCTTGTTCATTCTACATTATTCTTTATTTATTTTACTTTAGTATTATTATTTTCGACCAGTACGAAATTCTTACATAATGGCTATTTAATAATCGCTGTAATGTAGCAGTAGGCTTTTCGTTTCGTTTCCTTCTCTCCTTTTCATTTCTTGATTTGCTTCCTTCTTTCTTCGTCTTTCTCGTTCTACATTATTTTTTATTTATCACATATTTATTTGTTGTTAGGTTCGACCAGCAAAAGTTGATCGCTTTTACATAATCACAAAGGAAAACCCACTGCTACATGATATATAATGTAGCAGTGGGTTTTCGTTTCGTTTATTTTCCTTTATTTTCCTCCATTCCTTTTAATCACTTGCATCGTTCTTTCTCGATGATATATGTCACTAATTTTATATGCCAAGCCTCGACCATTAAGCGCGTTTCTTCACCTGATGTCTGCATAGTGTTGCGCGTTTATATAAATTGGGCGGGGATTTACAATTCCGGCACTGCAATGAAATGTTAGGAGCGAAGTTATTATACATAAGCTAAGGAATTCTACAGCAATGGCTGCGTAATGTTAAGTTGTTGGTCATATTTCTATGTCCGCCGACGAGAAATACCGAGCCCTCCCAAGAGTGCTTTCGAGAGCAGTGGAAGATGTTTAAGAACCCCAGGTGGTCGAAATTTCCGGAGACCTCCACTACGGCGTCTCTCATAATGAGAGCTAGTTTTGGGACGTTAAACCCCACAAAACAACAGCAGTGGAAGAAGCGATATGTAAAAATGAGCGTGCCTTGGAGTAATGGCGCGAGGCTAAAGGCACAGCAGAGCTGATCGGTTCCTAGCAGGTCCTGGCCATACGAAGTGGTGAAAATTATCCACACAAGGTGTGGCACGCTCATAGGCGTGCACTTGTATACCATCATTGCAGTAAGTGACCCGATTGGCCTAGAAACGCAATCACACGCAGGTCTCATGCACACCTTGGCCCTACGGACATGGTATCGTTCTTTGTCAGCTTCTCTCACGTCCGGACCTTCTAAGAGCCGACACTTTCTATCCCCGCTCCCTTGCATTCTCTCGCTGCACGTACCCAAGGCATCCGTCATTTTACAGTGGCTTCTTTGGCGAACCGGCTGTGTCCAATCGGCGTTCACGCTGGCTGTCTGGCTTAGCGACACGCCTGAATTCTTGGTATGCGGCTTCTCCCCCTGCAGTGGTAAAGCAACCCTGATGTGCTGACGTCAGTAGCTTAGCGACGCGAAGTGACGCTCCAGACTGCTTTTTGTCCACCACCGAGACATTACTGTTGGCCTATAGAGATGTGCTGTTAAACGTCCACGTAAAATAGTTTCTCTACCTCAGAGTAGAGAGAGAAAGTGTGACTCGTTTCCGCTGCGTGGTTTGACAGGCGCTTCTGATGTTCCGCGTCCTGGTCCGCCCGGCCTCTGGTGAATCGCACACAAAGTGTGGTCTATTTGAGTTTGTCGTCTTTAAACAAGAACCATGGGCCGATCCTTGAGTTGTGAATAGGGCTAGTGCACTGCTGTTTCCAGCCGAGGAGGTAGCGCCACCTGCCGTGAGCGGTGGCAAAGTTAGGTTGGGGGTTAGCTGCTCTCAGCCGCGCACTGAAGCTAGAACGAGTAATCCACTGCATCAATATGGTCAGAATTACTAAGCAGTACACGCTCTCCTAGGTGCACGATACTTCACGAGTTGCATTATATGCGTACATATATCCTACGCATTCGTAATGGTTCAGCCATCAACTGTTAATGCACATGGGCGCGAAAACAAGCAAAGCCGATGTGTATCACTCACATGCTTATGCTTTCTTTTAAAGCAATTCTGAATTATTGTATAATACCCACATCTCACCCATTACAAGATATCACTCTGCTAGTATTCATCTGCACATATTTGTTAAATAAGTAAAAAGAAAAAAGCTCGTATACTGACAGGGCTTTTGAATTGTTCGAAGCAGCATTTGTTGCATCTACTGGAGATTCACTGTGCAGTGTGGGCGCTTTGTGATATCTGAAAGGATTATAGAAATATTAAATGCTACCTCATGGAACGCGCGTTGTGCAGCATTAAGAGTACAATACATCATTGCTTGTCACGTCTTATGATAGATTTATTGTGCCATCGAATACATCAAAGATTCTTAAAAAAGGGCCCGGACAAGTGACTGACACACAAATGCGCAGCGCAATGACGCATCCACGCGCATGACTGTCTTCACAGTTTTCACTATTTCTGCTCGACAGAAGTCCATCGAGGGTAACCCCCTTACCCCCCCCCCCCTCCCTTTATTTTTTTCGCCTTTTTCCTTCATTTTTCATCACAAGGCAAGAGACATTCCAGAAAAGCCTAGCTAGCCTCACACAAAGTATTTATTTTTCTGCGCCTCCTTGCTGGCTGTTCTGCCAGGGCCGTGGTCCTGCTTCCCACACTCTCTCTGTACTCAAGCGTTGTCGACAGCTGGACCGGATAGCTTCCAAGAAAAGAACACAGTTTTGAAGTCGTGGGTGTGGGAGAACGCAAATGTAAGATTGGAAAGTAGAGGAAGACAGTAGTTGAGGGCTCCGGGAATTTTTGCCACCTGTGTTCTTCAACCTGCACTGACATCGCACAGTACACGGGGCGCTAGGCTGCATCGAAATACGAAGTGTAAATGACGCATTTCCAGTCGCGTTATGATGTGACTTTTGCGCCTACTGCTCAGCATTTGCAATGATACCTTGCTCTTCGGCATAAAAAAAGACAGAAAACGTGCGCGCTGCAAATAAATATCACACGTGTGCTGGTAATTATTTGCAAACACTGACGCTGCCGCGGCGTGTTTGCGCTAACCCGCGGAGCAAGCAATACGTTGCAGGTCGCTTGCGTCGCGTTTAATAATCAGAAAAAAAGATAAACAAATGGCAGCCTAATTACTGGCCCCTGTGAGAATTTAACAGAGACGGCCGCCTCCGGACGCGCATCGTGGTCCAAAGATTTCGTTTCTGCTAGGCACTTCCCCTTGACATGTGAAGGCGCCGTCGTGCTGAGTAATTCCTCTGATATATCAGGCCACTCGGGAACGTACAGGTTCGTCCCAAACAATAAGCAACTCTTCTTGAAATAGCCGTCAACCTTTTCCTTTTTTTTAAAGTCTGCGGAAACCGCAAACAACGCACGGTTGTCGCTCGCCGCTGCTCTTTCCATAGAGCACACTCGCAAGCCCCCAACCTATTACTGCTCGCCGGGGACACGGGAAGCGCTGCATGTCCCGGAGCAGCAGCGCCGCCTAACCAGGTCTCTAGGTCTATACTGTGCGAATCGCAGGTAGCTTGAAGCATTCGGAGGCTACAGATTCGCTTTTCATCCTCCTTGACGGTGTGGAATGGCTCCTGCACCTTGTTGATCCTCTGAACAGCGGTACAACTGTGCAGAGCAATGACATTCCGCATCACTTATACATATTTACATTGGGGGAGCCGCTTCTTGCCTACAGCTTATAACCGGGTATTGGAAAATTGAACACTCTGAACAGCCTAGAAGCGGAGGTCTAAGTAAGAGCAAAGATAACCATAGGACATTTCAGAGTCTGAGAAGGGCTGCAAAAATTTATGAAAGACAGAAATCATTTTTCAGCAAAATATTACACTGTGCCAAACTAGAAGGAGACGATTCGCGCTTGCAATATATGTGCTCTAGGCCTCTCCCTCTAGTTCCACCTTGTCTTGCATTAAAATTCTGATTTACCACAAGAGGAAAAGTCTATGTTGGTAGCTTTACGAGAGAAGGTCTTGGTGGTATTAGTAGTAATAAGGAAGAGCCCATTTGCAGGAGCGCCTTCCTAATCCCCTTGTCCCTTTCGGGTCATGCCTCATATGAAGAAAATAATGGACCAAAGTGTGTCGCTTCCTCCGGTGACTGTGCTTAGGCATCTATAAATTTGGCGAGATTACCAGATATTGTGGCAGCGTCTACCGCGCCACCGAACACATATGCTTATGTCACATGACGCGGGCATTGAATGCGTTGTTCGGGTCGCCGATGTATTCGACGATTTTCTCTTTGCCACACTGCAGGTCATAGCCCAGATTGGCGCTCGTGACAAGTCATATCTTGGAAACAACTTGTCGTCGTAAAGTGCATGCTCAAGTTCGCTGCACATGTACTTTCAAAGGAGGAGTTAATGGTTGCCGAGTTTTCCTTCTGCGCTTTCTCTGCGCTGAAATGGAATGGCGGCACCAAGGAGTTCTTCAGACACAACTAGCCTTCTGGCGAATAAATTTAAGTTGTGTCTGTTTAAAGAAATTCAGCCATCCCGCTGGCCTACCGGTGCACTTGCAGCGTACGCAATACCCTCGCTTCGCCATCCAAGACAAGCCATCCTGAGCGCCTAGAAAAACATCTGCCGAATGCGGGACACACGTGTAAGGGAAACACAGGGATGCAGAGATGGGTGTAGCCAACACAGAGCCCCTAAACGAAGGAGTCGTTACCAAGTGATATGTACAGCGAAACCAATGACGTCGAACAGGACATAAAAGAGGGGACGGCGAAATGCCCTCTGCAAAACCATATTGACGCGAACCTCGTTGGAAGTGTAGTGTCTACCTCGAATGCGTCAGGTACTCGGCCGGCTTCATTTGCGAGCGCCTCCTCAAGCCAACTACGGTTTTGAGCGGGTAGGAGGCACACAATCGCATGACCACATACACATGATACATCACCGAGATGGCACGCACGCACATCACCGAGAGGCAAGCGGGTGCAAGTGTGATGTGGTACTCAATTCTCGAAAACGTGGCCCCTCCTTTGGGCTTTTGTCTGTCTTTCACTCCGCATCTGTTAGGACACTGCTCCGTAGTTCCTCATGGGTGACAAAAACAGGCGCTTAGAGTTAACGCTGAGGGTCATCCTTTACACACAAGACGACTGACGGTAGTCAGGTGAGTGCCTAAATGACTCAACATCTCCGGATCCAACGCAATAAGCGAAGCACGCACACTGAGCGTTCCGCTCTCCCATAGGGATGTACATACAGTATAATGAAATGTCTGAGACTTGTATGTACCGGCATTTTGTCCCGATAGACCGCGACAAAGCACTGTTCGTTATCGACGACCCTGCGTAGAAGGTGGTATGCCTTTACGGCTTTCTCTGCTTGGAAGTCGCGAATGGACGTTGTCGAACATACACCTCGCTTTCGTACACAATTCGAAAATCAGATACGCTGATTTAGTGCACTGCAGTAGACTTAAATGCAATGCAGTGTTAGCGTGCAGCCCTTACAGGACAGCTTCAACGCTCACAGGTTCCCCTGTGATGCACGAGTGTTATTGCACCTTAGGCTGGATCGGGGCGCAGAGACAAATGTACAAAAGCTGAAAGAAAAGCAACAGCAATGTGGCACCTCCACTGAAAGTGTTCCTATACGTGAGCAAGCAGAGATTTCTGAGGTTTGTCGTACCAAGTGTACCCGGAGAGAAAATTAAGAGGGATTTTTTTCGGATTACTCTTAACTGTGGTGTCTCGGTTGTGTATCTGTAACGAACGTTCGGAAGTGCCTCATCTGGGCCTAGTTAGCGTTACTCTATTATCCTGGTAAACACGAGGGCGACGGTTCATACCTCGGACATTGCGTCGAACTTCCTTTGGCGACGAAATGCAAACAAATTTGTGCTCAGCCCCATGTGACCAAAATAAAACGGGAATTCCTCCGCTGCGGCGTGCCCCAGTGTCGTATCCGTGAACCGTGAACGAATTATCCGTGAACGAATGCCAAAATCTTTCTTTCGCATAAACGCTGCCCTTTGCTCCGTTGACTCCGTATCGAAACGGGATTGCATTGCCTTTACACAATATTTACACAATAGAGCTCGGAAGAGCGGCCATGCTTATCTTTGTCCACGAACTCAGCCAGTGAGTACGGCCGATGCGGCAGGAGAGCTCGAGAGTGAAATCACAAAGAGCAGTCGTGGCATGTTCCTTGTTTTCTTGTGTAGCGTATCTTGCTCCACAGCGGAGGAGAGTCACTGTAAGGGGCAGTGCAAAGCAAGAAAAAAAAATAGAGAGGGTTGTTTTTCTTTTATCGCTTTACTCCTCCTCGATTCCTCTTGAAGTCTGCGACAAACCCTCGAGCAAAAATGTAAAAATAAAGAATAAATGAACACGCGGCAGTGATCGTTGACGCAAAGCACTTGATAGTGTCTGACATTCAGACAAGACTTTTAGAGCCCAGTGAGACCGAGAAAACGCGAAATTATGCTGTTTCTGGGGGCAGCAACCCGGCGCTTCCGCCTGGAGTACGTCACTTCCCGAACACCTCCTCAAGCGGCACCGTGTGAGGTACACGCTCAGTCCCTCGTTGGCCTATCATCGCGCTAAGCTTTTCGGTGGACAGAATGTGGGCTGAAGCTGCGTCAGTTCCCGTGAAACGTAAACCACACTCCCGGAGGCAGGGGCTTGTCGCATCCCGGTAAGTCGTGTCACTTTTCGCGGCAGATGCACCTTGGTCTTCCGTCATTGGAAGCGGACCCCTTGACCCTTTCTGTAAATACTTCTAGCGAAACACGGGAGGCAAGTACTAGCGCGTGGAACTGTCGTATCGTGTCCGTTTCGTTTGCCACTTGTGTCCAAGGGCACATCGTAGAGTAGCCCATCACTTCGCCGTTTTCGTTTTATTTTATAGTGTCTACCGCGTGTCGGCTATTCTAAGTCCTATCAGCCTGAGAAAGAAATAGTGGTTGCCGCGGCGACCCGTTCTGCGTAGGGGACATTGATCCTGCGGAAGCCGAAGTTGCTGTGTACTGGGCGCATGAATTAGCCATGGCTGCGAACAAACGATATAAGTTCACTTACACATCGCGTTTTCCAAAAATGTGCGACAGGACGAGAACAGTGCAAGAGTAGATTAAGGCTTCGTAAGGTTTGTGACAATTGTTTGGGAGCTTCAGCCCCGCCCATATGTTGTGGGCGCGTCTGTGGGACAGCTTGGTGAAGGGCCTTAGCACCTCTGCTGCCAACTCTCTCCCGGATGTTAACACACCTTGTCTTTTAGAATGCTGCTCTTCGGAGTCAGCAGTATAGCTGTCCAAAGAGCATCATGGTCATCATCATAATCAGCCTGTTTAGGTCCACTGCAGGACGAATGCCTCTCCCGACGATTTCCAATCCACCCTATCCTGAGCGAGTTGGTTTTCCGTTATGCCCGCAAACTTTTTAATTCCATCGCTCCCTCTAACCTTATGCCTGCTTCTGTTGCGTTTTCCCTCTCTTGGTATCGATTCCGTCGCTCTTACAGTCCATCTGTTATCTTTCCTCCTCGTGACATGTCCTGCTCAGGTCCACTTCTTTCTTTTAATAGATATAATAATATCAGCTACTCCTGTCTGTTCCCTGATCCATTCCGCTCGTTTTTTGTCTCTTAGCCTTACCCCTACCCTTATCTTTTGCCTGTGCAGAAAACACAGGCAAGCAAATAAACGAAAATTGAAACAGCACCATGGCGCTCTTTGATCAAATGTATTGTGCGGACAACGCTTTCAGCCACACATGCGTTCAGCCGCCATTCTTCAGTGGATACATGCCAAGAAGAAATGGAGCATTCTGGGACTGTATGCTTTATCACTATAATCGTTGCCTATGTTCCTTGCGTTGCACCCGCGCAGCCAGTTTTAGCCTGTCTGCTGTCCCGCTATACGCAAAAGATTTTGCAGGTAACAAATTGTTGTGCATACGCAGTTCTTTCCTGCAAAGGCCCAAGCACAAAATATGCCGAGAAAACATGGCTGCGCACGACTCGCAAGTGCGAGTCATTCGTTGCTTAGTTCCTAAGCTCCCAACTGACTGTTGGATTTTCTTTGATTTCCATCACGAATATTTGACAGCAGCGTATTTGTAAAAAAAAAAATGACGCGTCGTCCTAGAGCCATACTGGAATCGTCGACGCTGTAGGCTAAGCGAGTGCCTGCAGGAATCTTGGAGCACATTGAATGCGTGTGTCCTCGTTGTTTATCCACAGATGGCGCTACTTGACGGTAACGAGCAGCAACTCGGGCTTTGTGGACGCGCTTCGGGGGAAAATGTTCACTAGAATTGGCTTGCAAGGTTGCCTATGGCAACCGGTATTCGGTATTCTGCTGTGCCTTTGCGTATAGAAAGATGCCCAACAGCTTAAAATTTCCTCCGTTCTCGCGCCAACGGCTTCCACTCCCTCGGCGTCATAGCAATACAATAGAACATTCGTGAGCGCCGCGTTTTCAAGAAATGGAACGCAGGAAAGCTCCGTCGGGCAATGTTTCTAGAAAGAAGACCCACTTTATGACAGAGAACCAATTCTAGCTTCTTCAAGCGGCAGAAACAGTCTTCAAGAACTACGCAGAAGTGTATCGTACACTGTATCAAAGGCCGTTACTGTTTCTCTGAGGCGCACAGCACATGCCTCCCGCGTCTCGGTTTCAAGCGTTCGAGGGATTCATTAGTGCGAACAGCTCAGAGCTTTAGCATGAATTATGATGATTATTACTATTATTAATATTATTACCTTATAACCTCTACGAACACGTTGCTACATTGCTGATGTCATGTGGCATGGTCGTAATTTGGATGCAACCATAATTTAGTGATTTTAGGCTGTACGCCTCTATACAGCGACATGCGGACTGATCCATCACAAATTATGAAGAGCTTATTTGCAGGGACTGCACTGCAAATAAGGGCATTGCGGGGATTGTAACCGCATTCCCAATTTAGCTAAACGCCTGATACTCTATTGACGCACGGGTGAAGACACGCGCTTAATGGTCGAGACCTGGCGTATGAATAAGATTTGGAGTGCGTGCGTGAGTCAGCCCTCGATAAGCTTACCCAGAAAAGAGGTGCATCTTAAGACTTATCTCTAATGTTGACCGGCAAGTGTAACCGCTTGGCAGGTGGCCCTACCTTTCCTTTGTATGCGGAGATAAGTTGTGTGCTTTCTTTCTTTATCGCCTCCGTGTTCATTTCGCAGTCGGCGTTCGTTTAGTCCACTCCTCCAGTATTGTCTCCGCGTCTTGCAGCCTTTTATTTGCATTGTGAACCTCATAATCGTATCCTGGAGTTAGCGCGTGAATCGCTAGCAAATATTGCTAATAATGACACGTTGAACTGGCACAGCCTAACGTTAGGCGTAAGTGGTCTGCCGCTGGCATGTATATATTGGCAGTCAGAAAGTGTGCTGCGATGGGCTCTGCCAGGCTTCACGCAGGCGCTGCATGAAAAAAAAAATGACGATCCGCACACGCCACAGTTAGGAAGCGCATTGCTTGGCTGGCACCAACAGGTTCCAGTTTGATTGATTTGATTTCAGGTGTTTTACGTCGCATAAGCCACGATTCGTTCACGGGTGACGTCTTAGTAAGGGGCTCCAAAAATATTGGCCACTAGGGGTTCTTTAACGGTATATTGACATCGCAAAGTGTACGGGAGACATCAGCTAAGGAGCTTATTGTCGAGAGACATCACTTAAGGAGCTCATTTGCTCATGAATCTCCTCTCACAAAAAATTTTTCGAACCTGTTATAGCGTCCGAGGGCGTTCGCTCTCTTTTCGTCGCGACGAGTACCTACACGAACTGGGCAAGAAGGGCAAGAAGTCACTCTAGGATGCATTATGAGCTTTATTATTTGTTCTTTGTATTTTAGTGTATTCGCGCTTCCGCAGCAACGAGGAGCTTCCTGCCAGAATTACTGCGGGGATGTGGAGCCAACCCGTGGCACCCGCGGTAATCGCACACGGGAATCTACTAATTGTGGTAGATTCCCGTCCTGACAGCTCGTGGTCTGTGCTATTTACGACGTGTTCTACAGAAAGAAGGGTGCACACATTCTAGGTGTATTTTAAAAACGAATGCCAAATTTCCGACTGCGTGCAGTGGAATAACATTCGGCTGACGTGTTCAGCGGAGCCTCCGTGATTCACCGTGGCGTTTTGTTGCTATGCTAAAAAAAATTAGGGCCTTTTTCAGTGAGCGACAGGATTAGCACAGTGGCTAGCTTCACTTCTGTGTGTCGCCTCAGAGCTTACGGCCGTGCGCTCTGCTTTCTTGACGCCTGCAGGAAGACGATGGAGGCAAAATCCGGAATCCCGAAGCAAGTCCAAATTGTACGTACAGATGGCAAGTCCATGAGGCTTAACGAAGAAGCACTCCAGAAGCTCCTCTCGGCCAACCATATCAAGGACAAGCCTGTGGCAGTTGTTTCAGTTTGCGGACCATTACGCTCAGGGAAGTCCTTTTTACTGGGCTTCTTTCTTCGCTTCCTGCACGGTTTGCACTTGGACAACTGGCTTGGGGACCCTAACGCTCCGTTGAAGGGCTTCAAGTGGCGCGGGGGTCCCGAAAGGCACACTGTGGGCATCGTGGTTTGGGACGAGGTTTTTCTGGTTAGTCGGGCAATTCCGTCGTTGGGGCGCAAGTGTTTTCATGGTGCTTGCTGCACCTGCAGGTCAAGACATCAAGTGGCGAGGAGATCGCCGTGCTGCTGATGGACACACAAGGGATGTATGACTGCGAATCCACAGTCCAACAAACAGCCAATATCTTCGCCTTGACGGCATTGACAAGCTCGGTACAGGTGTACAATATCTGGACGAACATTCAAGAAAACGACCTGCAGTATCTGGAGTTTTTCAGTGAATACGGCCGCCTGGTAAAAGAGGTATGGGCGTGACAGGTGGAAGCTTCTGCAAAGACGCATGCTTATTGTTCGACTTCTTTTTCTGCAGCAAATGGAAGGAAAGCCATTCCAGAAGCTGCAGTTCTTGGTGCGGGACTGGTACTACCCGAATGTCTGGGCGTACGGTTTCACAGGTGGCCGTCGTTTCCTGAGCGAGCGGCTTCGAACGTACAAAGGACAGCACGAACAGTTAAAGCAGCGGAGGGAAAACATTGATTCTAATTTCAAGGAGGTCGACTGTTTTCTTATGCCACACCCTGGTTTAAAGGTAGCGCGTGGCTTTTGACATGTGTGAAACAACCTTAATGCTTGATGATCAACATAAAAAGCGCTCTAGGCAGGCCTAGCCTTCTTGTCCTACACTCCACTCTGCCTCCATTTTTGTGTGCATCATATTACATGGCATTCCGCATTGCATGGAAATGGGTTCTACTCTAACGTGTTTCATTATATTGCGATCCCTCCGAAAAGGTTGCTACAGAAAAGTCGTTCGATGGACGCCTCCGAGACATAGATGAAGATTTCACAACGCAGTTGTCATCACTAATTCCTTCGCTTCTGTCACCGGACAACCTTATAGCCAAGGAGATAAACAATAAGAAGATAACCTGCCACCAATTGATTGCCTATTTCAAGGTGAGCGAGCTTTCTTTCATTGAACCGGAGGCTATGTCTATTCGTGCCTTCGCAGTCCATCGTAGACGTGTTCAACAGCGGCGAGATTCCCAAGCCTGTGTCGCTTTACCAGGTGAGCTACTGCCGCTTGCTCTATGCACTCTGTGACAGAGTACTTCGCCGCCAGGCAACTGCAGAGACAAGTAACAGGACAGCAATGATGGATGCTTGGAATCTCTACCAGATTGCAATGCACCAGGTGAGATGTTGATGTACTTTATGCTTAAGAACTGATAATGTTCGTTTATGCACACAGATATACGGTGAAGTCAAGGTGCCAGTAGAACTGCTCCAAAGGTACCATAGCGCCGCCCGTCGGCGTGCCCTGAACATGTTCATCTGCACGCCCAGAATGGGTAGTGCTGATCTCTCCAGTTTTTACCTGGAAAAGCTCAAACAGGCAAGTTTTTCAATATCGGATGTCGCACCGCATCACCATCAAGATCATAGTCATAATCATGGCCATAATCCTCGTCATCATGACGGTGCGTGTCGCATTAACCTCCAGATGTTGAATGTGAGGTTTCCAATTCAGTTTCCCATTACATGTGACGCCCAAGTATTTCAAAGAATCTACCTTGGGAATGAACCCTTGGCGATACGTCAGTTAGATGTTCACAGGCTCATTAACAGAGACAACAAGACAGACAGACAGACAGACAGACAGACAGACAGACAGACAGACGGACAGGCAGACAGGCAGACAGACAGACAGGCAGGCAGGCAGACAGACAGACAGACAGACAGACAGACAGACAGACAGACAGACAGACACTTAACCTTATGGAGGTCCTGAGGGAGTAGCCGGAGGATCCCCGTTGGGGCCTCCGGTTCGCCGCCGGCTGCTGCCATGGCCGAATCGGGAGGTCAAGCCACTCAGCTCTTTCACGGGCTCTCTAGACAACAAGAAGTGCATTTTTATTAACATTCAACACCATGCGTATACTCTCAAGTCATATAGCTAGAGAATTCAGATACGTCTGTAGTGTGTTATATAGTGCATGTAAGTCAAGATCGGCCGCGAAAGAAAACCAATGTAGTCGGCATGCACTCGTAACTGTACATCCCGCTGCAGAAGAAGGGAGCTCAGAAATGTATTGAACAAGACCGGAGATAGCACAGCTCCTTGGGGTACACAATGTTTCTCCTTATATTCAAGGTATGAACAGCCACGATGAAAGCAGTACAATTGTTTCTCTCAAAAATTCCGGAAACCCAACTCATTATACAATTTTGTAATAGTTAGTGTTCCAGCTGTTTTTATAATATGTCATGCCGAACTTTGTCCAATATTTTAGATAAATCTAGATTTACTAACGCCGTATATTGCCTTCGCCGAGGAGCCAGCTGTATGCCACTCTAAATCAACGTACGCATATGGTGCACCTAGATCTAAAGCCAGTTTGGCAAGGATTAAAGATGGTGTTATCCTCAATATATTTGGATGTTCGAATATTCAAAACCATTTCTAAGAGCTTAACTACGTTAGGAGTCAGTAAAATCGCTCTTATGTTGTCTAGAAGAAATCCTATTCCATGTTTTTAAGTAGAGGAATCACCTTAGCGAGTTTCCATTCCGCAGGCACCCAGGAATTCTTGAAAGGCTAATTGACCAAATTTAGAATTTCGCTTGGTGACATAAACAACCTTTATCATTGCTGAAGTTATTCCGTCAGGTCCGAGCTTTGACAAAGGCAAACTCTGAATGACGTCTGTCAGTTCTTCTAAAGTAACCTCGGTAAACCCCTCAAATCGTGTTGTGTTGGTATGCGCTGCGGCATAGTCAACAGAAACCTGCGTTCCAAACCCTCTTGCAATACTTTCTAATAGGTCTAAGAACTCACGTGGCGAAACTACAGAATAAATATTTGGCGACGGTGGCATGATTTTTCTTGATCGTAAAAATCTCAAAAACGCTTTTTTATTTTGAGATTGGGAAAGATAATTGAACCTGTCGATATCATAATCATCTTTTGTCTTATTTATGGTACATTTAAAAGCTGCCGCAACAAATGTGTAATCGCTCCAATTTGTGGGCATTGATTGGTAAGCAGCTTTTTCGGCGCCGCTTTTCGCTTTCTATACGCCCTTGCTCATTCTTCGTTCTTATAGGAATGTGGTCACTGATTCTAGCGGAGTCTATGGTGGTGCATGAAGATATTGTTACGGGGTTGATGAGGCAGGGACGCTGAACACTATTTACACGTATATTACAAACGCAGCTACAACGCTGACCAGCCAAGCCCACCACTCGAGCCGAGAGTCTTCTTCCTTCTCTTCGCTTGGTCCATATAGCGTCCGCGCGCATCGTCCGATCGGCTAACACGCGTGTAACATCATCCCCCGGCGGCAGAAGCGACGTCTCGGCGCTTCTAAACGTCAGTAGGATCAGGAGCGTGATAGGGCTTCAATCTTGTGACGTGCACAATGTCACCAGGTTGCGCGGCCGATGGAGCAGATGGGGCGACAGGGGCGATTTCATAAGTAACGGGCGTGACGGGACGAAGAACGCGGTATGGGCCTCTATACCGAGGCAACAGCTTCTCAGACAGGCCGACGCGACGGGACGGAGACCACAGCAGTACAAGGGAGCCAGGCGAAAATTGCACGTCGCGGTGTCTTCGGTCGTACAAACGGCGCTGATTCTCTTGGGAGGCCAAAAGCCGATCACGGGCTATTTCTCTCGCGTGAGCAGCTCTGGTGATGGCGTCCAGAGCATATTCGCTGGTCGGTGTTGCGGGACCTGGAATGGAGGTATCTAGGGGTAAGGCTGGTTCGCGGCCGTACAAAAGAAAAAATGGGGAATAGCCGGCGGTGTCATGGCGCGAAGAATTGTATGCGAATGTCACATACGGTAACGCAAGGTCCCAGTCTTTGTGATCGGAAGAGACATAGTTCGCAAGCATGTCCGTAATAGTTCGATTCAGACGCTCTGTGAGACCGTTGGTTTGCGGATGGTATGACGTAGTGAGCTTGTGTTTCGTGTGGCAGGACTGCAGAATGTCTGCCACGACTCTTGAAAGAAATGTCCGTCCACGGTCTGTAAGTAGTTGTCGCGGTGCGCCATGTAATAGAATTACGTCATGGAGAAGAAAATCAGCGACGTCTGTGGCGCAGCTTGTTGGGAGCGCACGAGTGACCGCGTAGCGCGTGGCGTAGTCAGTGGCCACAGCAATCCACCTGTTACCTGATGCAGAGAGGGGGAAAGGGCCAAGCAAGTCTAAGCCGACGCGATAGAAGGGCTCTAAGGGAACGTCCATGGGTTGAAGGTAGCCGGCTGGGAGCGTTGATGGTGTTTTACGGCGCTGACATTTTTCACATGCTGCAACGTACTTGCGGACGGAGCGAGCAAGCCCTGGCCAAAAGAAGCGTCGCCGGACCCGGTCATAAGTGCGCGACACACCGAGGTGGCCGGCCGTCGGAAGATCGTGAAGTTCGTGGAGGACGGCCGAGCGAAGGTGTTTAGGGATGACAAGCTGTAGGGTCGGGCCGTCTGGGTGAACGTTGTGGCGGTACAGGACACCGTCTCGAAGAACAAACAGGCGAAGGGATTTGTCAGAAGGATCGGATTCGAGGCGTTCGATGATGTCCCGCAAGGATGCATCACAGCGTTGTTCATCGGCGACGTGAAGAAGCTGAGATATAGAGAAAACGCAAGCGTCGGAATCATTATCCGAGATGGCGGGTGCGTCTTCGACCGGGTAACGAGACAGACAGTCTGCGTCTTGGTGTTGGCGTCCCGATTTATAGGTCACGGTATAGTCATATTCTTGCAGCCGCAACGCCCAGCGACCAAGGCGGCCAGCAGGATCCTTGAGCGAGGAAAGCCAACATAGCGCGTGATGGTCTGTGATGACAGAGAAATGCGTGCCATATAGATATGGGCGGAACTTGGAAACTGCCCAAACAAGAGCAAGGCATTCGCGCTCCGTAATTGAGTAGTTGCGCTCTGCAGCAGTGAGGAGACGGCTAGCATAGGCGATAACGCGGCTGTGTCCTTGTTGGCGTTGCGCTAAGACGGCTCCGAGTCCGTATCCGCTGGCATCGGTTCGAACTTCTGTAGGAGCTGAAGGGTCAAAGTGGGCTAATATGGGTGGGGTGGTCAGAAGTCTAATAAGGCGTGAGAAAGCGGCAGCCTGAGGGGAATCCCAAGTAAAAGGCACATCTTTCTTCAGAAGTTCCGTGAGTGGGCGGGCTATGACTGCGAAATCTGGCACAAATCGTCTGAAGTACGAGCAGAGGCCAATGAAACTCCGGACGTCTTTGGCAGATTGGGGAACAGGAAAAGTGGTGACAGCACGAATTTTCTCGGGGTCTGGTTGCACACCGGAAGCGTCGACGAGATGGCCTAGAACGGTTATCTGACGGCGACCAAAGTGACACTTGGATGAGTTCAATTGGAGCCCGGCTTTGCGAAAGACGTCGAGAATAGCAGCGACACGCTCGAGGTGCGTTTCAAATGTCGAAGAAAATACAAGGACATCGTCAAGGTAACAAAGGCATGTTGTCCACTTGAAACCTTGGAGCAAAGAGTCCATCATCCGTTCGAACGTGGCTGGCGCATTGCATAAACCGAATGGCATAACCTTAAATTGGTAAAGACCATCAGGGGTGACGAAGGCGGTCTTTTCTTGGTCTTTCTCGTCCACAGATATTTGCCAATAGCCAGACCTCAGGTCTATCGACGAGAAATATTTGGCACCGTGGAGACAATCAAGAGCGTCATCAATGCGTGGTAAGGGGTATACGTCCTTTTTCGTGATTCGGTTTAGTGCACGATAGTCTACGCAAAATCGCCACGTGTTGTCTTTCTTTTTGACAAGTACGACGGGCGATGCCCAAGGGCTCGACGAGTGTTCAATTATTCCTTTGTCGAGCAGCTTGTTTACTTCTTCCTGAATAACTTTTCGCTCGGCGGCAGACACACGATATGGTCGGCGGTGAATAGGAGCAGCATCACCCGTGTCTATACGGTGCTTTACGAGAGAGGTCTGGCCGAGGGGTCGATTGTCGGTGTCAAATATATCGCTGTAAGAAAGCAAAAGACGGCATAGGGCGGCTGCTTAGTCAGGTGGGAGGTCCGGAGCAATCATGGTGCGTAATGCGCTGTTGGAACATAGGGTATCCGCGTGCGAAGCCGGAGGATCTGGATACACATCCGCTGCAAAAGCAGTAACATGGTCGCCTGTTACCGGAAGGAGTGTGGCCACCGATATGCCTTCAGGTAGGACCTGCTTCGCCAATCCGAAATTTACAACGGGGACGCATATGCGATTATCCTTAAGGGTCACGACGGAGTGCGGCACGGTGATGTCGCGTGATAGAAGGACATCGCGAATAGGCGTTAGGATGTAGTCGCCATCCGGTAGGGGCGATGGTGAGGCCAACTCGACGAAGGTTAGTGCTTTGGGAGGTATGCGGACGAACGCTGTTGTACAGAGGGTGTTCGGGAGCTCAAGAGGAACATCGGCAAGTAGAGAAAGGTCGAGGCACAGGGTACCGGCGGAACAGTCGATGAGGGCGGAATGCGTCTTGAGAAAGTCCAGCCCAAGTATGAGGTCGTGAGGGCAACTGGACAACACTGTGAAGAGGACGGGAACTTGGCGGTCAGCAATGCCTATTCGCGCGGTGCACATTCCAGTGACGGTGACGGTTCCACCATCGGCGACGCGTACAGCCCGCGTGCTAGCAGGCGTGAGAACTTTTCGAAGGCGGCGGCATAGGTGAGCGCTCATTATGGACAACTGGGCTCCGGTATCAATCAATGCCGTCAAGGGAACACCGTCAACGTTTACGTCAATAAGGTTCTGGTTCGTTAGGAGCGTCAACGGAGGATTTGAGGAAGATGAACAAAATGCAGCGCTACCTCCAAGGGCTGCATGGTCTAGTTTTCCGTCCGGGAGGGTCCATAATTGGTCGGGGAAGAATAGCGGCGAGCTTGGGGCGAAGGCGAACGGCGGCGTTGAGGCGACGGTGAACGAGCGGTACCACGGTTGATAGGTGCGTCAGAAGTAGGGTAGAAACGGCTGGGCGAATAACGGCGAGCGTCTACATATGGGCGAGAAGGGAAAGAATTCCATTGCGGCGGCGTCCGGTACATGCGGCAGTGGTAGGACACATGACCAGCTCGGTGGCAGCGGAAGCAGATCGGCTTGTCGTCCCCGGTTCGCCACTCAGCTGGATTGCGGGCCCTGGGAGCAAAATACGGGTCAATGCGAGGAGTGGCCATGGGGACCGGTCTGAAGTCAGGTCGGGAGACAGAGCAGGCGGTCGGAAAACCAAGGTCGGCAATTTCTTGCCGCACTATTGCCTGGATAAGTGAAATTGCGGGGGCGGCATGGTCCATGGTACCTTGGAGCGGTCGTGGTGAGTATGGGGCTGGGTTCGCTGCTTCAAGTTCTCGGCGAATGATACGAGTCACGTCTTCTTGAATGGGGACCGTGGCAGTGTGGTCGGCGCAAGAGGATGAGGCAGCTGTGTTAGGGAGACGGGCAAACTGCGGCACGACGCGGCGGCTCTTGGCTAACTCAAAGCGACGGCATTCTTTAACAACGTCATCGATGGTCGAGACGTTGTTGTAGACCAGCAGACTAAAGGCATCGTCCGCGATACCTTTGAGTACGTGGCCTACCTTGTCAACCTCAGGCATGGTCTCATCCACTTTCTTGCAAAGCGCAAGGACTTCCTGTATGTAGGACACATACGATTCTGTGGAGGACTGGACACGGGTAGCGAGCTCTTTCCGCGCAGCCTGTTGGCGACCTGAAGGGTTGCCGAAGACGTCTCGAAGCTTCTCCTTGAATGTGTCCCAGCTAGTGAGCTCGGCTTCATGAGTATGAAACCAGACACGTGGTGTTCCGTCCAGGTAGAAGATTACATTGGCGAGCATGATGGTAGGGTCCCACCGATGGCTCTGGCTAACGCGCTCGTACATGGAAAGCCAGTCGTCGACGTCAAGACCATTTTGTGCGGAGAACGTCCCAGGATCACGGAGGTTCGAAACTGTAACGTACGTTGTCGTGGGCGCCGGAGGCGCAGATGGCGGCGGGGTGTGGTCGTTGGGAGGCATGGCCGAAAGGTCAATGGTGCGGCCACTACGTAGCTCCGTGACGGGGACGGGGAACGTTCCACCTCCACCACAATGTTACGGGGTTGATGAGGCAGGGACGCTGAACACTATTTACACGTATATTACAAACGCAGCTACAACGCTGACCGGCCAAGCCCACCACTCGAGCCGAGAGTCTTCTTCCTTCTCTTCGCTTGGTCCATATAGCGTCCGCGCGCATCGTCCGATCGGCTAACACGCGTGTAACAATATGCTTAAGGATGGACTGGAAAAAGGCAGACCTATAGCCGATCTATATATACCCCTAAAAATGTAGGAACGCCCGAGTTTATACTGAGTAGGTTATTATCACGAGCCCATTCCTATGAGCGTCGGCTATGTAAATCAGTCCTGGAACCCCAAGATGCATGGTGAGAATAGAAGTCCCCGGTCAAAAGAATATCTTTTCTGCAAGCAGCTAACACAACATCGAGGCACCTCGTAGGCTGCTCTCCTACAGGAAAGTACACTTTACTACGAGAGAAAGATAGGTAGTCCAGAAAGGTTAAATCTAATACTAAAATCCCTCAGTCAGACATATATTGATCACATATCCTTGCTCTATGACTAAATTTAGTTGATACAACGAACGCAAAGACCACCACCCTTAGAAACAAAAAATCGATAATTTGTGTAGGAGGAACCTTTGTCCATTTGAAAGCGAAGTTTCATGAATTTAAAATATATCTGGAGATTGCTGCGAACGAACATATGCTAAATCTGGTGCTGCTGAAATGATCGAACAGCAATTCCACTGTAATATTTTCAAGGAAGCTACTTTTCTGCTACACCAGTGGCAGGGACCACTTGATCTAAAATATCTTTCAAAAAAATTACAGCATATCCACGGAGTGAATGATGATGAGTGGGCGAAGCTCGGGATGTTCATCGTAGATCGTGCCGAGTTCCGGATTAATTTAGTTAATGCGCACGCTACGAATCCTCATGGGTCAACTATGCACAAGTGAAATCTCCCACCGGCACTTCATTGCAAGTCGAGATCCAGTGCCTATATATATATATATATATATATATATATATATATATGGGTTGCCAGTGAACGCTTCTCCAACGCGAGCAGTCGGTATTTCTCAATCGAGAAACTCGCTAGGAGACGCTGCCTGCGCCAACGTTGTCTCTCGCGGGTGAGAGCGCGTTCTCCTTCTTTGTGAGCTGGTACAGCGCTCCTCTAAGAAAGAGCGTTTCCATAGCCAACGCGCGCCTTTCGCTCTCTCTGTGTCTCTCTCTCTCTCTCTCTCTCACAAGACAGCAGAGGCACGCGCCGGGAGAGAGAGAGAGGCACGCGCCGAGGCGAACGCCGAGGGCGAGCGCGTGCTTCCCAGCACGCGGGTTACGCCTGACGACTGACGCCTGACGCCTGACGCGTGACAAGGTCAGACTAAGAGGAGCTTCGCCCTTAAAATGCGCCTTTGATAGGTTCTCGCAAAAGACCTTCTTTAAAAGGTACTTCTTGGATTTAGTGTTACGGGGAGAAATTTTATGGGACAGAGGAAGCCCTCGGCGCTTTAGAGTCTTGAGCAGTTCAATGCCCATCTCTTGCGAGTCATATCAAAGTTCTGGTGGATTGCGCTCCAATTGTTAGAAGGTCCTGCACAAGGAAAAACAGATCCGCGATTCGCGGTCGATGTTTGATGTTCTTTGTTTATTGGTACAGCCAAATCTTGTGAAACCATGTGAAGTGGTTGCATTAATTATTCGTGTGAGTTGGTTGTATAGGCTTTGTGCCAAGGACACAAAAAGGTTCGTCGAAAGTCATTCCATTGCTTTTATGTGGCTTTCTCCATTGCACCTGCTGTAGTTTTTAATAAAGAGGCATCCATGAGTAAGGAGAACCCTAGTTAGCTTGGAGCTCTGCTGGGTGGTTGTCTCTGCCGCTCGACCCTGACATGGTACCTTAAGAAGCTGCATGCTTACTTAGTATTCCCACGTTCACTACTATTCAGATTGCCCCTAAAGCTGCTAGTCTTACTTCGTATATCATATCATGAATTGTTATCGTATGCAGTGCGTCGCCCTTCTGGCCAATGTGTGATTTTTTTACCCAAGGGATTGAAGCCGCCCATCAGTGAACATGGCCCGTCTATGTGAATTGAGAAAAAAGTCGCTTTGCACTTGGGCTGGGACAGGGCTTTGTCCTGTGGTAAAGTCATGCTAGTTGATGTCGAGAACGCTACGTGTTTAGGGATGAGCACGAGAACAGCCATTTAGAGCTGCCTTTGTTCGCAGAAAATTGACGAGTGGTTCGACCAGTATGCCGGTGATATGACCCAGACGAGCATCCCGCGCCAGTTCTGGAACACGTGCTTGGACACCTGCTTGGACAAGTGTCTGGAAAAGAGCTTGATGGCACAGATCGGTGCCGTCGGTGGCCTCGGCGTCGCGGCTTTCGTGCTTGGTGCAGTTTCCGTACCTGTAGGTGCAGCCGTCTGCGCAAGTTTGTCTGCTGGGTTATTGGCAAGTTCTGCGTACACCGTCGTCAGAAAATGCAAGAAGAGCAATAACTCGAACTCAAGCGTAAGTGCCACCTTTGCTGGCGCCATCCATTTCTACGTCATGCTTACGGTTACACCACCGGCCTTGGTGCCTACTGCTGTGCACAAGTGGTTGAGGACACAGGCTACTATCGACATTTGTTGTAAGAAGCAGTAATGTACAGCTTATCGGACGAAATTCCTGAAACCCTTGCCAAAGATACTGAGGGACAATCACGTGAAATTTCAGGTTCTTCACACCAGGCCCTCATTAAAATTTCGGTTGCCCGCTGAAAATCATGAGGTGCTCCAGAAGGAGTTGTTTTTAAGCTAGATGGCGAATGAGCCTATTAAATATTATAAGGCTTAAACACGTCCTCTAGAAGCTCTCCGTAAAAGAAGGAAATCGTGCGCTTGCGTCAGCGGTAAGTAATCTCCAAGGTATATGTCACGTGGTAGGGAAGCTTCCATAGAAGCCCACGTGTCTGTAATACGGCGGGTTTGCTTGACGGCGAGCCCTGTACGCTTCTGCTTCGCTGGAACGCAGCTCCGGGTTTGCTTGACGGCGAGCCCTGTATGCTTCTGCTTCGCTGGCCCGCAGCTCCGGGTTTACTTGACTGCGAGCCCCCTTCGCTACTGCTTCGCTGGCCCGCAGCTCTGGGTTTCCTTGACGGCGAGCTCTCTTCGCTTCGGCCTCCCGGGCTGTCACCGCAGGGTCTTGGCGGCGACCTTGAGCTGCTGCTGCGTTGGCTTGTGCGGTGTTCATGCGGCCGAGCGGTAACGAAGTGTGTTCACTGCGTGAGCGTCCGGCGAAGAGAAAGGAAGCGCACTTGCTGAGAGTGGCGTGCGTCGCCTTGAGCGCCGCCGCCATCTAGTGAGCATTCTTGAAATCACCGCAAAGCCGGCGCCTTGAACGACGTGTACACTCCGCCACCGCCGTCGCCGTCGCTGGACAAGGAGCGAGTATAAGAATCTTGCCGAGCAAGCTCCTAAAACATATGACGGTAGCAACCTTTTATCCCAATGCAGCGTACTACATATTTTCCTTGGAATGGTCTTGTGCAGCAGGATGCAACATACTCATACGAGCCTCCTTCGAACACGGACACCTGGAAAGCCTTAAGCAGAAGAGGCGCGTCTCAGGTATGTTATAGTTGCTGCATGTGTTTGTGTGTCTTCTAAACAGCATTGCGCAAGTCTACACAGGACAGCGGCGCGGCCGAAACCATGAGGCGATCCGAGATTGTCCATGGACCTGAAGATATTTGTTTCTTAGAGCTTCAACAACGCACTGACAGACTAGAAGAGGCACGTGACCTTCCACTTCCCGTGGCGCAATAAGTCTGTTTGGTTGTTTACTAATCTATATCACGCTTACTTATGCAGCTTTGCGACCCGACCCGAGCGCTCACGCACTCAGAATCTGTTGATGAAGACTTAAAGACATGCGTGCTAGAGCCTCGAGGAAACGTTGACGGACTAGAACAGGTGCGTGACCTCGTATTCTACGTGATTAATATTGAGACAAAAAGGAAAACAAAACATCTTAATAAATGACTACGTGACTTTGAGGTAATTGTATACATTAATTTAGAGGTATGAGATACGAAAGAAAAAGCACATCCCCCGAAGGCAGTGGGAAAGTTGCAAGAAAGGGAATTCTTAAACCTAGCACCGCTATTATGTATACTTTTCCAGGTTGTCTTGTTGATAACTAGATAGGAAAGGGGAAAAAAGAGACAGGATGGAAGAGAGGAGTGTCGGACGTCGAATCTTCTGAAGGACGAATCCCACCTGAAAGCGTAACAACTCAGTTAGCGATTGCAGCAGACGAGCATACAAAACCTGCGGTCATCTGGACAGAGAAAGGCAAGGAGGGCTTTTAAGCTGGGCAACCTGTATTTGTAGCCACCGTCAGTGATGCACAGCTCAAGTGGCGCTGCGGTAGCATTACGTTTTATTGGCCACGCAGTGCTGCGTGTAGCGGGATGGCAGGAGGGGGACGATACGGCTGCTTGGCAGTACGCTCAGATTGTGTCGCCACAAAAAGAAGGATCTAACGCCTGTGAGTAAGAACAGGACGACGAGACAACTCTTCATCTTCTCTGCGGAGACGGAGAGGGAATCTTCCCAGAGGGAACATTCTATCTCTTTCTTCATGCCTATACAGTCTTTGAGATTCACACTGACATCGGTACTTATTAAACATGAAGAAAATGGCATAAACGTTGCTGTGTTTGCAAAGAAATGAGTAAATTTTTCTACCTCCTCTTATGTATATAATGGTAATTTTTACCAAACCCAGAAGATTTCATTACTCTATATAATTTGTCTTTTTCGCTCAATTTGATATATTTTGTTCTATTTGTTCATTTGTTTTATTGCTTTACTCACATAACCGTTTGCATTCTTAATTGCCCTTTCGTGCACTTGTCATAGAAAAAAGGATTTGGTTGACTATTATCAATAAGGAATAATTAATTGAATGATCGATTGCTTTATTGACTAACCGATTGATCACACAACAGACCTGGATTGCGCGTATTATTAGACTGCCCTTTTTGCATTCACTACCTGGTTTGCTTGGCAATGTGTGCCTGCGATATTGCATAAAACAGACAATAAAAAATGTTCTCTTGCTTCCAGGGGCTGGATTGCTCAAATGCCTTGAGAGCCGTGGCGGTGGCGAAAGCTATGTACCAGACAAAAATGAAAGAGGTGAAGAGTTTAGAGTAGTAACTGGAGTTTTTCATGCCAAACATGTCTAAGTTGAGGGCTCCTGAAAACGCGACCACCTAAGGGTCCTTAACGCACGTGCTGTAACGCACATAGTACCAAGGCGAATAGCATTGCCACTTCAGTCTGTATGCTACCGCCTTCACGGGATTAAACCTCCTTGTGACAAGGCATCATGCCTTGAGATCTTTACTCCACTCTTTATTAGTCGTCGCATTCACTCTCATTTTAATGATGTGCGTGAAGTAGTCATTCATTCTCTTATTAGTTTGTATCACTTGCGTTTTAGATGCGAAGTCGCTTATGGTCGAGCCTGTTCCATCCCTGTGCCGTCCACACCGCCACTGCGCATGCGCGACAGCTGGCCCAAGCTGGCAAGGAACGAGAACGCGCCCTCGCTCGCGAGAGACAACACTGGCGTAGGCAGCGTGTGCTGGCGAGTTTCTTGATAGAAAAAAAAAACCGTTCACCGGCCAACGCACAAGCATTCACCGGCCACGGTATATATAGGCACTGGATCTTGACCTGCAATATAGTGCCGGTGGGAGATTTCTCTTGTGCGTAATTGAACCATAAGGATTCGCAGCGTGCGCTTTAACTAAAGGTAATCCAGAACTCGGCACGATCTACGACGTGGGAGCCCAGGAACCTCATAAAGATCAGGAGCATAAATTACAACGCGTGTGTAGACATACACACGCGTTGTCACACATTTGCATGCATGAGTGGGCAATGTCACGGGTGATTTACGGTAACACCGACCGATCGCGAGTGCTTAGCCCACTCGTAATGGTTCACTTGGCGGAGATGCGGGAACTTTTTTTTTCGTTAACATATATTTTAACTTGAAAGTGCATGGTGATGAGTTAAAACTTTGTATTTTCATGAATGGCCCTTTTTAAGTTGCATTGGCTTTAAATTAACTGTGCTTTGCATTATTAAACGGGAAGTGTAGCTCGGGTGAAACCGGGCAGCCTTCACCATGTCTGTCTCCCGATCCGTATCTCCTGGCCGTCATGTTCACTTGGCAGGCACCAAAATTGGCATGATTGGGAAGGAATGTAAGCCGAACAAGAAAGACGTGTAGACATTGCTAACATGGTATATTTCATCTGTAGTTCGTAATTAACGATAATACGATCTCGTGTGACTAATACGTACAATATTTGACCTGCGGGGCATGCTCGGAATATGCGGCTCGGTTTATTGAGTGTTAGCATTTCAGGTTATGCTAATTAAGGCCAAACGATACACGCATGAAAAAGTCTATAGGGACACACTTTACGTGGAATAAATGAAAGTAAAACGCAGAGTAAATTGTCGGTTGTTATAACGTAGAAGCATACACCTAGGGACAAGCGTGCTATACGACCGAAGGCTTCCTGCCAGGCATTAGAAGGGAAGGAGTGGAACGTGGGTCGCCAATGGGGCAAACAATCAGGCTATCACATGTCCACGGCAGCTTTTCCTACGCAGCGCATGTCGTAGACAAAATTGCCTTGGAAGTTGCGGTGGCGGTACTTTTCTATCGCGAATTGCGGTTCTAGTGTGTTAAATGTTCCGACGATAATGTAGGAAACAATAATGATGTACCGCTATCACTAAACATGCCTTTCATGACCTTTGGTCGACGAAGGCAGGTATCAAATGACACGTATGATACGCACAAAAGCGCACAGTAGCGTGCACTTGTTTACAACACACACCTGTGTATGCTAACGTAAGTGCAGCCGTTACGTCGTGCCATGAGCTGTCCTCTCGTCCGCTACAGCACTACCCACATGCCTTGTAAATCCAGGTTGGGAACGCTATTCTGCCTTATACAGAAGACATTGATGCTATTCGCATAACATTTGTTTAAATGCCTAAATATCCGGCCATGACGTCGATTCTCACAATGCCAAGGAACTGCTGGATCTTTAAATTCGAAGCATTTCTTGGCGAACTTGAGTAACCTTGAGTATCCGTCCGACCGGTCATCCATCCATCCATCCATACATACATCCGCCCGTCCATCATCCATCCACCCACCCGCCCACCCACCTATCCGTGTATGTATGTATGTATGTATGTATGTATGTATGTATGTATGTATGTATGTATGTATGTATGTATGTATGTATGTATGTATGTATGTATGTATGTATGTATGTTCTCCTTTCGACCACCTGGGGCTCTTTTATTTTTAATATATATTAATGATATACCAGAAAACATTTCCTCAAAAATTTGCTTATTCGCGGATGACTGCGTTATATATCGCAAAATTAATGATGTCTCTGACATAGCAATCCTTCAAACCGACTTAAACAACATACATAAGTGGTGTCTCACTTGGTGCATGGAGCTCAACATTAATAAATGTAAATCGATGCGAATTTCTCGTTCTAATACAACCTGCTCTACCTACGCACTAAATAACTGCCCCCTCCAATCTGTCACAAGCTACCGTTATCTAGGCGTTCATATAGCGAACGACCTCTCTTGGAAGCAGCACATACAATACATAACGTCAAAAGCTAACCGCTCATTGGGATACTTGAAAAGAAATTTTTCTCTAGCACCTACGCCGTTGAAACGACTGCTATATATAACCTACGTCCGCCCCAAACTTGAATACGCCTCATGCATTTGGGATCCTCATCAAGTCACATTAATTAACGAAATTGAATCGGTTCAAAATCGCGCTGTACGTTTCATCCTCGCTAATTATCACCGCACTGCTAGCGTTACATTAATGAAGAGTACGCTCCTTATCCCATTACTCTCTCTTCGCAGAAAGGAATCGCGCATTTCGTTATTTCGTAAAATATATTACCACAACCCAATTCTTCGTTCACTCTGGATCCACCCGGCACCGTACCATTCAGCTCGCCATGATCACATGCATAAAGTCAATGTACCTCGTCACAACACCATAGCATGTTCACAATCATTCCTTCCTAAGACCTCAATCGATTGGAATAACCTACCTGCATCATTGGTAACAATCACTGACCCCACTCGTTTTAAGAATGCACTAACAGTAAACTTGAAATCGTGAATTATTCCAACGGGTATAACTATTATTGGTATTGATTGGCTGTTTTCTTTTTGTTCTTGTTTTCTTTTTGTTTTGTTTTGTTTGTTTTTTGTTTGCTTTTTGTTTGTTTTTATTTCCAATGTCTGTCAATACAGTGTATTCATTGCGTGTAATATTTACTATTATGTAGCATCATTATCTTTTCTGTAATGTGTTTACAGAATCCTGTGCTTACTTTCCTGCATTTATTTCTCTTCAAATGTTTTCCGCCCCTCCCCTCTATAATGTACTAATGTACCCTGAGGGTATCACAAATAAATAAAAAATAAAAAGTATGTTGATTTGTGGGGTTTAACGTCCCAAAACCGGCTCTGATTATGAGAGATGCCATAGTGGAGGTCTCCGGAAATTTCGAGCACCTGGGGTTCTTTAACGTGCAGTATGTATGTATGTATGTATGTATGTATGTATGTATGTATGTATGTATGTATGTATGTATGTATGTATGTATGTATGTATGTATGTATGCATGTATGTATGTATGTATGTATGTATGTGTACTCTCCTGGTAGCCTCGTTCACCTGGTATACACCAATATTTGGGAGGTAGGGTATAAATGTATGGCGATTATCAATGCCTTGTTTTTACACCACTATATGACGTCGTCATGTAGGCCACAATGGATGGATGGACGTCATGTACCCAGCACCCACTGATGCGCTTTGCACAATGACTTTGATAGTATTAGTACCAGTTGCCTTAATGCCAAACAATTCATCAAAGACAATTTCCTTGCTGACTGCATCGCATGAGGCTGGTTCCCACAACGCGTTTGGATCTGCGGGATTCCCAAGCCCTATTGAAAATCCGCCTGCCACCCATCACCATAATCAACCATAGCCGCCAACTCAATGGTGGTTTTTATGGTGGACATGGTGGTTACATGCTGATTGATATTATGTGCCTCGCTGAATGCACATTTATTTGGCTGAGCCCGTCCAGGCCTTTCATGCACCTCCACGCAGTTGTTTACTATTGTGTAGACAAAAAAAAAACACAGAAAAGTGAGAGGTATGTACAAGGTAGGCGTCTTCTCTGATTAAGACAAGGCACCTTCAGTATTCGTTTGCTGTTGTGATTTGATGCTTTATTTGCATCACCGTAGCTGCGACGTACCTGGGCGAAGTTGTAAAAGAGGATGGGGCGCATTCAGCCAATTAGGTGTGCATTCAATGAAGCACAAAATATCACCCACCATGTAACCACCATGTCCACCACAAAAACCACCATCCCAATGGTGGTTATGGTGGATTATGGTGATGGGCGACCAGCGTATTTTCAATAGGGAGGCTAAGTTATATGAAACACATTATTTTATGTCCATGTGAAATTTTTCAACTCATGATTTTTATATGCACACTGTTCCTGTCTCCACATGCACCGCTTTATGGGCTGTTTATTTTTGCACGCTTCCTCTTTTTGTCTTTTTGCCAGCAAAGGGCACAGACGTGGTCAAGCTGATTAGTGTTACTTGTCAGGGTTCCTGCGATCTATACCCTGTATAGATGCGAAATAGAGTTCAGTCACCTTTTAAGGTCAGCAGCAGAGCACTACAACCTGCCTACCACGTTGAGTGCCCGACATTTTGCAGTCGAAAACATGTTTTAAGTGTGTAGCATAGAAGGCGTGGTAGATCAATTATAATACGAGGGCCAATTAAGGTCCCTTACTAGACGTCGTGAGATCCCCAAGCCCATACTCACATTTCGTATCAAACAAAACAGAAGTCCAGGAAGTAATGGAGTCTTGAAATAAGGAAAAATCATCGAGTCGTATATCCGCGGCGATGGTGTAGTGCTTAAGGTGATTGAGTGCTTACCTAAGAGACTCGGCTTCAATCCCGGCCGTAGCAGTCACGTATTTCATGGGGACGAAAGTGCCAGAGGACTGTGTCTTGTGCGTTACTAGTACACGCTCGAGAACACAAAATGGGGAAGATTTCCGGAGCCCTCGACTATGGCAGGCCTTAAACATATCGAGGTCTTGGCACGTGAAATTCCTTAAGTTATTATTATTATTACCTCAATGTGTAGCCTTTGCAACTTCGTTTGAAGGAAATGACATATTTTAATAGCTCGTTATGTCGGCATCGTGTAGATATGCGGAGAGGACGAGCCCTACATAAGTCTCGCGGAACTGGACTGGCATCACTGCAACCAGCGCCAGCTCGCGCTGGAAAAATTTGCGACCTTTTGCAAAGCTAATGGCATGCAGCTGCCGGAGAACATCATCACTGAACTTAAGCAGGTAAAATTCATCTGTCTTTGTCTTTGTGATCAAGTTATCAACAACCATCACTTGTAAAGTTATGCCGCGCACATCGCGGAACCCGCCTAAGCACGACAGATAAGTGACCCATACAATCGTGGAGCTCCTGCTCCCCGGCGCAGTGATTCATTAGATCTTTACTGTTACGGCCAAAGACTAGTAAAATAACGAGTTGTAAGCATCTCTTTTCGATATAGAAGGGCACTACAAATACGCTTCATTTTTTTGTGGTGTCTTCAGCGGCCCGATCATGTAGTGTCAAAGAAAATATAAAACAGCAGGGCTGATTCATTGTACCGTACCTCACGTTGCTCATGTAATCCAAGGGTGTGGCGAGAGGTCTTAGGCTCGATATTTCGGAAGGCATGGACACAGAAGCTATGGTTTCACAAGCTCACAGAATATCAACTTGCATAGCGGCTTTCCCTATATGCAAGCAAAGAAACGCACGCCCTAACGTTTAGCTCAAGAGAACTTAGGTTTCGCACTTGCGTCATGCTTCTTCTTTCAATGCAGCTGCAAATATCCGAGTAAATGCCGGTATGTTGCTTATGATTTACGGGGTAGATTTTAGCGTGCACTGTCTCTCCTTAACAGCCTCCTTGACGTTGTCTTTGGTATAACAATCGAGCCCCAGAAGAGGGTAGCAGTTGTGAAAGCCAGCGCCACACTGCATTATTCTGACGAAATTCGCAGATGGTGCGCTTTCGCGAGGAAGGCGTGCCTAGTAGCACTAAGTTGTCTCGAAAAAAGTGCACCGTTCCCAATGAGTGCCCCTTGTACAGGCCGTTATCAGTTTATATAGGTAAAACGCTAACTAGAACGGAAGATTAATAAAAATGTAGGGCAAGGTGGTACTAGCTGCTGAAAAGTTTGTTTGGTCAATGAATAAAAGGTCTTCTTGCAAATGATCTTTTCATTTGGTAGACTTGTCCTTTGTTCTTAAACCTCAGCCCATACTTCTTCATCATAGCGGTGTCTCTGAATTCTCGGGCGCAAACCCCCATATGAACTAGTTTATCCAATTAAGAGACTAAATAGAAGTTCTTCATCACGGACACATGCATTATTGTTGCGCAAAGCTGAAATATTCCCTTCCTCGACGCCTTCCCTGGCCCTCCTTCCTTTCCCTTTCAGTGTGGTGGCATCATTAGGTATATGAGCTCCGAAAGCAATGTACTGTACCAGCGTTCGCTGGAAGGAAATGAACACCCAGCGCCGTGGTGTTCATTTCCTTCTATTGTCCTCGTCTATGTTGCGCTGTAACCAAGTGAAAAAAATGTACTGTACCAGGACCGAATCAGCACCGATAGCTGCGCTTATGAACCGTCACAGAGGGAAGGCAATTTCGCACATCTGCGAGACCATCCGGGCACTTTCTTCTGGCGGTGCACTAATGACCAAAGCAGTTTCACAGCATCTGTGGATTCTCATCCACTTCGTACTACAGCCCATGTCAGAAACACCCGTATTTGCAGCTACCGCACTTCATCGGAGTGATTTGCACCAGTGGCCTCATCACCGCGGCGACGATTTGTGCTTAAGCAGCTCCTTGACTCTTTTGTCCTATCGAGCTGTCGAGTTCTTTGTGTGCATGCCTTTCATTGGGAGCTGTATGTCCTCGCCAGTATGCCTCAGAGTGTCCTGCACTTGAGCTTTGAAGACGTATAACCTATAATGTGCCAGTGATGCCTGCTTTCCGCGAGAGCGAGTTTTAAGCGTACAGCTATATTATTTACATGTAGCTTGACTTGTGTACGGACAGCGAGAGGTGAAGGCTATGCGACCGCGTGCGAAGATCGAAACGCACGCCCGGGGGAAGGTTAATGCGCTCACACATGCCGGGCAGACACGTAGCCTAGACGTCGTTTCGCGCTGTTCCATGATTTAGCTTTTCCTTTGCCTATCCGGCACTTTTGACGCTCCACTCATTATCACTACGCTATCTTCTGCGGTATTTTTGCCGCCTCATCCTGTTTTCCTCCACTCAAGCGCAGGGTGGCCAACTGGATGCTAACTTAACATCCACACTCTCTCTTGCCACCTTTACTTGTTCGCCCACTCGATTCTCTCTCCAAGCAAAGCAAGAATTTGTTGCTGCCCCACATTAAAGAGACAAAAGGGCTTGCAATGTGCTTGCTGTTTGCAGGAAATGGACGAAGCCTTCGAGACTTTTGCCAACCTCAACCAGAGGAAGCACAGCGTCCTTGTGGGTTTTCAGTCATGGCTGAGAGGAACGACTGACCAGAGCGCTCCCTGTCGATTCATCGAGGTCTGAGGTAACGAGTTTAAGCGAACGCTGAATCGGATTTGGCGATTTTCAATAAACGAATCTCAAATGAAGGCTCGAAGTCCCCGGAACCGGGCGGCCTGCCGAACGCTGGTCCACCATCCTCCTGCTGTTGAAGGCTGCCTTCCAGGCCTCGGCGATGGCAACGGAGACGATCCGTGACCGCAACCACTCCTTACGCCGGTGCTGCGGTGACGTCCACAGAGCTCACAAAAGTTCCCTGCCTAACGAGCCCCGTGAGGCTGCCTTCAAACAAGGCTCAACTACGGCTGTCGTCATCGACGGTGGGGAGAGGATTGTACAGAGATACTGCGATATTCCCTCGCCTACCCTCGCGGAAGAAGCCGCAGAATGAGTTTCAAATAAAGTTTGTTCTCTTATTCTCAACAAGGACATTGCTCCTATAGCGAAGACTTCCTAATCATTAGCAGGTGATTATGCGTCGCGTGTTTAGCGCGTAAATATGTGCAACGTTTTCAATGTCAAAAAACGCCACACAAGAAGATAAAGTGATTCCGTTACGCGACCACGTGCCTCTGACTGACTGTGGACGTTTTTGTGCCAGTGACAATGTTATTCATCTATTAGAGACTTTTTATAGAAAGTACTGCCATATATTTGAAGATAAAGTGAATGCACTCTTGCTAACAACCCACTACATCATTCCACCCTTATAATTTGCTATCACAACATTTAACTTTCGGTGGACACAAACGTAGTCTGCCTGTGTTGCGGCATGCAGAATGTTGAGCTTAGCGACGCGAGCTATATCGACCTCGGGGTTATTCATGCACTGAGCACGTGGAATCGCGCTTGCAGCGTTGGGAACTAGAAATGTCGCGACTGGTGACGTGCCAAGCCGCGACATGTGCAAGGCAACGGGCGAGGAATTACTGCAGCATGTCGGTGCGCGGCAAGAAAAAACTTAACCCACACGGGCGCTTTTTCTTTTTGCCCTTTTAGCACCCTAGCGAAGGTATGAATTCCCACGACACTGTGCCACGTTAGGCTTGCTGGCGATTCTGGATAAGTTGATAACTTCTGCAGGTATTGCTCATTCAAGGCTGGATATCGCGAACATCGCGAACTTGTTACCCGGCCAATCATCTCGCCTAAACCGACGCACCGAACCTTGGGCAGTTCCGCGACCACCTAAAACTATGGTCTTCAAACACTTTCCTGCTGTCTTCCTTCAACACTAAATAAATATATGTGATGAAAACATACGTTATGCTCATAAAAACGCATTACTTCAAATGGTATTATGAATGACAACCTTGTTTTCGTGTTTCGTTAAAATTTTTGTTTCTTGCCGACTTTTATTAGTTTATTTTCTGTATTTATATTTTAACATTGCAAGAAGTGGAAGTTCTTGTCATGTTGCTGCTGTTATTGTACGGGGAGGTGGAACTGGTTAAGCTGCCTATACGCAGGTTTTATCCCACCACCCTTGTTGTTTATGTACGTTTTGTATTTATGTGGAAATCAACTTCAAACATAGGAACACATACTTGCACTTTTATAGATACCATGATCCGGGAATGTGCGACATTTCTTCACTGCTCAGCAGCACGCTTGGTGTTTTTTAGTCTGCTGGCAAATTTTTACGCCAGGAAATCTTACGATAGCATGTACTGTGACAATTCATCGGTGTCGAATCCCAAGTCCTTCGCGAGCACTAGTGTGCATCTCACGTTACTCAACAAAACCCTAGAGCAAGAGAATACAGCTTCTCAATGGACACTTTTCCCACACTGTTCACGTTGAGAGCGCAGGAAGTAGAAGGGTTTACGAGCCGGCTGCTGATGGCTGCCCAGATAGCGCGCGAGCCATCGATGTCCCCCCCTCGTGTTTTTCATGCTCGTCAAAGACGGGCGGGGCGTTTCCTCTGTGATTCGATGGCACGCGTTCTGATCGATGTCATCGCATGCGCCCGGCAAGCGACGGAGTTGGGCCGGGCTCTTTTGATCTCTGCTTCAGCCGTGTTCGTCGCCCCGACTCGAGTGCTTTCACCTGCAGGTAAGACGTACGATGCGTGGGGTTTATCAATTTGGACTATGTACGGTACATTACGGCGACGGTGACAGCGACGAAAAAAAACAACCGTCGAGACTGTCCATATATGGTTACTGCAATAAAACAGGCTTGGCAGCGTAGGCTAGTGCCAAAATCGAACTGGGAGAAGCTGTTCGTTTCCGATAGGGGCCCTTTCTACCGCAAAGGTGCACATTCATGTGCAAAAAATTGTATTTTGACGCGACTTCTATCTTTTTTTGGGCCGGTGAGCGGCCGCATGGTCAGGATTCCGAAACTACTAAGCTGTTTTTATTTTAAAGCGGTGAAATGCCTCAACTCATTGAATAGCGAATAAGTAAGGCTGGAAACTCCCACCTGATAGTTTTTCTGTTCGGCGTGTCCAGTACACACTCGCTGTACTGCGAACGAATGAATTCGCCTATTTGCGGCTGTAATTTTCCTCCACAACCCTACCGCAAGTTCCGGTTTTGCGGTTATGGGGGATCATTGCCCAGGAGCTTTTGTTTGCTCTCATACTTCTCATCGTTTGCGTTGTCTCTTATCGGCGCGCCGGAGCAGAAAAGTTTGCGGCCAGCCACAGCAATGGTCGCTGTACCTGGTGCCGTACAATCGCGTTGCCGGGGCACCACGTCTCGGAGGCCAAGTCACTAGATGATACGGAGGCCTCGGCGTTAACCAGCCGCCTTCTGGTTGCAGTGGCCATGAAGGAATGAAAAAAAAGGTAGGAGAGAAGGTCAGGTGACAATCTTGAAACTAATTGAGAGATAATCATGGGAATGTCGCCCCGGTCACGTGGTAAGCAAGAGCTATGTATTATATACGGTTTAGCGTCACTAAAAGCGACCGTACTGAAAAACTGCAGTGTTCGGCAACTACGTCGGCCTAGTCTTACCCAAGAGGCACTGCTCAGAAGGCGTCAGAGGAGCTTAGCGGAACCGCGTGGCGCCAGCTGCTAGTTTTTTTTTTCCCTCCACAACTCCTGGCTGTCCAGAGAGCCCACGATGCGGCGGTGAGGCTAGGCCTCCCTGTCCCCACGTGGGAGCGGCCCGCAGTGCTGCTCTAAGGGCGGCGCTTCACAGGACCTAATTAAAAGTTCTTTGTCTGTCTGTCTGTCTGTCTGTCCATGGCAGTGGCTGCCGTGGGAAGCGTGCCATCGATAGCGCGCACCACGCAGCTCGGCTGCAGCTGAGTGAGCTGGGGAGGTTGACGACACAGACGAGCCTGTAGTTGCCTTGGTTTCCCTAAGTTTTGTTGATGACGTAGTGTAATTGGTAAAACAACGTAATGAATACGTATCAGAGGCCCGTTATCACGTTTTAATTTTCTATTTATTATAAAAAAACGAGGTGCGCTGCATATTTAGATGCTGTAGCTTGCACCCATTTTAGAATGGTTATGCAGCAGTGTTTGTTAACACGAGGATGCACCCAATATGAAGTGTGCCAAAGTGGTCGATTTGTTTTTTAGTAGCGCACGAATTAGGGAAATGAAATAGAAAAGTACGATTTGTGGCATGATGTTCGCATAAACAAAAAGCTTTACCGGTATTTAACAAGAGTTGAATGTGTGCGCCGTTTACAGACGAGGAAGCCTTATATTTGCGCGGTCGACGCCAGCGCCTGATGCCCTCGTGGTGAATCAATTCAAACGTCGCGAAGTAAGGCGCAACAAGGCGAAACAAACGACTTATTAGACTGCTTGCGAAGTTTGGCCTGCACGTAGAACAATCGGCGTAACACTGTGTAACTAAGACCGTCGCCAAGGTGTTAGGACAGTGGGTGGGCCAGTGATCTTCGTTGTTGTTAGAATAGCCTGCAACATCGCAGTGTTCCATATTGAGGGTGCTCCGGCGAAGGTGCCATGAGTTTATAGCTTTCTATTTCCGGCAGTCAGGGATCGCAATGATGAAACGTACGAATGGAGTCTGTGCAATGTCCGAATACCAGACACGCTTATTAAGTAAAATGCACGGATACTGCAGTGCACTGACGATGCAATGCGCGGAAACTTGCTGCCGTGTTAGCCTAGCTCGGTTCCAGCCCCGCTGGAAAGTGGAACCTTTATCTGCAACACCTGAGTGCTATGACTCATTAGTTGGCATCAGAGGTAATGTCGTGGGTACACGATGGTGGAGGGGAAATGGACAGCAACTGGACGTACGGTGCTGCATACGCGACAAAGCAATGCCTCTTAACGATGTTTGTCGAGAAAGTGTACCAAGAATATAGGCTCAATGAGCGCCCCCGAGGATACGCCTCAGTATCATATCATCACTATGATTTGACACGGGCCCGAACGTTCAATTTTCATCTGACTGTGCGCTATGCAGCGCTTTGTGGTGCACATCAAAACAGGATTGCGATACCTTTGCACAATATAGCTCGGAAAAGCACTCCCGCTTATCTGCCTCCGCAAACACGAACGGCAGATCCGGTCGGGGCGGGGGCAGAGGACGCAGTCGGGAGGGGCGGTTGCCTTATGTTCCTTTGTGCAGCGTATCTCGCTCCGGTATAGATGCACGCCATAGGGCGAGCGAATGTCGGATATGGAGAGCTGTTTTCCCTCTTCATATCAGTACTCCTCTCTGAGTCGCGTTTTAGAGCTGCTTGAAAGCTGCTAAAAGAATGCGGGCAAAAGGAATACGCGAGAATTGTTTTCTATAGAGGGCGCCATTATTGCCTGACTGTCCGACAAGACCTCGAATGCATAGTGAGACCGAGATATCGAAACAGTACACTCTTTCTCGGTGATGGCGACGGGTTGCATCCGCCAGGAGTGCGTCACTTCCTGAAAACCTCCTCAAGTGGCACCGAGTGAAGCGCGCTTCGTTTCTTACCGGAATAGGAGCACATTGGGCTTTCTCAGCGGACTCCCTCTTTCTTGACGCTGGTTAAGTTGACTTGAAGACTAAACCACTGTCCGGAGACCAAATGGTTGTAGCATTCCGGTAAGTGATACTGCTGTTGTTCTTGGAGGAGTATTTATAAGATCCAAACCTCCTCTGTTCGTGTTGTTGCTCCTAATAAAAGTACTGGTGTCGAGAACAGTGCACTTTGCGAGCTGGGGACGCGATGAATATATCTTAATGCATCTACCTTAAAAAACCATTTTAGTGTTTGCGTTTCCAGGAAGGGGTTCATAGCTATCTGCCAGGTCAGTCGGACATAGATAAAAGTCACGCGGCGAGAACTGGCGATATAGTTGCCGAGACTCTGCCGGTGGCTGTCAGCTTCAGGTAGTGCACGCAAGAAGCTAGGAATAGATTGTCGTGCACCGACTCTGACAGCGATATTGGTGGGACCATGTTGAGACGTGACGGCTTTGTCCATTCCAGTGGGGCTGGCTTGCTCACGCTGGGCAACGAAAACCATGAAATCCAAATGAGATGCTTTGTTCGTGTTTGAGTCAGGACCTCTCTTAAGGGCCCCCACTTGTAATAATCCTGACTTTCGGCCGCTATCAATGAGTTGAATGCATGGACCCCGAGAAAAAATCGAGCTCCAGGACCAGTAAAATGTGAAATGCTCCACAAGCACACACACACACACACACACACACACACACACACACACACACACATATATATATATATATATATATATATATATATATATATATCAACAAGATTTTCTTCTGGCTACCGTGAAAGAATTATAAGAACTTTGAAGTAAACTGCAATGTTAACGGATAAAAATTTTCTTTATTCCTAACGTTTCGGCTGGAGGACCAGCCTTCTTCGGAGGTTTAAGTCGAATGAGCACAACGGCCATCCGAATACAAGTGCAAAGGCAGAGTTACAAGTGAAAGGAGGAGGCAAACCAACAAACAAATATATAAATAAACAAACACATAAGCTAACAACGACCAACGTGGGTGGCTCAAAGGGAAGGAGACAGACGACATGAGGAGAGGGCAGAAACGATCTAGATAAGGAAGACACCGGAGGTGCAACGGCTGGTTCTTTAATCGTTGCCACGTGTGAACTATCGAGTCACGTGAGCGGGATAAGGGCCTGAGTGGCAAGGTAGGAATGAGAAACAAGCTGGGTGCAGGCTTTGTCTGAGGAATGCGAAGGAGCGAAAAAAAGGTGAAAGAGGAGAGAAAAAAAGGAGTAGGTGGGTCACCCAGAATAATGAGCCTGCAGTAAGAGTCGAGTGAGCAAAGCGCGGCGGCATGCTTTAACAGGGCGACGCGCTCCAGCTGCATGTAGTTTCTGGCCTTTTTGAACAACAGATAAGGTCGGGCGCGACACCACCGAGGGAAAAGAGAGAGAGAAAAAAAAAGAAAAAAAGAAAAAAAAAAGAAAATGGGGGGGGTAAGAAATATTGGAGGAAGTACGGGTTAAACACAGTGGGAGTGATATTTTTCTTTATGTGCTGTCGACACCAGTTTAGCTATAGCTAAATAATAAATATCGTTTTTTGACTGTTACGATTGGTTGCGTAGGAAAGCGAGCCGCCCTGGGCTCTCGTGAATTCCATGCGAGAACGATCTGAATTTATTTATAAAGAAGGATTCGCGCTGTTCGCGCTCTCGTGTGTGCTGAAAGCCGGATTGTAGAAGCACAACACTGATGCGCTCAAGAGAGTGACCGGGCAAGTTTATGTGTTTGGAAAATGGCAAATTAGGGAGGCCGGTAACATGTGCCCTGTGATTGTTGAAACGCAGGCGGAAAGCAGTTTCTGTTTGGCCAATATATTCCGAGCACGCTGTATTGCATTATCGATGCAATACAGCGTGCTCGGTCCTTGGACAGGGAAGTCACAATGCAGGCAGGGCAGAGCAACAGAGACGAAACGTTATGTCCAAATTTAGTTCTCACCTACTCCGCTGCTGCCCCTCGTGTAAACTCTATCTTAAGCCGCCTTTAATATACTTAGGCAGAGCAGTCGACTGTCCTCTGTCTTTCAAACCGCACCTAAGGTGGTTTACCGCAGAAGTAAAAACTTAAGAGACCTACTCGTTAGGGCAAAAACACAGATGTCTGAGCGCCACAAAGGGTGCAGACCATGCGGGAAACCTCGATGCAAAGTGTGCCCACACATGGTGACCACAAGTACGGCCGAAGCCTCTCATTCTGACTTTGTTTATGATATTAAGGATGATCTTAATTGTGATTCGAGCAACGTCATATATAGAATCCGATGTGAGGTTTGCAAAAAGGAATATATTGGCCGAACAGAAACTGCGTTCCGCCTGCGTTTCAACAATCACAGGGCACATGTTACCGGCCTCCCTAATTTGCCATTTTCCAAACACATAAACTTGCCCGGTCACTCTCTTGAGCGCATCAGTGTTGTGCTTCTACAATCCGGCTTTCAGCACACACGAGAGCGCGAACAGCGCGAATCCTTCTTTATAAATAAATTCAGATCGTTCTCGCATGGAATTCACGAGAGCCCAGGGCGTCTCGCTTTCCTACGCAACCAATCGTAACAGTCAAAAAACGATATTTATTATTTAGCTATAGCTAACTGGTGTCGACAGCACATAAAGAAAAATATCACTCCCACTGTGTTTTAACCCGTACTTCCTCCAATATTCTTACCCCCCCCCCCCATTTCTTTTTTTTTCTTTTTTTCTTTTTTTTCTCTCTCTCTTTTCCCTCGGTGGTGTCGCGCCCGACCTTAGCTGTTGTTCAAAAAGGCCAGAAACTACATGCGCTGAGCGCGTCCCCGAGGATACGCCTCAGTATCATATCATCACTATGATTTGACACGGGCCCGAACGTTCAATTTTCATCTGACTGTGCGCTATGCAGCGCTTTGTGGTGCACATCAAAACAGGATTGCGATACCTTTGCACAATATAGCTCGGAAAAGCACTCCCGCTTATCTGCCTCCGCAAACACGAACGGCAGATCCGGTCGGGGCGGGGGCAGAGGACGCAGTCGGGAGGGGCGGTTGCCGTATGTTCCTTTGTGCAGCGTATCTCGCTCCGGTATAGATGCACGCCATAGGGCGAGCGAATGTCGGATATGGAGAGCTGTTGTTTTCCCTCTTCATATCAGTACTCCTCTCTGAGTCGTGTTTTAGAGCTGCTTGAAAGCTGCTAAAAGAATGCGGGCAAAAGGAATACGCGAGAATTGTTTTCTATAGAGGGCGCCATTATTGCCTGACTGTCCGACAAGACCTCGAATGCATAGTGAGACCGAGATATCGAAACAGTACACTCTTTCTCGGTGATGGCGACGGGTTGCATCCGCCAGGAGTGCGTCACTTCCTGAAAACCTCCTCAAGTGGCACCGAGTGAAGCGCGCTTCGTTTATTACCGGAATAGGAGCACATTGGGCTTTCTCAGCGGACTCCCTCTTTCTTGACGCTGGTTAAGTTGACTTGAAGACTAAACCACTGTCCGGAGACCAAATGGTTGTAGCATTCCGGTAAGTGATACTGCTGTTGTTCTTGGAGGAGTATTTATAAGATCCTAACCTCCTCTGTTCGTGTTGTTGCTCCTAATAAAAGTACTGGTGTCGAGAACAGTGCACTTTGCGAGCTGGGGACGCGATGAATATATCTTAATGCATCTACCTTAAAAAACCATTTTAGTGTTTGCGTTTCCAGGAAGGGGTTCATAGCTATCTGCCAGGTCAGTCGGACATAGATAAAAGTCACGCGGCGAGAACTGGCGTATAGTTGCAGAGACTCTGCCGGCGGCTGTCAGCTGCAGGTAGTGCACGCAAGAAACTATGAATCGATTGTAGTCCACCGACTCTGTCAGCGATATTGGTGGGACCATGTTCAGACGTGACGGCTTTGTCCAGTTCAGTGGGGCTGGCTTGCTCACGCTGGGCAAAGAAAACCTTGAAATCCAAATGAGATGCTTTATTCGTGTTTGAAAATTGTGTCAGGACCTCGCTGAAGGGCCCACACTTGTAATAATCTTGACTTTCGGTAGCTATCTGTGAGTTGAATGCATGGACCCCGAGAAAAAATCGAGTTCCAGGACCACTAAAATGTAAAATGCTCCACAAGCATGCGTATATATATATATATATATATATATATATATATATATATATATATATATATATATATATATATATATATATATATATATGCTTCAAACAGAATTTGCTTTCAGTTAACCGCCGCGCATTAGTCGTTCGTCAGAACCTTAGCCGATGCTATCCAAGTGTGCGCAGTGTTTTCTCACCGATGGCTGCCCTTTCCCGAGAAAGATATCTCCGATAACGTGTTCTTAAGTGGCGGCAGTCTCGCTATGATCTCGACGCGGCTGTGCAGGGCTCGGCGACTGTTGCTGAGTTTGTCCGTTCATCTATCAGCAACATATCGGGCTCACCGCTTGCGCCGCATGACCTTTAGTTGTTTAAAGGTCGTCGCACTTTTGCACTTCTCTAGTTACCTGCCGCTCGTACGCCATGGAGTGCCAGTCGTGGCAAGTGTTGCGGGTTGGTGTAGTGGCACTGCGAGGAGTCGAATAGCGCCAGAAATGCTAATACAAATAAATACTAATTGTACACAGTCGCAACACCATTTAGTGTGGTTTCACGTGTCAAAACCAGCTATACTTGTGAGGCACTAATTGTAGCGGACGGCTACATAGTAATTTGTGCAACAGGGGGTTCTTCAAAGTGCATCGAAATCTATACTTACAAAATGCAATATATGCCGATAATAGGAATTTCCTATTCATTGCCACGTGCGGGAACAGAGTGTTCACCAGCAAGAGCGGTAAAGAAATGTATTTAGGGATGATGTATATACAGGGACCTCAGGACGACGGTTGTGTCCATAGAAAGGCCGATTCCCATACCATGTGTTGTTGCAGTAGCGGGCCACATGACCAATACGGCGGCAGTTGAAGCAGATGGGCCGGTTATCAGCAGTTCTCCACTCGGCTGGATTGCTGAGAGGCGGCGGGAACGTCCGGCCTTGGGTGTATGGAAGAGGAAAACGGCGATCGATGGGTCGGGAAGGAGCTGATGCCCACACAGAGTCCAGGCCCACATTCGAAAGTTCCTGGCGGACGATAGCATGTACGAGTGCTATCATCTGCGTGCTCGAATCACAGGCACGGGAGCACGTGGGAGCAGGTGGCATAGCCTCGAGTTCCCGTCGGACGATCTTGCGGCTCCCTGCACCAATCTGCTAATATGCAAGGACTGTGACGCTGTCGATGCCATCATCCAGGAGTGTAAGCGTTTTGAGGCCGCTAAAAGTCGACGTGTTGCCAATAAGTTCACTCGTCTTCCGAACACGGCAGCAAAATGGTCGTGCGAAGACTCACCTGCACCACAAGTGGCTCCGTTAACCGCCGTTTGGCGGTTAATCATCTGCTGTGCCTTTTAAAAGATGACCCACCTTCTTGGACTCTGCCATGTCATCGTCCGCTCTGCGGCACAGGACCAACACGTGCCTGAATATAGGACAGGTTCAGCGGTTAACGGAGCCATTTGTGGTGGAGGTGAGTCTTCGCACGACCATGTTGCTAGCCGTGCTCGGAAGACGAGTGAACGTATTGGCGACACGTCGGCTTTTAGCGGCCTCAAAACGCTTACACTCCTGGATGATGGCATCGACAGCGTCACAGTCCTTGCATATTAGCAGATTGAAAGCATCATCTGCTATGCCTTTTAAAAGATGGCCCACCTTCTCGGTCTCCGCCATGTCATCGTCCGCTCTGCGGCACAGGACCAACACGTCCTGAATATAGGACAGGTACGATACCGTCGATGTTTCCGCGCGGGATGCCAGTTCCTTCTTGGCCGCTGTATTTCTACTAGCGGACGTGCCGAATAGGGCACGCATCATATCCTTGCATGCATCCTAGCTGCCGATGTCGTCTTCGCGGTTCTCAAACCACACCTTTGCAGTGCCTCGCAAGTAGAATGAAATGTTCGCCAACATAATCGTCTCATCCCAACGATTACACTTGCTTGAACGTTCGTAGTACGGCAACCACTCTTCGATGTCCACGCTGTCGGTCCCACAGAACGTGCCTGGGTCTTTCGGGTGTGTGAGGACGACCGTTGACGCAGCCGGCGCAGTGGGAGCCTGCCCCTCTTCCGCCATTGTGGAACAAGCCAAACGCTGGCCGCTGCGGAGCTCCGTTGTATCGCGTCCTACCTAGCACCTCCACCAAAATGCCACGTGCAGGAACAGAGTGTTCACCAGCAAGAGCGGTAGAGAAATGTATTTAGGGATGATGTATATACAGCGAGCAGCCATTGGAGCCAAGATGGAAGACCAGCGCAGCAACAACAGCAGCACGAGCGGTTCCAGATCGTCTTCTTCGTCACTTTCCAGCCCGCACTGCCACGTGAAGGATGGCGTCCTTTCGCCGAGCAGGAATGCTTCGTAATAATATGAAACGTGTCCGTATCTGGTAGTGTTTGCCCAAATAGCGACGGAAGCATATATTGCTGTAAATGGCCAACGCGAAGAATGTCGCGTGAGACTGCGATGCATATTTGGCAAATACGGTCACGTACGAACACGTGCAATATAAAGGCACATTTGCGTATATGGCCATAGACGCATATCTGACTACATATGGCACATGTCCCCATGTGACCGCATTTGCCGAATACTCATCCGTCTTCGATGGCATTTCTCGTGTTGGCCGTTTATAGGCATGTGTGCTTCTATCACAACTTGGGCGAACACGACCACATACTTACAGGTACCATATACAGCAACATATGCCCAATTCATGATATCGCCATATATGGCATTTTTTAATGGTAAGCACACGGCAGATTTTTTTTTCATTGCCCTCCCATCTAAAGGGGACCACTGAGGCCAGGATTTGATCCCCTGGACCTCAAGCTTTGCGAGCAGGCACTTGGGTGCTAAGCTAGCATGGCGGGTCTAGAATTCTACACAGGACAATTTCGTAATTAATACACACGCTTTCGGCAACAGATCGCGGAGAGCGCTGAATATGCCTGCCGAGAAGCACTCCTATTACGTGCGAACGGAGAAGGCCGTACGAAGGAATGCCTGCGCAGCCCTCTCCAGAACGGCCATCATGGAACTTCTATACTGACTCTAGAGGAGACGCTGGCCAAAGGGCACGTGTGTTGAGACGGCGAGCCGTAATGGCACCGCACTATCGCTAGGGTGAGGTTTCCAGACGCTCAAACACTTGCTAGTGTAGGCGATGACTTCAAAATTAATCTCTCAGCTGGTCACGTGCTAACAGCCTTCAAGACGGAGCATAAAGGCTGCACTGAATCTCGTAGGCTTTGCGTGGTAAAGTATAAGAGTGGAATGGCGCTCTGCGGATGACAGTACTGAAAGCCGAAATGCGGTCTTTGAGGGATTTCGTTGCCAGCCACTAGATGTCACGTTGGAGAACACACAGTTGGTTGCAGCAGAAGCTGATGTCGAGGCTTAGGGTGCAGTTAAAGTGCCCTGCTAGTGAAAATATATTTTCGTACTGAACGCTATTTAACCATCACAAAGGCGCAGTGGTAACATCATGGTTCACGTCCATCGCGTGACAATCTAGTAACTGCACACGAGACTCGCTAAAAATAACAGTATTTGGACGCATAACAGCCCTAGCCTCATGCCACGCTCAGCCGAAAACGTTATTATTCTCACATTCCAAGGCGAGAGCGTGGCCGTCAAGTAATCGCTTATTCAGTTATAGAATACCTACATAGCAATAATGGGTTTAGGTGAGGTGGTTGTGGAAGAAAACATCCTTAGAAAGCAGAACAGCGCATTTACGAATTCGCAGTGATACATCAAAATCATGGCAATATTGATTGATTATTGATTATTGTTTATTTTTTTTAACATAATGCATGTCAAGGGATGGTACGGCTAAAGGCAGATTAACTGCCTGACAATGGCCCTACCACCCAAGCACTGTTCAACAGGGTTGTGACCATTATTAAGAATTTATACAATAGAAAGCGGAAGCTCTGCACGGAAATAAAGGAGAAAAAAAACATGACATAGCGCTATTAGCAAGGGATGACGACATACATACAAGATTAATACAATCGAGTTCTTTTTTAATCTAACAGGTCGTAAGGCACATGATGTTAGAGGTCTTACTCCTACTATGAAGGCACACAAGACAACAAATACGATTTGACAACACGCTTAAACAGGGATGTTGATACGACTTCATACACATTGCTCAGTACTTGCGGATGTTGGTTTAAGAAAGAAGGGATCATGTATTTAAATTGTTTAGTGCCGTATTTTGTTCTGCACAGTGGAACTTCGAAGTGGCTATGTCGTAAACTATATGGCCTGCGGTTAGTCAAGTACATGTGTGAAAAAATAGATTCATTTTGATGCATTTTTCTGTGTATGTATGTAGCAAGCTTGAGGTTATATAGCTGATCGACTTTTAATATCTCATTTTTTAAGAAAAACGGTGCTGTATGATCAAGGTTTTCTATGTGTCGAACCGCTTGTTTTTGAAGGACTGTCAGCCTACACAAATTTGTTTTGCTTGTAGTGCCCCAGACTAAGAGGCAGTAATATAGTTGAGAATGTATGAGTGTATAGTACAGCTGACGTTTCAGCCAAATCGGAACCAGATGCCGGATTTTATAAAACACTCGATTAGACCTGGAAATGCTAGTATGTAATTTGTTTATGTGATGAGTCCAGTTCAAATGTTCTTCGAACAATACTCCCAGAAACTTAAATACAGATACCCGTTCAATAGCGCAAGCATCAAAACGAAGGGAAATGTGAGCGCCATCGGGTTTATTCTTAGGCTTAAAAACAATGAATATAACTTTAAAGAATCTGTAAATATAGTTTAAACAACACATTTAGAAATATTGATCGCCAATAGTGACTTTTGGGGAGAAAGCAGAAATCATTGAACAACATAGCTCACAGTACACCTACGTATTCATATTAGCAGACTATTGGTTTTTCCTATTGCATTGTTGGAAAAGGGGTCAGTAAAATATCTTTTCCTGCTGTTATAGGGCAAAATCTTTGTCTTAAAGCTACGTTCAGTTGGAGCTGACGTTCGGCCTATGCGTATATACTTGTAATATAACGATAGCTTTCTGCAGCATTGCAGCAAATGATCTGTAAAATGTAGTATTTCGGATAAATTTATGAGCTGGTTCACAGAACGGTGAGTATCGCTTCTGGGAGTGGCACGGGTGCTTACGGTCATGTGCTGTACTTTTCTTCGCTCCTACAGGAGCACCATGAGGGAAGAGCCCAGGAGACCGGAGCAAATCCAGATCGTCCATACGGACGGCAACTTCGTGAGGCTTAACGAGTATGCCCTTCAGGAGCTCCTCTCTGACCCCAAGATCCGGGACAAGCCTGTGGCTGTTCTCTCTGTTGCCGGACCATTGCGCTCAGGAAAGTCATTATTACTGAGCTTCATGATTCGTTACCTGCGCAGTTTTCACAGCGAAAATTGGCTCGAAGATCAGGAAGCTCCACCGCAAGGGTTTCAATGGCGTGGCGGCTCTGAACGGCATACAGTGGGCATCGCTGTCTGGAGCGAGGTCTTTCTGGTTAGTCGGGAAATCCCGTGGTCGGTGTGCAAGTCCTGCTACGAAGCTTGACGCGTTTGCAGGTCAGGACATCGAGGGGCGAGGACATTGCCGTGCTGCTAATGGACACACAAGGAATGCATGACTGCAAATCCACAATCCACGAAACCGCCAATATCTTCGCCTTGAGTGCACTGACAAGCTCGGTACAGATCTACAATGTCTTGATGAGCATTCAAGAAAACGATCTACAGTGTTTAGATTTTTTCACTGGATATGGCCGCGTGGCAAAAGAGGTACGGACGTAAGAGTTGTGTGCGTTGCTGCGTGCTTATTGTTCTATTTTTTTTTGGCTGTAGCTAGGAGAAGGAAAGCCTTTCCAGAAGCTACAGTTTTTGGTGCGGGACTGGTATCACCCAAGCCACCGGGCATACGGATTCACTGGTGGTCGTGGCTTCCTGCAGGAACGCTTAGGGATACACAAAAGGCAGCACGAAGAGCTAAAAAATCTGAGACAGAACATACATTCTATTTTCGAGGAGGTCGACTGCTTTCTGATGCCGCACCCCGGTTTGAAGGTAGGTCATGATTTCTAGTTCATGCAAAGAGCCTCGCTAAAACGTCCTCCTCGTCGCCTTTCTCTATTCGCCTCTTGACGGTTGGTTGGTTGGTTGGTTGGTTGGTCCTTGGGCATCTTGGCGCAACCCACTCTGGGGTATCGGCCATGAACCGAAAAAGAGATTTGTGTGGGAGAGAACTCCTAATAAAATACAAAAAATTGCCTCTTGACGGTCGGTGGCACGGGTCCGTAGCAGTATCATCGTCCTCATTTCCGTGTTCTTTGTTCACAGCAGGGTGAAGTCATCTCCCAGTTGTTTCAAATTTTCCCTTTTGTGGACGAGTTGATTCCGCTTTATGCCTACGAACTTCTTAGTTTCGTCGCCTCGTCTGCTTTCCTTCGCTACTTTTGGTTGGTTTCTGGGGTATTGCGTCCCAAAACCAGATATTATTATGAGAGACGCCGTAGTGGAGGCTGCGGAAATTTTGACCACCTGGGCTTTAACGTGCACTTTTCCGGTGCAATTGTCCCCTTTGATGTGAATTTTTTTCTTTCTCACTCTCCACAGGCTCCCCATTGCGTGTGCTGCTTTATATTAATTGCCGCAACCATTTTCGCCACCCCAGTTTTTCTTTCCTTGTCCGTACTGCTCGCTTCTATCAGTTAACGTTGCGCCTACGTTCTTTCTTGCATTGTACACTGTGTGTTAGTGCAGGGGACGCAGTGTACAATGCTTTAAGCACTGCGGTATGTATCGGTCATGACAAGGGAGTGCCTACTGCACGTGCGGCACTTCATCGTTGTGCTTCAGAGAATCTTCTTTTCGTGAATGGGCTCCCCGTTTAATAACTCTCCTAGATATACACAATCTTGCAGGAGCTCTGTACTATAGTCGCTAATTTCAAATTATACATTAATACTTTCATGGCTTAGGTTATCTGCCGTTTCAGTAGTTCATAATGATGACTACTGTAAGCTCAAGCTGCCGAAGTATGCTCCGTCAGTTTTAATCCCCTGTCTTCCCTTGATAGTAGCTTAAACACTTGTTCTCAAAGTGTAGTGAATAAGTTTGGACAGGTTGTATCTGCTTTGTCTTGCCTGACCCATTCCTTCAACAAAATTTGTTTCCTCTTTTCCAGAGATGTATCGTGTATTTGTCTAATCTTTGTAGATGTTATTTATGGCTGGCTCGATGTATCGGTGTCTCTGTTCAGAAAAAAAGCCTTTAAAAATGACATTCTAATTTTTAGCACTTTTTCGTAGTCTATAAAACTCACGTAAATGGGTTGGTTATATTCACCAAACTTATCAATTATTGGACAGATAGCGTTCGTGTGCAATGTCCTCTTCTTAATTCACCTTGCTCTTATATTGGTTAAACTCGAGGATTTCCTTTTTCGGATAGTAAATTTCTTCGATGAATAGTTTGCGTATTACTGAAAGTAGGCTGATTGCTATATGATTATTTAATTATGATATGCCACCTTCTAAGTGCCTTAGGAACATGTGGCCGTTTTTCCACTTGGTTGGCACATTAGATGTCCTGAGACATCTCGTGGAAAGTGGTGCAAACTTTTGAAGCATGAGATGTCCTCCATTTTTAGTTAACTAGACAGTCACACCAAATTCACTGGCTGTTTTTCTGTGGAACATGCCTTGTATAAATTTGTAACCTCGTCACTGGTCACACCTGGAATGTCAGCTTTTTTTCCTTCACTTCTATTTGCATTATGGTTCAGTGGTGTATTTGGGAGCTGTACTGTTTAGAGTAGAAATATTCCGTCACTTCCGTAAAAGCACAAAGGCCTCATGCTCGATGCGGTGCTGCCTCTGCAAAATCACATAGACTTAAGTCTTCGTGCCACCAGTACGAATAAAACAACTGGCGCATGGCAAGCCTCCGGCGTTTTATGCTAAATCTCTCATGGCTCCTTTTAATGTCTATGCTTTACATTGTACAGCGTTGCTAGGTGCTTTATGTAGGATCTGTTGTGATTTTATTTTTACCTTGTGCTACAGGTTTACCAAGGTATTCCTGAAGTAGATAAATGAATTTGCCTTTATCCTTTTTGTATATATTGCAGCAATTGCTTTTGCTTTATAACTTCCTCTCAACATGATTCTAAATATTTGTGTTATGTTCTCCGCTGCTGTGCGCGGTTAGAGGCTTAAATCATAGTCTAGCACTCCCCGCTTTTTTGTCTCACACCTTCCGTCAGTTCATTGTACTAATGGGAATAAAAGCATAAATTTTATGATGTTACTCTTCCGAGTTGTCCCAGGATTGTTCCACCGTCCAGCACTTGTCGTAGCGTTTTTATTCTATTCTTGCAATTCTTCTGAACAGGTTGCTAGAGAACCGTCGTTCGACGGTCGGCTCAGAGACATACATGAAGATTTCAAGAAGCAGCTGCGAACGCTAATTCATTCGCTCCTAGCACCAGACAGCCTCGTAGTCAAAGAGGTGAACAGCAAGAAGATCACCTGCGAGCAACTGATTATATACGTAAAGGTGAGCCACCTTTCTCGCATTCGATAGGATGCTCTCCGTCTACGTTTCTTTAAGCGCAGAGCCTATTAGAGGACCGGGTTGTCGACGTCGCTTCTCACATACTCCCCACTACGGCGTCTCGCATAATCATGTCATGGTTCTTGGTCCTAAAACCTCCGAAATCAATCAGCGCAATAATCACACTCTTGGCCTGCATCCACTGCCGCATTATAATGCTGATGTGAAGGACAACGGAGATTCCAATAAACAAGAAAAGAAATAAAAACGAAAGAGAGCCTCTTAGTCTCTGTCCTGTCTCGGGTAACAGAGGAGGGAAAAGTGGACTCCCTGTTACCCCCGACCTATCGCACACACCCTTGTCCTTAGTGCACTGTTACATAGTACATCAAAAGAAGGGAACAAATAAACACAATTAAAGAGTAGACAAAGAAAAGATAAGCCATTGGAACAACATTTACAAAAATGACAGATCGCTAACGCAATTATTATTCCGTACCTTAGCGTGGGAGTAGGATAGCTTATATCTTACTCCAAGAACAATACAATAACAGAACATGCAGCCATCCTAACACAACACAAACATAACGTCATATATAAAGCGATAGGCAAACAACACATAAAATAACATTATATAAAAACACCGCCGATAAACGTGACCGCATCAGAACATGGGTACCGTACAGCTTAACCACAACATAACGAAAGTGCCACACAATGGCAAGACAGGAGAATAACTGCTTCGCATTTCTTAGAATGTTCACATTGGGTGGAAGTGTTTTACTGCTGGGTTTACTGCTGATTTTATCGCTGGATTTACCATTGGTTCTTTTTCTCAGACCTATGTGAATGCTCTCAACAGCAACACGCTTCCCAAGCCCATGTCGATTTACCAGGTAAGACAACGTGGCCTGGTTCGGGCACGCAATCACACAGACGCGATCGTTCCCAGGCAACTGCTGTGGCAAACAACCTGGCAGCAGTGATGGATGCCCTGAAGCTTTACTGCGACGAAATGAAGGTGATGAATAGCTACTTTACATTATGCCGAGCTGTTAACAAACGTTCATTTGCGCACACAGATCCACGGCAGACATAAGCTGCCAGAAGGAGAACTCCAGAACCGACACAACAGAGCACGTCAGAGGTCCCTCATGAAGTTCGACACTACACGCAAGATGGGCGATGCTGATTTACACGCGACTTATCGCACAAAGCTCACACAGGTGAGGCTCTTTGAATATTACATGTCCAACGCTGGCATGCGTATGTCAGGGTCACCATCAAATGCTCGAGCATGCGGCGCTCTTTTGAATGGGCGGTCTTTGGCTAGAAAAAGGCGTCACAAGACGATAAGTAATAAAGTAGTTGCAGAAGCAATCGGACAGTGAATCTGCATGCCTCCACTCCACCGTGGTTCTTTTGTGCAATCAGTGAAAAGATGAGAAAGAGCTTGCAGGTTACCTTCACCACTGACTTATGTGTCCTGATAGTACAAATTCTCAGCCAACTCGAACATAATCTTTAATAAGGAAAAAATGCGCAAAACTGAAACCGAAACCCAACCGAAACGCAATCTTTTCGTGATTCCGAATGAGTCAATCCGCCTTTGCGACAATGGGTGCTCACTTCTCCTTGTGGTAAGGTCGCGAAGCACTTTGGTGCGGAGGTAGATTTGGAGATGTGGCGTGCCAGCAGGCGGCAACCACTAGTCTCGAAGGCTATAGTATGGTACCCCTCACACTTCCACCACTTTCCTCGTTTTGCCTACGATGACCTGACAGACAAAATGTGCGAAATAGTTGTGGGAAGCCAGGTAGGTAGTTTGAGGCAGTCCGTGAAATTGATTTGTCAGAAATCTGTGCCTTATGAAGCCTTTAGCTTTGCATAAATAACTGGAGTGCCCCAGCGAAGGTAATTAACGAATTTGGCCGACATCTGTGGAGCTTTAAAAATCGCCGGAGTAGATCTTTAGGTCACCGGAAGGAAAGAGAAATTGATACTTTGAAGGAAAGTGTTTTCAGAGAAAGGAGAAGCTGTACTCGGGCTCGACTTAGATAGTCTACAGTCGTCCCATGCTGAGCTAAGCGTAAAGTATAAACTTTCATTGATCAAATTGATCCGTTTTTTTCTTGCTATTTTTGGAATGCCTTCCCCGATCAGCGACAAAATTATCGTTCGCTCATTTCGTGCGAAAAGACCGATCATGAATATTCCGATAAAATCGCTTCATTCTGGACGAAACATTTACATTTATTCATTGACGTCACCCCTGACGCACCTGCGTGATCACGTGATTCTGGGTACTGTGTGCGTTCAAGCTGGAATGCCAGACGATTTTTTTCGACCATGAGGCAATACCACTTTGAAAATAATAAAATCAGAAAGACAAGCTTCGATTCTCAATACTGAGTGCCAGTTCTCTAATCGAAATGGATAGGTCGGGTGTATCCACTTTTAGCACGGTAACCTTTACTTTATTTTACAGGTACACAAAAATGTGAAAATATGCTCCTTTACTGCACGATAATTTAACCTTTACTAAAGGAGCATACTTTCACGTATTTGTCTACTTCTAATATAAACTAAAGGTTACCGTGCTCGGAGTGTAGTGCGTACTTCCGAGGAGCAGTGCGTCTACAAAGAGTAAGCATGAGGACAAATGCGAGAACATGTTCGGAAGAGCTGCAAGTACGCTAAACAATCTCGCTCCTCGTCGAACGTCACACACTGCAATTGCTGATCTCGAGATTCTTTTTTATTGTAGCAAGGTCGCGAGATCGAATCTCGCCCATGGCGGCCACGTTCGAGAAGGGCGTAGTGGAAGCAACATCCGTGTATTTAGGTTTAGCTGCACGCTAAAAAACGCCAGGTGGTTATAATTATTCCGCAGCCCGGCATTGCATTACGGCACGTGTATTATAGTCATGTCGTGGTTATCGCACTGAAAACACCAGCCATAATTCATTAATTACTGTTTAGTAAACGCTATTGGTGCCACTAACCCTAAAGATTATCTCGAGTTGGCCGGGTATCTGGATGCCCATATGTATTACCTACACTGTTCTGCATAGTTGTTTTTGAAAAACTATAAATAGACGTAGGAGGCATGGAATTAACCCAGGCAGAAACATATCTAAACAAAGAATTAATAGCCGGTATCTGAAAGAATATCCTGTATTGATCTCTTAGGTGGTGTTTGCCAATGTAACGTGTTTTTGCCAACGGTGAAGCTGGGGTCTGTCTAGAGGGACAAGAACAGTGCATTTTATTGCCATAGATTTTATCAGACTAACATTTCCGAAATGAGCCTTCAGATGTAGTTTGTCGCTCACAGTGCGTGCTCCTTAGTCGTTATCATTAGTCTCAGCGCTAACAATTTGCACCCTGAGGCAGCACTGACCTCTACATTATGGTTACTTGTTTTGGCAACTGTAGTGACATACGGATTCTGGTGTCGAAGTGTGGTTAAAAATTCCCATAGTGACTGTCACCAAAGTTTGCCGCATAAGGCACAGGAACGACCGCATCTTCAGCTGTGTGGAGTGCGAGCATCGGCGTCAGCGGTAGCGTAAGTTGTGAAGGCAGGGCGAATATCACCCTTGTGTCCACACCCACGCGCACAGTTAACGCCAGACGGAGTCACTTGCACGACTTTTCGCAGTTGATAGGCGTGCTTACACACGTGCAAACACGAACACACGCAATAACGTAAGAGAGAAGGGGTGGTCGGTGAAGCGCGATGCATTATTAGATGCAGCCAGTGTAATCAGTCAAAGGCGAGGAATACATGGAGCTACATTACACATATTTAACTGTTGATAAATGTTCAAATTTCAGCTTATCGAATTTTCTGTGTGTTTTTTACATGTACGCTCACTCCTGCCAAAGCCCTAACGGGCTGCAGTATGTATAAATAAAAAAAACTGAGAGTTTTGTGAATACAGTCCCTGCAGACGCGCGACATGCGTAGGTGAAAGAAAGCAACACGAAAGCATTGCGTACCACACGTTGGCAAAGGCGGGTGACTGCGATTGTACAGAACGCTCGAGTGGTACTGTGTATAATTACGTCTCAGTCTTCTTTCGCAGAGACGCCCACTGTACGCAATTTAAATCGAAAAAGCTATGTGCGCGGACTCAACGCGAATACCACTCACTATGGCTGCCGTTTCTGCTCGCAGGAAATTGACAACTGGTTTGACAAGAATGCCATTGACATAATAGAGTCGAATTTCGTGGACCGGTGTTTGGACAAGTGCTTTGACAGGCGTCTGCACGTGAGCTTGGCGGCACAGATGGGCGTCGCCAGTAGCCTGGCTATCGCAGCACTCGCTCTCGGTGTGTTGTCTGTGCCCATCGGTGCAGCTGTCTGCACAAGTCTGTCCATCGCGTTGCTGACAAGCTCTGGGCACACCGCTGTCAGAAAGTGCAAGAGCGATAACCATGTGGGCAGAAGGGCATCATCTTCACAGGTTAGTTGGCGGGATGGCTGGGAAGCCAACCCACCATGTATAATTTGCTCATATTTGCTCGTACATCACCTGTCTTGGAGCCTACTGTTGAGCACAAGAGGTGCAGGACACATTCTGTAAATTAGATATGCTCAGCAGAAGAGTAATAATATGCCATGGCTTATGGGGCAAAAGCTCCGAAGCCGTTAACATTACCAGGTGAAACGCATGTGCCCTTCAACTAAATTCTTTATTTCAAAACAAGTTTGGCGGTGAAGAGGGCTGGAAGGCTGACTGGTTGATTTCTGGGGTTCTACGTCCCAAAACGACCACTGATTATGAGAGACGCTGTAGTGGAGGGCTCCGGAAATTTCGACCACGTGGGGTTGACAGTAACATCGCAGTGGACGGGCCTCAGCATTTCCCCTCCGTCGCCCCGCCACGGTGGTCTAATGGCTATGGTACTCGGCTGCTCATCCGAGGGTCGCGGGATCGAATCCCGGCTGCGGCGGCTGCATTTCGATGGAGGCGAAATGTTGAGGGCCGTGTGCTGTGCGATGTCAGTGCACGTTAAAGAACCCCAGGTGGTCAAAATTTCTGGAGCCCTCCACTACAGCGTCTCTCATAATCAGAGCTGGTTTTGGGACGTTAAACACCACATAACAACATTTCGCCTCCATCGAAACGCAGCTGCCGTGGCCGGGATTCGATGTGATCCTCGGATCAGCAGCCAAGTACCATAGGCAGTATACCACCGTGGTAGGCCGAGTGAAACACATCCATGACAAACCCTTCAGGGTACTATTTGCGAAGATTTCCCAGTGCCAGAACTCGAAAATCCTAAGAACATTACACCAGAGATAATTTTGCTCATACAGTACACTCAAAGCTCTAGCTTTAAGTTTGTAACGCACGTTGCTACTGCACGCTTCTGCCGTCACGTGCGAAAGCGTGGTTTCGGGTCTAGCTGGCCTGGCTTGGCTCGGCTATGGCCAGAGTGGCAGTGCCGGAGCCCGGCCATTCATGAAGTAGGCGCGGACATGCGAAAGAACGCCTTACAAATACAATATCGGCCTGGCAAACAATGCCAGCTCGTCGCACCGTCTTTTTATTTCGAAAAGTAATTGAACAGGTAAAAGTGTGGGTGGTTAATCACAGCTACGCTCCCTCCTGCGAAAGCGGAACGATGTCCGGAAGCGAGGCGGATTATCGGCATCGCGATCACTTTTCAACGTTGCTAGAGTGCGCACTCTGCCTTTTTTAGAGGCTTCTCAGATCGAAAAATTCCGCGTGCGAAATATCCACGCGCTTTTGAAAGTAACCGCTGCAGGTGAAAACAGTACAGGGGGCGAGCTTTCCATTGCGCCATAAAAAGAAGGGTCCTTAAAAATCGGTTGTCAGTCCCTTTAAATTAGGCCTCCGACCCTCACCGTAATCGAAATGACCTTCCTGGTATGTCAAGTTACAAGAGAAGCTGATGCGTACACCACAGTGGATGCGTACACCAAGCTGATGCGTACACCACAGTGGATGTCTATTTTCTTTTGGTCTCGGCATAACCAAATAAAATGTTTTGTACGCTCCAAGGGGCCGAGTGGAAAGCCTAGAAGAAGGCAATCGCTGAGGATGCCCTTCTTCACTTCGACAGGTGTGCTTAATCCGTCTGAAACGCTAAGGTGCCCTTGCTCATGTAATGCAGTCAGCATACAGGGCATCAATAATAAGTGCAAGACGAATATTCCAATGGTATTCGTGACCCATGTACTGAATCTCACACCGATGCCTTGAGAAATTCAGAGGGGTGGTTATTTTAGATGCGAAGCAGCTTACGGCGGAGTTGAATCCGGTGGTGGTGTGCGGCGTGACCACCCTTACTGCGCATGCGCAAACCCTCTCCACACACCTCCTCTCCGAACGGCATGCGTTGACTATGGAAACGCTCTTTCTTCGATGAACGCTTTACTAGCTCGCAGGGAACGAGAACGCGCCCTCGCCCGCCTAGTCAAACCGATGCCAACGCGGTGTGCACAACCCGTGCTGCTTCGCATCGCCTCATGTTCCCCTTTAGCGGGAGATGGTTTAATTTTTTTCCAACGGTACACCTTCGATGACTCTGCTGCAGAATAAACGCATTCTAACGGTATCCAGGAGGTACATTCGGCAAGAAAATTCTTAAGCCTTAGGAATATACATTGAATGTTCCATCGATAGTTTACTCTGGATGCTACAGTGCACTTAACAAAATTGCCAGCATGAACGACCTGCCATTATTTTCCGTTAACCTTAACTACTTGCACAGCCAGCACCCGTTTGAGTTTTCTAGTGCTCCGAATAGGTGCGATCTTCCATATTCAATCTTTGACTCTTTGTAAGCTTCATGATCGTCAGCGCAATTATATTTTCTTTCCAAGCTAAGCTTCTATTTCCTCACAAGTATAGCTATTGTAGGTGCTGTACGAGAAAACAATCGTGATCGTGAAAGCAATGCACGCGCAGCTCTTTCTTGCTTTGCGCTTCGAGTGTTCGAGCTCAAGGCGCGCTCCTGTGACACGCCGACGATCTTTCAGTGCACGCTCAGCAAGCGATGATGCCACATATGTCTGATCCATGTGAACCCCTGTGGTTATCTACAAAAGAAATGACGAATGGAACAAAAACAAAGTAGCAAGCGAAGACGGACGGAGCGGTTAAAAGTAGGAGAGAATTGAATTAAGGGTGAGAAAGACTAAAAGGAAGACAGCAGGAAGAACATGAAGCAAGGAAGAAACGGACAGATGAAATAACGAACCGAGAAAGAGAAATAAGGAAGGGAAAAGGCACGCAGACGTGATGCTCCGCTAGTCTCCAGTCTCCCGGAAGGATAAAGGCTCCTCGGTTTTTTTGCTGGAATAGTTACTGAATGCGTCACGTGAGTGCTTGCCCTTAAACGGTGCAGCGTTAATTTTCAATTGCGACCGTTCTTTCATTACATGAGGACGGGCTGTTTCTGACGTGTTATTTTATTATGGATTTTTCGTGTCCTCTTTTCCTTTCTCGGCAGTTTTTGTCTGCAATATTGAATATGCCATATAAACAAACAACTACGATTTATCGCTTGCAGGAGTTGGACAGTTCAAGGGTGATGAGTGCCATGGCTGCCGCCAAAAAGTTGTATGAGAAAAAAATGCAGGAGGTAAGTACCTGACTGAGTATATCGCGTCGCTGCTTTAATTGTTCTATTACTTTGTGTAATCTACAATCTGAAAATTACAGTTGTAGAGCAGAATAATGTCTCTAGCATTTAATTTATTCGCCCTACTCGATTATTATTTCGCATTGAACCACAACCATACGATTTTGATGAGATACAAGTTAGTAGTCTGGCTGCCTTCCCCATCCCAGATTTTTTGCCAGTCAACTAAACGAGGCCCCGGAAGAACTAAGTACCAATGGGAAAATAAATACAGGGAAATGAATTACACTCTTGTTGGCAGAAAATTTATATCAGGAAGGAGAATTAAAGAACGTACGGAATCGCATTACCTGCATTTCCGTACTCCAGCACGCAAACACAAGCAAACAAACAATAAATGAAGTACCTATTTGCAACTTAATTAGTGATTTTACACCATACAATCGAAAGCGTGATTTACAAGTGTAGCTTTAAATGCATGGTAGATTTATTATATGTTGCGGTCCTTTTCTACACGCCGCGTGAATGTCCTTTCATACTAGTGTGTAGCAAAAGAAAACAAAAGTTGAGCGTATTATGGAGGATTGAAGCAGCTCGAAACTGCTGAATCGCTCAATTTGCTGCTGCTGCTGCCGCCGCCGCCGAGCCACCGCCGCTGCCGTCTGCTGTTGTTGTTGTTGTTGTTGTCCAAAAATATGTTACATACGTTGTTTCGTTCTTAAAATTTCAGTGTCACAGCAGCAGCAGCTGCCGCTGCTTTCGCGACACTGAAATTTTAAGAACGGAACAACGTATGTAACATATTTTTGGACAACAGGGCGGCTCTCGACCAATCTTGGGGTTTCGGTGGGTTCGCGAATGACATCTAGATCATGGGATCAATACGGTATCCATAATTTCCTAAAAGGCCGGGCCACATGCTTCTTAGTAGTTTCAACGATTAATAACATAACCCTAAGCAATTCTAACGTTTCTTCCCGTCGAAGTTTTCTCATCGGTGATGACTGTTCGTAGCTATTCGAAAGGTATCGGGTATTTCAAATATCCTCAATTTGATTCGAGTATCTGATCCGATTGAAGGCTATTCGATTCGGTATTCAAAATTTTCTACTATTGTAACACCGCTAACATTAAGCATGCGCCTAATGGTTCTAAGTACACAATAATGGGGACGCAATTCGCAGTTTACTTTGAGCCTTAAAATATTTGAAATAAGCCATGACAAGACACCTGGGTACACTGAGGTCCGTGTAGATATGAGGCAGTGCACACTTGACAAGACACCTATCAAGCCGGTATCGCCAGTTCCAGGCCGTGAAAAATCGTCCAATAAGGGAACTGTCGGTAGCCTCACACAAGAGATATTGAGATACAGAACAAATGCAAATAAAAAAAAGGTTTATATTACGAAAACTACCGATGCAGCACGCTTCCCATGGAGTGGGTGACACGAAACTTGGCAGAGTGATTGTCTTCACGACGTAGAACTGCCTAGATCTTTTCGCTCATCAACAAGAAGAATAGCTCTCTAGATGTGAAGAATTTTTTTTGTAGTTCCCTGTGCTCAGTTTCAGTATGTTTCCCTGTGCTATCCCTGTGCTTGGTTTCCCTGTGCTTAGTTCCCTGTGCTTATTTTCAGTATGTTTCATTTTCGGGGCAATGCCATGGTTAAATGACTCTACGTGAATGACGTCTAGGTATGTGGAGAAGACAAGCCGTACATGAGTCCCGAGGAACTGCAAGGTCACCATCACAGCGAGCGGCGGCGAGCTCTGGAAAAACTTGCGCGCATTTGCGAAGCCAATGACACGCAGCTGACGGAGAACATCATCACTAAACTCAAGCAGGTAACAAAAAGAATCCTGCAGCTAGTAGTTTCTGAGGAATCCAGCAAAGTCACGTAGCTTTTACCAGATGCTAAACTACGATCCACCTGTTTGTGGCACAGAGAGGCAAGGGAACCCATAGGACGCATCAGAATTAAGTGCTTCCTTGTGAACAAAAATATCTCGGCTCAGTGGTCCAAACACATGTCCTGAACCCTATCCGAGATGCTCGCTCTAGCGTTTGAGCTAACTAGGAGGCCAGAAAATGTTGCGCGATGGCGAATTGATTGACATCTCGAAGCTTGGGCTCTGTAAACTCTCGAAATGGGCTCTGTAAAATTCCCCCAAGGTGGAGTAACGATTGCAAAAAGCTAAATCAGATCTACGCCTCTGTGCCACTGACAGGTGTATGCTAATTTGGGCTTTCTTAAAGCCCCTTTGTTTGAGTCCTTATGACCATTTCCGCCACCGGCATCATCATTCCCAACGTAAAGACATGCCTTGTATGTACATTAGAGGTTGCCCCGCCACGGTGGTCTAGTGGCTAAGGTACCTGGCTGCTGAGCCGAGGGTCGCGGGATCGAATCCCGGCCGCGGCGGCTGCATTTCGAAGGAGACGAAATTTTGAGGCCCGTGTGCTGCGCGATGTCAGTGCACGTTAAGGAACCCCAGGTGGTCGAAATTTCCGGAGCCCTCCACTACGGCGTCTCTCAGAATCAGAACTGGTTTTGGGACGTAAAACCCCACAAAACAACAACATTAGAGGTTAGGCGGGAAAACGAGGAATAGGTGGCCAAGGCTAGCGTAATCATCGCTTCACTCCGCCATGTTTTCATGAACTTTGAGGAGTGGCTGTTTATTCCTAGTAAAGTTGTGAAATTGTAAACGTGTCCTTTCAGCGTGAGGAGGCATAGATTACATAACTTTTTTCTTGTAGTGTGCTTGGTCGGTTTGGCATCGAGCGTGCAAATAAAAGGGGAAACTGCAACATCTCTCTAGCATGGCAAGAAAATGGTCCCCTCCGTGCCTACCGTAAATACTACCGTTGTGATGGTCGTTTTAGTGTATTAGGGTAATGACCGGCTATGCTAGTTTAAGTAGGGTGTGCCTGTTTCAAAGCATTGCTGGCGTTGTCGCTGGCTTTCTCTCTTGCATAAAAAAAAACAGAGATGCAGGACGCTTAATCATCGCCTTTAGGAGCGAAACGCTTTAGCGCCACTGAGCTCCGTTCGCTCCGCCTCCTCATGACGTTCATCGACATAAGCGTCTTCTCTTGAAAGGCTGGAAAGGCGTAGCAGAATCTCATTTTCTCGCACGTTCAAATTTCATTTCGATCTATCATGTGTGTAGGTTTTAGTTAAGCCTTAGTGTACAATTTTTCTGACAGATTTTTCTTTTTCAAAAATATAATCCTGTGAAATAGCTGCCTCCACAGCTGCTTCCTATTCCCTTCCACTCCTTGTTCTTTTTGCTTTCCCCCGCTCCCAAGGATCGTGACCTGCATAAGAAAGCCTTACTTTCATTATCACAACCACAATTATTGTTTGTTATTATTGTGAAGTTCGTGAAATAGAGGACAGCTTGCCCGACCCGGTATTATTTTTTCTTCCAGGAAATTGACATAGCGTTCCAGAATTTCGCCAACGTCAACCGGAGCAAGGGTAGGCTCCTTGGGCGGTGTGGGTCATGGGGAAGAGGAAATACAGGCGATGAGGTTTCTTGCCGATTCAATGAGGAATAAACCAACATCGTGAACACCTCCTCATTCCCTACCCTGCCCAATTTATTTGTCAGCGCCTTGCAATAGTGCCCTGCCAGTTCCTTGCAACGTAAAGCAGGCATTCTTGTTCAGTGCTAAAACTACCGCAGTTGCATCAAATTTAGTAATGCTTCTCTGGTCAATAAGAAAATCGGTCACATTCTACCTCACAGTGCATGATAGGGCCCCTCCTGCCCTAACTGTCACCACCACCGCCACCACTACCACCATCATCATAATAATCATAAATAGCAGCAGCAACAACATGTACATTACCACCGCAGGTCACAGACGTCAACTTTATTACTCCTCTTTTCCCCGCCATGGTGGCCTAGTGCTTATGGCACTCGGCTGCTGATCTGAAGGTCGCGGGATCGAATCCTAACCGTGGCGGCTGCATTTCCATGGAGGCGAAATGTTGATTGATTGATTGATTGATTGATTGATTGATTGCGTTTCGGTTGGGAAAGGACGCTAATTTCTGCAGCCCATGTAGGGGGCACGGCTAAACGTCCGTGGGGGTGGGGGAAAGGGAGTGAAAGAGATAGGAGAGAAAGGCCGTAGTGGAGGGCTCCGGAAATTTAGACCACCTGGGGTTCTTTAACGTGCACTGACAACGCACAGTACACGGGCCTCTGGCATTTTCGCCTCCGTCGAAAATGCGACCGCCGCGGCCGGGATCGAACCCGCGTATTTGGGTGGCAGCCGAATACCGTAACCACTACACCACCGCGGCGGACCCAAAACAAATGTTGAGACCCGTGTGGTGTGCGATGTCAGTGCACGTTAAAGAACCCCAGGTGGTCTAAACTTCGGGAGACCTCCACTACGGCGTCTCTCATAATCAGAGCTGGTTTTGGGACGTTAAACCTCCCAAATCAATCAATATTACTCCTGTTTACCCAGTACTAGCAGGGTGCGGCCGTGATACCCCAAATACCTAACCTCATTTGCCTAGCTACCTCGCTGCCACTCTCTGTCCCGCTTGCCTTCTATAGGAATCTAGTACTGTACTCTTAATGACTATCGGTTATGTTGATTTTTATTACGTGTAGTGCTCTATCCTGTTGTGTCATGTTGGTTCGCATCAAGATGTCACAATATCCTTGTCGAATAGATACCCGTGAACGCAATTCTAATCGACCGCCTTTCTATGAATGAAGATGCGTTCAGCGTAGAGGCCCCGTTTGCACAACCTGCATATTGCGAGAACCATACGACTGCGTTGTACCAACGATTGTTGCACAACTTGCTGTTGCCGAGAGAAAGAGAAAATGCGAGAGAGGCATAGCGAGAAAAAGAAAGAAATAAGAAGGAGATAACGAAAGAAGGACAGAGAGAGAGAGAGAGAGAAGGAAAAAGGAACAGAGCTAGAGAAAGGCAAAGGCGGACAGAGACAGAGAGGGAATAAAGATGCGGCTGATCCCTCTGTGAAAGGAATCAGTATAACACGAAAGTAAAATCTCTCTTCACATAAGCAGTTGAGTTTTTATTGTTACATCGAGGTGAGCTTGTCCACTGCTATCGGTGTTTCACTGGAACGGCACCATTTGTCGTGGATGAACCCACGTTCACACGCCGCCTTCATAACACCAAGGGTCAACCCTTTGTGGTAACTGAAGTAGTTTGCTTAATAACAGCACAGTCTATACTAAATGGCGCGCAAAAAAGGTATCAGTCATAATTGCGTGCACGACATTAACCCGTCAACGTCGCTGCTGTGCTCTGGCGCCTAAGGAACAATTTTGCTGTTGCCATCACGCTCGAAGAGCGGTTGGCCGCCGGGAAAAACGCCACCCACGAAGAAACGGGACCGGTGCCGTACCACTGCGCTATCGGCACATACACGCTCGAAGCTGTACGAACGCGGCTATGCATGCGGCTCTGCACGCGTTTATCCAGGCGGATTTTGGAACGCGCCTGGAATGGTGCCGCAGCCCAGGAGAGGCGAAGTAAAGCTGCAGTGATGCCTCTCCTGGATCGCGGCACCGTTCCAGGCAATATGCGCCAGGATGCGCGCGTGCTGAGCCTGACGAGGCAACCAGGTGCGTTCGTATAGCACCGTCCATGTGCGGCCTTAGCGCAGTGGTAGCGCACCGGGCAACTTTCGTCTCGGCCGTGAGCGTCAACATGATACAGCGCGAATGAAAGCTCCGGACCCATTTGGCGCAAGATATGTGTACATAACCGTGTTCCACAGCGTTCATTTAAATAAAGCGTAAGTCTGGTGATTTTCAGTTTCCACAGACCTCAGTGAAATCTTCAGTATATGATTTCCTCGGCACTGTAATATTGCATGCCAAACCAAGCAGTTGCAAGTCGTTTAGTTTTTCTGAAACTATATCTTAAAAACATTTTGGCAGGATATCCATGCGGGCCACCCAGTGTGTTTGACGTCTTTAACTTCAACACTGCCTGCCCGATATATGGGCAGTGAAGAGCAAGACGATCATACATCAGCGCTCAACTCGTCGCTATCATGTTGGGAAAGCTATGTCGTCTAATGTCATACAACGACATCGCCACTATAAGATTTCGTGCACGAGCTCCATATTTATGATGGCGTGGAGGCTGTGGCGTTACCGTAGACTCTACACCAAGCCTCTGCCCGTTTCGGTTTCTATTTGAACACATCGTTGATTCGCTGAAGATAAGGCATGCGAAACACGGACATAAGGGAAGAAGAGTGGACAACACGAACGCCGACTAACAACTGTTCGGTTATTCAAAATTATCGACGAGTTTCTGAGCAAATTGAACCACCCTGCCAGCTTCTGGACTATCAGTGACGTTGGAGAGCAGCGATATCAGAATATGGTGAAAGAACCGCCGGGGTTCGCCTTTAAGGATACACACTCCACTGGTTTTTACGTTAATAAATGAAAAAGATCAGATCGTTAGAAATGGTGTCGCAGAGACACAACGCGTTAAAGGCAACTACGCAGAAGGCTGGGCTTTTTAGCGGGCTTTAGGTGAACAGTAATAAAGGGTCCCAGCAGATGACGCGAGAGCAAGGCGAACGCGGGAAATTTGATTTCAGCAAAACCTAACCTCCGTTGCATCTATCGTGGGAGGAGGGAGAGGGGAAGGGAAGAGCGTGGGGGTGGGAGGGGTCGAGGAGAGGTTATTGCGTATTAGGGGCGGCAGAATACTACCCTCTTTTGAGGCCATTGGCAGCGAAGCAAGCGGATATGGGCCCATTTTTTCGTGTTTGGTAGCACAAGGAAGACTATCGTCTTTAATAAACTTTCTTGGTGAGAGAGAGGGAACACTTTATTTCCTTCAGTTATGGAAGTAGATTCCGCCAGGTCGAGTCTGCTAGCTACCTCCTTTGCTCTCTGTATTGCCTCGAGTATGGCTCAGGATTATATGTACATAAACACCCAATATAGTGGACGGGGGTACGACCTCCTTCGTAGCTCAACGGTAGAGCATCGGACGCTCTATCCAAAGGTCGTGAGTTCGGTTGCCACCGAAGGCAGCGTTGTCTTTTCATCCACTTTATTTCCATTCTACTTACTCCATAACCACAATAATACAATTAAGAGCTCCAATAACACTCCATGTGGTTTCCTAGGCTTCACTGTTCGTTGATCAAGAGTGTGTATATATATATATATATATAATCAAAGGGTCACGTTGAAAAACATAACATTTATTACGACGTTCCGGCCACGAGACCGGCCTTTTTCAAGCTTCGAATGCAAATGTATTCGAAGCTTGAAAAAGGCAGGTCTCGCGGCCGAAACGTCGTAATAAATGTTATGTTTTTTTCAACGTAACCCTTTGATTATATAACTGAGCTGCTGCCAAGGGTTTATCGTTGAAGTATATATATAGTTACAGATGAATTCCTAGCAGCAGGTAAATTATATGATAAAAACAAGAAGAAAACGATCATGTTGATTATGTGTAAGAAAACAAAAAACACACTTCTGTTACGACGTTCCGGCTGCCAGACCGGACGTCCTGATTATATTGTAACGCGCACACTTCACACTCTAGCAAAATATACAAGAAGGACTGCTGTGTCGGCAAGCATATTTTCTTTCGCCAGCGCTTCCTGAGCGTGTTGCGTGTGTCCCACTAGCAGCCACAATGTTCCGTAACAATATACACATGTGCGTATGAAGTGTTCGGGTGCGCACAAAGGGTATTGGCGATAATGTGTTGGTGCGGTGTGCGTATAGTGCATTATTTCCTCCTCTGTCAAGGAGGAACAGTGCTTGACGGATTTCCCGGCGTCGCCGAAGAGTTGCCCGCGCATGGCACGTCGCAAGGCCTATTATCAATATCCCACGACAGGAAGTGGAAGGAAGTGGAGATGGCAAAGGCCGCATGTGAGCAATCGGGGGCCATGTCATCTACGGCAGAGCAGTCGGCGTCTGAGAGCCGAGGAAGTTTATAAAGGGGTTCGTACTTTCGTAAAAAGCCAATTTTTGCGCGCCTTTCTACTGATGTGGTCCGTATCGTAACAGTTTGAACGGAGGGTGTGAACAAATAGAGTAACCGTCACTTTGCTTGAGCCACGTTCAGGCGTCCGTGATGGATCCGCGGACGTGCGAAGGAGATATGTTCTCCTGACGCTTCGTATGACTAGAGCGTGCCTGTAAGCACATCGCTGTCAGGATTTGAGTACTAGCCTAGGCAGCCTATGTTTCCGTGTTGAGTGCTGTTGGGATAACTGTGCATAGCTCATGAACATCTAGGCCCCGTATCGTCCAATCAACAGGCACTTGGAGAAAACATACCAGGAGGTCTTCAAACTGAAGAGACCACGTCCTGGTAAGTTTAAAGTTTCGATTTTCGTATTTCCGTTGCAGTTAGCATACAAGTTGTAAGTGGCCGCGTCTTCTGCCTGGAGATGCACTAAGAAGTGTTTCATACTACTTTGTTTGGAGAGCTTTCCTGTGGGTGATCCGAAAATAACCGATGGTGCGAGTCTTCGATGCCGTGGCCGAGGTTTTTCCGGGGAGATTTTTCTGAACAAGTTCTTCTGTGCAGTGGCTGAGGTTTCTGAAGGTGATTGCTCAACATTTCTTTATCGTCAATTAGTAGCAGCTGTTTCATTATGCATCGTAAATACTTCTATAACTGTAAAAATGGCCTTACTTCTAGTGACAAAAATTAACGGCACGGCCATTCGGTGCTCACGTCCTTCAAACTACTATGACTTCTGACTCATTGTTTCGAAATGCTTTCTACATTCAGTGGCAGTTGCCAGGTTGTTTGTTCCTTATTTACTTTGTGTCTTTATTTTTCGTATTTATCCTCAAATAATAATAATAATAATAATAATAATAATAATAATAATAATAATAATAATAGCTGTCGTTAGTTTCTCGATGAACAATCATATCTTCATATACCTTTTGAATAATAGACAAGTCAGTTTCACCTTGTTCTCGCGTTTTGTTCAGTAAATCCTCAAGACCTAGCTTATCCGCATATCCTTCAAGGGCAGGAGGCAAGAGCTTCAGAAAACGGCTCTATAGTAAGAATTGCAATCGAATTAGAACCGCACAGGAGTGCGATTATAATCCCCCATAACATAAGCAACGACAGAAGGGTGCACGGTCAAAGGAACCCGTTAATACAGACACTACTCGTAGTGTCTATATTAAAGGGAGGTACGAGGCGAAACGAAGCAGATGGCTTCATTTGCATTTTTTTTCTGAAGTGCAGTACTACTGGAATGAGGAGCGATCACCCTAAATGGCAAAACGCCTTAGTCCCCATCGGATAAGGGCCCTCATCGAAAACAGTGCTTTAAACTTTGAGCAACAGCTAATAAAGGGGCCGTGCAAGTATTTTTGAACATAGCGAGAAGAAGGTGGCGACCATGGTGGCTCCTCTGAAGTTGTGAGCCAAATGTTATTGCAGTATGCGCTCCAAGGAATACGCAGTTTGGTTTTAAACACAGTTGGAAAGCGGACGCTCTTCTTTGAACAAATGACATCGTGGGGGGCACTGACTACGTTGCTTTACATTTTTGTTTCGTCGCCGATTAAAGGAGATGGGCACATTTTCTTCACTACTTTAATTAAAGACTATTAAGTAAAGCATACCAGATCATGTAGTAAGGTAATGTTATCTTTGCCTCAAGCGACGCATTGGGTAGCCCCAGTGACGTCATACCCTGAAAGAACGTCATGGGCTTCCCATCTGCCTTTGAAAGCAAATTGCGAACTTCCTTGTGCGGGAAGTGCAACAATATTTGGATCACGTACACAGGGGAACCTCTAGGAATGATCAGCGCAGTTTCTGATTTTTCTCACAAAGTGTTGCAGTGCTCCTTTAAGTATTTCTGTAGCATCGCCTCCTGATGGCCAGAGGAATCTTTCGGGCCCGCGTTTTAGTTCTCATTCTTGCAGTTCAGCTGAGCGTTTTGCTATGCAATTTGGCTCTTTAAAGGTGGCGTGCAGAATATCGAAAAAAAAATTGATGCGAAGGTCACGTCGGAATACGTACCACTTTAGCATGTGCGAGGGCGCATATGACATTTGTCTTCGAATGAACTGTATAACAGGTATAGTATACAAAAAGTGTTAACATCTCGCTTTATATTGAAATATATAAGGCGAAAATACAGGTGTAAACATTCGTCATAATGCGAACATTGTTTCGAAGGCCTAAGATGAAACACCGATGCGCCTTAGATGCGAACGATTGTTTGCCTTAAAGTGTTACTGAAGTACGTATGCTTTCATTACTCTAATTCTCAATTCCTGAAACAAAGCTAGCAGGTTATAAATGATAAAGATAGAAGTTATTTTTAAACTCCATAGTTGTCCCTTTAACCTAGGTTACAAAGATGGCTAAAGTGCGGTGCGTTAGCAATAACTTGACATATCATCTCTACTTCGTTGAACACACCGCTTGCAGCGCGTTAGAGGCTAACGATAGTTCGTATAGCAGCTGTTCTGATATCGAGGTACTGTAAGGCATTTCTATCAGGAGGTGGGGGGGGGGGCGAATATTCAATACCGTTCTTTTCATGGACGAGCCAAAAGCGAAGACGGCTTGCTACATCAAAGTGAAAGAGACAGCTTCGCGCTGTTGCTATTAAGTTGCTAATAATAATAATACGAATGGCTTGTGTTCCTTGGCTGGTTCGTCTTTCGTACGTGGCCACTGTACTTCACGCGTACGTTTGTACTCTGTTCGCAAGAGAATTCGCTATTGCGAAATGTGATCAAAGAACGCCCCGCATTGCACATTTCGGGCAAGTAATTTTCTGACGTTGCTTCTATAGCACAGCAGGGCGTATATGAAACGTGGGATAATAACAACGACTTGAACTGCCGCATTGGCTTCCCTTCTAATAGCAATGGTAATCACGGGCTATGGTTGAGAAAGTTATGCAGAATATCATCTAGTTTCAATATACAGTGATTTCTATCGCGACCAGTGTCGCCCGTTGAACGCAGGTTGCGGTTTGTGCTGGCCAATAATTCTTGAAGAGCCTTAGTAAACGATGTTTTGGAGGGTCACACACATGTCCCTTTAGAGATACCGGAGCTCATGTGCATAGGATAATCACAAAACCTCATGTTTTTTTTTCAGGTAGCCTATAAAGAAGCCTGGTTCTGACGAGCCGATGCAGCAAGGCCAATGTTAAACAGAAGCAGCTACACTGAAAGGCAAGCATTAATACTCAGGAGAAGCAAAAGACGCGGTGCGCTACAGCCTGTCTGCCTGTAGTGGAACTTGAGGGATTTGGTGCACGGAATGCAGCAGTACTGCAAGGCCAAGTTATTACGACATGATTGCTCCATTAAATATAGTATAGCCTTTGATGTTTATTGCCTTCTGTTGCATCGCTGATCCTTAACGCTGCTTCACTTGACCCGCAGCTCCACACAACAGAGGCAGCATCAGAGGCCAAATCAGCAGAGTTTCTTGTTTTTTTGTGCAGCTAAGAATGTGACATTGCAGAGATAGGTGGTTGAGCCGAGATGAGCACGCTTTATTATACACTTGCCCTGAGCTAAGTGACATTTGCAGGGGTGCAGATCCAGTTGAATATTCCACTTCTGTGGGTTTTCTTTTGCATGCTCTTCCTGCACAATGTGGCCTAAAGCCAAGTCGCGGAGACGTCATCCAAGAGCCTAAGCTGAGCCAAGCGCCAAAGTTGCATATGCTTCAACGTGGGCCCTTTGCGAAGGTGGCGCCGCCGCGGGCGTCTAGTGGCTAGACACTCGGTTGCGAATACGCAGGTTTCGCTTCCCATAGCAGCTCCTTACAGATGTATTTCCTCACATAATATTCCCTTCTCTTTCTGCCATAGCAAGGAGCCATGTTGACAACTAGGGCCGAGAAAAAAAACAATGCTTGTTTACCCAAAGCCCATTTCTTCTTAGTGTCAACCTTTTTGTGCTAAAGACAGTCTTCTCGCCCGATTTATGTTTCCAGAAATGAGGGGACGATTTTCAGTGAATGCTTAGAATTGTCAGTTTTATATGAGCGTCCAGGATCTACAGCGCTCTTTGCTTCACTCAGCTCGATGCTGTGTTTTTGATGCTGTCGGTCTTTTGCTTTCGTTTACCTGCCTGCTTACACAGATTTGTTTTCTTTGTGTGACACTGTGCATTGTGTGCGCATTAACAAAGGTGAGATATATGGGTTTATCCCGAACTAGTTTTCTTGAAGTGAGTGCGGGCTTATAATAAAAAAGAATAAGCTCATCTTGGGCAGCTAACGTCAATACGCCGCACAAATAATGTAGGCAAATGACGTTTCCAGTGTACAGGAAGTTTTCAAGTGTCGTAGCAAATCGGGGTACTGTACTATGTTATGCTATTGTTGTTAAACAAAACAAAGGTTTCAGTTTTAGCTACTGGGACCAAAATTGTTCATACTTAAAGATACTCACGTCGTACGTTAGCTAAATTCAAAACACTCGCCGGCGTGACCTCGCTTCGCCAAGCGACGTCCATGTGGAGATGTGGTTCGATTCTGCTTTGGCTGAGCTGCTTTAATGATTGAGTCGTGTACTGATATTGTAGAAATTCTTGCTAGGCGAGTTGGTGCATGACTTTTTTCAGGTTTGTTGCGCGAAGAATGGACGACCATTGGCCGGGTTATGCCCTAGGATTAGCGGGAAGGAAGCCCGAGGCAACGGTTGCGGAATCCAACATGGGCAATTTTTTGTGACGCGTGCCACGAAGGTGGTATATGAAATACCCCTCAGGTGTGGAAGGTCTTACGTGGGCCGAACCGGGCGATGCGTGAACGAACGTGCGGGGAGCATGCCTCGTCCCTAGAAAAAAAGAGGAGTGAATTTGCCCGCACATTGCAACAAGTGCAGGGGATGCGAGCCTTTGCTAAAAAGATCAAGATACTCGGCAGGAGACAGACCAGAGTTGGCCGTGAACTATTAGAAGCATTTTTTATTAAAGATAAAGGAGATAAATGTGTAAGCGACACTTCTGTTACCTTGTATAAGGCTGAAGACAAGTTTCTGCGCAGGTGTTTGTGACGTGCGGTGTTCAGAATTGTATGCTTCCCCTTTCACCCACTTTCAACCCTCTTTCCTTTCTTTGTGACGTTTGGACATGCTTATATAAGCTGATTTAAGAACAAATAAACCAGTTGATAGTTTGCACTCTTTCTGTCCACCTTGTTCTTCCTGCGATTGTCCATTCTTCGCGCAACAAACTTGAAAAGAGTCCTGTATTGAATTGCACATGTGATGGCGCACACTTGCAGTCGTCTGCCGATGATTGCAAGGACCGCAGATACAGATCATTGTGCTTGTAGAACATCGCTAAAAGCCTCTCAAGGCCCCTTTCGTGGATACGGAAGCGCTGCTAAGGAAATCAAACAGTTGCTGCCCTGTCGATGACGTGGAAACCACGGGTATAGTGACACTCCTTCTTCGAAGACGCCCCATCGCTTCAATCTGCATCCGCGTTTTGCTTGTTCGTTTTGCGAAATTGCGGGCAACCAGTGCTTGTTGGCCGAACTAATGGTTACAAGTGTGCTTTTATTTATGCTTTGTGCATCTCCTTTCTCTTTATTTCTGATGCATCTTCACCGGCATTTCCAGAGGCTCAGATGCGGATGAAGTTGGCGGGGGCCACGAGCTGCCAATCATCCGCACCAATGGCGAATGCATCGAACTGGACGAGAGCGCGCTCAAGACCCTCCTTCTGGATAAGCGCGTCAAGGACAAGCCCATGGCGATCGTTACGGTGGCCGGCGCCTTTCGCACCGGAAAGTCTTTCCTGCTGGGATTCTTCCTCCGTTACTTGTACCACTTGGGTAGAGCAGTCTGGCTTGGTGACGAACATGCCCCGCTGCGCGGCTTCGCATGGCGCGACGGTTGCGAACGTCACACGACGGGAATCCTGGTCTGGAACAAAGTCTTTCTGGTGAGATTGCCCAGCTTTTGGTTACCACTGTTAGGCGCTCTAACGCGCACGTGTAAAATGTGTCGTACGCATAAGCGCACGTGCTACATCACTCTTTTCGAACGTCTGTACAAGAGATCCAGAAAGATAGAACGCTTTTATCAGCTAGCTCATTGTGTACCTTAAGCATAATCAGAATTCTTCGAAGGAAGGAAGGTGAAAACAGAAAGGCAGGGAGGTTAACCAGGAAGGCGTCCGTTTGGCTACCCTACACTGGGGGAATGGGAAGGGGGAGTAGAAAGATCAGAGAAAGAGGAAGAAGGGGAATAACGAAAGAGACGAGGACCAGTCCAAGGCGTTGGCATAAACGAGTCATCTTGAAAAAGCGCAAAAGTGCTTTCAGTGCCTTGTGGGCCGACGAGCGATGAGGGCGGTGTTAGAAAGGAAAGCACTTGCTCAGAGACTACGCCAACTTGACGATCGGGCACTTTCCGTACAGGTGCTGCAGAATTCTTCAAAAAAAAAAAACAATTAACGCACGGAACGTAACAACGCCACGAGCGTGGTCGCGTTCTGTACCTTGCTGTCGCTTGTCGTAGTTGTTTCGCGCTGTTTTAAACCTCAAAATCCCCAGGAAATCCATGCTGGGAGAACATATGACGTGAATATCTTGGCTTATTGCTGTTCCTGTATTCGCATTGCGTTCCTATTCTTTCACGCCCGGATCGTCCTGTCTTAGCTCTGGCGAGTCAAATGCTTGGTTAAATATTGCGACCTAAGCAGGTAACGATTAATTAATAATTATTAATAACTAATAATTACCTTGTAAATTTTTACTCAATATCAGCCTCTTTCACACGCCCTAGGCAGAAGCTGCACAATATGGCTAACAGCATACTAACATTGAAACTCAAAAATTATATCCGATGAAGACATGAGATACCGCAAGTGAAGGCATTCAGTGTGACTACAAAAATTATGGGAACAAATAATCACAATGAGGGACTAATAAAGACGGTATGCAGAAAAGAAAGCCAACTGAATGGGTGTAAGCTACATTGGAATCCACAGGGAAAAAATGTATTATTTAGTAGGCTATTAAACAAAGTATGAGATTCAGATTAGCCTATCAATGCACTGCATTTCCAATGAAATATTTTCAGCAGCGTGCAAGGGTTAGTTTTGGTTGTTGTACGGCGGTTGCTTTTGCAGGTAAAGACGTCTCAGGGCGAGGAAATCGCAGTGCTTTTAATGGATACGCAAGGGATGCACGACGATCACTCTACGATTAAGGAATCGGCCACCATCTTCGCCCTGGGCACCATGATGAGTTCAGTGCTTGTCTACAACATCTCTCAGAACATTCAAGAAAGCGATCTTCAGTATTTGCAGCTCTTTGTCGACTACGCCAGGCTTGCACAACAGGTATGTATTGGGTGAAAGATGTTTAACTCTCTACCGACGGGAACTGTGCTTTTTCGCCCAGTTTAATTGGTTTCTGTTTATTTACCAATTACTACACCACAGGTAAAAACCACAACTCATGTGAGCTATGCCTTGGTTGGCTTTCATTGGACGGTATCATTTGAGTCATACGTCGGACCAACTGGCTCAAACGAAGCTCCCGTACCTCTTGTTTCTCCAGCTGGGTCCCTGAGTTCCATTCAATTGCCTGGAACGTTGAATGGGTGCATGATCACGGTTTCAGGTTACTGCGGCTTTCACAGCGTTTGTTTCTTGGGCTTCCGTACCTAGAAATACTGACCAGGGAACGCTTACAAAGTTCTGCCACTCTCGCGGGAACGTCTCATGTTCGCCTGCTTTCCTATGTGCCTTACACCGGTCCGCTAGCACATGGTAATATTGAACTCAAATCGCAGTAATGTGAGGACTAGACGCATGGAAGAGAACAAGGCCGTAGTAACGCTCCATAATTCTTCAAGAGATGCAGAAGAACAGACTTCTTCCACCTGCTTTTATTTGCCTTATGGTTCACACAAGTGTCATGAAGATATCGGGAATGGCTTGGGTGGAGAGCCAAAATTTACCATTCAGGGATGACAAAAGGGAGTAAGAGGGAACAGAGGGAGGGAGCTATTTAGTGGGTCGGTTCTTACTCAAGAAATGAGTGTTTTCAATCAGGAGTCCACGTGTGGCAAGGTGAACTCACTTTATGCACGACATTCCTAGTTGGCCTAATATTCATTGGCTTGTATGGTTTGTGGACTATTGAACAGATTGTTTGAAGAAGTGCCCGTAGTTACAGCGGTATTTCGAATCAGCAGGGAACAATGTAAGGGCACTGATGAGGTACGGACGGGCCTATGGTATGCTCTTTGGATTGTTGCATAACGTTGCGAAAATTGTACACGAGAGCGTGAATGCATTTTGCGGTGTATCGAGAATATCCTAGCAGTCTAGTGTGCCCTAGAGTAGAGATAGCAGGCCAGTGTGCCCTAGAGATACGTCTGTGCATTCCTGCATGTGTCCATATAAATGTGTGTATATATCGGCACGTCTGCTGCTTACGAAACTGCAGTGTAAGATAGTTGGAATAGCTTGTGTTTCTCCTGCTATTGTATATTACTAATCAGAGCATTTATCCGCATTTACTGTCCACTTGAGCCTGCTTTTGTACTTGTGATTGTGTTCCTTTTTGAGGTCGTGTTGCAAATTTTCCTGTGCTCCACCTGAAACCATGCGTCCTATTGCCCACCTTTTCCTTTCATTTCCTTTCCCTCCCCTTTTTTGCCATCTTGGTTCTTCTATTTGTTCCTTTTCTCTTTCCCTTTTTTGCTATCTCTCTATGAAAAGTTTGGTGTTGCTACAGGCCGCCATAGCTCTGAGCTTCACTCCATCTTGGTTTCTTTTCTCCCTCCTTTCTCTCTCTCCATGCAACGGATTCTTTGCAGCTGTGTGTTGGGCCCAGTGGGAACGGCTGAGCGGTAGCTACATGCACGCTGCTCCCGTGAATAAAAGCGGCGATATCGGCACCTCTCCTTCCCCCCTTCTCTCCTGCAACTTCCACGTCGATCTACGTCATACACCTCCTTTTTTTCTGTCAAATTTCAAGGCGGTCACCGCTATTCCATACACCCTCTTTTTCACCGCTATTCCATACGCCCGACCTCTCTCTTTTACTTTTTTCCCGTTACTGTTCTGTAGGCTCTGTATGTACCATTTGCATCCTCAGCTTGAAAAAGGTTGGTCTCGCGGCCGAAACGGCGAAACAAATGTGCTGTTTTGCAACGTGATCCTGTGATTATATATATATATATATATATATATATATATATATATATATATATATATATATATATATATATATATATATATATATATATATATATATATATATATATATATATATATATATAAGCAGTGAAGGAACGGACGAACGTGCAAGAACTTTTACTTTCCAGCGTTCCTGCCGGTGGTCCGGCCTTCATCAGGATTTTCCTGATGAAGGCCGGACCACCGGCCGAAACGTTGGAAAGTATAAAGTTCTTGCACGTTCGTCCGTTCCTTCACTGCTCATATTCGTCTGGATCCGCAGACACATTTACACACACACACACACACACACACACACACACACACATATATATATATATATATATATATATATATATATATATATATATATATATATATAGAGAGAGAGAGAGAGAGAGAGAGAGAGAGAGAGAGAAATAGGTAGATATGGGCATTTGTTTCCAAGGAATGTTTGCCATTTAATAGATGGTGCGAATGTGCGGGAATATGTTCACCATTCGCTCATCGCGACGTAGGCCAACGAAGTCAGCCCTTTGTTCAGTAAAATTTATTCAGTGATTCTGAATACCGCGGAGTATTCGGCTACACACTACCAATCCAATACATAAAAGGCATAAGCTCTGTTATACATAATTGGCACAGCGACCATATGAGACCTCAATACAAAAGGAACACCTGGGTGTCCGTTTCCATGGACCATCGCCGGCCCCTGATACCGCGGCACAAATTCCTTTGTTATGTTGACACGAGTGTTTTTTGTTTTTTTTTGCTTATGCAGCAAAGAGCCGGGAAGCCTTTCCAAAAACTACTGTTCTTGGTGCGTGACTGGTATCATCTAAGGGACGCAGGATACGGCGCTGAAGGCGGGCGTACACTACTGAAGCGACGCCTGGAGCTAGCGCACCATCAGCCCGAACAGCTGCAAGAGCTGCGGCGATACATCAAATCCAGTTTCACAGACATCGACTGCTTCCTATTACCAAACCCTGGCAAAAAGGTTCGTAGTAGTCGGTTAGCCTTTCTCACTGCTCGCCACGTACGCTTTGGCGTTACAGATGATGCTACGTGGCATTGATCGGACACTGCCTTACTTTATGGGGTATTTAGACATCGATCCATAGCTGTGGCAATGGCTGCTGGCGCCGAAGCTTGGCTATTTATATGAGAGGGTCCTTCTAGTTCGACGTCTTCATTACGGTTTCATTCGGCTTACCTCGTCGTGACATCGTAGATTGTAAGAGCGTCAGTACATTTCCTTAACGACAAACGCGAATTGGGTGTCATGAATCCCGAGGCAGCCAGAGATATCACATATAACCTCATTCAAAAGCTTCTGCTCAGTTAGTGTCACCAGCAATACAAAAAGTACACTAACATTAACTCTTACAAGGTATAGAAATGAAACTGTTACCTGCACTTAATAAATATTTTATGGCGAAACCGACGAAATAGCAATCTCATAGAATGTTACTAGTACAAATTGAACCACTTCCTAACGTTTATATTATCCTTCAAGTAGCAAGTTCATAACTCGTACCAGTGTCCTTTGAAACCAAGCAAGCAATAGTGGGCGAAAACCTCGCACGCCCAGGATCGGCACAGGATGTTAGGGTTGGTCTGCACACGTACAAGCCTCTCATAACTGACATCCGTTTTAGCGTTTTCTTCGCTCGTGAAAGTTAGGGCCTATACGACGGCGTAGAAACATGGAATTTCATGTATAATGCCATGGAAATGAAACGTGCAGCAGAGGTGGCGGCCCTAGACTTGCACACTCTCGCCCAACATGGATCGAAACCTAAAGAAACTGCTTCACTGCAGGTTACAACGTGTGAATCGTTTGATGGGCGACTTTCGGATATTGATGAGGACTTCAAGGAACAACTGGAAATCTTAATTCCTTCACTCCTAGCTCCGGAAAACCTGACGACGAAGAAGATAAACGGTCAGGACATCACCTGCGGAGAATTTCACATCTATATGAAAGTAGGTTATCTAGTTTATCGCTGTGGAACACTGAATACCGTCCGTCCGTCTTGCAGGCTTACGTCGACGTTTTCAATGGCGGAGAACTTCCGGAGCCAATGTCAGTGCTACAGGTGAGCCGAGTAAACTATTAAAGCAAATTTTTGCGGCCGTCCAGGCTATTCTACGTACTCAGGCTTCATGTTATTATTGTTGCACTGCTGAAATTCTCAAGGCAGTGTTTTATTCATATCGTGCGTCAGCGATCTCTAATTGGGTAGGATGTCCGCTTTTTGACCAAAATAGGAGCTGATCCCAATGACAACTCAATTTTACGGAGTCACTAAGCCACGGGAACGATGACCACCGCACTTCTTGCTAGCACTGGCTACTGTTGTATTGATTAGTGGGGTTTAACTTTCCAAAACCAGCTCTGATTATGAGAGATGCAGTTGGGAAGGTCTTCGGAAATTTCGACCACCTGGGGTTCTTTAACATGCACTGACTACTGTTGAATCGGTAACGATGGCTTAGCAATGGGTAGTACTAGACAAACTTGGCTGCATATGTCTAAAGGACTGCCAATCTTCGCAATGTATTGTCATAGCAGTCTTCAGCACACCTTTTGTCTTTCGCCGCTGTAGTAGCTTAGCAGAGAAAGTGGTGTTCACTTATGCTCGAGAACTTTATTTAGACTCTCAGCTACAGCCGCCGCATTCCCACAAAGGTGAAATGTATGCATAGCCGCCATCTTAGTAGAACGAAGGGATCAGAATACGATTTCGGTGTCCGTTAGGGTACCCCTGGTGTTCCACATCATCCCGGAGTCCCTGGACCCTCATAAACGGTAGATTTGGCACGTACAACCCCATAATTATTACTGAAGCTTCAGCTTTGAATGTTCAGGAACTTTCCGTTTTTCCTAATGCTATTCGATGCTTTGTTCTTTCGTAGGGCTCCAGTCTACGTCCATTCGGCATCCCAGAATAACTCCGCTAGCAACAAATGCATGCCTATTCACCTGCATGCTTCGTTTTTGACTTCCCATAATCTCGGTCTATCTTGTTTCAGAAGTGTCCTTGTTGGCTTCCTCATTTTCCTGAGAATTTAGGCATTTTGTGTGATTTATACTTTTTGTTGTAGTGCTGTAACCTAGCGTCTTCTGGTATGGGCACCGTATCTTGGTTACCTTTGGGCCTGCAATTTTCTTCTTTATCTATGCTTTCCGGATCACCATTTCTGAGAGCGTACTTTGAGTACCTGCCAAATAAACGAGGTGGACGAATGCAGCCTTGAGTGTATTTCTCAAGGCCTTTCAGCAAATCTTTATTACGAACGAACTATAATTGTTCGTTGCGTGGGTATTTCAGCAGAAGAAATTCCCGCTAATACATCACCTCTAAACACATATCGCGGCATGAAGGGGTGGGTCTCTCACTCCAAAGCGTTCCTATAACGCAAATGTGGTAAGCACCGTGGCTAGCTTGGGAAGGCATTTACAAGAGACATGTCGATGTAGGTCAGAAAGGTATTTCGTAATGCCGCAGAAATTGTTTTACGCCGCTACAAGATGTGTTTGGAGAGATCCAAGGGTCACATTGTAAAGAAAAATTGATATCACAGGCCCTGACGGGCATTGCTTTTTTTCAGGCGACTGCTAAAGCGAACAACCTAGCGGCGGTTTTCAAAGCGCTCAAGCTGTATACGACCAGAATGTCCCAAGTAAGTTGATAAGGAAGGAACGAAGGAGTGTTTTCAAAATGTGAGAACTGCCTGACATGAACTGCAGCTCTGCAAGGGAGAGAAGATCAGCGCAAAGAGGTTGAGGAGGTACCACGATGCCGAGCGGGAGAACGCCCTGACGATGTTCCAGAACATTGCCAAGATGGGAGGCGACGATTTCTCGCAGCCATACTTCGAGAAGCTCCAGAAGGTACGCTTTCTGCCTCTGTACATGAAATGACGTTACGCGAAGGTTGGATCTTGACACCAGGCAGCAACACCTGCTGACAGCATTACCTGCATTTGAGACTCTTATAGGTTCCCGTTTAACCAGTTTCACTAGGATAAAGATTCAGAAACCACAAGCCACTATTGTTAATCATCCTATTTGTGGGAATGGCGTCTACCACAGTGCCACTAAATCACCATGCTTGGTAAGTCATACAGTGAAAACTTTAGTGACGTAAAGTACGTTTGTGATGTCATTTAGTACGGTCATTAAGTCCATACGACACTGATGAGTCCATATCTTCACTACAGACGTACTTCACGTCTAATATTGGTAGAATGTATTGCCTTACTGCTACGAAGCATTTAATATGGTTGTCACATCGATCAAGCCGTGTTCCTCGCTGGTTGGGAATGCGCGACTCGTTACCGTCTATATCACAAATAAATAAGGGCTGTGGCTATCGTCAAAGCCCCACAAATCAATACTAATACCCACGGCTTCAAGTTCCTACAGTTAACATCTGTAATGGTAGATCCTCTCTTTCCTGAAGCCAACCACATGCACAATGTACGTAAATTACGCGTTGGTGCCTGATGACCTAGTTCAATGTAATAACTACACAATAAAAAACAAAAGATAAATGGGCCTTGCTGTTTCCATAGCTCTAAAATTAATTTAACCGAGATGCACGCGCGAGGACCATCGCAACAGCAAAGCTGTTAATTTATCCATCATTATTACGTAACTGTCATGGGCGTCACTTGATCGACGGCGTGACGTACCAGTTATGTTACTCGTAGCACCCTTCATGGCCCTGTCTTGTTACACAGTCGCTGCCTGTTACAATCATGTGTTATTGTGCTTGTTAACAACTATCTCGGCTCACTGCTTTGACAGGTTATACGAAAAATGTTTCACGGCTCCTTTACGTGACCAACGGATGCATTTTTCAGGAGATCGACGAGTGGTTCCAGGATTTCGCAAGCCGAGTGACGCTGAAATCTTGCCTCGAGTCTAAGCGCTGCTGCATGGCGCAGCTTGGCGGTTCCATTGCGATGGGGATCGGGGCAGTAGCCTCCGCGACATCGGGGCTGCCAGTTGTGGCCGTCTGTTTCGGAATTGGGGCTGTCGGGATAGCGTTCAGCCTAGCGTGGACAGTATTCAGAGGATGCGCGAGAGCTCCGAAAAAAGACAGTAAGGTGAGTACGTTTGCTTCGGCAACTGCACGTCGCTTGCTGTTCATCTCGCTTTGATTTGTAAGCTTACAGGACGCCGCAATTTTGGCAAGTGTGTTCTGCGGAAATCCTTAAGGTGGAGTAACGTTTTTGAAAGAGAAAATTAGCATCCACCCGTTTTGTAGCACAAGGCTGCAAGAAAATCCATACGGATTTCTCAGAAATGAAAGTTTCCTAGTTGCCAAAAAAATTACACCATCTCGTGCTAAAGGGGACCATGAGGCGATGCGAAACAGCACGGGGGGTGCGCACCGCGTTTGCATCGGTTTGACGCTGGAAGACGCTGCCTGCGTCACCGATGTCTCTCGCGGGCGAGGGCGCGTTCTTGTTCTTTGCGAGCTAGTAAACGGTGGTGTAGTGGTTACGGTACTCGGCTGCCACCCAAAATACGCGGGTTCGATCCCGGCCGCGGCGGTCGCATTTTCGATGGAGGCGAAAATGCCAGAGGCCCGTGTACTGTGCGTTGTCAGTGCACGTTAAAGAACCCCAGGTGGTCTAAATTTCCGGAGCCCTCCACTACGGCCTTTCTCTCCTCTCTATCTCTTTCACTCCCTTTCCCCCATCCCCACGGACGCTTAGCCGTGCTCCCTACATGGGCTGCAGAAATTAGCGTCCTTTCCTAACCGAACCACAATCAATCAATCAATCATTCATCGAAGAAAGTGTCCGCCGCGGTGGTGTAGTGGTTACGGTACTCGGCTGCCACCGAAAAAACGCGGGTTCGATCCCGGCCGGGGCGGTCGCATTTTCGATGGAGGCGAAAATGCCAGAGGCAGTGTACTGTGCGTTGTCAGTGTACGTTAAAGAACCCCAGGTGGTCTAAATTTCCAGAGCCCTCCACTACGGCCTTTCTCTCTATCTCTTTCACTCCCTTTCCCCCACCCCCACGGACGCTTAGCCATGCTCTCTACATGGGCTGCAGAAATTAGCGTCCTTTCCGAACCACAATCAATCAATCAATCAATCAATCAATCAATCAATCGAAGAAAGAGCGTTTCCATAGTCAACGCGCGCCGTTCGGAGAGGAGAGGAGGAATGCCGAGAGGAAAGATGTGACAAGGAGAGGAGGGGGAGGAGGATGCGCATTCGCAGTGCGGGGGTGGGCACCTCACGACGGAGGGAGGGGCCAGGGAGGGACGGACAAAGCCCCCGCCATAAGCTCCTTCGCATCTAAAAATTCATCCTGGTCTGGGGTTCGAACCCGGGACCAACGCCTGACCGGGGCGCTCGCTCTGCCAAGTGAGCTAACCAGGAGGCCAGCGGTTGACGGTGCGAGGGCGAATCCATCGACAACTTGAAGCACAGGGACGTGAGTATATGGCAAATGAGTTCTGCGAAATACGTCAATAGGCAGAAGGAGTGCCCCGGTCAGGCGTTGCTCCCTGGTTCGAACCCCGGACCAGGACGAATTTTTCGGAAACTAGGAAGCTTTCATTTCTGAGAAATTCGTATGGATTTCCTTCTAGCCTTGCGCTGCAAAACGGGTGGATGCTAATTTTCCGTTTCGAAAGAAACGTTCTTCCAGTTCAAGCGAAGAACGCAGTATGCAGACGATAAGAAGACTATGCTAGCACGCCGCCAGTCAGACCATTCTTTTTATGCGATGTCCCGTTCGCAAACTAAACAACGCTTGTACGAATGAAACAATTGAGCCATTAAGCAAAACTGTCATAAAGGAATTACGTGCGAAATATTAGGTTCTGTACACGTACTTTTGCCCTCCGTCACCTCTAGTTCCTAGTCTATTCACAAAGCTAGTAAGCTACTGTCGCTGCATTGCACTTTGTGAAATTTGCATATACAAAGTGAACATTGGGGACCAGGCACACCCTGACGCTTCCTAATAGTTCTTTTGCGTTCTTTCACGGTACTTGTATATATTATTTGAGAATATAACAGTGCTCACAAATACAAGAACGAATGAATTCAAATCAGTTTGCCCCGTCCGAGCGTCGACTTTAGTGAAAGAAGTTTAATAGTTAAGAACAAGTAACAAGAACAAGCCATACTGCCAAACGAACAAGAATGCGTGAGAAAACCACCTTGAGAAAGGGCACTATGCAAAACTTGACAACGTTATGCCTTCAGGGGTATTTCTGAAGTCAAAAATAAGGTTACCACGCGCATGACAGAGCGGGAAACAAATATATAGCATGGAAAACACATTACACACGTATTTCTCAAAGTAGGGATAAAATCTTAAGCAATAATTTGCACTCAGTGTGCGCAGTGTTGTCGAGCCGTTATTGATGTTGTGGTTTTTCCGTTCGGCAGATCGAAGACAGAGTTTGCGTTGTGGATGTTCACGACGAGTTGCTTGATGGCCCACGGACGAGTCCTGAGTGAGGTGAGCTACTTTAAATGAGAGGCGTGATAGCTTCCGCGAAAGTTACACAGGGCTATTTTTTATCATCGATTGATTCCTGTAGTTCTACGTCCCAAAACCACGCTTTAATTTTTAGAGACGCCGTAGTGGAGGCCTCCGGAAACTTCGACTACCTGGCTTCCTTAAGATGCATTGATATTGCGCCGCAAAGAGGCCTCAATATTTCGCTCCATGAAAATGCAGGCGCCGCGGCCGGGATTCGATCCCACGACCTTCGGGTCAGTACCCGAATGCCGTATGCAGCCACCTTGGTAGGACGAGGGTTATCTTGAGGAACAAACATTTTCATTACGTCCGTTATCGCCACCGCCTTAGCACACCTTCACACGTCGTCGTCCAGACGCGAGCTCTTAAGGCGCTATTGATTACTTACAAGTGGCGAACACTTCATGTAACTATTACCCGCTTTATCGTTGTGTCTTGAGGGTATCAAAATGAACTATTTGACAGGATCTCACTGTACTCTAGAAGCGCCATGCGTGCAGCAGATTGAAAAAAAAAAACGAAGAGGTTGCCATTCTGTTGCATGAATGCATGGGGAAGAGGCGGCTGGGTGAAAAAGGTCGCTTCAAACTCTTTAGGGCCACTTTCGAATGAAACGCAACTGGTTTCGCTTAGTAAAGTTGTTCAAAGCATTGATATTTCCTTGTTTCTTCATCGCCCCCCCCCCTCCCTCTCCCTAATGCAGCTAAAACTCATAACGTCCTTTATTCCTTGTAGGCGGCCAGGAACATAAGGCGTCGGCAAGCCACTCCTGCAGGGAGGGAAAGCGGTTTCCTTACCATGGAAGTGGTAAGTTACCGAGAGAGAAGTACAGGCCTTAAGTAGTTTTTGATCATTGCTTGACAAACGCAGGCAATGTTCAGGGGGTCCGCTTTGGACTCTTCGGTGATGGGAGCATTGTGATAGTCTTATTAGAAATGATTCCGGTGATGAAGTCGCGAGCTTTCGCGAAGGACTATGGAGTTTAGTTTTCAAACGCGGCGTCGCTACTTCAAGGTCAGCTGGGGCAATTACTGGGAGGGACACAAATATCGTTGAATATTGGGAGTTGTTGTTAATGATTAAAATAGAATGTGCATTGACACTTTTTTGCTCCCCACTGCACAAACAAATACCGACGTCTTTTGTCATTGAAATAACGTTAAATACTGAAAGATCTTACCAAGAATTGTTAGAATCCTCGCACAGTTTGTCAAGAAACATGTCGCGCGCATCCCACGAAAGGTCGCTCTCTTCAACGAAGGCATTACCGTCGCGGAAATGACGTATGTAAGAGACCACGGTGGTTTATTTCCATGCGAGCGGGATGCCTCTTAAGTAACTTCCAGGTGTAATTTTGAACGACTTAACGAATTTAGTTTGCGACTCCCGCCATCTCACAAATTTATGACCGCCCTCTCAAGTCACTTGGGTTCCTGTTTCCATTCCGGTTATAACCAAGATAAGAAAAACCTGCTAGACAGAATAATTTATGGACCTCATTGGCACACTTCCCATTTACAATACGTGGGAGCAATAGGCGTAATGGGGCTTGCTCATAGCACCTGCACATAGGAGTGCTCGGTGAAAGACAAAGATGTAAAGGATGTACGTTATATGCGAGGTCTAAAAGGGCGCGTTTTCTCTGCGACAATTCTTTTATCACGAAACAGATATGCATCTGAATGTCCTAATCAGCGAAGATATGACTACTACAGTGAGACGCTCTATTTTTGTGCTATCATTTATGTGAGAGAGGGAGATAAACCGTCTTCTTGAAATACTTTACAAAATGATGACTCGCCTTGTTCGTGCCAGAGAAGAAGTTTTATCTTCTCAGGAAGCGAGAGAGACAGAGACTGCGATATCTGGAAGTAAGCGCGGGAATTTATTCAACTGTGCAAAGAATACAGCTCGGGAAAGCTAGCTTTTACTTGGATGAAGCACGGTCGTTCGCTCACTCTTTAGAATACTTTTGAGGCAAACAAGCTGGTGATTTCGGCTTAAAGTCCACCTTTGTTTTCTGCGCTAACGTTTAATGGCCGATGCTTCCTGTCTTGTCGCATTTGCGTGCCAGTGTCGCTCGACTGATCGTGCTGATAGCGGTTGTTGATTATTGCAGAAGTATTTGATACCCGATGATATTCAGTTTGCGTCTGTCGCTCCTAGTCAGCCCCAGTTGATAAACTGCGCCTATTCAGGCAGTCATAAATATTAACTTGGGCCACGGAAGGTGAAGCCTGCTGATGGCCTATGTAACTACGAAAAATTCTGAAGAAGAAAAAGAGAGTCATTACACAGACAGAACAAAAGCACGAGCTGAAACGATGTTCAACGAGTCCTTCTGGCAACTTTGAGCTGCATATATGCGAAAATAGGAGAGCGGAAAGGTAATTTATTGAAGCTATTTGAAACCAGGTTTTAGCACTACCTGGCGATTTGACAATGAAGAGTTGCGTATGAAACGTATGGTTAAAAAAGGCTATTGTGTTCAATGCTTTGCAGGCGTGTCACTTATTTAGTGACTTTCTTTTCCTGGACTTTTCATTCGATGCCCTAGATCTGCCCTCCGCTTGCTTATCGCAGGAAGAAACTGAGTCACGAGGAAGCTCCGTCAGGCCGAAAGGAAGGAAAAGGAATATCTTCAAGCGTTTGTTCACCAGGACACGCAGGAAGACTCACGGACCAACTGAACATGACAGGCTGAAGCAATGCTGAACTTTCCGAACCTCGGTGAGAACATAAGTGCCCGCCCTCTCTTTCAACAAAGAAGGGCACATCACAGAGAGGAATAAGTTTGTGAATAAACCCCACTCCGCCTTTGTATCATCTAGCTCTACAATGTCAAGTAATGGGCACGAAGTGGCTTATGTCTATGCCGTGAGGCACTGACCTCTCTACTCGTCATTGGAATAGCAGTAATGACTCCGGTGCTATAATGTGGAATCGCCAGCTTTGACGACGAAGACTTTTGCTATTAGCGGACAAGGTGCCTCCTCCTCCCGCCCCCCCCGTCTCTCTCTCTCTGGCTTTTCGCGATCGTGTCGGATTTCCCGGTCTTCGATGGCGGGCAGTGAACTGGACATATTTTTTGATGACGTCTGCACCTTTAACTTCCTTGCGTTTGCCCCGTTCCCTTCTTTTTGTACTTCTCTAACTTGTAATGTTCCTGTTTGGCATAGGTACGCTCCATTGTATATGCGTGGATTTTTTTTAACCAGAATACTCTTCCCAATGTAGGGCCTTTTAGTTGTGCTGTGCCTGAGTATTTATTCACGGCCGCTATAGCCCGCAAACGTGTGTGTTCTATGTAGCGCCCGCGGTTTATATATATATATATATATATATATATATATATATATATATATATATATATATATATATATATATATATCCTCACAGGGCGACGTTGACAAAAAGCTACATTTATTTCGACTTCTCGGCAGTGAGACTGCGGTGAGGCAGTGAGCACACTCAGCTGGACTATTGCATGGTACACGCAAGACCTCCTACACAGGGGCACGGGCTTGAGAAAATATTAGGACCATGGCCATCAAAGATACTCCACAAGGCCTTCAAAGCCCTTCAACGCTTCTTTGAAGAGACGGAAATCGGGGACAATTACTGACTGGACCGTTCTTACAGTGTTGATGTGTGTGAGACGCGAGCGGACTCCTTTGGGACTAGTTTATTATTATATTTTCTTTTTTTAATTTATTTTTATTATCTAAGCGAAAAGGGGTAGCCGTCACCAAAAATGGCGACAGCAACTCCCTAATTTATTTTTACATCAATAAAAAAATAAAGGGAGAGCGCATCAGTTCGAAGAGGGAACAAATTGTGTTTGTAAGGGGGAGGGGGGGGGTAGACAGGCGTGGCAGTTTGCAGTAACCCGAACAGCGTGCAAGCAGCTGCCACTTGAGCTTAGCTAAGGTGGCGCTCACTCACCGTTAAGGTGACGTGTGGCAAGTCAAAGCCACCTAGAAAACTGGAGGGCAGGCAGGTGAACCAGAAAGGTACGCGGTTGCTAGCCTATGCCAGAAGAATGGGAAAGGGGGATAGATAGATGAGAGAGAAAGAAGGAGGAAAGGGAACTATGAAAGATACGTGCACCATGGCGCCTTCACTCATAGGAGTTCGCTCAAACCCGTCGTTCTCAAGAAGCACAAGAGCGCTTTCAGGGCCTTGCGGGCCGACGAGCGACAAGGACGGTCGATATACACATGAACTTAAAGACTACATTGTGAGTGTGGATAAGTACAGTGTATGAGCTGTAACTCGAGTTACTCGATACCTGCAGTCAAAGCGACGCGAGTAGAACATAGAGAGGTGCCTAGATTATAACGCAGTAGTGAAATTTATGTTCTTTCGCAACGTTGATTAAAATGTGCCCATGTAAATGCGCACCTTTGGAGCACATTCAAGAGTGCGGACAGTATTTCAGCTTATAGTGGGTATTACGGTACTTTTTGCAGCACTGTTATAGGGAGGAGTTTCAACAACCCCTGGTAACATGTCGTCAATGAGTCAACTAGCGGCGGCTATTTTCTTTGTTTACAACATGACAGCATTAAAATTTTGCGGATTGTCTTATTTATTTGCGCAATTGGGTATTGTTCCTTTAGCCCCAAACAATTACACTCTTCTGGATATTAACCGGCCTAGAGCCGCTCCGAACCCCGAATAAAGAATTCCCGCCCACTCCTACAAGAGCAGCGGGAAAGGATTCCATGATTTCCAAGCGTCCCATAGGTTCCACGGGTTTTTTATGTCAGTGTTCTTGAGCGGAGGCCTAAGCGTGGGCGTCGTAGGGAGGAGCGAAAGCTTCGGCGGCAGTCGTAGAAAGGTAATAGAAGTGGTATTAGTGGAAATGGCCGCACAGGTGGTGTAGTTGGTATCAGTGGCGCTTTCGTTGTTGGTGGCAGCATTGTAGGCGGCGGCGGCGGCATCACGCGCTTCAAGGAGAGCACTGCGTAGGTCTCTGGTGTGCACGTCGGATCGTAAAGCTTGTACTTTGGAGTTGTGCCACAGAGCTCATCGTAGATGAACTCACAACCATCCGCTGCTAGCTGACGCAACGTGTCCGTTCTACGCCAGTAGGTGCATCCGTAACCTGCGGAAAACACATTTGGGCAACATGTTCATCCACGTTATGCCGGGGGTACTGCGTAGGAGCTCTCGGACATAACTTGCTTCCAGCTATCTAAGTAGCAAACTTAGCAGTACTTGCGTCAACGCAAGAATAGAAAGGTGTGTTCTCTGAAATAACGCGCTCCTTCTGTGTCGTGTCCATTCGGCTGAAGTTTGGGATCTACTTTCTATGCAGGTAACATAAGACAATTAGATCGGAAAAATGCCTGACAAAAACTGACTTGACGCTTACGAGAAACCACTTACACTAAGAAAACGGCCAAATGCAAAGCATCAAATAATTACGTGAAGTATTAACTGTCTTGCGCAGAATATGAATTTAATATGTACAGCAAATTGACAAGTGGTTAGGCAATAACAGAATTATGCAGAAGAAGAACGCTTACACGAAGAGGAAAAGCTCACAAGTGACTGTTTGTTTCATAGCGCTGCTCACAGGCAATTAGACGAATATGTGACGTGACTTCGTTGCATTAAAAGCTCCTCACGCACAATAAAGGGCGTTCGTTTAACCAACCACTCTCTGGTGTTTTTCTGTGCAGTGTTTTCTCTAATGCTACTTCATTTTTCAAAGGCAGCTCGCTTTTAGTTGCCTGCTTACCATAGAGAGCTCTCTGTGTGATGCTTTCCTTGACTGTAATCTATCGGCGCTGGTACAACAACTCATCATGCCATGATCATATCGCCTGTACATGTATTTCTACTCAAATGGACCAGCGATGTCGCAGGGAGGCGACGGGTAAGGCACTGTTTACTGTTATGATTGTCGCGCTAGTAGATACGACCCTTACTCCTACGAGAACACTACTGTGCCCAGCAGCTTTCCCACCACAGCAAGTAGTGACGGTTTTTGTGTGGCATAGCAACAAATACAACGAAAACATGGTAGAGCGACATTGATTGTGGGGCCATGGACTGGTGTTAAACGTTCCCAAACAACGCTATGGTTATGAGAGACGCCGTAGTGGAGGGCTTCAGAAATTTCGACCACCTGGGGTTGCACTGACATAGCACAGTACAAGGGCCTCAACATTTCACCTCCATCGAAATGCAGCTGCCGCGGTCAGGATCCAACAGCTGCTTGATGTTATCATACTGTGTAAGGCAAAAGTGAAAGAGAAACTAAAAACTTTCCCTGCAATATCTTTGGCAGCATCTCCCTTTAATAGCAATTAGGGCTAAATCAAGTTTTCTCATTACTCCCAGATGCCCTAAAAAACTCGTGAATTGGCAAGGACATACATCTGAGAGGGAAATGAAATAAAGTTCGGTTGTCCAACCTGGGATTCCCCCGCTATAAGGAAATAATAAAGCATCGCTGTGCAGCCACAAAGGATACTTTAAATGGGTTTCTACGTCACGAATCAACCGTTGCGAGAGCTGCCTCAATAAAATAGTTTCAAAACTTCACTAACTCACCGTTATTCGCGTAGGGGTGCCTGAGGACGATGCACCTTTGGCACTCTCTATAGATGACGTGTATTTCCACAGTTCTGTTCACTGCAATAGAAGAGTCATATTTTTTTCTAAAAAAAGTCAGAATTACCATTAACGCTCGTGTATGTGATGCTGCATCACCTCTTTTGTTGTTACTCGGAAGAGAGAGAGAAAGAGCGCGCAACAAACATATTTTCAAATGCAGCACAATTTTCTTGTGGGGAGAGGGGGGAGACACAATTTTTGCAACGTCTCTGCTGTTATTTTTAAGGGTGAAAGAAATAGATAGATGATGTCGCTGTTTGTTCCATTGAATCAATGATATATTGCAGTTGTACGAGCGCTGTAATAATACGCAAGCATATTACACTGTATATAACAAAAAGAAGCAAAAGGAAAATGTATGATTAAAACTGCATTGTGCGGTTAGTAATGTCGTTTTCTCGATTCATTGAAACATCACATACGATAAAGTGATTAGTTTCGCAAGGACTGCCAAGAAGCGGAAAAGACAGGATTTTGTGCAAGCCTTGAATGCAGCATGCCTCAGCCCCTGCAGAGACGGGACTGGTGATTCAAGAAGTAAGAAGTAAGGAGAAATACAAGGGGGAAGGGGGAACGAAGTCACTAGCGCATATGGGGGGCAGGAGCCCTTGGAACAGGCTGCCTAGCTCCCTGCCCATGATGCTTTGTGTTCAGTGCCCGGCGTGGGGCTTAATGGCTATGTCGTTTTGTTCCCATGTATCAAGACACGTGGTAAGTTTCCATCTATGTTTGAGATCGTGCAAGTATGTGCAAATAACTTAGAATATTTGGTGCCATATGTCTAGGGCGTCTATAAGGCTCGACTGTCCGCTTTCTCTTCCAAATATTCATGTAGTATTTCCAGGACTTCTTTTTTTTTACGTAAAAATTATTTTTCGCACTTAAAACTAGTGCAGGCAACTGTCATTTTCCCCCACACTTTCCCTGCTTTTATTGTCCACCTCTGAATATCAATGAGGCACACCATCATGTTTTTATATCGTCTGCAGAGTACAGTTTGGCGGGCCTTTAACAAATGGCTGAATTCGGGTGTTGTACTTACAGGGTGTTAGAGCCAATAATGTTTAATTCAGACTTCAAGTACATCAAGTTTTGTTTGCGAGGATCTGCGTAATTTATGCTGTAAGAATACGCAAATACCCTTAATTCAGACCGCTCTAATTCTGCGGTAGCATGTGTGTTAGAATCCGTGTAGGGGAATGCAAAGAGATAGCAACGATTTTTAAAATTCATATTTGAGCAATCTTCACCCAACTACCAGGACCTTCTCTGTGTATTTGAAGCACGTATTTTCCTCTATTTTATTGTCGCTTGGCATAGATATTGAGAACACACATATCAAAGTATTCTTAATCTGCACTTCATTAATTAATCTGCACTTCACTGACAAGGTCACGTTCTTAAAAGTGGACAGATCTCAAGAAAAAGACCACGGATTTATACCGGACTGATTATATTAATCAGTGCTGTCAATGTTCCGTACTCACAGTTTCACTGCGTCACCAAACAGTAAGTTGTTGGTCGTGTAGTTCGGCGAAGATCCAAGTAATAATATCTGGCTTCTGGAATAAAAACCGTCGGGTCAAAAGGCCTTCCGGCAGCTCTTAAGCTATGCAGCGTTTCTGATTATGAATCATAGTGCATGCGCAAGCACAAATCCTTACGCCGCCGCGCCTTCGTCATTACATGCTGTCTATGAAGCTACTCCCCAAGTTGAATTAGCGAAGTGAAGCACTTCCCTGTAAATAGAATCACTTCCCTTGTATACTGTTAGATTGCGAACCTCATGCGCGACTTCAGATTTCAGCGGTATACTGACCTAAGTCTACAGTTGCATGTACGTGACGTGCTATCGCATCGGGCGGCAAGATTGGCCGGTGCTATAGTTTCGTTTTCGCGGCTCAAATTGTATAGTTAAGAAGGATTGTTCACGTATTATCTTCTGTCGGCATATATGCGTAGCATACTCCTCATAAACAGGCGGTGTTAACAGTGCCATTGTAGGCGCTTTTTAACAGCGATGCAGTTTAGAGGCCGCTGTGTCCGCCGTCCGTGTTGTTACGCGGGAGGGAAAATCGGACAGATTCTTGCCCTTGCCGTAAACCTGGACTCGCAATCCATACTCTTGGCCTCAGCCTACTGTACCTTATCCTGCTTTGAGAAGGGCAAAATAAAGTCCATAAAGTCAGGAACACCAGCCTTGCACCACTGGTGGCACAAGACTGGTCTAAGAGCACAGCTTGTGACCGATCTAGCTCTTCTCTGCGTCTTTACATCACCTTGCCTATCCCTGTACAGAGCGAGCGAGTGTACAGAGCTGTACATGCCGCCACGAAAATTTCTGCGTTGCTTTTTCCAAAAAATAGTCTCCCTCTCTCCGTCGAGCTTCTTCCGGCTTCCGGAACCTCGACAAAGTGACGTCATTTGTCACGTGACCAGCTGTTACGTGGTGTTGGCGGGAACATGTCAAGTGACTAGTTGTGACGTCATGTTACGTAATTGTGGTCGCGTGTCTTGACTGAAATTGACTTGGAGGGGAATGTCCGGTTGGGAAGTCCTTCTCCTCTCCTCGCTTACATTCACGTCATTCTTGCTCACTCTCACCTCTCTTTCCCACCCCTTGCTGTGCTATACTGTACGTGCCTACGCTATGCTTCACCCTGTCCCCTCCCCGTTTACCTACCCTCGCCCTCAGTTCCTTCCCCCCCTTCCCCGCTCCTGTACTCTACCAATCTATGAAAAGCATCCACCGTAAGAATGTAGGGGACTGAGGGCATAAGCGAAAGAGAAGATGTGCGGGCTTAGAGTCCACGCATTTTATGTTAAAGATAAATAAATAAGTGAATAAATGAAAAACAGTCTCAAATTGTAGAGAAGAGAAAAGGGGACCCACGCTTGCTGTGGACCCATTACGCACAACCTTGTCCTCAGCCAAATACTACACGATGATGATGGCGATAATGATAGTGTGACATTATAATGACTACGAACTTAACACGCTTTTCCCGGTGCCTTTGTTTACTCAGACTTCACAGGCGTAGAACTGGCTTTTGTGTCTTTCTCTCGAGTAAGTTTAGGTGTCAAGAACCTGTAATTGTTCATGTAGCTGTTGTAGAAATTTATGAATGGAAATCGGTTTTGATCAGTGAGAACTATCAGTGAACAGGAACAAACTTACTCGTCTACTTTAGGCTTCACAGAATTGGACAAAGTCCAGTTGAGGCAACTTCCTTCATTACATGGAAAAACGCTCACGTTTGCTTTTGTTATTCTAGAGGCTGCCCCCCTCTACATTTCAGGAGCAACCACGTCATCAATGAGCATGACTCATACAGGTGAAATACTAAAAACATTTGGCCCCGCCTTTCGTACATTATGTATGGTGGCAGATGGGGCCAGAAGGTATGGCAGAGGTAATGTTGCGAGGGCCTTAGCGCTAAGCTAAGCACGACAAACCGAGTGACGCACATTTTGTCTGATTTTTTTCTCTCATTTTGTCCATCACCTTTAGCTTAGCGATACAGCTGTTGCCAGTTGTCTTTGTACGTGTTTTCTCCCTTTTTATGACTGATGCTCCCTTTGCAGCTTTTGTAATCTTGTGGACTTAGTGCCCTTAGTTATACGAACGTTTGTTGCATGACCAATAAATCGAAATATTACTTGTAACGCGCCTACACTACACTGAAGCACAACACAGGCATACAAAAGGCGAACTTCAACTGAATCCGATAAACAGGAACATAAGACTCATATAAACAACGGGTCATTATCGTATTTCTTACATCCTTTTACATCTGTGGTGCTAGACGTTACATAGAATTCGTGCGTTTGCATGTGCCACTTACGGGGGGAAGTTTCCAGTTTTATTCGAAGTAGTCGGCGCTGTGAAGTCCACGTAGAGCTGGACGTAATAAAACTTGACGCATCTGACGTCTCCGAAATATGCGTCTTCGTAAAAATTCCGGTACACCAGGCTCCATGTCGTCTTGTTATCTAAACACTGTGACAGTGGCGTTATATTACAGAGAACGAATTTACGAAACGAGTCCTGTGATTTTAATGAGAATTTTAAAAGATCAACATTGAAGAACTGCAAATACGGCTACACTGTGGCATGCTGTGCCGAATCAGATTAACGGGATGATATTACAAAGCATCGGGCATTCAAAAGAAGCAGTAGTAGAGATTAATATTTGCAGCTTAAGTGCAGACCTGTGAAATGTGGCGCATTTTTCTCTCTTTGCGTTACTCTGGAGGCATTTAGCATAACGTAATTTTTTTTTCGGGTCATGAATAAAGGGAACAGGTACACCATCAATGAGGCCACTGGCTGCAACATGGCAGCTTGTTGCGAGAGAAAAACGCTAGAAAAGAACAAATAAATATAACAATGTACAAAATGCAGTGGCACAAAACACTCATAAAGGTAATACCATCAAAGAGTACAAGGATAAAGAAGTTCCATGCATGACGTCAGGGAAGCAAACAAAGCACACAAGGGAAACGTATTGGATCGCCATATATTACACATTAAAATACAGAACACGAAAAAAGAAACCACAGACACTGCAGAAGGCATCACATTAAACTATATATTTGAAAACATGGAATTTATATTTTCAAACTGTCCTGAATTTGAATGACTGTCCCGTCGTCCAAATGATATCTTGTAACAACAAGCTTCTTACATGTAAGAATACGGCTCCTTGCAATCCTACGAGGCTCCAATACAATTTTACAAATTTTAGCGCGTTCTCGTGGGTGCTAGCACAATCCATCACGCTTCGTCAGGTCCCAACGTTGCAAATTACGTTTGTGAAGGAGATCACTTTCTCTCAGTTTTCCCTATGACTTGCATTAAATTTTGCCCTGCTGAACTGACAGTGCGGACAATGTCACCGAAACACGATATGGTCTGCTTACAACCCATTGTTGCGAATAATATTCCGGAACTATTATCAGCTTCTTACGGAGACGCCTGCTCTTTCAGCCATCTATGACATCCTCAAAATTCCTAAATTCTTTGCCTAAGCTATGGTTTAGAATAACGCCATTTACTTTTTTCCCTGTCATATTTCAGCATGGTTGAAGACTGGCGCCGAAAAGAAGATAGAAGTAAATGTGTCTTCACCGTGCTGAGGTCCTGGTAATTCTGAAGACTTGCATCAATTTCGGGGTAGAATGGTGTGTCGGCTGACACACGAACCAAGCTTGAGCACAGTGCGCTGTACAATACTAAAACCAACATTTCCCTGTTTTTTGCCGACCATTTTTGCGCAAATATATTTCCGAGGTTCTTTTTAACAGAACACCGTAACGGAAGTTCTAAAGTGCATATCCTGGTCACAAGGTGGCTGCTCTGAGTCAGTTAATTATTACCCAGTGCCGAGGCTATCTCGATGCGAGTCAAATATTTCGGTCCTTACACGAGCGATTCCACGCTTCCCGTATGAGTACATGAAAACAGCTGTCATCCCCGAGTTACAAATTTTACGAGAGTCGGGAACTGCAGTCGGTGACCCTGCCGCGTGTGTGGTGATGCTCATTTGCTTTAGGATGAAACTGGCGATTTCAGCACGTCTTGCAAGCGCGTGGCCATTAGATATCGTTATTGCAGTGTACTAGGAAGTTAGAAATATGGAGGTATACTAGCGATCAAGTGCTACAAAACCTCTGCGGTGATGCTGCTTTTGACATTTTGGCATAATATTCCCGTGCACTTGCGGTGCGGCTTCACGAAACAATGATGTGGTATCACCAGAAAAGAAATTTATTGTGGCCAGAGACAAATCAAAGTGCGGATTGATAATGAGTAGGCGCCGTAGGCTTTCGTGTAACTCGTGCGGTTACAGCATTCTCAGTTTTCCTAAATCCTTGTACTTGGTTGGTGATGTTTAGAGGAAAGGCGTGCGGCAGCCTGACGTAAGCATTTTCGACAGCACACTGAAGCAAAGTGTCAAAGTCTGCAAAGCACAAATGTGCTATGCGACAAATGTTCGTAGATTCGAAGCAGTTCCTTTACCTATAACAACCTTGCTTCATGGGACGGAGTTGTCTAAAACTTTAAGTTCTAGTTGAGTGGTCAGCAGTGTGAAATGGCCCTGTATCGATCCGTAATAAATGTATTTCCCAACTTCCTCTGGGAGTGATAGATTTGAAATTCTCTGCAACTTTGAGGAGAAAAGCAACAGGAATCGTAGATTTGTCATGGACATTACCAGTATGAATGTGTCCAGCTCAAGCTGACCGTTTCCAAAACTTAATTAGAGCGCAACCACATGACACATCCACACACGCACACACACACACCCAGGCATCAACCACGTACAGCGCTCAGGTTGGTGCCTAGGTGTGTGGGTGTGTGTGGGTGTGGATGTGTCGTGTGGTTGCGCTCTAATTAAGTTTTGGAAATGATCTACCAACTAGCCCAACAACAGGTTCTTTCAAGCTGACCGACTTGTGTGGTGGAATGACCAGAAATATTGCGCCAGGTTTATCATCGGCCACCCTTATTCACGGTTAGGCGTTTGATTTATGTAATCGCTAACGAAGGTCACTTGATTAGCTATCATGTTTGAGAGCCAGCGCTGCGTGGCGAATAGATCTATGACAAAGCATTGCTTTGAGAAGAAATGCAAGCTCACTTTGCACTGCAGTCCGTTGTTTGACGTCATATCAGCCGTTTTTAGCGCCGCCGTACTCATTCGGTCATATCGTTTTCTCTATGCGAACCTTTGTTTTGCGAGCAGCAGTTAAAGCACTCATGGCCTCACTATTTTCATAAAAAATCTTTTTATTTTATGTCCTGGAGACCACATCCGGCTTTTAACCGGGTTCAATAAACGAGGCTAAAATATGAGCTCAGCCCGTCCGTTACATTTGCTTTGCTTCATTTGCTTTAGAATGAATCTGGCTATTTCAGCTACTTCCTTTCTATTGTTAATTCTCGCTCTCCTAGAAAACATGATTTGCATTTCATGCTGGAGCTAGCCAAAAGCGACCTCTCCGTACTCAGTTCTGCGTGCTTACCATGATGCCTTGCGACGTTACGATATTCCTAAATTGCAATGCGACGTGATATTTCAGCACGGTATGCGATACATACGGGGAGAGTGCAAGTTTCCATCCATGTTGCCAGACGTCCAATAACCTCCGTTACACACTCGAGGGCGCATATGTCACTGCGCGCAAGCGCCTAGTCACATGGTGCTTAACCAATCAACCGCACATTTACAGATGCCGAAAACGTGTAAAACCATTGCACTTATGGCATGCAAATACATTATTTGGACACTAAATCACATGGCTTACGAATTCACAGTTGAACATATCGCGTTTAAAGAGCCTCTCACCAGGTCAGGTCATTTTGAGCTGACAATCTCATTGCGTACATTGCGTGCTCCGGGTCATGCCTGCTAATAGCCGGAATGACACGCACCGAGGAAGGCGCGCAGGTTTCAAAATGAGTATAATTTCGCCTCTTCTTGCAAAGCATCGTGCTCCGGGATGCGGAGGCCCATGCTGCGGGCCGTGAAGGGCACGCCTCGTCACCACAAAATGCGCATGCGTCTCTGTAAACCGTGAGAGGCCGTACTTCGCGAAACGCAGCGCAGCTGAACCAATCAGGAGGCGGCATTACGGCGGCTGTCTCCTCGGTCCATCGGAGGGGACGGCCAATCATTTTGTTTGTTTGCTTGTTTGTTTGCTCTTTGGGTTCGCCTCACCGCGTGGGCGTGTGGCCTGGGGCTCGTGCTCGCAATGATCCTCGCCTCCACAAATCCTGGTTTCGCGAAGCTTCAAACATTTTTATCTCTGCTAACAATGCGCCACTTAAGAGTCCTTGCAACAGAGAGCTCAATCATGGGCCTCAGTCACCTCTATTGTATAACCGATATTTACCTTATAGACCGATGAGGGGACCTTTAACGGAACCGTCAAAAATTGCCTAAATATAACAATAGATTAAACACCTAATTACAATTTAAAATAGTCTGGGTTGGTCAAGATGATAGTGCATAATAATACTACGTTTACTGCATCCTCGGAATGCACACATCGCCCCACCCTGGCGGTCTAGCGGCTATGGTACTCGGCTGCTGATCCGAGGGTCGCGGGATCGAATCCCGGCTACGGGGGCTGCATTTCGATGGAGGGGAAATGTTGAGGCCTTGTGCTGTGCGATGTCTGTGCACGTGAAAGAACCCCAGGTGGTCGAAATTTTAGGAGCCTTCCACTACGGCGTCTCTCATAATCAGAGCTGGTTTTGAGACATGAAACCCCACAAATCAGTCAATCAATGCATACATCGAGATATTTTTTAAAGGTAGTGCCAGTTAGCTCAAACACCCCCTATTATACGAAGGGATATTCTACTGTCCGGAAACTACCGGAAAAATAGTACGTTGGTGCCGTTGCGGCTGGTGCTGCCGCGGTTTTCACTGCCGTGCTGCCGTGGTTATTCTACTCAACCGTTGCCTGTTATCAGCGATGACGTAGATGTGCCGGCCGCATCCGCTGATACGCAAGCACCAAGGCCGGCGGTTAGCTGAACGCGAAGCTCACTGTTCCAGGCGCGCTGCGCTTGTGATCAAGCGGGGAGGAATCTGCGCTTAAGGAACATGCTTGACAGCCCATGGAAGTGCCGTGCCGGAACCGGTAGAGCCTACTGTTCACAGTGCCTAACGTGGTAGACACTACGCAATACCGCAGCACCGGGCGCCAGCCTTCACGCAGGGCAAGGAGTTGCGCCAAGCTTGAACAGCAACACTTAGAACCAGCAAAGTGCCATGGGCAACAAGTGGTGTGTGCAGCGATAAATTCTGCGCGGACAGTTTCTGTTAACGGCCACGGCATCTGGGAGGCGATGATCGGTGAGTAGCAAATGCTCGCTCGGGCACGCTTCCCGCTTAAGCCTATCTCGCAGGCTTTCTCGAAAAAGCTCTGGCTTTAAAAAAACGTTCCGCTGTGACATTTTCATCGTCCGCGCTGTGCTCAGAATCTGCAAAACAGCTGCGTCCTGAAAAATCCTGGAAAATATAGTCGCCGGGCATATGGTAGTGAGACATGAAGCGGATTCCCGGCGCGATGACGTATTTGTAGTCGGTCGCTAGACTCGTTCGCTGCTAACCCGTACGATCGCTAAGCTTAGCTTTTGTCCTGTTATACTACATTTGATCCTACTGGCACGCCTCCGTCAGTACACTTCAGATACATTTAAGATAGTCGGTTCTCAGCGTAGGCTTACATTCACGCAAAAATCCAGGTCTTATAAGACAGTCAAGCGACCATGTGCGGGGGGACTCGGCTGCACCTACGTTGTATTTGCACGTGGAAGTCTTATGCGTGTTCGCTTTCCCATTGGATGGTTTTTACTGCGAAAATATTGACGTGAAAGTGGTATCATGAACAAGAAATAAAGAAAACGAAAGCGGGCTTGAGAACCATGCCTTCCTGGGTGCTCTTTATTAATTAATTTCGGTAGATACGAGTGCTTGATTGATTACCCATAGAGACCTCACATAACTCTCCCTCATATCTCATCTACTGGCTGCGCCTGCACGGAGATGCAGTGGTGTTAAACTGACAATGGATCTTTATTTTTTAAATATTCTCTACTTTACCGAAGTACCAAAGGGCAATAAAAGGTGTCCGATTCAGAGTCTCTTGAACCATCCTGTTCTGTCCTTCCGAGCAAGGCTCACAAGCGGCAGCAGTGGCTTCTTCAGGGCAATCCGCGGTTTCCCTGGTAGCAGCCACACCCATCGATTAGCTGGGATCCAAGGGACTATGTCGAACGCCTCTGGCGCACATGTCGCATTGTATGATCGGTACTTGGGAGATGTGCCGCAGAGTTCGTCGTATATGAATTCGCAACCGTCGGCTTGTTCCTTTATTGTATCGGAGCGACGCCAGTAGGTGCATCCGTATCCTGTGAGCCGAAAGGAAGAATGTGGGCAAAAGCGTCATTTGTTGTAGCTTACGTCACTTTTTGATAAACTAGACGAATATCATGTTACTAGTGACGTGTAAGAAATCCATTGATCCCCGCGGTGACGACGATAACAACGACGACGACGACGACAACAACAACAACAGCCACAGTAACGACAGTCACAACAACAACAGCAGCAACAACAACAACAACAATAATAATGATCGACAAATTTGTTGAACTTGCTTGCGAGAGCGTGCTATCAGCAGTACGTTAGAAGAGTTATTGGCATTGTGTATATTTTGTCCTTTTCTTCAGTACATTGGAAATTTGTGACACCAAATGATGGTAATTGTTCTCAACTTGATAACTTATGTGCCCGCCTTCCGCCTCCTTTATTTTTGTATCTCTTTAATGACATAGGTTCAATATGACTTTGTTACCACACCTAACTATTGTATAATTTTGTACCATAATGTATGTAGACCCTTGAACCCACTCCTGTAAAAATCTCTGACGGGATTGACAGTACTACTAAATAAAATAAAAATAGCAGCAACAACAACAGGAACAACAACAACGACGACGACGGCGACAGCAGCAGTAGCAGCAACAATATTAATAATAATAATTATTATTTTAATGCGAGAAGCCCACGTCAATGTATTGCTGTGGGTATTATAGCCGTTGACGCCTCGAAGCGGAGCTATGCAATATAAAGGGATTTTTTTTTCACTTTCCACCGCAGTACGAAATGAGTTCTAGAAATGTACATCAGCAAGTCAAAGATAGAACGAAGAGCTGGGTGCTCATTTGCAGAAATTTCACTGTGGGCCTAACTGAACCTGTAAAGCTATAGCAGGGAACTCTAAACCACGTAGTCAGTCGTTATATTTCTGACATGTCATGAATCTTGTGCGAATTTGCGTTGAGATATTTGAGAATCTGGAGGGAAATTCACGGCAATTCAATTGTAGGTCTCATATGAGACCTACAATTGAATTGCCGTGGCTTGATGCGAGAAATCAAGAAGGTCACGCACCGACAGAGTTGCTTTGTAGATTTTTTTATACTTAACCATCCCAACAAACTCCCTCAGAAACGCTTCAGATAGCGTGAACGAAAATATTCAAACAATCATAACTCACCATCATTGGCATAAGGATGCCGCAGGACAATGCATTTTCGACAGTCTCTATATATGACGTGCACTTTCACCGTAGCATGATCTAAAGAAATAAAGAAAACAAAATTTGCAATATTTTCCCAGTAAGTTCACGATATCGCCAAACGGCTGCGAAAAGTAGAAGTGTGATTTTCACGTATTCTCGTAATCAAATCTATCGGGTTATCTCCCAGACGAAAAAATATTATGAAGTTATTTTCTTTCCTGCTGTTGACAGTGCTAAAGCTTCCAATGCAGGTCTGGTTCGAAACAGTAATATTGTATTTGTAAGATTTCGGCAATATGGTAATCAAAACGAAGACGCAGAATTCGTGTACGCGACTCGTATGAGAGGCTACCTTTATCAGTCACGTGTGTTCCTATAGTTATCTATCGGAGCTGGAGGTCTATTTGCCTACTGGGCACTTCATGTGACAAAGCATGGTTCAGTTTTGCTGTTGTTTATTATACGTAACGTTATGAAGCGCATTCCATCCTGAACAAGGATGCGATCGCTTTCACTGAATGAATGCAGGTGCTAGGCACTTGTGTTGACTGTTGAATAAAAGTTACTCACCCTCTTTATGCCTTGAGCGAATTATATTTTTGGCTATGTAGCTCGGTGATGAACTTAAGGCAATCTTCTTGCTCCTGGAATAAGCACAGTTTCAGTTATAAGCATTCTCCCTTTCGTAACGCCAATAATATCAGGATCACGCTGATGTTAGTAGCAGCGAAAAATATTGCACTTTTATTCAAGTGTACTACACGTTGAGTTCAAGATTTTTGGTACAACAGATAGCAATGAAATCGCTATGTACAATGAACTGACAATGTAGCCAAACCGCTCATTTATATAAAAGATAAATGACAAGCAGCTGCTGTCAGCTGTAATTTAGCGAAGTCATATATCTAAATTAAATGCGAAGGCGTCGCGAGAGACTTTCGGATGATGGATCAGGGGCTGAAAACGAAAATTTTATTAAACAAATGGAGCAGCGGTGTAGTAGCTGGAAATATATTTGAAACCACTAAGATAAGATTACTGAACATGTATCTCAATTATATTGTTGAAATGCTTGCCTGGGCTTGTGAGATAAACTGATTACCCTACAACAAGCAACAAACAGGAACCATTTGTTCGTTTTTTTTTCTGTAGGTTGCCCACCGAGCTTTGACATATCAAATGGCACTATGAAATATATGCACAAAAGCGTCTAGTGTATCGTACACATACATAATATCACTTATTAAAAACTACCACATAACACAAACTTAAGCGAAAAAATCGAAATAGAAAGCTGCATAAACTAGGCAAGTATAAATTTATTGTGATCACTCATTACGGACGCCTAAAGAAGGAGGTTCGTAGAGGACAAATTCACGCACACAGTATGCTGGCAGAGTAGAATGGAGAGCAAAGAACAAAATCATTCTGAAGGAGGAAATTAATGGCGATGTATTGTATCCATAGAGGTGTACCACAGGGTCTTGGAGTGTGCATATGAAGAAGTCTCAGATTGGTGGGAAGTGCATAAAAAAGAGACATTGAAACGGAAGATACTTTGCATAGGACAAGCCTATGCTAGTGTGTGAACATTTATATGCACTCCCCACCAGTTTAAATGACGCTCGACACACTAAGCTAAAAACGAATTCTGCTAGAATGTCTTAACAATTTCGACATATACCCTGAAAGCGCATTCTATTCACTGTGCCGTCAAGGTACGTAATGAGAGCTTCACAGGGTTAGGGAGTGGAGAAGCGTATCAGGTCTACGCCTATGGTCAAAGCGAGGAAGTGGGCGCTTTATTTTTAAAGACATTGAGTTGTGTAGGATGTTGCTTTATGAAAAAAAAAATGTATCCAGAAGTGGCAGAGAAACTCTCCTTATGTCAAAGGAAAGACGCTCAATTAAATCTTCGACGCCGGAATTGAGGGATATGCAGGCTTGAGCAGACATGGTGAAAATTTAGATATTATACGTGATTAAAAGAACCGGAGAATTTCTCCAGAATATTTGTCCTGGCCTGATTTTTATTGAACAATGAAAGGTGTCGCTTTCATACCTGTACTTTCATAACCGTACTTTCGTAACCGTTATTTTCCTCAGCAATGCATGAAAAAGCCTGACGTTCTACGTTTGGCCCTTACGATTTCAAAATCCCGCTCCTATTGGAGTGTTTTGTCGCGAAGTTGTCCTTGAAGTGCCTGAAGTGAGTGAACGTGGCACACTGAACTGTTCCAAAAGGAGGGTCATCGTAGAAATTTCTGTAGAGGAGGCTCCACTCCGTCTTGTCTAGCAGGCACTGCAAGCAGACAAGGTAATATGAAAGTGAATTCCTGCGCTATGAACTCGAGGGTTGTGTGTTCAGGGGCTAGTTTGTAAGAGATAATTGTGAAAACTGTGCTTCAACTGCGCATGCGAAGGGACTCCACGGTAGACTGCCTAATATGGGCGTGATGACTCCACGGTGGCCTAATATGGGTGTGATGATTCGACAGCAGTTAAACAGACGGCGACAAACTTTTTGAATGTATGAAACATCTGGCTATGAATTTTGGATCGGGGCCATAGCACAGGGGGTTGTTTGAAGACTTGCATTGTAAAGGAACCAAGTGGCCAGGTAATTGTGATTTAACGAAATGGGCCATGTTTGCACTTTAAAAGAACTATACTTTAGGAGGTAGTTGAACAGAGCACGCATTAAAAGTATCCGCACTTACCGTGCTGAGATCCTGGTAGCGCTGAAGACCGACACGTATTTCAGGGTAGGAATGGAGGTCAGCCGATACTTGAAGTATCTGCACGGCGAGCCCTATCCACAATGGAAGCGACATTGTCTATCTCCCCGTCGGCCATTTAGCACGAACTCTTTAAACCAAGCAGGAACAGGAAGTCTTAAATATTCTGGCCTGGTCGTAGGAACGTTGCAAGAGTCAGCTAAATACATCCCCCGCCGGCCGATATACGGTTCTGCATTAAACACTTCAGCGTTTCTTCGTGTTATTTCGAGGCTGCAGCTCGCTGAGGCAGCCGGATATATAACATGTAGCCACCTTCAAGCTTAACGATCCTGCATCCTGCCGCTAGTGCACAAGTTGATATATGTTAGACGATGTCCTGTTAGCTTTGGCACGAAAGTGGCGTGGTCAGAGGTTTAAATGATTGATCGCCTCCGAAGGGTTAAAATCTTGTAAAAGCTCAGTGGAATTGTGGCAGGCCGAGGCTTAGCTTGACTATGTGACCCGAGAATGCAATTCCCGCTGCGAAAAGAATAGGCGTGCAAAACCCGGACACAAGGGGAAGAAGTGGACCACACGAACGCCGTGTTATGCCCGTGTCCCCTTGTGTTCGTGTTTTGCACGCCTGTTCTTTTCACTATGGACCGTTACCAACTCGCTCAACTTTCTGTCCTTTTGAACTTCCCGCTGTGTCCTCTATGTTGTAACATAGGTAATGTCCAGAGCACTTCGTCTGGTCGTGCGCGACGTTTCATGCATTCAGCAGTTTAGTTTTGCACGCCTGTTCTTTTCACTATGGACCGTTACCAACTCGCTCAACTTTCTGTCCTTTTGAACCTCCCGCTGTGTCCTCTATGTTGTAACATAGGTAATGTCCAGAGCACTTCGTCTGGTCGTGCGCGACGTTTGATGCATTCGGCAGTTTAGTCGCCTTCTAAAGAAAGTCATTTTGCACGAAACATCAGGGGTGTCCTGCTTCTCCAAAGTCCTGCAGAAATGAAAGAGAGTAGAACGGCTGGTCAGTGAGTGCCCTTCCTGAGAACACATCTTTCGTGGCTTTCGTGGAGGTTTCCGCGATGCAACCTGGGTATCAAACGTACGAGATTGTCAGAAGCAGCACCCTGTGTGCACATCGCTGAATAAATTTTAACAAAGTAGCAATGCGGTAGTTTTTGGTTTGATGAGGTGACATTTGACGTACGCCGAAATCGAAACATACACAAAAGCACCTGCGCAGTGCCCCCTTATCGACGTACCTGCGTCGTGACCACGAGTTGAACACTCATGCATTCATTCATTTATTCAAGACTTTTTATCAGTTGTCTACGGATGCGTATAAAAAAGTCCGCATGTTGCCTGACTAGGCAATGTTAGTTACCCAGAGGCAATGTTACCCAAAGAGCAGTTGCGCCTGTGCGATCCTGTCATATCATGCCTCGCCAGGTCCCTCCAGAACTCCTCCCTTGTCATTGCATTGCAGAACTCCTCCCTTCGCATGGCAGTGCAGCGGCCCTTGTCTCCATAGGGCACAGTTTGCTCTTACGTCCACTTTCATATCGGTGTATTCCTAAAAATTAAGCAGCGCAAAAAACGCTCCGAATAACACCAACAATTCATAATTGGGCTTCGTTTTCTCTTGGCCGCATAGAGCACAACCTGATGATTACACAGGCCCTCCTTCTATTGCTTTTGCCTCGTTTGATTAATATATGGTCTTTCGGGATGTGCCAACCACTGTGGCAACTCGTAAAGGAAAAGTGTTACATGGTAGGCCTGCCGAAGTGAAGACAGGACACACTGGACACAACACGTAAAAACGACGCAAGGACAAGATAGCAGCATGCCCCGGACGAGAGAAGATTAAGATGTGTTTTTTTTTCTCTTCCTCATTCGCGAGTCTTCTCGTTTAGCAAAACCTTGCACCGGAAGCATGTTAACACGTCACATTAAATAGCTGCGATGTAACTTAGTTTATACACCTATGTTCGTAAGAAGTGCAGGTATTTTTTTCGGTTTCCTTGATTGCGGCTTTCGGTCTTGGCTGAGAAGAGCGCTGGTGTATATACAGTTGTTGGAAAAGTATGCTTTGCAGCAACATAGCTGAATTGCATAACAGTTTCGGCGATCTGCTGTTATTGAAAATCCAAACTGGATCGGATGTCGTACTTACAGCACTGCGAAACGAAAAGGCTATAGCTCGATAGTAAAGACATACAGCCAGCGGTTGCTTGCTGACCCTTTGAGAACTGCTGAAGCGCTGCTGCCTAAGACGACTGGCGCCATTTGGGGAAGTGATGACTCCAATAACATTGAAATAGTTAAGTGACTTTTCTCTGCTGCTTTCCGAAGTTCGGCACTTCGACACTAGGTGCTTCAACTGGTAGATATAACATATACATGAATTTGAACTTATGTGCTGTGGTGTCCACTACACATGCGCTTTTTTCATGAAGTCTCATCAGTACAACAATATTTCCTTTCAATGAATAATGCTTGTAGAGTAAGATGTATTTCGTGGTGGTACTCTTGGATATGTCTTCGCTAATTTGAAAGAGACATCCGCGAAAGTGTCGAAGGAATGGCCCGTTATGAGCTTCGAATCAGAACTCCGGGGTTTTTTGCTCCATATTCTGATATCGCTGTTTTCCAATGACACTGAAGGTTAGGCAGGGTGGTTTCAATTTGCTAAGACACCAAGCAGAAATTTTAGGTAACCAAATGAACAATGTCTTGGAACCGAAACGGGCTGACGTGTCATGCAGGGTGTGCGATGACATCACAGCTCCCCGTCATCAGAAATGTGGAGCTGGTGGCAGCAAAATTAAAGTGGCGGTACCATCCGACGATGTATTCAGTGATGCCAGCCTTTCTGAACTTGACAGGGACGATTTGAGCGCTAAGGTACCGCAGTTTTCCTCTTTCCCAAGCGCCTGATCGGACAGGCAGCGTTGTAGGTAATGATATCCAGAACACAGGGCGCCCAGCCTTGGAATCAGCTAAAGATTTGAAAAATCCATCGTCAGGGAAACTGAAGGACTTCAAATCGCCTGGCTTGGCATAGATTATTATAGCACCGAGTAGAACATACAGTCAGGATATCAGTGGTCACTAAAAAATCACCGGTGTTGTCTTTTAAGGCAAGCTGAGTAAATATAAGCAATAAGTTCGCTTCAAATCTGGCATACCCATATCAGTGACGGTCAGGAGGCGCAGGTAAGAACGAGAACGTTTATTAGGCAACTAAAAAGCTACAGAGATCTTTTCCTTCTAGGCCCACACTAAAACATGTCAAAATCCTGCGTGCTACAAATTACGGTTTCAGGCGGTGTCGTCCGCAAACGCCCTTTCTGCAGGTCTGGAAAGAAGAATATTGAATTTTTAATTTCTTATGCGAGGTTATATAAAGAATGGCGTTGCATATAGAAATCTTTGATGACATCGCGTAGGATACGAAAAAAAAAACATTTTTAGTGTGTCTTTTAGTTTTAACATAATGGATAACCATAACATTTAAAATTATTGGTGTCGAAAAGTATCTGATTGTGCTTTAAGAGCTTTATGGAAGGTATTATAGTTCTCCTAAAGGAATAACGATCTTTGAGCAAAGCTGGAGAATCACTTTTGCCACTGAGGTGCTAGTAGGGCACCGGAGGCTGCTAACCCATCATTACCTTGCTACTTCCTAAATTGTAGACATCATTAAAATAATGAGCTAATAATTTGGATTGAAGACAAAGTACCTGGTATATTTTCGCATTCACTTGGCATCATCAGATGAATATTGTAACTGATGGTTTCAGAGGAGTCCGAGCTTTGCGACCGGTAACCACTCTACACATAGCCAATGTAGCGCTACTGAAAACCTCCCATTCAAGGAGAACGAAAACCTTGGACATTGGCCCGAGCGCACGTCTAAGGAGGTGCGTAGAATTGTGTTTTCTAAGAGGCACATCTTTACGCACAAGTTTCTTGGGGCACGTATGCGCTAGCGGAACATTGACATTGTGTCGTACATTGAAACAGTACGCCTCCAATGTGGAAACTTTATCAACAAATGATTGTGCGCTTTACTAAACATAACATCCTCTGGGAATAAACAAATTATGATTTACGAGCCCGAAGGATAGATGCGAAGGCAGTTTTATGACAGTAGGTTTAGCCGAAATTATTTTTTTCTCTGCTAACAGACAAAAGCAGCCAATTTTTATTTCCCTAATCTAATAACGGCACAAGAATAAAATAAGAAGTGGAGTTCCACCTCTGTGTAGGAATCGCAAACACCCTATATTGGTTTAGGCGCGTTGACAACGTGTGCTTATCAGGTTAGCGCGAGCTCGGCTTCTTAAGATATAAACTAAACGATGGTTGAGACTGCCGCTAAATTTTTGCACTCAGAGCGTTCTGCGTCACTCAACTACGGCACTTTTCTGCGACGCAAGACCACCTTTGTCTCGAAGACATACGAAAACTGGGCATGGGAGAATGCCATGCTGCGAGATTTTTCAATACGTCGCTTAACTGGCACGCCATGACTATAATAATGTGAGGACGACATTATAATGATGCTGACGCCGTGGACTCTGTGGCCCAACAAAACGTCTCTGCACGCTTTGAGGAAACAAAAATTCACCCATCTCCACGAAGTGAACCATGACGAGTGGGCGAAGCCCTGGGGATCATTCGGTGCTATCGTAAATCACCTGTGACATTGCCCACTCATGCATATAAATTTGTGACATGTGTGTATATTTACACACACGTTGTCATTCATGCTCCTGATCTTTATGAGGTTCCTGCGCTCCCTCGTCGTAGATCGTGCCGAGTTCCGGATTACTTTTATTTAAAGCGCGCGCTGCGAATCCTTATGGTTCAACCACGCACAAGAGAAGTCTCCCACCTGCACTACATTGCAGGTCAAGATGCAGTGCCTATATATATGGGGTGGCTCGTGAGCGCGAGCAGTCGGTTTTTTCAATCAAGAATCTCGCTAGCAGACGCTGCCTGCGTCATCGTTCTCTCGCGGGATGGTGATGATGATTGTGGTTCGGTTAGGGAAGGACGCTAATTGATGTAGCCCATGTAGGGAGCACTGCTAAGCGTCCGTAGCGGTGGGGGAAAGGGAGTGAATGGGATAGAGAGGAGAGAAAGGCCATGGTGGAGGGCTCCAGAAATTTAGACCACCTGGGGTTTTAACTAGACCACCTGGGGTTTTTTAACGTGCAGTGACAACGCACAGTACACGGGCCTGTGGCATTTTCGCCGCCATCGAAAATGCGACCGCCGCGGCCGGGATCGAACCCGCGTATTTGATCCCGGCCGGCGCTAGATTGTACTACCGCGGCGGTTGCATTTTCGATGGAGGCGAAAATCCCAGAGGCCCGTGTACTGTGCGTTGTCAGTGCACGTTAACGAGCCCCAGGTGGTCTAAATTTCCGGAGCCCTCCACTACGGCCTTTCTCTGCTCTCTATACCTTTCACTCCCTTTCTCCCACCTCTACGGACGCTTAGCCGTGCTCCCTATATGGGCTGCAGAAATTCGCGTCCTTTCCTAATCCAACCACAATCATCATCATCGTCATGCTGAGTGACAACGATGACGCAGGCAGCGTCTGCTAGCGAGATTCATGATTGGAAAAAAAAACGCGACTGCTCGCGGGTGAGGGCGCGTTCTCATTCCTTGCCAGCTTGGGCCAGCTGTTGCGCATGCGCAGTGGGGGTGTGGACGGCGCAGGGACGAAACAGGTTCGACCGACACGAGCTGCTTCGCATCTGAAAACTTCAAACATAACGCATGTGCCTAGCCCCCGACTGCTAGCGTTATACGTATTTCTGCCTTCTGTGCACTAAGCTTTGTCCTTTGTCTAAGAGAAACTCACATATTTAAAAATTATTGCCTGATAATGTTTCACAAACTCAGCTAAAAGCGATATTTAGTCCGCAATGCTGACAATCATGTTCTCACTTAGTTATTTGCTGGACTATCCTGGGCACGTATCCTCTACAGTACTGTGCTATGTATAGTAGGCCAAGTGTTACTGCTGCGTTTCTTGAATTTATGACTGTTTTTGCTAAAATAGCAACATTTAGCGCTGTTTCTTAATTGTCGTTGAGTCACTCATGTGCGTGGGTTTCCTGGGTACTGATCTGTGTATCTGTCAATTCAAACACGACTTTGTGGCGACTTAGCGAATAAGGTGAGGGTGCTTTTAAACAGTTCCGCATCGTTTTATTTCTCTCATCTTCTAAGTGCCTCTCTTCCCCGTTGCGTGGTAGCCGACCAGAAACATCTGGTCAACACGCTTGCCTATCTGCTCACACCATCCTAAAGTCTGCAACTAATGACATTAGCACTTGTGCACAGCTCAATAGCAGCACAGAGCTCGGGTATAGACACAGAACGCCAAATGTTGCACTGTTCTCTACGTGCCTGCCTTCTGTCTTACATTTGCGTTGCACTACGCACCTCGCGCCGTCTATCGGATCACCGCCGAGTCCGAACCAAGCGCCATGCACCATGTAAAGTGTCCATGTGCAGACGAATACGTCCCGGCTGTATGTGGGAGGAATACGCCCGACATATACGTGTGACACTGTGTTGCAACAATAAAAGTTAGAAGTAAATCTCAGGGGAAATCTCAGGCTCGAATCTACGAACGGATCGTTAAAAACGATGTAGAACATAAAATGTCCAGTGACGTTTGCTGTTCGGCATCGTTTTTAACGACCTGTTTATCGATATGTTGCAAAAAACACGTCCCTCAGCACTGAGAGCGATTTGACTGTTATCTTTCTAACTCCCTCCCCCTTCTCCCCAGTGCAGGGTAGCAAACCGGACACTAATATCTGGTTAACCTCCCTGCCTTTCTCTTCATTTCTCTCTCTCTCGCTGTCTTTGACAATGAGTGTTGTACCTTTCCGCGTCCACATGGCATTCCATTCGGAACGTACTCCTTCTGGCACAATCCGGCTAAGAATGACGTTTGTACGCAACATTTCATCCTGCAGTTCGCCAACTCGTCTGGTTCCTGCAAAAAATATTTATGTCATCTTTATTCGCGGCTTTTAAGAGCAAAGCTGAGCGATGTTACAATTAATTGCTAAGGAAAGAATCGGCAAAAAGCTGGTGACAGCCCTAGCGATAGGAATACGACCGCCTCGTAGAAATATATGGCGATATATCTGATTTTCTACGCGCGTAGCTTGCACAAACGCGCACAGGGAGGACGCGCCGATGCATGAGCTGCTTACACTGCTGGATAGCTTAACAAGGGAGCTTCAGGCAGAAAAGCTATACTTAGGTCAGAAGGGTGCTAGTGCTAAAGTAACCAAAGCCGACCAAGTTAGCGCTGGTCTTATAGCCCATTTCATTGCGTGAGAGTACGAGTGCGAGGGAAATCGCAAGACACGAGCTGGCTCAGGACTCATGATTCGCTCATTGCCAAATACTCAGGCGCATCGGGAAGTAGCAAATGGTTACCCAGTAAATAACGTGTTCTCTCCACTGACTAAAACCTCCACTTTTAGGATATGAGGTCTAGCAGTTGATGGGTAGATATAAATATACCATTTCTCCCAAAATAGGATGACAAAGGCTCACACAAAAACGGAGAAAAGACCGACGTGGTTTCGCAGTGCACAGGTAATAAAATTCGATTGAAATGCTTAAAATTCGACCTTCTGCCCGCACTCTGTAGTGGGTATGACCATATTCGAGATGTGATGAGAATTATCAGTCAGTCACAAAAACGACGCTGTTCCATGGCAGGGCACATTATTTTAATTACTCTATTTGACTACATGCTACCGGCAGCTCATTGGACGTTAGCACGATTCCTACTGTCGAATAAATTGGCACTAAATGTCATTGCACGTCCACTGCGTTCATTCAATCTCACTCTGGTGGAAAAGTTCCGGAGCGCATTTTTCTTTACTACGTGCTCCCTTCATTGTACAAGAGGCCCGAACCATGGGCGCTATCCTGTTCGGAGTTAATTAGTTATTTGATACTACACTACATCCGCTGCGGTAGCTTCGCCGTTGGAATGTTGGCTTGCTTAGCTCAAGGAGGGGGATCGAATCCTTCCAATCTCACGAAAGTCGAATACCCCCCCCCCTTTTTTTTTAGAAAAAGAACTGTGTACTCATATTTAGGTGGCTTTAAAGAGTCCCAGGTGGTCAAAATTACTCCTGGACCTTCCCTTACGGGGCTCCCTCGTACTCGACCTGTCGTTTAGGCACATAAAACCGCATCTCTAATCAACAGCAGATCTTTTTATGGTCTCGGCATGCCCGCCGACTCCGATGTCCCCGATGTCCGCTGTCATGCAGAAGGGGAAAAGCTGACCCGCTTTTGCCCTTGACCCTCACACCCCAAGTCTTGCCCTCTGCCTGGACCCGCTGCCCATACTCTGGCTCTCAACCTATTAATACACAGTGACTATGCCGAAGGCGATTTAGGAATAGATAAATGAAGAGAAAATGAGAGAAAGAAGGAAATAAATAAAAAATGAATAAAGCCTCGGGTTGCTCAGAATGCGATCCCCCACTTGCCCTCGACCACCAACTGACACTCTCGCCTTCTGCTAACTGGTACATGGCAAGCTAATTTACAGTCATGCCCCATTTCCACTGTTTACTGGCATTTCACAGACGGGAAACTGACTTGAATTTTCTTTTGTCGATCACTATTACTACAGCGTGTGCAGGTTTGTAAAGGCAAATTCTTTCGCATGGCATACCTGAAGTGGCACACCTCCTCCTTTGTCGGCCAGTATACCACGGCAGTAGTCCTTCCGCGGTCATTGTTTGACCGGGAAGTATTTTGCGCCGGGTTTTCAGACTCATTGGCGATGTTTGCGCCAAGCACTTGTCAGGTATTATCCTGCAAACGAAATGAAAACACTCCAGGAAATGCTTCCGGAAAACTAAGCGTTATAGAACAACCAGCCACTAATCCACAAGGTATCTACAGGCGGCGCTTAGTATCATTGTTCATAATACATCTTTTACATTTTTAAACAGCCTGGCGTAAGCCATTATCATGAACAACTCTATGCCAGGAAGCCTCTTAATTATGGTACAGAAACTCCCCGTGTAAACGCTGTGCTAGGGAACGAACAGGGTACAGAGCAGCTGGAAGTATCAGTTCCGCGTAATTACTCATAAAGATATCTTTACAAGCTTTCGGGTTCACAAACAGGTGAGTGCTTTATTAGCGCACTCAAACTACGAGACAGCTGTGTTTTTGCGTCGTTATTTTCAACATTATAAACAACGCCAAATATATTTTAAATTCATTCATTCATACATTCATTCATTTTATAACACACAACGTGCGCCAGCTATTTGGCTTCACTACTATTGTTAATCTGCAACATGCTTTGAATAATTCTGTAGTTCTTGAAGTACAATGATATGTGAAGATTGTTTGTTTTCAGGAATGAGGATCACATGTCCACGAGTATGGTGGCGACTCCTTTAAAGGGACCCTGAAACGGTTTTGACGATTTTGTGCAAACATGGTGATCCGGTAGAGCGGGTCACTAGGACCATTACAGGACAGATTTTAGCGCTGTGCGTAAAGTGTGTAATTTACAATAAGGTTTTTGAACACGCGTATCGCAAAAGATCGCAGCGGCTCGCCAAAAAGCGTTTTCAAACGCCCCCGTCATCGAGCGATCGAATGAGAGGTCGCTGATTGGCCCCGACCCAAGTGACGTGCACGTAATTTTCAAAACCTAGCTGCGAACAACGTGCTTCTACAACGTACTCCTTCGTTTCAGCCAACGGTATCATCGCGGCATCTGGCGGCGTCACACGAGCCTTTAAGGTTCGATAACCCTACATTTTATTCTCCTGACTATTGGAGTGAATTTTGGGTAGTGCGTCCTGGTTAAACTTTCCCGAGTCCTTTTTTTTTGTAGGCAACAATGTCACGTCGTTTTCTATTGCGATATGTGGTTTTGGAGTTGCGCATTGTTGGAAGTAGTGCACTTTGCACAGCTCAAGGCTCTCGGAAAAAAGCTACCGTATGTTTTCCTCAACTATGGCATTCCTTGCATTCTTTGTATTCTCTTGAACCAAACCCATGAAAGACTACAATTCATTACATCATAAATTGTAAAAAAATCCTCATCCTTCTTAGGCGTTGGCTAGGTGCCGGCTAGGCGTCAGCATGGGTCCCAGTACAACACAAAATATTTTATCACGATACACTGCATGACGAATTGCTCCTGCCACCCACATACATATCATCGCGTCTTGACCACGGGCACAAAGTTGGCTTAATTTCGTGCAAAACAAAAGTATTCTCTGACTCATTTATACCACGTACATCTGTGGACTGGAACCACCTTCCTTCTTCAATAGTGAAAATCAGACAGCCATCATTGTTTCAGTCATCAGTGTCCAATATTTTTCTGGGAACCGTAGTGTTTTAGCACTTGCACTTCAATGTACGATGCCTTCGCCGCATATGTTATCTGGACAGTGTTCTCTTTGCTTTGACCACTTGTGTATTTCAGTCAGAAGTAGCTTCTAATTTGGCAACGGCTTCGGCAGCTTCGGCGCGCTTTGAACACGTGTTTAACGTATTTGAAAAATCCCATGTGCTGGGAATTCGGAGGTGACTAGGGCATCAATATGGACAAACTGGAATTTCGAAGCCATGGGAGCTCACGGCTGATTTAATAAGAATGCTTAGAAAGCCTCTATAGAGACTGTGTTCACTGTCAGTGTAGATTAGCCCGGAGTAAAGAGAACATTTCCTATGAAAAACCACTGAGCGTTAAGACGGATTTCGCAAGGAAAGAAAAGAAATGAATAATATCGGCAGTGCTTAGAGCACCCTTGTTGTGTGTTTCAGTGTATGGTTAATAGTGTTTGGTTGCTCATTTTAAGGCTGCGAGTAGTTCAGTCCCTCCCCACCTCCCAAAATAAAAATGAAAAATCAACAGCTGAAGTGAAGTTATTTGTCGAAAATAGCACCTGATGAGTCCACGAATCTGAGCCTGGCTGCACGGCGAGAGCTGGTATTTCTTGAGCCCACCATCCACGTAGCTCATGAGATACCCTTGACGCCAGGAACACGGCTCTCCTCCAGTGTTGTTTGGAATCCAAGGGGCACCTTCTCCCCCATCGTGAGCTGAGCCTAAGCTGAAAGCAGACGCAATGGTCCACGAAGCCGGTATAAAAGACAGGAGAGTAGTGCTGTTACATGATAATGATTCACTTATTTAGACGGACAGTTCTTGCGCTGACCGCTCAAGGTGTGTTCTCAATCAATGAATTAAGTAATGAGCCAAGCAGTAAGTCAATGAACTAACTATACAATCAAGCAGCTAGAGCGGTTTCGCGCGATACGAGAACTAGGTACAAATACAGGGTCCGATAACCGGAATGGCTAGTGGAGGAGCCCAATACAGTAATGTCATTGATTTTCTATATACAGTAGTATGGCACGGCGACTCATTTCTAGATGTGAAAAACATTTAAAAATACTGATACTGAGAAATGACTATTTCGCCGAACAAGTTGGGGAAGAATAACAAAAGTAACGAAAGTTGTATTTACTCTGATATTTGCGTGACATTGACGACTTGATGGACTGATTTCTATGGTTTTACTCCCCAAAACCACGGTATGATTTTGAGAGATGCTTACTGGAGGGTTCCGCAAATTTCGACCACCGGGGGTTCTTAACGTGCACTGAGGCCGCACAGTGCTCATTTCTCCCCCGTCTAAATGCAGCCGCCGCAACCAAGACTTGATCCCGCGACCTTCGGGTCAATAACCTAGCGTAATAGTCACTAGACCGCCATGGCTAAGCGTGGTATTGATGAGCTTAGCTTAAGAATTCAAAGCAGTGCTCCTTGGTAATGTAGTAGTGTTTCCACATTGAAGCGATGGCGTTAGTGAGCACGTGCCGCAGAAAAAACGCCGCCGGCACCGGCGTCGAGGTGGGCGTAGGATCCCACAACCGCCGTCTCCAGGAGCACCCTACCATGCAAGCCGTCCGGCATGCCCGTGCGTGCTGTAGCAAACAAAATGCAATTTATAAAAGTAAAGTACATGGAAAAATGATAATACGATTTAACTTAAAACCCGCAAATATGATAGTTACGTGTGCGTTAATGTGCCCATGTATTTAGAGGGGCATCTGAAGTTGCATGGTCCCCGGCCACGGTGGTCTAGTGGCTATGGTAGTCGGCTGCAGATCCGAGGGTCGCAGGATCGAATCCCGGCTGCGGCGGCCGCATTTGGATGCAGGCGAATGTTGAGGCCCGTGGGCTGTGCGATGTCAGTGCACGTTTAAGAACCCCAGGTGGTCGAGACTTCCGGAGACCTCCACTACGGCGTCTCTCATAATCGGAGCTGGTTTTGTTGTGTTAAACCCCACAAATCAATCAATCAATGAAGTAGCATGGTAACTGGATCAGTACAAGTTTGGATAAGAACGCTCGACTGGAGTCTGCACGCTTTACCTTTAGACATGGCATTAAAGCCGATGAAATACGTACATGTGTGCAATCTCGTGGGCAGCGGCGTAAGTTCCCTTGAAGGTGCCTGCCGTGTCTTCGCCTAGGCCAACATTGATGGGTGTGCAAAGAGACGCCAACATTGCGATGCCTGCAGATGGGAACGCGAGGGAACATCCGATGAAATGCGAACAGTAGAAAATCGCACTGTCGCGGTATCATGGCTAAAATTTTCCCTTAGCCAAACGAGAAATCATAGTAAAAGGAGAATGCACAGGTGCATTATCTCTAGACGCTGCCCAATTTATTTGTGCACAGCACGCATTTTTAATCACTTACCAGCGAGATTGCCATTGGTTAGTCCAGTTGGTGAGACGACAGCCAAGTCGTGTCTGAAAGAAGAAGTAAGTATCTGACGATGGCAAAGACCATAAAAGTAGATTGTAAGCAGTCTCCTTGCTCATAAAGTCATGCGATTTGAGAGAATCTTTTTATAATTGCGTTTCAGTCAATCAATGCAATTGGCTACCTCAGGTGCACAGAATCGTGATTCGATGTCCGTATATTCAGTGTACACGCTCATATAGGCAGTGAACAAGTGCTTGGACAATCGAATGTCGAGGGAAGGTTCTTTATTATGTAATGTATATTTGCTCTCTACCGATAGTGCAAAGTGTTAATTCACAATCGCATGACGTCACGCACCTTAAGCTGTATTGGTACGATGGCCGTGTTTGTGCGCAGATGCGTAATCACGATTTTTCAGCAAGCAGTGATACAATACGCAGTTGCCAGGACATGTGATACGAGAGCTAGCGAAGCTAATGACATATAGTTTATTTTGCTATGGTGCCGAGGACCGGAATGCCTGCATCATTCTTGCTCACACATGCGGAAGCTAACGTTTGGCGTGCATTAAATACCGTGTGTGTGAGGTAAATTTTTCTCGCGCAAGAGCACTCGCACATATAGGCAACGCTTTGTCGAATCAATTAGGATAAATTTTGGAATCCACTTTGTGCCATTGCAGCACACTATGCATCGAATTCCAAATATCATTTTTTTTATCTCGCTAATGCCGTCGCCAGCACTGTAGTTCAAAACTTGATGCAGAAAAAGAACAAAACGTAGAAAGAGAGACAGAACGGTGTCATAACAGTAATGGAAGCAGATGTAATTTGTTGGCTACGCAGCGCTTGGGTAAGGATACTGATGGGTAAGGAGTGAAATCGAGCTTAGTGTACTAGCATGCAAGCAAATAAGTGGGTGATCACCATCTAGCTTTGAGAAGTGCCTGAAGAAGCAGAGCAAAGAAGTATTAGCTTTGCACATTGAAGATGCAAGGCTATAGTCCTAATACCATTTCTGCGTCTGTCATCCAAACGTTCTTGAGAAGTCCAGAGGCCACACATCAAGGCTCAGTGGTGACACGAGCAAGGCGAAGGGTGTTAGTAACAGAAAAAGCGTCGCGGAAGGCATTAAACAACCACGCTGAATGCATTTGTTGTACAAAACTGCCTTCCACATAAAGTCGCATTCGGCGGTGCACTTACTCGGTGAACACGTATATGGCATCAGGTTCTCTCGCCAACTTTCTTTGCACGTATTTTGTGAATTTCTTGAGGGTGAGCTCGCCGTTCAAATAACTACCGGCTTGAACTTCGTTTTTGGGATTCTGAAAAAAGAGGTGTTAGATGGAAAAGTGACGTCCCGACAACCGAACATAGATGTCCCTCAAAGTCTGCTCTCCGTTGCTCAGCTATGTAAGATGTCGCGTTTTAGAGTGCACACTGAGCGCGATTACGCCGCATTGTGTGCATCTAAAGATACAGTATGTCTCGCTGGGCGGGACAATCTCGAGGACAACCCCTCAAGCGGCGGCGTCTACAATTTTTAACGCCACTTGACTTTGCCAGTCCTGCCTGCCAGTGGCCAAGGAACTGCAAAGTGCATACGTTGAATTAAGGATGAATTAAACCTTCCCGATCATCATTACGTCTTCTACTCACATCAACTTGCTGTTTGAGCGCCGCAAGTGATCGTTCTGTAGAACGTTCTAGCGTGTTTGACGGCTCCGTCTGACATATTGCAGTTCGAAGGTAGCATCAGTGTCGCTTTGGTTTGCTGAACGTGAGGGTCGGGCTTAGCAAATAACAGATGCATTTCCAGATTAATGTTTCATTCTTTTTTATGCCAAAAGCCAAACTTGGACATCTTCAATATTATTGAAAAATCAATCAATTGGCAGTCATAATCGATTACCAAAAGACTTAGAAATAGACATATATCAGCCTCTTTCACTGGGAGCGAGTATTAAGTACCTTAGAATATAGCTGAGCGCGGTTTACTTATTTGCAGAGTGTTTATCACACTTCGCATCGGAAGAGGCTCAACTACCGTTAGCTATAGTTGTTTGAACACAGATTTGGTTATTCGCCATCGACTGATTGTAAAGGTTAAAAAAATGTCGTCGTTCCCCACCTCTCACTTCATTACTGATTGGTCGTCAACGCCGTTCCGCGAAGGGTATGGACATGCATAGTAGGGGCGTTGGTAACGGAAAGAACGTTGCTTGAGCTTTAGACAGCTACGTTGAAAACATTTATAGCAGAAAACTGCCTCCCACGGAAAGCAGACTTCAGCGGCGCACTTACAATGAGTGGCTAGCAGAGTGGGTCACATGGCACCTTTAATAAGTGGATACTATACTATTCATGCATTAAAACCGGTCTTCGCTGGTCGCCCACAGCTGACTTGCCTGCGGTCCTGTTGTTTTTATTGTTGCGATTTGCCGGTTTGCATAGTTGCAGCCTGGGGTTTCAAAAATATTTTGTTCAATTCACCATGTTGCATGAAGCATGCAAGGTGTCGTTTGCGAGGTGCATTTGATGTTTCTACTGGATGAGACCAGTTCGGCGATGGATTGGTACTTTACGAGATAGTTAGAAAAATATCCAACAAGAATTACCAACAGATCTCTCTCCCGGAACCTTAGCCAACTTGTGCACTACAATGTCCTCATCCTCCCAGGTGTTCAACTAATTCGCTAAATCTTTTCGCCTCGATTCATATTTGGTAACTAGTTTAGCACCCGCGACTTCAACGATTCCGTAGTATAGTCCTTGTGCTGCGTTAGATTCGCACACCCAACGTTTATGCTTACTTTCATTCGTGAGATTCCCACGATCTTTGTCCTTATCCTTGGCTCTTTCATTCCTTCATACCATACGTTGACCTGCGAAGATGGACCGAATTTTGAGGCAATAGCACTGTGCTTTCAAACTGCCAGCTGTACTTGTGGTGTCTAAAAGGAATATATATGTATATATATAAACCACACCGAAGTGTCCGCTGGTAGAATTAGTATCGTGTTTAAAGCTACCAGAGTAGGCAATGTTTAAATGAGGAGGCCTTCGAGAAGTGCACGTTGATAGAAATTTTACACTGAGCACTTGCTTCTTTGTAAGTAACTGTTCCTTCTGAAGCAGCTCCACATCTTCGCACGCCACAAAATATTTTAGTTTGCGCGCAAGGAATAAATGCTAACACTCTGATGGCGAACCGAATACCAACAAAATGTTGAAGATACATGCAGAGTACAAAACGGAACTCACTGCGTTCATAAGTACAGCCAAATAGACGATGAGGTCCCTATTTTTTTGGAACTGCTCTTGATGGCGGCGGTCTGATATTAAGTGTATTTCAGCAACGTACTCCCTGGGAAGCCTTTGCCTTGGAGGACGCCAATCTGCAATGCATTATCACATATGCGAGACCTGAATTTTGGTGTCATTCATCCTAACACATGACGCTGTTGTTCACCATGTGTCGCTGCTGGTATTCGTCTCGTGTTTGCTAATGCTTCGACTACTTCCACTTGTATCGGAACATGCGTTCTAACTTTTCCAAAATACAACGCCGAAGGGTTCTAGTCTTGTACGCTTGTATGTTTCCATTTGTTTTCGGTAAATATGACAGTTCCATAAAGAAATCGAGTGGTATTAAAACCAGGACAGTTAATGTTAAGCGGTGGTGCTATTAACGTCTCTCTGATAATATACCAGAGAAGCTGTTCATCTCGCACGGGATGCCATAAGTTCACTCAAACTCAATTACCCGCCAACATTGACACTGTAGTCACAATGGAGACAATATGGACTAGAATGTTTTGAGATGTAGGTGCAGTTCACTAGATACGAGCGGTCATCTTAATAGAGATGGGTAACGAGGCACGGTCTGTTGCTATAAGATATATATGTCGTGTCACAAATCTCCTGAATTTATTTAGCACCCATGCCAAGGGACGGCGGATGCTTGGAAATTAAGTAAGGAAAAGTACAGACTTACACGTCTTCCAGCGCTTTCGTTGCGCTGGAATATTTATGTCAAGGTTACGAAAAACGACACCTGGAAACAAAAGGGAAATTATGAACTTTAACTGGTCACAAGAGAAGAGACGCCAATTTTCCTGGCCGTTGCCATTATTCCTCTCAACACGACTAAATCTGTCTTAACATACCTTGTAACGTTCTGTGTCACGATTTCTTGCATCGCGTTTCACGGTTACACAAATTACAAGGAGAATGCGAAGGTGCTAAAGTGACCTGTCAGCTTGCTTATTTCAATTTTTGACGCTATCGAAACAGAGCGAAATATCGCCCTAAGTCTTCAGCTACCTCGATGGTCACATTATTGTGAAACAAATTATCCTGAATCTATCGCAAATAATAGCCTTTGTGCCCATTGTCATGAAAGCCGATGTACCCTGCCTTCGTAAATAAACGCTAGCAATAAAAAAAAACGATTGCAATCTCTAAACAAAGATACCGTATTGAAGCACTGGCGCTGCCACAAAAGATACATTTTGCTTCTTGCTTCCTTATCAAGGGGGCGTCAGTAAGTGCTAACCATTCGCACGGTGCGTGTCTTGAATCCGGTACACCCTGTGAGGCGTGGGAGCATCGCCTGAACGTTCCAGTGACAGCAGCGGTGCTATTCTCCAGCTTGGGCTAAGCATGCCCTCCTAAAATAGAGAAATAATTTAGAGTTCAAAATTGTGCGTAGTTTCTCATAACAGCGCTCTTGTGTTGACGTGCCCATTGTAATATTCATGAAGCGGAAGGATCGCTATGTACCCGTTTGTAGGATCAATCTACAATGAAAATTAATGCGTCTATATGAAATAGAAAGCGTCTTGAGTGCACGAAAAGCAGAACGACAAAAGTTTCCTGGTCCTGTATTCCAACACGTGTCCAATGACTTGTTGGGGTGCTCGCGCTGCCAGTCCACTTGAAGCACCGGACACTGGATATTCAGTGTCCAGTTCACTCGACTGTTCATGAATTCCCCTTAGTTGTCCTGCGTGCTGCAATCCTGAATGAAAGCATAATTGCCGCGACCAGGAAGCACACAGCAAGACGACGGGGACGACGTCCCTGACACTGCCGTTGTCTTCGTCTTCTTGTTTGTTCCTGTTAGTGGCAGTTATGTTTTCAAACTTACACCGGCTCTGCCAAGAACCAGTTCCCCTCAAGCGCTCCTGCGTACCGCTGATGATGCAGCATCCACGCGGGAAATGCGTTGTTTTCAGGTTATAATCCCCAACCGGAACAGATTTTCCCAAACCAACTAGAATTCTTTTTCAAAAGTTCGCATAGGTTCCCACTGTAACTTGATGGTACAAGCGGATAGACCGCAGTATTTCTGCAATTCAACCTATTCTTTCCTCGCGCATTATACTGACGCGATACTATCGTCCAGGACAGATCTCAGGTCTTTTGCAGGCATCTTCACATGCTTACCACGCCCCGCCCCGGTGGTCTAGTGGCTATGGCGCTCGGCTGCTGATACGAAGGTCGCGAGATCAAATCCCGGCTGTGACGGTTCCATTTCGAAGGGGGCGAAATGTTGAGCCCGCTTAATGTGCGATGCTATTGCACGTAAAAGAACCCCAGGAGGTCGAAATTCGCGCAGCCCTTCGCTACGGCGTCTTTCACAATCATATCGTAGTCTTGTGATGTAAAATCTCAGAAATAAATCATATGCTTACCACGTTTAGTGACCTGCCACTTTGCTGCAGCATGACCGATGATTGGTGCTCACTGTCGTGGTAAAGGTTCTCTTCCAAACTGGTACCATTCCACTGAAAAGGTGCAAAGTGAGCTTCACACAGCGCATGGACAACGATTAATACCAGCCGCAAATGGATGATATCTAACTGAGCAAACAGCAGGTTTTTATAGATGTTTAGTGCACACAATTATTTACAGAAAGTACTGCACATTTTTGTCGCTATAAACTGTCGAGATATGCATTCTAGGACATTTTTTGGGTGAGCCCTCGGAAGTGCGTTCTGCCTTTATACCTCACTTCAATGAACAGCAGACCATCGGAAAGGTACTGCACTTAATCTTCTTTATTCATATCGTAATTGCTCCTTCAGGGCTGTTATGCTTTTCAAGCTTTTAGATGCAGTGTTATCGCTACTGCAATGAAGCTTGTGTAGGAAAAATCAATTCATGGACCGCTGGTTGTACTGGACTGAAGCGTCATGTGCTACTGACCTTGTGATAGATTCATACCATGACACATTTCTGTCTTTCTGCCCTTATATCATGAACTTAGTTTAGTGTTTGCATTATTTTACTGGGAATTGCTTGGACAAGCATTTTTATTTCGTTACCTTCTTGAAGTGTTTAATGGCTAACGTTTTTAAGGCTGGATAATATTCTTGAACACGTAACCTTTATCATTCAAAAGCTGATAAGGATGGCGAATCAGTTTTAATGTGCGCTTACCAAGGTGTATTCAACTTCATCACCAACGTCGGTACCTAGAAACAGATCATGAGCCAGTACCGAGCTTTTCTTCAAGCGCAGAGTCGTGCGCTTAATCCGCAGCAGAAGCTCTCCGTTTGCACTCCTTGCCTGGAGTAACTCTGGGTACACCAATTCTTCCTTAAAAGGTGCTGAAGACGGAAGTTGGAAAAGTGATTACTGCAGCGTCTGCTGTGTTCGCATTGTTTACGTATGTTAAAGGTAACCCAAATTGTCCTGGTAGCTTAACGACATATTACGCTGCTTATGAACCTCACGTTACTGGTTTGATCACAGCAGGAGGGCGCTGACATTGAAGGGGTTCTAGTAAAGGGGGCAGAACTTAATACAGACGCAATGCTCTTGTTTTGCACGCTTCCAATTTGCAATGTATGCCAACTAACCCTAAAGTCCACAATGTTGTAGGTCGAGGCCATCCAATTTTGAAGGGGAGTCTTTAGAAAAGCGAAAGCAGGGCAGGAGAGTGCCGCTGTTGCTCTGGTTCTTGCGAATTTACTTTTAGAATGATCGAACAGAGAACTCGCTTTTATTCTAGTTCCTAGAAACCAGGACGTGAGCAAGAAAAGCCGAAGAGTATATCCGGCTTTTAATAGTGGCGTGCGTTGTTCGGTTGCAATGTCTCGCGTGGTTCATGCCATTCGAAAGCGATTAACCAGACAAACGGTTTAAATTTCCAGCTTGATTGCTTTAGTACATGCACAATTAAGCTGCATTGTGAGACCTCAGCGCCGCGCAACAGTAGTAGCTAGGTCATGAATGAAAACATCCCAGGGAGCCTAGGAATTAGCCTGAGCGGTCTTCTTTATGTGCACCTAAGTCAGATGTGCTTTGTTATGTCCTGTCGCTGTTAAATATGGCTGGTGTGATTGGAAAGTGACCTAGCAATCTCCCGTTGCACGTCATATCGAAGAAACAGTGTCACATGGGCTGTTCGAGCAGGGTACAAATGTTGGGTCATTTGGTGCCCCCTTAACAAACAAAGCCGGTGAGCTTTAGAGAGCTTCGCTGAAACGAACACGAGAAAAATAACGAAAGTCTGGTGATATGTGTGGCGCATGTTCCCGTAGACTTTATCGCACTGCGCCACTTTACCTTGATGAGTTATACAAGCAGAAATCGCGAAAATGTAGGCGCATTTTTCGATAACAACAGTCGGACTTTCTAATATCTAGAGGTGACTCTCCCTTTAAGTTGGACTACGTATTTTGAGTTACGGCTTAAGGTTGAAATTTGCTTATAGTTTCGCTCTAGCACGCGCCGTCAATGTGGGATTCTGAACAAAATTTCAAGATTTCCTGCGAAATTTGTTCTAGCATTATTTGCAGCGTCCTTTAGGAGCATGCTATGAACTGCTCTGAGCCATATCGCTTGCAGATGCATTCACTCACCAGCTGATGTAACTACGAGAAAGCCGACGACGAACGCTATGAAAAGCATGCTGCGACATTCTAAGGTAGCCAGACACCTGGTCCTGTGTTCTTTATAGGACTCTACCTGCAGACCTTTCATATATAAGCTTTAGGGTGACATTATTGCTGCAAAGAATTTCCTGTGCAATTTACATTGAATTGCCTGCTAAACAAAGGTCGTGTCCCGACATGTGCTTACCGACAAGTACATAAACACTGTGATGACGCTTCTGATATCTGAAGCGGCTGTCTCCTGAGTTTAACCGCGTTTTTCGTGCAGGTGTTGTTTTGCTCGTGCAGCGCTGAGTTAAAGTTGAGCGAGCGGCATATTATTCGATGGCAAAGGCTAGGCAGTGTTCTCCTGCTGGAAGGCTTGCTAAAAAGGGCGTTCCCAGTGCCTCTGATTTTGCCATGAAGGAGCTGTACACCTAGCGCAGTTGCTGTTAATGGACGTCGTTTTGAAGCAGTAAAATTCTGGTCCAGATATCGGGCATAACAATTCAGCCAGAATATTCGATTTTATCTTCGAGAAAACATCATTGGTCCTGAAAATTTAATACCGAAGTGGCTTCTCCTTCGTTTCTATTGTGACGTAAAATAAAAAAAAAGATAGCAAACCCACGCCTTTTACGAAAGTGTTTTATAAAGCACGTTTTGTGGAGATTTCTAAACGATCTTCTGGAGCTGGCTAGACGAGCGAGAGAACGCTTGCTTTTGCCTCGCCAATTTTTCTTCAAATCAGTAGAAAAGCTCATGGGAAGATGGAGGCTTGAATCGATGAACAGATCGCTAAAAACGATGTTGAAAAGGGAATGTCGCAGGCGCGGCCAACGTTTCGACAAGTGGACTTGTCTTCGTCAGGACGGCGAGTCCTGACGAAGACAAGTACGCTTGTCGAAGGTTAGCTCCTGCGACATTCCCTGTTCTATATCGTTTTTGGCGATCTGTTCATAAATTTTTGTTCAGGTACATTATCGGCTGTCGTAGGAGCTGATTATCGCCATACCGAGCTTGAATGAGGTATACGCGCCTAAGCACTGGGAAGGTGGTTTTTCGCGGTTTGCAGCTTCTCTACGAAAATTGGTCAATGGGGAATTCGAGCAGAGGACAAGATGCACAACAACCTTGACAATATGGTACATGAGGCGAATGCTAGTGATATTGGGGGAATGTACCTCAGGCAGGCATATATTAATATCGACTCACAGTTGCCCCAAGCAGTGCCAGTAACACCTTTTCAACAAGTCTCCTCTTTCACACAGACTGACGCAGCCTCAGCGTTGTGGATTTCACACGTGATAAGGGAGGTAGACATTCAAATTTCGCCCAAAAGTAGAAGATTTGCGTCGAAATGACGCCTGTCCGCTAAAAATTGGCCTTGGCTTTTTGAGAGCTTTTCAACAAGGCCGTGTTTCGAGTGGAAGGCGAGTTATGCAAGCATTGAGAAAAGCAGTTTGGTTGCAAGATTTGAGTAAAATCACTATACGAAGGCAAAGAGCTACACAAGGAATCGTATCGCTTCCACAAGTTCAATACCCTCCAGCCTGCAAGCATAAACGGGTCAAAGGGAGTTCTTGATTCCAGTCGGTACGACGTTGGGGTTAACGACCGCGACTGTGAAGGTTCACGTTCTTCGACTACTCGAGCTGACCGTGTTTCTTCCCGATAGCTTGCTGTTCATGTGCTTGTTTGCCTCTCAGGTTCGACGACGAAAAACACAGATATGTTTATTAGTCACATTTTTAGCGACATGCCAAGCTTTCGTTCTCTCCAGTTATATTAATCTCGCTAACACATGTCACCCAACGCCCCTTCCCCCTCCCGCTTTTTTATTTCGCACGTCCACTCTTCTACTCTGCTTCTGAGGACAGAGGGTACTATGCAAAGGGTAGAGAAACGAACGCTTGGGAAGGCAGTAGCTGTCCTGACGAAGAGGATCCACTTGTAAAAACGTTGGCGTCAGCGACATTCACTGTTCTCCCTCGTTTTAACGATCTGTTAACCGATTAAGGTATTATGGAACTTAATAGGAGTGATCAACGGAAAACAGAATAAGCAGTTTACTGACTGTGCAGCTCACTGCTCATTACAAATAAACAAGGAAATAGCTTGACTAAAAATGTAGTAGACCTTGCTTCGGTGCGCAAATAACATGCTGAAAGGAATCCCTATAGGTAAGGGTAGTATTTTCGGTGAGAGAGTGTTTTTTAAGGTGCAACTAAAAATAATAATGGTATAATTAGTTCGGTCTGTTACTGGAGATTTTCCCAGAATAAAACTTAATGATAGATTAACTTTAAACATTTGAGTGGAGCTCGTAAAAGAGCGGACTCATATTTTAGTGTTTCAGGCACACCACGCGTAAACATTTGGTGCTGTCTAGAAGTATTCGGGCTTTCAAAAAAAAAAGCGATGTCACAGTTCCAGGTGTGCGAAAGAGCTTGTCGCGCGCAGACAAGCTGTTTAATCTTTTCAAAATCTGCTTCTGAGTCTGCTTTTAGGGCATCTCTTTTTTTGAGGCTGGTTTCCTTAACTCTGCATTATTCGTGTGGTTGAGAGCTACAGAAACAGATGGCTGATATGAAGGACTATGCAAGCCATACCCTCCTACACTACGCCATGATTTCATCTCCTTCGGTCACCCTTTGTGTGTTATAGCCTCTCACGCTCCCAATATCAACCTGCTTCGCTTACTGCAGGAATGACTTTTATCGTACACCATACATATAACCTCTACGGGCCACACTGGCTTACGTTTAAGTTTACGTTTACGTCGCGAACACCTTAACCCGACTTCTAAACTGAGCGCCATCTGAGTCGTTGCATTAAAATTCTTAGCAGTAATTTGAAGATTGAAAGTGACAACATAGGAAAAATCGAAGCACAGATAACATTCCTGCCGTATGAATATTAAAAGGGTAAAATAAATGATGGCTCTTTTTGTGTGAGCACCCCGACAACATAGGAAAAATCGAAGCACAGATAACATTCCTGCCGTATGAATATTAAAAGGGTAAAATAAATGATGGCTCTTTTTGTGTGAGCATGCACCCCGACCTGGTTGTCAGGCATGCGACATGGCGAGAAGATCCTGAATGATCTGACCGCCTGGGATCCGTCAATATTTATCTGAAATGGAAATGCAAATGTGCTTTTGCATGCTGCCCCAGTAGAAGCGTTCACTTCGTTGTCGGCAGCCCAATAAATCAGTTGTCGTACAGGCCATTTATCGGACTTGGCCTTGCGCTTAAACATCATTATCACTGTTACTACGTTCATATATAAAGAAATTAAGAATCGAATAAATAACGTTATTACCAAGCACACACGACACGCGCACATATTCCCACAAAAACGCGATGCTGTTTCTGTACTAAGATTGTCGCCAATGCTTTGGTGAAGGACACACACTTCCTATCTCTATGGCTTCTAGGCGTACTACGCGCATGATAATTGATCCATATCGCGGGCACCCTCGTGTCTCAAGCATATTTAAGCATATAGGAACTACATGTAGGCCTCTGAGCACTGCTTTTGAAGATACCGAACTTCTACTCGGGCAAAAAGAATTTATGAAGCCATAGTTCCTCAGAGTTGTCCATCCTTGTGGGGACACTGCCAAATTGATACCTCCGTTGAAGAGTTGGCTGCACATTGAACGCTGCAGAACACTGCTCTGCCACGCAAAGTTGATCTTGAAGTGTTGCTCTTGAAATCAAATATTGCATTTTTGCAATTACTGAAGAGGGCGGTCACATAACGACTGCCTCTTTGAAAAACTTCTCTAGCTTGCTGTCCCCACACTACGCCTTGCCAAATAATCAAGTCGCTTGCTGCCTTAGCGAGAGAGAGAGAGATAGAACTTTATTCAACAAATAGGTCCGGCAATTTGTTTGGGGTAGGGCCACAAGCACCCCAGCCTTGCGGTCTCGGCAAGACATAATTAGACGACAGTTCCACGAAGCGTAAATCTTATGAAACAGCGGTGCTTTAGTTTCATTCATTTACCTTGTCATTAATATTGATGTTTCAACACTGCCAGAGCACAATGCCACAGCTTTTTTTTCTTTCTTTTCTTTCTTTCTTTCTTTGCTTTCGCTTAATTACGTTCATGTGGCACTACGCTGAGAACAAGCATAGGTAGAGCGCTACCGTGCTCAGTAGGTCTCGGGCAAAGGAACGCTCTGCCTGGAGCGTGACGACCACGGCAGCGGTGGACGTTGGTAGCCCCTAAACAGCTAGGCTGCTAAAAGGACTGTTTTCATTGCATATTTGCAGACCCGGACCTTCCTAGTTCAAATCGGATTTCTAGCTAATATTCAGAACACATATGGATACATTCAAAAGTATTAATCTCTTAGTAAGATAATTGATGGAGAAATCAGTAAGAATTTATTATTTCAAAAGCCCATATGGTGTGTTCATCGCTGCAACATTGTCGCCTCACTTCGTACATTCATTGATTTTTTCTCCGGCCTCAACTTGGTCCACCAGTTCCAGCTGATACTCCAGACTCTTCGCTGCAGCTTATATACGTCCCAATGTCGTTCTCTCTTTTCTTTTTTTTTCCTGCGCATTCTGATCTTGCTGTCAACAGGACAATCGCGATCCAAACTGCGCCGTGATTGATGAGTTTGTTGTGACAATACCGATGTCATGCCCAAGGCTCTCCCGCTGTCGTCGGAACATGGTGACACGTCCTTCAGCCAACTCGGGCTGTTGCTGTCCGCCATAAAGAGGGCTCCCTCTCGAACTGTCTCTCCGTCCATGGGCCGTGTTTGGTCTGTCAGCTGCACTTCGCGACATTGCCAGAGATTCATGCGGGAGCAGTCACCTCATTATGGCACTCGGCTGCAGATGCGAAGGTCGCGGGATCGAATCCCGGCCGCGGCGGCTGCATTTCGATGGAGGCGAAATGTTGAGGCCCATGTGCTGTGTCATGTCAGCATACGTTAAAGAACCCCAGGTGGTCGAAATTTCCGGAGACCTCCACTACGGCGTCTCTCATATTCAGAGCTGGTTTTGGGACGTTAAACCCCACAAATAAATCGAGCAGTCACCGCAATGCCGTTTGGGTAGCCACGGTTGTACGAGCGTTTAAGCGCGCACGTTTTCGTGTAGACATTGACAGGAACGCAACTTTCCCACTTTAATTTTGTAATTATTCTGGTGCTAATTTAACTACATTCATTTCACACATGTAAACATGACGTTAGGCCCCGCAACATGCTCATGAGAATATATACAAACATGGAAATATACGGTTCCATCCTTCAAATAATACAACACCGTACTGGAGGTGCAACCTGCGGGCGTCGGATACGTTTACGAATGGTGGCGTTCGCAAGGCAGCATGTTCAATTCGATAAGTTTATAACGTCTAAATTGCGTTGGGTTACAACAGGCAGAATACATCACCTCTCTCTATGTTATTGCTGTAGATGTGAAGTGCCATTTAAGGGCCACATGACCATTACTGTGTGAACACCCGCTTGTCCACTAAGAGCTATGGGCTACCGACGATGACAGTGATGATGAAGAGGGCGAAAATATTTCGCAGCAATTCATTTAACACTTACGTGAACGTTTTCCTGCTGCTGTCATAATATTGCTACACGCATGCCGCATTTGAGGAGCTCGGCCGATGCGCGTGGCCACCATCGACGGAGAGAAGAAGAGGAAGCTCGCACTTGGCTCGGACTCTGAGCGGGAACGGTCTGCTTTGCAACCGCTGCTGATAGCCTGCATATAGCTGCTAATCGCAGCGCCTGGTCACTCGACGTTCCTGTAACATTGTGGTGGAGGTGGAACGTTCCCCGTCCTCGCCACGGAGCTTCGTAGCGGCCGCACCGTCCAGTTTTCAGCCATGGCTCCCGAGGAGAACCCCTCATCGCCATCTACAACTGCGGCGTCCACGACAACCTATGTCACGGTTTCCAATCTGCGGGATCCCGGAACATTCTCCGCCCAAGAAGGCGTCGACGTCGACGACTGGCTGAACATGTATGAACGTGTCAGCCGAAGCCACGGTTGGGACCCTACCGTAATGCTCGCGAACGTCATCTTCTACTTGGGGGGAACACCACGTGTCTGGTTTGACACAAACGAAGCCGAGATCTCCTGCTGGGAAGCTTTCAAGGCAAAGATTCGCGACCTCTTTGGAAATCCCTCAGGTCAGAAACAGATTGCGCGTAAGGAGCTTGCCACCCGTGTCCAATCGGCAACCGAATCCTATGTTGCGTACATCCAGGAAGTCCTTGCGCTTTGCCGAAAAGCAGATGAAACGATGACCGAGGCTGACAAGGTGGGCCACATCCTCAAAGGGATCGCGGACGACGCGTTTAATTTGCTCGTCTACAACAATGTATCTTCTTTTGATGCCATTGTTAAAGAATGCCGCCGGTTTGAGTTGGCCAAAAGTCGCCGCGTCGTGCAACAGTTTTCCCGTCTGCCTAACACGGCTGCTACATCCTCTTGCGCAGACGTCGCTCCCGCGCCCCCTTTCCATGACAGCGTGACGCGCATTGTTCGTCGGGAACTTGAAGCTGCCACTCCAGCGCCATATCACCCTCGCCCACTAGACGGAACCCTTGACCAAGTAGCTCCCTCCGTTTCAGTCATTCAAGCCGTAGTGCGACAAGAAATTGCCAATCTCGGTTTGCCGTCCGCCTACTCCGTCTCCCGACCTGACTTCCGACCACCAGTCTCGATGGCGACGCCCCGCATCGACACCTACCTTCCACGAAGATCCCGCAATCCGGATGAATGGAGAACCCCAGACGACAAGCCGATTTGCTTCCGCTGCCACAGAGCTGGTCATATATCCCGCTACTGCCGCACATCCTGGACGCCGCCCAATTGGAGCTCGAGTTCGTCCCCTCGCCGATATGTAGACCCACCCCGCTTTTCGCCCCGTCGTGTGTACACCCCATCTGACGCACCTGACACCCTCTCTTATGCTCGTTCGCCTTCACCTCAGCGCCGTCGTTCCCCGTCGCCCCAACCACGCCGCCATTCCTCGCCGACCACCTTTGGAGCGCCCCGGACGGAAAACTAGACCATGCAGCGCCTGGAGGTAGTGCTGCATCATTTTCATTGTGCCCAAATCCTCCGCTGACGCTAATTACGAACAAGAACTTAGTTGAAGTGCACATAGACGACATTCCTTTGACCGCATTAATTGATACTGGAGCCCAGATGTCCATAATGAACGCTGACCTTTGCCGTCGGCTCAGGAAAGTTCTCACGCCTCCCACTACTAGGGCCGTACGTGTCGCCGATGGCAGCACTGTTGCCGTCGCTGGAATGTGTACTGCTCGAGTAGGCATTGCCGGCCATCACGTTCCAGTACTTTTTACAGTTCTCACCACCTGCCCTCACGACCTAATCTTGGGGATGGACTTTCTTTCAACGCATTCTGCCCTGATCGACTGTTCTGCCGGTACTCTTTGCCTCGAACTTCCTTCTCTTCCGCATACTCGCCCAGAATTCCCCAACGCCCTCTGTTCTACATCCTTTGTTCGCCTACCACCTAAAGCCCTCACGTTTGTCGACCTGGCCTCAACATCACCGTTGCCCGATGGCGACTACGTCATCACACCTCTTATCGATGTCCTCCTGGCGCGCGACATCACTGTGCCGCACTCAGTTATAACCCTGGCCGGTGGACGCGTGTGCCTCCCTCTTCTCAATTTTGGGTTGGCAAAGCAAGTTCTGCCACGAGGCATATCTGTGGCCACCATCCGTTTGTTAACAGACGACGATGTAACTACCTTTGCTGCCGACGTCTGCACAGATCCTTCAGCGCGCCTAAAGGACGCCATCTGCACCGATAAAACGTTTCGTTCCATGATAGCGCCGGACCTCACACCTGAACAAGCAGCCGCCCTTTACAGCCTTTTGGTGTCCTACCGCGACATATTCGACACTGATAATCGACCACTGGCTCAGACATCTCTTGTTAAGCACCGCATAAACACTGGTGATGCTGTCCCCATTCACCGCCGACCTTATCGGGTGTCCACAGCAGAGCGTCAAGTGATACAGCAGGAGGTAAACAAGATGCTTGCCAAAGGCATTGTAGAGCACTCATCGAGCCCTTGGGCGTCGCCCGTCGTGCTTGTTAAAAAAAAAGACGGCACGTGGCGTTTCTGCGTTGATTACCGCCATTTAAACCGGATCACTAAAAAAGACGTTTACCCTTTACCACGGATCGATGACGCTCTTGACTGTCTCCACGGTGCCCAGTACTTTTCATCAATAGACCTTCGATCCGGTTATTAGCAGATTTCCGTCGATGAGCAAGACCAAGAAAAGACCGCATTCGTCACTCCAGATGGGCTCTACCAATTCAAGGTTATGCCGTTTGGTTTGTGCAATGCTCCCGCCACGTTTGAACGCATGATGGACTCCCTGCTCCAAGGATTCAAATGGTCCACATGCCTTTGTTACCTCGACGACGTCCTTGTGTTTTCGCCTACATTTGACACGCATCTTGAGCGCTTAGCTGCAGTTCTTAAAATATTCCGCAAAGCTGGACTCCAGTTAAACTCCTCGAAGTGTCACTTCGGACGCCGACAGATTACAGTACTGGGGCACCTTGTTGATGCTACCGGTGTGCGACCAGACCCGGAGAAAATTCGTGCAGTAACGGCTTTTCCTGTTCCTCAGTCTGTAAAAGACGTGCGGAGTTTTGTGGGGCTCTGTTCCTATTTCAGACGCTTCGTGAAAAATTTTGCAGCAATCGCCCAACCACTTACTGAACTCCTCAAGAAAGACGTCCCTTTTACGTGGGGACCCACGCAATCGGCTGCGTTCTCCCACCTTATAGCGCTCCTAACGACTCCACCTGTATTGGCCCACTTTGACCCGTCCGCCCCTACAGAAGTCCGAACCGATGCCAGTGGTCACGGAATCGGTGCCGTCTTAGCCCAACGTCGAGAAATGCCAACGCCGCAAGACGCCATCGACGCTCCCAGCCGGGTACCTCCAGCCGCTAGACATTCCCACGGAGCCATTCTTCCGCGTTGGCTTGGATCTACTTGGCCCTTTTCCACTTTCTACCTCGGGGAACAGATGGATCGCAGTAGCCACAGATTACACTACGCGCTACGCTATTACCCGCGCGCTCCGAACCAGCTCTGCTACGGATGTCGCAGACTTTCTCCTGCAAGATGTAATTTTATTACATGGGGCTCCACGCCAGCTGCTCACGGACCGTGGCCGAACATTCCTCTCCAAGGTCGTCTCAGACATCTTGCAGTCCTGTGCAACGCGGCACAAGTTATCCACGTCGTACCACCCGCAAACAAATGGCCTCACGGAGCGCCTTAATCGCACTCTGACAGATATGCTTGCCAAATATGTTTCGTCAGACCACACTGACTGGGACCTCGCCCTCCCGTATGTTACATTTGCATACAATTCTTCGCGTCACGACTCCGCCGGCTATTCTCCGTTTTTTCTTCTATACGGCCGAGAACCAGCCCTTCCTCTGGACGCGTCGATACCTGCTGTCACAGGGACCACCTGTCAATACGCCCTTGATGCTCTCGACCGAGCTGCCCACGCAAGAGAAATTGCCCGTGACCGCCTTTTGACATCCCAGGAGAGCCAACGGCGCTTGTACGACCGGAGACACCGAGACGTGCACTTTCCGCCTGGTTCTTTGGTCCTCTTGTGGTCTCCGACACGTCACGTGGGCCTGTCGGAAAAACTGCTGTCGCGGTATACAGGCCCTTACCGAGTGATTCGTGAGGTCACTCCCGTGACCTACGAAATCGCCCCTATCGCCCAAGCTGCTTCGCCTACTTCCCAGACACGTGATATCGTGCACGTCACACGGTTGAAGGCATATCAACCTCCAGCTGATGACATTTAGACGCTCCGAGACGTCGCTTCTGCCGCCGGGGGATCATGCTACACGCATGCCGCATTTGAGGAGCTCGGCCGATGCGCGTGGCCACCATCGACGGAGAGAAGAAAAGGAAGCTCGCACTTGGCTCGGACTCTGAGCGGGAACGGTCTGCTTTGCAACCGCTGCTGATAGCCTGCATATAGCTGCTAATCGCGGCGCCTGGTCACTCGACGTTCCTGTAACAATATCATACCTGCTTATGTGTGGCATCGTTTCGTCCTACCTGGTACTATGGCGAAGCATAGTGATGACACGGCAAATCAAGACCTTTAGCGTCAGGACCGCTGCTTCTGAAACGCTGCAAGCGACCGCTAGCTCAACAAAATGTTTGTTTGTTCGACAACATATGTTTGCTCGAATTTGCTCAGCAATGTACTGCAGCACCAAAGCTCGACGGTTGCAGTTTATCAAGTCATATTGTTGCAAAGTGACGCCTATCGCTTGCTTCTCGACTTAGTATGAGTTCTACGCTTTACTGCTTCCTTCTTCTCTGTAAGTCGTACACAGTCAATTTAGAGGAAAGTATTCCCATGCGCCTGAGCCACGCAAGCACTAATTCCATACTTGCACCTCTCTGCGGTCTCAGGCATTGGAAACTGACCCGGAACTTGTTCAACTAGGGTTCGCCGTCATCAATGACGCGCGTGCTGCAGTTTCGACACGTTTCAGGAGGCCACCTGAACTTCTGTGATCTTTCGCATTCTGCTTGGCCAAATTTTTGGAGATTCTGTCGAGATTTTGCGATGGATCCCGAGTTCGCGCTAACACTTGTTCTACTTGTTCAATTCTTATTGCGCCTTCTGAGGGACAGTGGATGCAGTGACACAGCCAATTACGCCACGCAGGTGGGTTAACATGACTGCCGAACTTCAGGAAGCAGCGGCGTTCCGTAAACTTCAGCGGCTGTTAATGCGACTGGGCTGGTAGCATGATTGTTCCGCCGAACGTGTATGTCCGAAAATAAAACTAAAAGAACATTCAGCGGTGTTCTCGCGTTCGTGATCAGTGGCTGTCGTTGACCTGCTTTTCGCTAAACATTTTGTGTACTTCGTCCCCTCCGGACATCTTTATCATTAACAAAGAACAGAGACCCGCATGTCTACGGAAACTTGTTCCGGTTCGCGAACAACGTGTTTGAAGAGTTCTTGTAGAAAAAAAAGGGACATGGTGCCTTGTTTAAAGCACGACGTGTCCCACGTGACTTCTACCACGTTTTAGAATAAGGCCGTTTGCCGCGCAGGTGGCCACAATAACCGTGACTTTGATCACCATATCTGGAACAAGTTTGCACATTTTTGTATATTGTCTAATTGCATATTTATGATTAGTTTACGAACTTAATTGTACAATATTACAACTTACATGCCCTGCTGAGGAAATCTTAGGTGTATATAACCCCTGATGATGCTGCTTTCTGCGCTCTTCAATCTGTGGCACGCGTGTTTGTACTACCAGTATCTTAATGATTCATATGTATCACGTTTTAGGTAATAAATTTAGCTAAACGTAGAAGTGGTTGTAGAATTGTATCAAGCTTTATTTGTGAAGGTTAGAAACGTCACTTGATGGGTACACGAAAATGCAGTTTAGAACGAATAACGCTATTAGGCAACAAAAAGAACACTTTTATTTTTCAGTGCTGACTTTCTGGCTCTCCCGATTTCTGCTGCTGATTCCACAAATCGCAGGCGGTAGGCAGGTTTAGCAGTGCGTCGCAGCAAGGTGTATTTCAGAGGTATTTAAGCAATCCCCTAAGCATCAGCTCTCCCACTTGAAGTCACCACATACCCCTTTTCGGCATGTCTGAAAGTAAAAATACATTTCAATAATGTAGCAGTATTCGTTCAAGTTACGAGGCAATGTGAATTTCCGACGAGGAACATATATATGTTTAGCGTGCCGTGAAATGCATTCCATAAAATACGTTTTTCTGAAGAATACGTCGCTACATGAATGATCAGCTTCAATTTTGTTCTTTAAATATGCTTATGGAATTCACTATATATGTAGCTCATTGGTGATTTTTCTTATCAAGCAATCTGAAAATTTCGAGTGTTCCCTAATCTGCCGAATGGAAGTAACCTAACCAAAGTCTAATATAGGGAATCTGTGTGTTACGTATAAAATTCTATTTGATTGTAAAATGTGAATATAAGAAAATTATAGCGGCCTACCTTGCCTGTGCCACACGGCATTCCTTCCAGAGCGTACTCTGTTGAACACTCACCAGGGCCGTAGTACGTCCGCACGCAGCACTGAAACCTGCATTCACTGAGCATGTCTGGTTTCTGAGAAATAAGAAAGAAAAATAGAGAACGTTCTATAATGAGAGACGCATGGTCATTTTCTAACTATTTGAAGAGGCATACAAACGTAAAACCTTTTAGTTATTTTCTGAAAAAAAGAGAAGGACGCAACCATGTTCATCAATTCATGACCCTTGAATTCACTTAACGCTCAATTAAGCAGCGGCTCCATACATGTCAGTACTTACAGCTGAAATGTTTTTGCATTCCGGCTGATGCCTCAGTTGCCATCCGTCCATCTTAACTTTATATAAATAAGCTTCATGATATAATATCCATAATAAAGCGAACGGGAATAGCCAATGAAAAAAGTCAGTTATATCGCGTAACAATAATATGGCGGTTTCGGTGTATGAAACCTGAAAATTCAACTGTTAGTTAAATATGTCCTTATATGTTATATTATGGCTCGAAAAAAGATATCCTTTCGCTCTTGTAGCCGTAATAGAAAAACAAAAAGATATCCTTTTCTAGGCGTAATGAATATGAAGGGATATACCGAGTGCTAGTTCGCCGTATGCTAACGCACGTATATATAGGGGTTGAACGCATACCAGCAACGGGACTCCTTGATTCTTAGTCACGATATTGCAGTAGTCTTCAGGGCTGATCTGGTGACCCGGCACTTCTTTATAATTCGCCATGTAATTGATGTTGGATACCTCGTCCAAACATCTCTGTGGCAAATCGCTGCAAAACATATGACAATGTTAACACTTCTTTTAGATGCGGAGCATCTCTTGCTCGCGGGTATGTCCCGCGTCCGGCGTCCGCATTCACACTACGCATGCGCGACTCTCCTCTCCCTTCCCTCTCTCTAACAGCTGCGGCAATAAATAAAGCGGGTAGAGAGCGCGCGCGCGCGGCGTCCGTCCGCACTGACACTAGGCATGCGCGACTCTCCTCTCCCTTCCCTCTCTCCAACAGCTGCTGCAATAACTAAAGCGGGTAGAGAGCGTGCGCGCGCTTCGCTTCAGTAGTATCCCTCCTTATCCGATGAAAGAAGTTGGTGGTGTTGTGTGATGGAAGCAACAGTTCTGTCAGCGGGTGGGTTGACGCAAGTACGCATCAGCATCAACCCACACTCTGACAACGGTCACGCGATGCGTGGTAACGAACCAAGTTAACAACGTAATAATACGCAAGGTTCACCGCAAAGATAACACCAAAAACACTGCAAACCTGCAAACACCGCTGTTAAATGCACCGTTGAAACTCCCAACGATGCTCCGCATCACCCAATGGTCCCCTTCGGGGAGATGGTGTAATTTTTTTTATAAACCATAGGAGTCTTCGACGATGAATACACTTCTACATTAAGAAATACACTCTGTCGTTCCGTTGTTTGCTGTGGAATTTTATGCTGGATACATCACCTCAGTTTATGTTGAATACGCACTGCCGAAATTTTTCGCATTCCTCTTAAGTTTCTACGCAGCTCGAGTACTATGCCATGACAAAAACATTGCATGTCTTGTCGTGCGTTTTCATAGAGAGAGGTGTGTGTCATCTGGCTGTCTCCTACGTGAAATGTTCCTCCTCATCAATCATTCATTTTTTGTTGGCCTGATAGAATTAGTGTCTCTCGAGGACAAATTCAAGTGTTCCCTCAGTTCAGTGAGAGAATGCAAGGATTCCCTCATTGGACCGTCCTCTTTCATTTGTGACTGTTTCGCACTCGTACGTCTCAGTACAAAACCCGTTTGAATGGAAGACAATGAAACGTCCGGCTGTCATTGAAAATATAGTGGCCATATTTGTTTCGTTATTATTGCCACGTGTTTCGTTGTCTGTCATTGAGAACTTCTTAGGGCTGTCTAATGCGGATTACCAACTAAGGAAAACTTGCCACGCACTGCTTCACCATTGTCCCTAGCTGTTCAACTCTTGCTCTTTGTTTGCCGTCATAACAGCAAGAATTATCTAGGCCGCTCATTTTTTATGTTCTCTATCCGCAGACTTCAGTGTTCGCTTCAAGTACATCAAGACTTATCTGATGTACATCAAGACCTATCTGAAGTACATCAAGAATTACCTGAGTTGAGCCCGTATCTGGGCTTTGGTGCACGGTGACATCTGAAACTTTTTGGTGCCTCCATCTGCGTAGCTCATGAGGTAGCCCTCTTCCCAGGGACAATCCTTGGCCCCCGGGTTGTCGGGTATGTGCGATACCCCAGGCTCACCATCGTGAGCTGAACCGAACCTATAAAAATCCAGGGTACACTGTGTGCACAACGCAGAGAAGAGCTGGACAAGGAAGGAGAAATATCCTTATGGGTACTTAGCTACCCCTTAGGAGGTTAACTAATGATCTAGAGATTAAATTAAGAAGCACGCAGCGTGCAATGGAGAGAAAAATGATAGCTGTAACGCTTAGAGATAAAAAACGAGCGGAGTAGATCAGAGAACAGACAGGAGTAGCTGATATTCTTATATCAATTAATCGAAAAAAGTGAACCTGGGCAGGCATATCATGCGGAGGAGCGATAACAGATGGACAGTAAGAACGACGTAAGAAGCAAAACGTAAGAAGAAACGACGTAACGACGTAAGAAGAAAAACGGACAGTAAGAAGGAAAACGTAACACAGGCAGGCAAAAGGTTAGATGGAGCGATGAAATTAAGAAGTTCGCGGGCATAAAGTGGAACAAACTCGCTCAGGATAGGGTAAATTGGATATCGTTGGGAAAGGCCTTCGTCCTGCAGTGGACTTAACAATAGGCCGATGATGATGATGAGGAAACGTACGAGTAAAAGCCAAGTCCTTTGGCAGCACAACACCGGACATAGGGGCTCAAACGCGAAAGTATTTCCAATCGAACATCACGTTGATGTAATTACGCATAGGCCGTAAAAGTTAACATTCAGTTACGTGCGCCTTACACACGTACGTCCCAGCGCAATTATGGTTTTGGACCAGGCGCGATTTTATCATTATTGGTGCCGTAACTGACGAAGTGACAATTCATTTAAGCGAGCTGTAAGTCATGTCATTCACGTCGATTTCGGCACAAACCAGGTGAACCACACTCGACTGCTTAATTTTTTGTTCCATATTTTCCCCACTGTTCTTTTCTAAAGCCGCCTTTACAGGTCATATAAAAGGCTGTGTGCTAATAAAGGAAGAAATAAACTCAAAATTTTAAAGCTTTCTGGTTAAGAAGGCGTTGTCATTAAAAGGGGATCTAATAGAGGAAGGAACATCAATCGCAGTTATAAATTACAGTAAACAACGCAGCAGTCACCTCTTTTCTAGAAAGAAATGCTGATGTCTTTCTTAGCTCGCTAAGACAATCAGACAACAAGTTAGAAATAAGAGCGATACGAGAAAAGAGAGGGAATTCAAGTAATTTAAGCAATACTTTAACTACACACGATAATTCGGTAAGATTTGATTTTTTTGCAGTACCTCCCAGAGGACTAAAACCGATGTGCAAGATTTCGATGTAATATATCGTTCTTGCGTTCACCTGTATGTGTGTTTTATTTCTTATTTTTATTTTTCTGTTTGGTTGACATTATGAGAAACGTGGTGCATGTTATGCTGGAGAACGTGCATGCTGCTATATATCTATGTGTTTGTATAAGTAGGCATATGTATGTACGCGTATGTGATGTTGCCACATTGCCAAAGCGAAAGGGTTGTAAACCCGTCAAGCTGTCCAAGGCCAGCCTATATTCTACAGTCCCCCCTCCCCCCCTTTCTATATGTATGTGTTCAGAATGGCAACTAAAGCAATTTTATTTCATTTAAATTAGCACAAAATTGTTGTAAACTCATTAGGCAGTCCCGTACTGAAGTCGTTTAAATTACATACACGTGCGCTAGTTCGTGAGCAGCAGGGTAGACTCCCTTGAAACTGCCGGCTGGATCCTCACCGATGGCGACGTTGCGGGAGCTACACAGCTGTCCGACGAACGCCAAACCTGTTTCGAAAGAAGTTGTCAATCTTCTAAAAGGCGGCGAACCCGTTACGCTGGGTGTCAGTACGAGACATTGGATAGTACGAATGTGAATCATATCATTTCAGGCAATCACAGGGCAAAGTTAACGTACACTGAAGGGCGAATAAACGACTACAAAGTCTGAAGGTTTTGTTGAGGTAGCGCTGGTTAACACCAATCAACGAGCTCATTGCGCCGTTCCAGTTAGCAACGAAGTACTGAGAGGACGAAGCGGACTGGTCAAGCGCCTGAAAGGGGCGTATGGAATTGTGTGCGTTTTTTTTTTATTTTTTAGCAGCGGAGCAGTTGAAAGTCGCGTTCTGGCCTATCGGTAGCCACGCAAACTAGCCTAACTCCAAAAGGACCTGATCATACCCCACACTGTTACGTGGTAGTGACTATGCTCACGACAATATAGAGAGAGGGCAACACTGTTAACATCCTGTTAACATTCCCTGTTATAAATGGTTTTAGCGAGCTGTTCATCGATTCAAGCCTCCATCTTCCTATGAGCTTCTCTTCTAGTTTATATGTCTACAGCTCTTCTTTGAAAGTTCCGTCAACTCTACAATATCGCTGTTTAGTGAGGTGCCATTTGTCTTGACAAATCGTCGCACCAGATCGGTCCATCTTAACGTGGAATGGATGACAACTTGAGAAAGACGTAAGAAGAAGCATACACGTAGACATAGCAAATCGTAAACACTCTAGAACGTTATCAAAAATTTGAGGAAGGTGAAATTACTAAAAATATCTTCGAAGAGCAAACTTCGCTCAGCGGTGTGCGTCGAGGTTACCCAACTCCGCGGTGTGGATCATTAAAAAGTGTTTTGCGACGCATACTTCAGGAGATTGACCAGCGTGAATGACTTGTGTTTCTCAGGCCGCTGAGGACTCTGAACTAGACTAAGTTTCGGGCTTCAGTAGCCAGCTGTGCGCAATGACATTACAGCGTAACGACAGCTTGGAACGTGGCTGTCGCTTGAACGAAGCGTTGCTGTATTTTACCGGCGTCGACTTAGCTGCTAGCAATAACATTCAAGACATGAAAACGCCTTGCGCGGCAGCCTGCGTTCGCAGTACTGGGACTTGGTTCACATACCAGCGACGCTACCGTCGATGCTTCCAGAAGGTGAAACATATGCCAGGTCTTGGCTGTAAAGCGGAACAAACGTTAGCGTGTTAGTCGTGGCGTCGAGTGAGCTGTTTCTAAAATGGAAGCACTGCGTGTTTTATGATTAATACCTTTTTTAGCTCAAACTTAATGTTACGACCTATTAAGAGCGTGTAGAAGCACGCGAACTGAATTCGTAGGCGTGCTTCATTAACGAGCGTTGTCAGGGACTTTCCTTAGCGCAGTGACTGATAGAGAAACCAGTTGGTATAACAAATTGGGATGCTTCAGTTCATTTACAATAATACAATAACGGCAAAATAAGAAAAACCTGGTCATCAAGTAAACGGCGTCAGGTGCCCCCGGGATATTCGTCTCGGCATCCTCTACGAATCTGTTGATGGTTCTGTCGGCAATTAGAAAGCCATCTCGCGTTACTTCGCTCTCTCCATCCTGAAAAGGAAAATATACGAGTATGCTACACGAAGAAACAAAGAAATATTTACATCGAACCTGGTGTTTCTTAGTGCCACTTTTTGTATAATACCACATGGCACACGATGCTTCTATCGCTCCTTATCAGTAAAAGGCTGCCTGAAATCCTAATCTGCGATGCACAGACCGATACAGACTTTCTTACTATGAACTCTTACTGGTCGCACGCTACGTCGGTAAATACGCTGCCGAATCATAGGCTCGTATTTGGAACCTACCTTATCCTTATCGCTTGATTTACTTATCGCCCCTATGGCATTAAGGCAAGTTAAGGGGAATAAATGGTAATCAGTGCGCAAAACAATCATGCTTGCGGATTAGAGCGCTAACAAATGAAGAAGAGTAAGTGTCCCGACTTGATATTCTTCAGTTTTTAGCGCTATCCTCCGCAAGCATGGCTTACCAATTAGTCCGATACTTAACCGTACTGAAAGACTATCACATGGCCTGTTTGCAGATACTGGACTAATTTGTTCACGAAGCATGATAAAGGCGCAGAGGAGGTAATGAGAACGAGCGACAAGGTTATGAATATGTGACTGACTAATAACAATTCCGTAACGATTGGTGCACTTGCCTTGTTCCGAGTAATGCCGACGACTTTCGTTCTTAGTTTAGGGTTCTCCATTCCTTCGTACCATATATTCACCTGAAAATGCCAGTAGTATGAGCAAGATCATACTATTTCATTCCATTTCCGAAAAGCTTATTCGGACCTAATTATTTCTGGAGCTTCTAGCGGCGAGAGCGCGATATGTGAATATGAGGCACTTCATAGTGGGGAGTTTCAGCCATAATCTCGACCATCTGCCGTGTTTCAATGTGCACGCAGATCCATGCACAAGGGTGTTCTTTACATTATGCCTTCATCTGAATGCGGTTTCCGCCGCCAGGGGACGAAGCCCGGACATTCTAACTCAGGAGTGCGCTCCTGCTATGCTTCTATGCCTGTTCTTAATTTTCAGTTTTTGTGGAATAAGTTCTTGCGACAATACATTTCATTAATTTTTTTTTCATATTTGGACATCACAAGCAACGATTCCATGGGGATCAGCCGAAAGAGTGCGTTTCTTTTTCATCCGCTGAAATGTGTTGCTTATGTCACAACAAAAAAGATGTACCGAAGACTAATGCCGTTTTGCGTTACAGACGCTCCTGCACTCATTAACAGAAAATTATAAACCATTTATTCACGATTTTCATTTCATTGGTAGTTACAGGGTGTTTTTTCGAAGCATGCAATGGTATCTTTAATCTGAAAGCTTTATTTATCTATTTTTTGGTGAGACAAAATTTCGTGGTGGTATCCACGTCGTCGAAGCCTATTCTGACCTCTGCGTGTTCTGACATTGCGTGTTGAATAACGTGTGCGACGGCAGTCATACGGTTTTGAAATTAGCAGTAACCCTTTGAGAAATGACGTTTCAGATAACGGGTGTGAAATTATTACATAACAAAAGAACGCGGCGAGTAGACATACTGTTTGACAGAACGTGCACAGGAGGTCTGCTGCTCAGAAGGGGAGTGACTTACTGCATTCATTAGTATGGCGATGTAGGCGATGAGATCTTCGTCTGCCTTGAACTGTCGCTCGTGAACGCTGCAAGACACTACGTGAACTTCTGCGACGTACTCTTCGGGCACCTGCGCCCGCGTTGATAGGTTTGGTGATGGGGTCTGACCTGAGAGATACACGATAACCTTTTACTAGTCGGGCAGTTAGATCACTAATTTGTTTTCTGGGAAGACATTCCCTTCTTTTTACGAACCGTTCAAATGGACATCTGTAGAACAACCAGAAGTTGAAGACAATTATTTTCGGACTTTTTGCATGCACAGTCTTTGAAAGATTGCTTTTTTTTTGGGGGGGGGGGGGGAGGTGAAGTGCAAGTAGGCCATACTGAAGAGGTGCCCCTCCTCCGGCGGCGTTTTCTTGTCCCAGCCTGGAGCCCACCTCGGCCAGGCGTTACAGCTGAGACCATGTGGTCGCCCTGTGTGTTCTCGTTTTCCTTGTCTACACCCTTAGGGATCTATAACCATGTTCGTTAGAGAAGGTGCGCACGTTATTCGATCTGAAACCTTTTCTTCCGTCAAAAACAGGCCATGCTAGACGATCTATATTTCATTTGTTCCTTGTTGTTCTGCTGGACACCCTCATTAGTCTCTGCTTTGCGCTGCCGTCGAATCTTATGAGCGGCGTATTAAGTGTCAATGTGAATTAATGACTAGATGGTGTGCGTGACCTGCGGGGCTGGCAGTTGATTTCACCGCAGTTTTGCCGCTAGGGAAATGGAATGTATTCATCATCATCCTGTCCACGCACGCTGCAGGGCAAAGGCCTCTCCCATGGATCTCCAATTATCCTTCTCCTGTGCTAATTGGGACCAATTTATACCTGCAAACTTCCTGATCTGATCTGCCCACCTAACTTTCTGCCGCCCCCTGCTACGCTTGCCTTCTCTAGGAATGTATTAGTGCAGCGCTTACTCTGTGGCTCCCAAGGAAACTTGAACCAGGGTACATTGAAGGGGACGGTCCACCAACCAAGTGCTGCAGAATAGAGACAACAGCACGATTATCTTTGAAAGCACGAGCGTCTTCTAGTAAAATTGTCAGTTCGCACAGCCGAGCTGTAGTACACAAAAACGGAGGGTATAAGGTGCTGCATCAGATGATGTCGCTTTTATTAACCAAGGTTTCTTCAAGGCAGCCACCTATTCTCACTGTGAGCAGATCTTGAGACCCATTATTGTAACTTGTAATTTTGAATTTTGGTTTATGTAGTTTCAAAAGGTCCGTCAGCCATAGTTGCTTTCTTTGTCGCTGTTTTCTTTTCGAGCGGAACTATTGTGCTTCCACGTACAGTTGGGTGTTTTCTCCAGGTTTTCTATACGGTGTAAACGATAATTAAAAGTTCTGGGATGCTTTGGAATGCGAAATATAAGAAGTGCGCTCGATGGAGGGATCTTTGTGGGATTACCTCACAAAGTGCCTGAATCGCAGCCTTGAAATCTGCAAAAGGTAGACCACTGAAAAACCTTTCGGAAATGTCATGGCTACCTGCCGCAAAAACGGACAGCACGAGTGAATTCGCCGATGGTAGCGTCTTCCAGTATGAAATTCTCAACCCTCCGTGCCTAAAAGAGAACCTAACATTTGTTTTATACCAAAGTGCACGTATAATAAAAGAAAGAAAACCTCATTTCGTGCTCACCTTTGCCAAAAGCTCGTTTTGGGTCTTCAATCTCGTAGACTTTATGAAGTATTCTGGCATCACGAGAGCGTTGACTCCATTCCGCTGGTTTTATCCTCAATGTTGCAGGTTAGTATGCCTTCCTTCCAGAAGAACAGACGCAAATACAGTAAACTTACGGCATATGGCTATTCATGCAAAATATAGCGGGGTGCCACTAGCGTGGTATATTATTGCTAAAACGTTCTTTGCTTATGAACGTTATCGCCACTCCCGAGGGAAAGGAAATGCACTTGCCACTTTGAGTGCGTGATCCCCTTGGTAAAGCATAACTGACGATTGGTGCTTGCTGTCGTGGTACAGGTTCTCTTGTATACGGGATCCATTCCACTGAATAACAGGAACATTGAATCTAACATAAGCTGGTTAATTTTTATTTCATTCACTGAGGACGTAACTAGAATGATAAAGAAGACATTTAGAATATTCAAATATATTTTGAAACTCTATGTTCCAAACATTACGAGGTAAGTGCATTGTTTAAAAAATGATAACGGGGCAGCCAATGTTACCTGATACCAGTGAACACTAATCTACAAGATTGATCAATGAAAACATAATATGCTCGTTGCATCTTTATAATCGTCCCAATATTTTTTCAAAGATTATTGAATGCTTAAGCGCACGTCTCTTAGTTAAACATTTGTATGGCCATTTCTATGTACGACTTACTATAAATAGATTTACTGCGCAGATTATTTTAGCTCGCCAAACGCTCTTCTTTATGCTGATTCATAAAAAAGGAGTCCTACAGATTCAACGCATTGTGGGAATCTGTGTCATGCGGCGCACTCGAGCGAGGAAGTTGACTATGACGAATTGTTTTGCGTGCAGCCAACTGTGACGAGTAGGATCAATGTCTTGCCCCAACATGGTGGTCTAGTGGTTGTGGCACTCGGCTGCTAATCCGAAGGTCGCGGGATCGAATCCCGGCCACGGCGGCTGCATTTCGATGGAGGCGAAATGTTGAGGCCCGTGTGCTGTGCGATGTCAGTGCACGTTAAAGAACCCCAGGTGGTCGAAATTTGCGGAGCCCTCCACTACGGCGTCTCTCATAATCAGAGCTAGTTTTTTTGTGACGTTAAACCCCACAAATCAATGAATCATCAGGATCTATGTCTTTGCGCAAAGTGCATGAGTGCCCACTCATTAGTATGCTTAACGTGGACTAACCACGAACGTCGATAGCAACGTAGCGATTGAACGGTAGCTCATGGTACGGCGTAACGTTGGTACCCACTTTAGTCCAGAGCAAATACGTCTGTTTTATCGAACAAACATGCACTACTTGGTGGTTGCTGTACTGCCATATGCGTTGCCGAGAGGGATACATCAGCGCATAAGCATTGATGTAACGCTTTGCTTCGGTAGTACATCAACGCCTAAGCGTTGATAGTACTACCGAAGCAAAGTTGCCAGCTGAAGCACAGTAACAAAGGGAGGTTAGTTTAGCAGTTTATAGAGAAGATAGGAAGTTATAGAGAAAAGAGCAACATGAAGTAGCCTGATGATCATGATGATTATGATGATTAGAAGCCAGGCATACCTTTCGTTCACGGCAATTTGGTTGAGAATAGTTAAACATCAGCCTATATCTTTTGCTTTAGCAAACTCCCAATTACACGTATTGGAATGGTAACCTTTGACACGCGTGCCCGTTTGTTATCAGAATGATGTGAAGATGTGTTCTCACCAATGTGTCTTGGGACTGTCCTCCGGCCTTCGTTGTGAGGAAGAGATCATCGGCCAACACCGAGCTCTTGCGAAGATACAACGTCATGTCGTGGTTAATTCGAAGGAGCAAACTTCCATCGTCGCTCCGCTGCTGCAGCAGCTCTGGGTAAACTAACTTCTTCTCGAAGAGTGCCTTGACGAAGGAAGCGTGAATTTAATGGTGACATGGTGCCAACTAGAAGTTGCCGAGCATGTCTCGTCCAAACTAACGTATTGTGAACCAACAGACGGTGCAGTGCTGAATACAAGTCAATATCAAGTTTAAGGGATTATGTGGACCTGCATGGGCCGCATCGTTCGCAGCTACTCAGGAGGTAAATACACTGAAATAAATCAATAGCTTTAGCTTCCTCCCTGTGGGACCTTCTGGAGATCAGTATAATCTCTGCAGAAACATCGCGTCCTATGATGTAAGGAGTTGTCGGCAAACGGAAGAATTTCGAAGGACGAAAAGTTTCATCTGTGGTCAAAGAGGCAGCATCTGGCTTTTTAACACAAAGAACACCTTTTTGCACCACAACGCTCTCGAGACTTGACTTCTAGGAAGGGTGCGAAGGATCAGTCCATTTAGTGGAAATAATTGTCCTTACGCAATTGCTCAGATGAGTGCCTACTGCAATAAATTGTGCTATATTTGAATGCACGACTCCGTCTGCCCTTGTCTCTTTGATCACAGACTGTTGGGAGTATAGACTTTAACACCATATTTGAAACAAACGGAGCTCTTCAAGTGCCGTAGAAGACAACATGTGTCGTCATGGCAACAAAATTTATGTACTCGAACTACTCACAATAGCACACCGTTGTGACTTGGAAGCTACGACGGCACTGCTGTTTTCATACTGCTGTAGCAGCTTCTATGGCGGTCATCAAATACAACTTCAGAGGACGTGTTTTTGGGCTAGTTTGTTGATACTTGATGCGAACAACCTGGAGCGCTAAAAGGACTGGGGATATGTCTTTTTCTCATCCCCGTCTTTTTATCGCTCCAAGTTGGCCGTCGAATAAACTTTCAGAAGAGCGCGTGCACGGGCCGATTGTCGAATTTAATTGCGACTTATCATTGTCACGACGAAAATAGGTGTTGCAGGACCCCTTTAATCAAGCTATCATTTCAGTATCACACAAAGCGAATATATTGCTGACTCACCCGCGAAAATAACGTCGGCCAAAGTTAAAATGAGTGGTGCTCGAAGAAACATGCCCGTAGGGAAAACCGGGGTCCTACTGACAGGTCTTCCCTCCTAGAGCAGGCAGATTTAACATCAGCTTTTTGTTATATACGTGCATTCGTGTTGTATTACCAACATTGCAGACAGCTGCATGCAGTAGACCGCGCATCACGTAAGCTTTTATCGCAAAGCCATAAAGACTACGTCTGTTGTACTTTCCCTGAGAGTGGTAAATACACTAAACTCACATCAGTCTAAAGGTGGCATCAAAGTTGTGTCTAGCGTAATTTTTTATGCACGATAAAAGAGGTGTCGGGCTGTCTCGCTTTATTTATTCACTTGCGTCGTGGAACTGCTTTTAACGCGTAATTTGTATGACGTGTGGTCACTCCAGCCTTAGCACTGCTGACAGCTGAGACAGCACGTGTGACAGCAACAGCAGAAAAGGAATGCGAGACTGCGCATGCACAAGGCGGCTTATTGGCCAAACGATGTCCCTGCTTTTTACGGGAGCTTTTGCATACCACATACTATGAACAAAAGTCGAAAAGCGAACAATGAAAAGCGAACAAGCTCGGCATTTGAGCGTTGTTTAGGCTACACCACGGACCATACGCTGGCCAATACCGCAGTTAGCCGCCAACATCACAGAACCCTGCGGTTAAACCGTAGGGTGCTAGGGATATGGTGTTCCTTTTCTCGCAGCTTTTCGCGAGGTCTTTTTATCATTTTCGCGTAAAAGAGCACAGTAAAAAAATAACACCTGTATTCAACATAACACTCCCGCTTATACCAAATCTTGCTCACGCATACTCGAGACGATCGGAGACTTGCATTGTGCAACAATGCACGCGTAATGAGGACATGCGGCTTTGTTATTGGCTTTGCTGGAGCTACAGATTTTTATTCAGTTTCTTTTTCCGGCAGCTGAGCAATTATGTAATACAAAGAAACATAACAAGAAACTCCATGGCTTAAATTTTACCTCTGTCAATAATTGTGACTAAAAATAACCCCATCACCTCTGGTTGTTCTTATTGCTTAATTACCGTTCACGCATGTTAATTTGCGCCCCTACTGCACCTATGCGTGCAGTAAAAATATGATGCATTAGCCCGTATGTTTTGATTATTACAAGACACCGTTGCATGGAGAAAATGTTGCGGGAAGAAGCGCTCGTTGTTCCATTAAATAAGCGGCAGAAGACTGACACAACTTCTCGGGGTAGACTAATCGAAGCAGCTTTTTGGCCTATTTACAATGCCCAAACAATGCTCAGACCAAACACACTCTTTTTTTCTCACAGGTAACTGTGCAGTTAAAGGACAACATTGAACCTTTGCAGCAAAAATTATGAACGCATTCGTTCAGTTTCGCTGCGAAGAGACTTCTGGAGCATGTCACTCTTCATCTTATTTTTGTTTATATTATTTATTTTTTAACTGAGACCTTTCAACTGCTCCACAATCGGCCGCTTTAAGTACACATGCCACTTGGAGACCATCCTCATCGCTCATCGGCCCACAAGGCAGTGAAGCATTGCTTTGTTTCTTGAGGACGACAGGCTTGTGTGAACGCATATGACTGCGTACCGTGCAGTACCCTACGCGTCAGCGCAGTACCTGGTCGACCTTATTACTAGAGCGTGAGTTAATGACAATACTCGGAAAAGGTGCGACGCTGTCTTCTGACATTGCACAACAGACGACATTTACAAAGCTTTGAAGGGGCTCGAAATTCCTTGTTGTCATTTGCAAAGATCAGCCATATGTTGTTGCCGCAACATGTCTTTGTGCTTGTGTACGAAGATGTGTGCCTTAACGTGCGAAGCTGTATGAGGTAGACCCGTAAGGAGTTCAGAATTTTAACATTAACTGCTCTCACGACGCAGCCGTTGAAGAAAAACAACGCCTATGAAAGGTCACAGGGTTACAAGTACAAGTACTAACTGCAGGTAGGACAAAAGCACAGTGCTTGCATCACGTGCCGTTTATAAAAACTGGTTCTTTTTTATGAGAATTATAGAGAAAGAAGGCAGAAGTGTTACGTGCCAGAAGCACATTATAACGAAAGGGAAGGGGTCAAGGGCTCGTTCTTTATTTGTTAGAAACAACTTAATGAGCAAACAGACAATCAAGCCTAGGAAAGCATAGGGGAAGTTACTTGTGGTATTGTAATTGTGGAGAAAGTAGAAAGGAATCAAAGTGGACGAAAAGACAAACCTGCCTTCGGTGGGAACCGAACCCACGGTTCCCACCGAAGCTTGGACTTGGGCCTCATTGCGGCAGAATTGGTGCCTTAGGTAGCATTCGAGGGCTTATTGGGCAGCAGCCAACTCATCTAAGTTCACGTTCCACGTGACGCCTCCTGGCAAGAAAGTGTGCTCTACACACGCCGCCTTGGCCACGAGTGGCGCTGCCTAACACTCCCAGGATAATACGTACATAAATACGCAATAAAGTGGACGGGGGGGACGACCGCCTTCGTAGCTCAGTTGGTAGAGCATCGGACGCGACATCCGAAGGTCGTGGGTTCGGTTCCCACCGAAGGCAGGTTTGTCTTTTCGTCCACTTTGATTCCTTTCTACTTTCTCCACAATTACAATACCACAAGTAACTTCCCCTATGCTTTCCTAGGCTTCATTGTCTGTTTGCTCATTAAGAAGCACATTATGAGGTACGCCGTAGTGGAGGGCTTAGGAAACTTAGATCCCTTCGGGTTTTCTAGAGTGTGCTGATATAGCACAGTATACGACGCGGGCAACTAGGATTTCGCTTTAGTTCACAAGCGACCACCGCGCCCGGGATCGAATGCGTGTCTTCAGCTGAGTACCATGTCCACTGTATCCATGTGGCGACTACCTTCGAGTTCGATTTGTCATAGAAATGGCAGCCGATAATTTAAAATGACTCCTGCTGTGTTTTGCACCATAGTCAGTTAGATTTCACAGAGAAGAGCAAAGTCCTATGATGACCAAGTCATGTAACCGAAAGGCGGCGATCTTGCAATTATCGTAGGTAACAGCTATCGGAAACATTGGTGAATTCGTCGGATGGGCCAAGGTAGCCCCCGAGGAAGTTCGCAGATCGTCCTCCTCCGCGTTTCCTCCTTTCGACGACTAAAGACGGAGGGCAGTCAGAAGACACACGGGAGACAAAACATATTCAGGTCACTCTCACAACGAACAGCCACACGTGTCAAGGATTACCGTACCGATGTGTGTTATTGAAAGTTCGCTGAAAAAGAATAAAACTCAACTCTCCGAAACCTTGTCCTCACATGAGAAAGTAATGTCGACCTTCGCTATAAAATGCTGACATGGGTTCCTTTTTCTTCAGTTTTGTAGCACGCAAGATATCCTTTGAATGAGATCTCGTAACCACTGTCGCTTGCGATGAAAAGCATGCAGAGACGGAAAACGTGCTAACGCAAAAATCCGAGGGCAGAAATGGGGCCAGAGCGCGCGAAAATCGCCAAAGCGATGAGCCGAGGTGACCACACTACGCGTTATTCGAATCGCGTCTGAGTGGCCAGAAGAAGCCGGCTCCACGGAGCGCGGAGAGGCACGTCTTCCCTCGGAGTAGGTTTAGAGGAGACTGCAACGGCCATCGAGTAGCGAACGCTCGTCGGCCCGTAGGTTTGAGCCGACCGAGTGATGATGATGATGATGATGATGATTGTGGTTCGGTTAGGAAGGGACGCTAATTTCTGCAGCCCATGTAGGGAGCACGGCTAAGTGTCCGTGGGGGTGGGGGAAAGGGAGTGAAAGAGACAGGAGAGAAATCCGTAGTGGAGGGCTCCGGAAATTTAGACCACCTGGGGTTCTTTAACGTGCACTGACAACGCACAGTACACGGGCCTCTGGCATTTTTGCCTCCATCGAAAATGCGACCGCCGCGGCCGGAATCGAACCCGCGTTTTTGGGGTGGCAGCCGAGTACCGTAACCACTACACCACCGCGGCGGACGACCGAGTGCCGGCCAAGTAGCTGTTATACTATAACTAGGCCACTCTAGTTATACCCTCGCCTGGTGACGCGGTAGCGCAGGGAATGCCATAGCGCGACGTTCCTCGCTTGCGTCCTGTGCCCAGTCGGCTCAAGGCCATGCGAGCATCTTCAACGACGTTGCGCGTCAGATGAAGTAGTGCTATCGCTTTAAATGCAGAATTTGTCAGAACGTTCTGTACGTAAAGCACAGCATGGCACTTGAGGGTTGGTGACATCAAGCAGCACCCACTGACGAGCACATGCACCGTTCGCTACAGAGATGCTCTCATCCCCAGAGGAACGGCTCAATTCAGCGTTGTTGAGCTCTTTCTTACTTCCGCGCACCAAACAAAGGTTAGCATATGCGTCGTCCTCTTTGGGAGGTGAATTCAAAGCTGACGAGCCTCATTTTCGGGTTGACGGGCAACGCATACAAGCATGGCTGCCACTGGACGCGATATTAACCCAAAAAGGACGCCCTTCTGCCACGGGAGAAACTGAAATCAAGTAAGCGGTTTCAAGTGGTGGGCTACACTCCATCTAAGCCCTAGACAAGACTTTCTCGCTCTGAACGCTCAAAAGGAGAACCTACTATTCTAGGAGATGCTGTGCTCGTCCAGGCGATGCGGAAACGCTATGGCTCGAATGATTACTGCTCGTCCAAAACACCAAAGTAGTTACTTTATTGGGTACCATCAGGATCCAGCCATTTTGTTGCTGCTTTTATCTGTTGCCTTCTAGCTTATGCTACGCGGGTTTTAATACACTCATAATGTGGCAGTAAAGCTCGTAGAGAATTATGCAAGACCCAGGCACGAAACCTTCAACTGTTACTGTATTTCCGTGGGCGTCATCCACTTGCATGCGGAATGGTACAAGTAGTACTTCGTAGAGGCACCGCAGTTCTCGTCGTATATGAACTCGCAGCAATAGGCGGATTCATGGACGCTGTTTGAACGGCGCCAAAGCGAACATCCCTTGCCTGCATAGTAGAGAGAAAACAATTACCACGTGAAGTTTAACTAGCATGACGTTATCGGTAAGACACTTCGAATTTCTAGTATGCGTAGTCATTTTGTGTTCTTTGAAATTCCCAATAACGTGGCTTCTTCGGGAGGCTCTCGGTAACCATGCAAGCAAATTACTAGGCAATTTGTACCCTGTGAAACGAAAACAATGTGATTCACTGCGAAAACTTCGTTTAAAATTTTTTTCTGAAACAAGCCTTATTTAATTGGTAGTCGAAATAAGTGTAAGTAGTAGCGTGCTCCTTGACGATCCGAGAATGAAATCGCAGCAAATAATATTATAAAAAGTGAACAAAAAGCCCATGGAATTCCCTCTCTTGATGTATATCTGTTTGTGCCTGTATTAATGACTTCTGAGAGCAGGCGTTCGAAGTACTCCTGCTAGGAAACTAACTTTGTGTGTGTAAAGTCTACAAGAAGCTAAGTTTTGAAACACAGCACACCATATCCTTTGTTTTAGTTGCAGTTATTGCTAATCAATGAGTAATACTAGAATGTTGCTGCGTGATGCGTTAAATATGGGTGTGTGTTTTCAAAGAAATGTGTACCTGTTAAGAATTACTAGTACAGAAGCCTCTTCCAGGCATATAAATGGCTGTTTCTTCTGTACGTTTACTAATACTATGATTATGACCACGACTGCTCCTATAACTAATGCTACGAAAATTACTACTGGAACACCTTTCCTACAACCGCGAACATGATAGCCGAGCCTCCCTGCCAGGAACTGCAGCCGAACATCAAGAAGCTTCTGTTGTCCACACGGCAACACAGCCAGGCCTTTAAGAAGGTCCTGGTCTAGCTTGCTGACACTGGGTCGGACAACCGGTTTCGGAGCACTTGCTTACCCAGTGTCTCTACATAATCACGAGGACGGTCTCTTGCGCTAGAGCAGAGCACTTACCATCGTTGGCGTACGGATGTCGAGCAACAAAACAACTTTCACAATCGATGTATATGACGTGTGTCGATTCTTCGGGAAGATTATCTGAAAATGATTTAAGTGTAGTAAATTTGAGTTCCATAACTGCAGTATGAACGTCGTGATTGTCGAGACTGTTCAAATCTGTACGTACGAGTGTCCGGTACAAACGTCTTTACGTTTTTGCCGACGTAGCAGTCTGTCGAACTCAGAGTGAGCTCTCCCGTCCTGGAATGTAGTGGGAAATCGTCCGCAATTTACTCGAGCGGTTGCAAAGTTCGGAAAAATGCTTAAGTATTAGCTGATTCGTTTACCCGTTGATAAGTGCTAAGTGTACTTGTCGTATGAAAAAATTCGTCAAGCGCTAATTTTTTAGGAAAACTTGCTCGTTATCGACATAACGCATCATCAATATGGAGCTAAGCGATCATCATGATGCTGATACTGCAGCGGTGTCTGCGGTTTTGATGGTTATACATGTCACTCGTTTAAAGTAAACGCATCGTTTTTCTTCCTTTTCAAGGAATGGTAAGTTGCTAACAAGTTGTATAAGCTACATGAAAGTCATACTGTCTAACTCAGATCAGCATCATCAACAGCGACATGTCTATAACGAAATCAGCAAACACTTACAAACCCGCACGTAACGAATAGAAAATTGGACACCGAGACACTTAGAACACACAAGTAATACATCATGTACAGAAAAGTGAGGAGTTCAGGAGAACGCGAGAAGTTCTTGAAAAAGAAAAGTTGCTGGAGCCAACGGTTCTACAATGAGCTTGTGTTTGTGGCAAGTACACATAAAGTGTACAGAAGATGAAAATTGCACATTAACCACCGTTACCATGAATATGTATCCTGACACAGGAAGGGTAGTTGGTTTAAATCGAGTAGTGTGCTTCAACTGCTGGAATATTTCAGCGTACAATGATGCCTGGCACGATAATGTGTTTTAATCCAGCAGCGCAATATGAACTCGGATGCGTGTTGTGTTAACGGCTCTAACGTCCACAGTCCTTACAGAGGCAACAAAAGACGACACGATCGTACTTGCTTCTAACACACTTTCTAAAGTAAGACAGCCGATACATCATAAAGTGAAGCGCACGAGACATTAGCCTTTTATTTCTTCCTCCTGAAGAAATTCGGTGCGAGAATCAAGCTACTTATGATATTTATAAAAAACAATGGTTTGCTCCACAGAGTGAAGTTAGTGGCCAAGGCACTGCAAGTTTTCGTAGGAGGTGAACGCTTTGTTTTTAGTGGGCTCACAGATATCCATCTTCGCCAAAGTTAAAGATGGCTTTGGTGCTGAAGTTTTCGTATGATCCGTATCGGCTGTACTTGACACACTTGGCTGTTCCACCAAAGTCGGCATCGGCGTAGTAGTTTCTGTACATCAGGTACCATTCGCCGACGTCGGGATAACACTGAGAAATGAAAAAAAGGAAGAAAGTGAAAACGACCTGCAGCTGTGTGTTTCACTGAACATTGCTCATTTCGTAGTAGCGGTCTTCACACTTAAAATATACAAGGTCAGTTATTTGCATTGAGTGTCCCGCGCAGTTGCATACTTCTCAGTTAATGTCAACTAGAATAACGGTTACGCATTTGCTTTTCCTCTTTCTATAACTTTCTTGCAATGCTGCAGCAATCCTTCTCCTTTTTCAAGTAAGTATAACAGCGTTTTCACAGTATTCCTAACATAATTCTTTTGAAGGGGCGTATTTTCGGTATAAGGCTAACATAATGGAGTGAAATTCAACTATGTCATCGGTGGTGTGCGATCACCCTCGTTCATCATTTCGCTGTGCTTTACTGAAAGTTTGAACCGTTTTGAAATATTGCACTGCCATGGAATGGTCGTCCGGGTCATCGTTTAGCCGTTGCGGCAGCCAGGGACGGGTTCCCAAAGCACAGTTTATTCTCGTGTATTGAAGGTGAACGCCAGTCTTACAAACGAGGCTACATATCATAGGGATGAAGTAATTTTGGCCTGGTGTACTAAAAAAAGGGGAACAAATAAAGCGAGCCCTTGACCCCCTTCCCTTTCGTTAAAAAAATGGGAGTGGGTTTCAAGAAGAATTTCAACGAATACTCTCCCTGCACTGCTCGTTTTCTACATGCATGCATTTTTTTGTACTTGGTTGCCAATAGTGCCTACATATATTACTATAACCAGGGTTCGTTATCAGTTGAACGCACTGTGTTTCTTTATTTTTCTTTTTGCAGAATCGATGTTATGCTCAAAAAGATACCTCTGTACATTCTAAGCAAAGAAGGGGAATAAATGACATGCCACTGCAATGATCCCTTGTCATGGTTAGTTATTAGAGAAACAGCCACAAATAGACAGATACGTACCCGACTAGCGTCTTGGTACTCCTGCAAGTCGCTCCTTAATTCCGGATATTCAGGGCTCTTTGCGAGCGCACCCTGAATCATCTGGATTACGAGATACACGTAAGCGAATTTTTCTGAACGCTTTCTGGCCGCACGCATTGTGGAGCGCCCCGACGCAGCACGTAGCACGAGTCTTGAATGCTTCACTAGGGAACAGGCGAATTATCGCACGGTCATGCACACATGGGTAGATGTTGAATTTGCTTCGTGTGGCACGTGCAGAAAGTCCGTGCAGAGGTTTCCGGTCATTGTATTTTGATAAACAGCGGTAATGCGTTCTTGAAGCGCGTCTGAACATCAATCATATTAAGTACCCTGCTCTTCCCGGATATCCTTTGAAAGTCTTTGCTGGCTCAAAATCGCCGGTGGATGTCTCTTTGTATGCAGACGATCATACATGCGAAACTCACCGTTTCATTTTGCCGTTGGGCTCATGACTTCTATTTATCGCCATCCTTCGAAATATGATCTCGCTGTAGTGGAATATTGAAGATTTCATGTAGCCGACAGCGGCATCTTCAGAGGGTAGGAACTTAGTCTGACGTTGGACGTGACTGGAACGAATGGTCAATAGCGCATGAATGCATTGCGCTGTTTTTACTGGCGCTCCCTTAAGTTACCTCCCGCTCCCTCATTCACGTCTCTCTTTGTCACAACTAAGCGTCTGCCCGTCTGCTTACACGTAACTTATGCGTAACCTTGGGTTATAAAGAAGAGGTTCTCTTCGGCTACCTAGGTTTACTTTGAACCGTCCGATTCCTGGATAATTTCTCAGGTATCTTAAGAAAATATCCATTCTAGTAGGTGTTCAAACCAGGAAACTATGGCAGTCCAACAACGCTTGAACGTAGTTTTGCATACGCGCTTACGGTTTAAGTTCAAGCATGTGTGGCGTATATCCGCTATCCCAGGCTGACAACATGGATATGCGCCAAGCGTGGCTTTGTTATCGTCATTCGTAACGTGATTGGCAAGCATGCAATTTTATTAATATTGGTAATTACTAGTGTATTACGCGCCGAAATGAAGGTATGCCTAACGGGAACGTGGATGGATCCGTATGTTTTGTCCACCTTGTTCACAGCGTCTTGTATTTTCACCTGCGTGGAGGATGCGGCTCTCGAGGTGAAATCGAGGCCATGTCATTCCGTTGAGCGGTCGGTACCATAAACAGTCTACTATCGTGGAGGACAACATGCGTATTATTCATACATTCGTACCATTCTGCGGCAATCTTGGTGTGCACCAGAGACCTGAAACGCGAGTTTTGAATCCCTTGCACCGTTACTGTACGCACATTTTTCAAGGACAACTTCCGAGGAGGCACATAGGGTATTCGCTTTAATGACTGAGATGACAACGGAAGTTCACAAGCGACAGTTTTTGCTTGACCCGAATACTAGTTTGTGAAGAACGAAGTTGGCGTCCAACGTTTAGTCGCATTCCAGATACAGTTCAGGCAACCATTCCGCAGTCCCATGACTGGCTGTCTTCATGAATAACAGAGTATCCGGCCACTATAACAGCCCACCAGTGAGAGCATCGCCAGTTTGCTCGAGGAGGTTGCCAATCTGCGCAAATGCATTGATCCATCAGTAACAGAGGCGAGCAACATGAAATGGATCCTAAAATTCACGGAAAAGAATGCGTTCTAGATGCCGCTGTCGAAGAAATCCCGCATAACCCTTTAAGTTATTCACCTGCGGCGAAGCTGTGAACACCGCGAGCATCGAAGTCTGGCGATTCGTCGACACTTATGCACACGAAAAATTCGCTCTGCTTCTAGACACCTTGTAGGCATGGTTCCTTTGTTAACGGGCTAATCCCCAAATTTTGTGCGTCGATTTAAATTGGTAAGAAATTATACCTCATGTCTAGCCCACCGACTCCAAGTTCATATCTCAGTTGAACGGCCCAGCAGATGATATAGAAGCGTGTGCCCATTGTGTAGTTCTCTCATTTCACTCTAAATAAGCAGTGAAACCCAATGCTTGCTCTCTGTACCTAGCTAGCAAGATCTTCAGGACGCAACAAGGGCAACCGGTCGCGTGAGAAATCCTAAGAGCAATAATTTATGGGTGTTTCCGCACCAAAACCAGCTATCATTACGAGCCACGCCTGAATGTGCAGGGCTCCGAAGTAATAATGTCCAGCTGTAGTTCTCTAATATGCGCCTAAAATCTAAGTAGACGTGCGTTCTCTGCATTGCGCCTTCTGCGGAATGCGGCCGCCGGGGCCGGGATTCGATCCCACGACATCAAGCTTCGTAATCCAACGCCTTATGTAAGCACAATTACAAATCAAGTAACTAGGAGCAAAGGAAAACAAAAATACACGCAGGTAAAAACAGAGACGTTATGAAAAGGCAGATTCTCTCTGTGGCTAAAGTACAAGAAGAAATATAAAAAAATTTTGAAATGCCCTTGTCGTATTCCCTTAAAGGCTGTGCTACTATAGCTGCAGTGTACGAATAAGATATGCTACGTAAAAAGAAGTATTTGTTAAATTTCTAGCCTGGAACTCTGTGTTCTTGCCGCATTTCTGTCTTCTACTAACCTTTGCACAGCTACTCAGAAAATTATTGAACGTTCTGATACGACCGCTCTAGGCTTAATTGTGCAATCCATGCTACGCTCCCGTTCTCTCATCTTTTCTCTCATCCAGATGCCCCGTTCTCTCATCTTTAGCTTACCGCCGATATCGGCTTCGAGAGCACGCCGTCCTGATGCGAGTTCTCGGAAGACGTTGTCGTAGAATCGTTGTCTTTCTGAAGGGATTCCTGCGAATTCTCGGAGCTGCCCGATCCGCCGGCCAAATTGTTGGGCACGCCCCAGGTGCAAGACGGGTCGTACATCTTGTATTTAGGCGTGGTGCCGCAATTCTCGTCGTAGATGAACTCGCAGCAATCGGCTGGATCGTCAAGAGTGCCCGCACGACGCCAGTAAGAACAGCCATAGCCTGCACGGTCACAATATTGAGCAAGAATTGGAGAAATCGGAGTGTTGTGATGGTTTCTACTACATAAAGAATGTTTCTGGGCACATAGAAAAATTGCACCATGCATGTCTCTGTGTGTCCAGTTCATATGTCGGGATGCGAGCGCCTTTTCTAAGGCGCGGTGGAGAGGCTGCATTTTTAAACGTGGCCGCACACGCTGGGGACATGAAATTTGATTGTCTTGAACCAATCGGCGATTGCTGGTGCCCATTCTAGTGGTAAGATTTCGTGATTTAATGTCACATTGAAACTTTGCTTTTATGCGTATTGTATTTGTACCAACTTTTTTTATATTGTTCCTTCTCTTATGGTAATCTTTGCTTTGTTTATGCAATGTGAAGTCCACAGCATGTTGCCCGTAGTAGCCTCCGGTCCCATCAAGCTGTTCTCAGCTTTTTGGCGGGGGACCCCAGCCAAGTGAGTTGGAAATAAAGTGTATTTGATTTCATTAGATTTCATGATTCTATCCTAAGTTGATACACAGCACATAATGTTAACTCTAAATATTTATATGAACAAGACGATACATCGTATCGCCCCCGAAGTGCCATTGTTCTTCAAATTGTCTCTGCTTGCGTACTCGTTTTCAATACGCGGAAGTCCTTGACTATAAAGTGGCACCACAGCAATATCAGTTGGAAGGCGCAAGCCATATATGCTTATGTTTAATGTTCACGTTGTGGCGCACCGAGGTGACACGACCTCCTTGAAAAGCACAGGTCTCGTCACATGTCGCGCATGCCCGCATGAAGGACTGACCTTGAAAAATAGCGCGGTACATACCGGTGTAACCTACGCCAGGATACGTGGGTATGCGCTGCAGGTTGTTGTCACTGAGTTTGCACTAAGGTTTCGCGTTCATATTCCTTAAAGAGTCTAACACCGAGGCGAACAGCCAACTAGGCAGTTACCTTTCATTCTTCTAATTCCTTTTCCATCGTACAATGTATAATCCTCACTTGGTAGCACTTTCGGAATGCTGTCCTAGACTCCTATAATATGAGACGGCCCTGAGACTGAACCAAAACTATTGGGTCTTTTATGGTTGCGGCTCAATTTCAAAAAGTAATAAAACACATGGACCGTGCGGGCAATCTGGAATGCTTCCCAGGACAGACACACGGCATATAAAGTTAGCAACGTTCATGAACACAGAAAACAGACACTTCCAGCATCATTAGCTGGAGAAGCTCTATGATACTCTGCAGGTCTTTTGCGTTCAGTGCTATCGAAGCTGAACGCCCCTGTGATGCTTTGTGAAAGTCGTCAGTTCTAATAAGACAGAAATGTAAGGAGCACGTGGCTACGTAAGTAAAATTCTCTGTGTCCTTTTCAGGACGTTATAGAGTACCCTGTTAGCGTGGTGAAGAAAAAATAAGTCAGATTCTGCTAGCAGCAAATGCTGCAACGAACAGCTAAGTCAGTTTTTGAAGCCGTGAGCAGCACATAAGAGCTCGTAAAGGGAGCACTAGCTGTCCACTTTCTGAAGCGGTCAGAGACTTCAGCGCGCCAATAGCCCTGTTTCTGCAGCGTAGCTACTGCAACCGCCGTAAGTGTAGGCCTGGCAGTATGGTCTACATGGAAACAACACTGATGGTAATGGTGGAGTTCGAGATGCGGAGATTTGTTGCATTGCAGTAATGACAAGAAAGGACAGCTCTGAGTAACCACTGCAAAGGGTTAGGATAAAATAAAGAACGAAGCATTATTCTATGATAATCCTACAGCAAGCACCTCGATGTTTGAAGCGAAGTAGAGCCGCCTTCGAATCCGTCGCCATAGGGCTGAGGTTAAGTAACGCCGAAGCGAAATGTATTTGCAGGGAAGTGAGGGAATTATGAATATATTAGATATAGAAATATCGATTCCATCGTGCGTTTTGTCATTCATCAACGGCAAGCCTCAAGATTCACTGACTTTCAGAGAAAGGCAAACATGCCCGTCACAAAGGTGGCTAAGATGTTGTTCAGGAATTGGTGCCGGTAGATTGAACTGGTGGAGGAGCGCGAAAACAAAGCTTTGCATACTATAGCCCTGTGGCCTTAACCCTTTCGGCCCTGGTGTCCTATAAAAAGGACATGAACAAAACCTGCTCTAAACCATGATGTCAAGTAAGATTCTGAAATATTCTCAACATAGCTGTGACAGCAGGCGTAGTAGTTTCTTCATCCTCGTTTGCCTCGGAACACTACAGATGTAGAAGCAAGATGGTGCAAGACGAAAACGTGACAAGAGCAGAAACCGCATTTTTGACAATATTTCGTTCCTTAACTACATTCTCGCTAGCTATCGTAATTTTGTCCCCTTCTTCTAAAATGCTGGAGCACGTATTGACAACGATTACTTCCGTCTATCATTTACAAATCATCCACAGTACTCCACAGTCGTCATGGCCTAAATATAAGACACCAGGGATAAGTGGTTGTCACGACCCTGAATGCAAAGCTTGTGGATACAGGCCCGTATTGCTTGTGTCATCCTTCAAATTCTTGTTGTTCTTTTAGAATAGCCAGAAATTAGCCTGACTTGTTTTTCTTAGTTGTAAAGAGACCTACAGTGGCCCGGTTTTATAGAGTTGATCAAAATACGTTTTCTTGCACTATGTGAACGGCCCGTGAGGAACGTAGAAGACGATGGTGATGAAGTCCCGTACTGACACTTTGCTCTTGTAGATATTCGCGACAGCAATTTTATAGAAGAGGAGGATCCTGCAAAATACTAGGATGTTACGACTGACGAACCATGCCATATGTAAACGGAGGCCATTCAGGTGCAATGAATTTATCTGTATCCCGAGACCAAGTTCTTGCTTTTTGGCACCTTCAGGCTCACTGGTTATTGTAAGGCGTTCATCACGGCTTATCACGCTAGTTTTCCAAGGTTTATGTGGGATTTGAACAGCAAAATAGCAAGTATTTCAACTTGCACCATATTGCAATTTACAACCACTAAGCCCTGGTGTCCTATATATAAGTCATTCCGTCATATTTTATACTACAGTAATGGAATGCTCGAATTTGTAATTTCTGTTCTCTTGGGGTGCTAGTGAAGGGATACTTACGAGAGAAAAAAATGTCTGCCGATTAAAAAAAAAACCGGGGCCTAAAGGGCTAAACACATGATGAGCGGGGACGTGACGTACTTGATCTTAAATGAACAGAACGCCTGCTAAGCACTTCGTCATGAATTAAAAAGGCACACGTTCTCGCACACTTTGCTGAGAATGTGGATGTGTAAACACCAAGATGTGCACTTCGGCAGGGACGCTCATTAGACCTCTCAAATGCTTAAGGAATATGTGCTTTGCAAAAATATGGCAATATATATTTTCATAATTAAAAAAATGTGCAGAAGGATTTAGAATTTGTGTGAAAATAGTGTAAGGCAAGCAGAACAGCTTGCTGTGTACTTGGCATGAGGAAAAATGTTTTGAACGGCAAATATTCGCTTCGCCTTGCGTTATGTTTATACTATCCCGTTAGTTTTACACGCCCTTAATGAATTGTAATGTAATGCATGTAAACAGATGCGACTCTGTTAAATGTGGACATGTCCCTTTTATCAGGCAGAGACCCTAATAGATCAAGGAGACAGAGTTGGACTACGAAGAATCAGCTTGTATGTTAACAATTATGCACACTTACCGTTATCAGCATACTCGTGACGAGCGATGAAGCAGCGATTGCAGTCTATATAGATTATGTGTAGAGTGTCGCCTGGTTGGCCATCTGAAAAATGTGCGTTCAAGCAGTTACTGCACCTAAAGGCGGTTGGCAACATTTTCTTTACAAGATATTTGTGGATTTCAAGAAATTAAAAACGCCCTTTTAAATTTGCCGGTGGAAGCTCAAATGAATAATGAAGTAATGTCGTGAACCTCTTTGGCTTACAGCCATCGGAAGGTGTTATGAGATTTTATTTTTAGAATTACTTGGTAGTTTACCAGCGAATACCCTGCAACTAAGTGAATATTTGTACGATACAACACTAACCATCCATCATATTCATGTGTGCTGGGTGCACGAAGTTCTCTAATGCGGAAATTTATGTTATTGTGCTGTTGGTATATAATCGCTCATTAACAGTTCTTCACCTCCATATAATTTTCCGCATCCCCAAAATATTTCTCTTATCGCACAGCTTGCGTAATTCCTGTGACATATGTCTCAAGAGACGTTGACGAATTTCTAAATTTTGTTTAATCACATTGTTTGAAAATTTATGCTGCACTCATTTCTGAATTTTGATCTTGGAAAGTATATCTGTTATATAAACATAAATATATCTAAAATAAATATTGTCTCTTGTAATCTTCTTTCCAGATATGACTAGCTTGTTACCTGAAAGTGTTACTCATCTAATCAAGCAGATCGGTGCATTGTAACGAAGGAATTTGCCTTGTTGTCTGTTGAGGTATGTGATATAAAGACAAACGTTTTGTTTAAATGATAGATAGATAGATAGATAGATAGATAGATAGATAGATAGATAGATAGATAGATAGATAGATAGATAGATAGATAGATAGATAGATAGAAAGAAACGGTGTGCTTATTCAACCATATAAGCAACTTATCCCGATTGTTCACAAGTACCAGCAGAATTAATCGCAAGGACCAACGAACGAAAAATGCCTCTGTTCAGCAGAGAGAGAGATTCAACAGGTTTCGAGAGCGGTGGTCGCCATCTTGTACTAGCTGCTGTAAACGATACATTCCCGTCAAAATGCGTGGGCTAGAAAAAACTGAATAGTATGTGAAACGAAACGCTGTTTATATGCAAATGTGACCGGGAGACTTGCGAAAGAAAAATCTGCGATATGTAAGAGGCTGCTTTTTTGGCAGCTCGAACAATGCAGAGAAATATGTGCACGTGAGTGTCTAGCCGATTTCCCTTTCCGTTGTTTCAGGACCTTCGGACGTTTTGAACACGTTATGCAGACTCACTTTCATAAGGAACGAAAATCTTCTTGTTTTTTCCTGTGTAACATGACGTAGAGCTCAGTGTCAATCTTCCATCCCTGAAAGAAACAGAAAAAGAGGCTTCTCATTCCGTTCTCTCCGTCGTGGTTCTGCAGTTATTGTTGTACTTTGCTCCCCATTTCATTGTGACATGTTTCAAATAAAGCATTTTCCACACTGGTTTTCAGAAATTTTAGCGCATGTTAGCAACGCTACCTACAGCGGACATATACACCTCGAAAAGTATGCACACTTTACTGCGCTAAACGACTTTTTATCTGCTAAGATTATATACACTTGCGTCAAATCAAACGTCGGAGTGGGAGGAATGCAGTAGAGTTCGGTAATAACGAACGGGTACATTGGAAAAATTCCGTATTCGCTTCCGCTTAAGAATATGCGGTATTTAAGAGCTCTGCAGTGTGCCCTGTCATTCCTGTTAAAATTCACTCCTGGTACTTTCTAGTGTAGGGCGCTCACTGCATATTGCGAAGGAAGTATTTTAGTAACTTATATTTGATTAGTTTTGTGGGATCTCGTCTCGAGATACCCAGAATTGGTTCGTGTTGTTTTTACTTACATACGGCTTCATTACCAAAATTTAACGTCACACCGATCACCAAATTAGATTGTTACAGCTGAATGTTCCACCCTCATGCTAGAACAATCTGCTGCCAAATCCATAAATCATCATGTTAAATACATGAAATTATTCAAAATGCTTGCTGTGTAACAACACAGGCAGCATACATACGAATTTTGTAAAACGTGTTTCAACTTTGATTCATTGTGTTATTTATCTCTCTATCATATGTATATTCCCTGCTCATATGTACATTCCCTGCTCACCCTGCTTGGACTTCTTGTCTGCAGTATTTTATAAATAAATAAAAATAAATATATAAATAATTTGTGCTGACACGAACATTTTTAATGCCCTCTTGTCTTACATGAAAATGCCACTGTTTCGCTGGCTAGAATACATCGGTGTCTTTAATTGTGGTTTTTAGGAATTTTTAAACGTGGCATTTATTGTAAGTGAGATTACCGGAATCACCTGCCTGAGCCGAAATGCTTTGCACATTCAGATTTCTATCAAAATTTGATCATCTCAAAATAAATAGAAATCACTTAGCAAATTATTAAGTAGCATTCTCCTTCGCAAGCGTTGCACGTATAACTTGGTTTCATCAATGAAAAAAAGGAGGCGCATATTGAAGAGAAAGAAGGCTATCATGGGTTTCCTCACAAGAATCCTTGTTGTCCGAAAGTGAACAGGGCGGGCGTGCTGAAGTTCTTGTAGTCTCCGTATCTGTTGTATTTGACGCAGTTTCCAGCTCCGCCAATGTACGCATCGATGTAGTAGTTTCTGTACATCAGGTACCATTCTCCAACGTCCGGGTAACACTGATGGAAAAGTACGCAATACGGCATCATGGAACCACTTTTTCAGCCGACCACAATAAAAATAAGAGCATTGTCAATAATTTGGCCTGAGTTGTATCTTAACCAGATATAGGCCTCTCCAAGAGCTGCGGCTCACAGGGTCCTACGGTCCACAACGAAAGTTATTAAAGAGCTACTACGCGTAGAGTTTTCGTATTTTATCTGCCTACCTCGATAGGTGCGTAGAAGAGGTACAATGACCCGGCTTCGGATCAGTGAAACGGCGCATGAACATCACTTTCCGCTTGTTCTGACATATTTTTAAAGATTCCAAATTTTGCTAAATTTTGGTTTTTAGGAGAGCAAGGAGGAGTTTTTAGGAAATTATTTAGGAGAGCAATTATGCAGCACCAGCTGGTGACACATGTCCAATGTGTACAGCGCAGAAGCACAATGACTAAACAAGATCAGCGAAGACAACAGAGGAGCCACTGCTGTCTCCGTTGACTTTGTTGTACTGCTTGTCGTTTACTTCTTGCAGTTCTCCCCTGTAAACTTTTAAGAGGAGGTTATTTCTAGGAGGTGCCTCATTCTTGCTTCTTTTTCATGATCCTTCCCATGACGTTTCTATGCTTAATTTACACGAACGAAGGTGTCGTGATTCCGGGCTTCATCTTGTCTGGTTAGGAATCTTGATGCGCTACAAGAATTTAATATCAAATAGTCTAGGCTTCTATCCTCTCTTAGACAACGTAGCGAGCACTCTGTGATGGTTCTTTTCATTAGCTATTCTGTTTATCGATCAGAGCAGATTCCTTTCTAGTTACCAGATATTATAGCTCTGGATGTCAAGTCCGCAGCAGCTTGAGTGCTCGTCAACGCGGTCGGTAGGCGCAGTCCTTATATTACCAAGAGTGCTAGAAATTCCGTGTGATCTATGAGAAGTTGACCCTAACCGGTTTCGACATTTACCTCTCTATCTATCGAAGACTCAATTCCGCGCTTCATCGGATTTGAGCTCACCAAGAACTGATGGAAGGCCCGAAAGTAGCATACCTTGCTGGAATCTTGATACCGTTGAAGGTCACTTCGTAACTCCGGGTAGCGGGGCTTACCACCGGACGCCATTACCATCTGTATTGCTAGGAATGCGATGAGCATCTTCAGCAGTGTCCGCGTGGTCGTCGCGCCAGAAGCCCGACTAGTAAACTAGTTCGTTGGAGACACTTGGTACATTAATGTGGCGGTGTAAAGATCATTTAGGGATTATATGAAACCACGAGCTAGACGGGCTTAAAACAGTAGATGACATCTAATGAACCTTATACATCCCGGAAACTAAACCAGTTTGCAGCTCGTTGAGCGCGAATGTTGGGTGCATTGTACCAGCTACAGGAAGAAGCGGTGATCACGCAGTTCCGCTTGTGGAGAACATTTTATCACGATTTCTCGAAGTGAAATATTTCCAGATTTGAACGACCTCGGTTATCTCTGACGAATACTTTGCGGATACAGGAAACACTCTCAATCCTCTAAGTTTGTTTGGCAGATGTAGACGAGGTTGTATAGCACGGAGACACGTCACGGTTGATAGTACGCATTAAGTACGCTTTATGCGGTGCCTCAGCAATTCGACGAAGCTATATAATTGGGATTTGACGGTGGTGACGTTTGCAAAAGTTGATGAAATTAGCTTCCGCGATGGAACCCGCGACATTGTGTGCACTAGCGCAAGGCCATAGCCGCGCGAATGCCGCAGCGGGTCATGGCCCCGTGCCCATTTTGTCGTTCGTGCTCAATTGCCGCAGTTTCCTGCGGACTACCTACCGTGTGTTTCTTTTAAAGAAAGTCTGTACCTGTGCGAAAGAACTCGCATGATTGAACACGGCGATGTTGTTCAACGAAACGAAAAGAAAAAGAAACACGCTACATTAACATTAGTAGTTTATAACGCACAGATCACTAAATACGAGTGTATAGTTAATGAAAACTTTAATTCTCATAGCCACAGTGTCGTACTAAAAGTAGTAGTCCTTGGCGCAGAGCTACTGCAGAAATATCAGAGGAATTTGTTGGTTTTGATTCAAATAGCTCTCATATACTTCCTCCATGGCTCGTACCTCTCATGGAGCGATTGTTATATGATGGAAAACCGTGCTTTCTTCCAGTGATTTTACTTTCGATAGTGTCTACCTTTTTTCATGAATGGAACCCCACCAACCACCCCCACCCCTTACTTCCCGTTGTGGTCTGCGCGGCGTCAGCGCACGTTAAAGAACATCAGGCGGTCGGAAATCCCAGAGCCCTCCGCTAATGCGTCTTTCATAATCTTACTGTGCGTTTGGGACCCAGAACCGCGGAACTTAATATTCTTATTATTCATGCAGTGAACTTCGCAGATATCTGTATCCGGCGGTGGCCACCACCCTCAAATCAGTTGAACCTTCATTAGGGCTGCCTCTTTCCCTGCAATGCTAACTAGAGTGAAGGTTGCCGATAAGGATGTCATACTTTTATATAGCACCGCAAAAATATGTGGCAAATATATGGGACAGTTGCAGTGCTGATCTTCACTTACTTAAAACATGAAGTCGCGCGAGCGCTAAGCTTATCCCTTAATTCGACACAATCTCTACACAGTGGCACGAAAAATTACACGAATCATTGTAGCGTGTTCTCCGTAGCTGACGGCATTTGTGCATCCGTGGTGGCAAAAATGAATGGGCAAACGATGTTGACGAATTAGGGTTCACCTTTCTAGCATCAGGCGATCTGGAGTTTGACATGTGGACGTAGCTTTACCGTTTCGCGGAACAGTTCTGTGGCGCGGCCGCACCAGTGGCTCCGTTTTTGATATATGCCTCAATTGACTGCACTTGAGTTGCCAGACATCGGCTAAGCAGACTGAACAAACTATGAACTTCGTGAGGGATATTATGAGGGCGCTGGTATTAGGAAGTTCATTGTCAACGCTGTGAAGCAAATTTATTGTCGTAGCGATGTTTGTAGACGGTGTGTCGTTTTACTGCGTAGTGTTCCAGGAGACAGCGTCACCAATGACGGACCTGTCAACATGGTGCGCACCAGGCTACACATCGGCCGATTCAACCTTTAATTTTATTATTGGTGCACATCTGCTGCTTACTTAACTACGCCTTTATCCTAGTTGACAAAGTGATAACTATTTTTTCGTTACGGTAGAAATTTCATGGCGTTGTTGATGGGAACAGAAATAGTTGGCTAAATTCTCGAGCAGAGATTTGCCTGTTGAGGCAAATCGAAAAAAAAACACTTACGTGACTAGAGAGGCTCGGAGACATACCACGATATATGAAGTAGATCTCGGGATGTCTTAAGTAGAGAACACCGTTGTAAGATAGGTTATGGGTGCGTGCCAATGGTCATTGCGTAGAAATAAATTGGCCAACAGAACTGTTGCCAATAGCCAGCCATAACTACCATGTAGTGCTCGAATTGTGCAAGAATTCCAGGTACTCTACAAAGGGCCTCGACGAAACTTGCACATATTCAGTTTTCTAATGCGGATTGTGTTCAGATTGTGACGTGAAATATAGCGTTTTTATACCGTACTTAACATCATTAAAGGTGCTTTCAGACATAATTTGGGATCTGAAATTTAGTTTATGATGAGCATAAAATGTTGTCCAGGAATATGAGTGTTTACTGCCTACAGTTTGTCAGGCAAGTTATGGCGTTAGAACCTTGCGACATTTTTCCTGTTCAGTATTTCCGATTAACCGACGAATGGGAGTTGCTATAGAAGTAAAATAAAATTTGGAAGATTAAAGATATTATCAAAAATATACAGCTTACAGTTGTACGAAGTAGGCGTGATATCAGAGCATCAATTGAGCAGGAAACTGACTCCTTTAGGCGCAAGTGTAGTTAATAAAAACAATGGGATAGAACTACGTGTGGAGAACGTTGAATATGTGTGTATGAACCAGAGATGTGCAGCGTTTCACGTGCGGCTCATACCGTTACTAGATGTATGAGTATGGACCAGGCAAACTAGAGTTGACCTAATGTATGCCCCAGTCTAGTGAAGGTGCACGAAATGTTAGGAGCTAGGACCATTGAAGGCGAGTCATTGAACATGAGGGCCTCCTAGGACGTTTTCATTGTTTTACACGGGACCATAGATACAGGATCCGAGACATGCGATAACAACTGCAATAATCTGGCAGCACATTCCATATACCTTGATCAAGGATGAAATGCGTGCTTATGCATCCTTTACATATAATTTTGTTTCCAGTAAGCGGGGATCCTGCATGTTTCTAGTCGTAGTCCTCGCTTTTCCATGAGCGATAACACTGGGAAAGATAAGGAGGTAATACCATGCTCAGTTTGCTATATCCTTAACGTAGTGTTTTTTATAACCAACGCAGCGTTCATTAATTCGTGCGATAGGATTAAGAAGTTGCAAAAAGTCGGATGTGCCGCATACAATTTCGATAAAACATTGTGTCTTTCATTTCCCTCTTTATCTGTTCTGCACTTTTTTATTATTTCGATACGAATTTTGTGAGCTGGTGTTGGAACTGTTGTGATATTCCCCGATTTTTGCTAATTTTGCACAGAATTTCTCTGGGTTGGTGAATAGCACGTTCCCTTATTTTTATGTTTTGTTAATATTTGACCACTTTCTGAAAGTCACAGATGAGACTGCCAGTATATCATAAAAAATAAAAATTAATGAGAAGCTGCCTACAATAGCATAAGCGTAATCTAGCGTTTGTGCTTACGGGAAAGAAATTGAATGAGGTCACCCGCCTATTTGCATCCAGATTGAAATGTTTCAGCATTCCATGCAACATTACTTTGTTAATGGACAGACAACGATGAATCCCCCCGACCCCACTCCCCACTCCACGAGATACGAGTGAATTTATCTATCTGGCCTTGCTGAGTTTTCTAACAGCCCACGCCGACACAGCTGGGCGTGGGCTGTTAGAAAGCCATTCATGGGCTGTTAGCCCATGAATGGCTTTTACAAAATGAGAACACGAAAGTCCCAGCAGTAACTGCAAACAAGAGTTTATAACAGCTGAAAACGTCTTTTAGTGTTCCCCGTAAATTTAGACTTTACGGTCAGGGTATTTACAGTTGTGGATGCTGCAGCTATGCACTCGTGAGGTCAACGCCCGTACAGTCGTTTATTATTCCACCTTCCACATTTTTCTCCTCATAGGCCAAAGATCCGTTCGCACAAACTGAAAAATAATGTTTGTGTTTTAGTGCTAGGTACCCGGACAGCGTTGCGTACAAACGTCCTTTTATTCTTTCCACACTGACTATGGTTAGGACGAAAGAATGCAAGGACACGGCGACCCTAGCACTGGGGTACACTAGCACCAAAAGCTCTCCGCTACCCAATTGAGTTCCGTGCGCGTTCACCACATGGTGTAGTTATACCGTGGAACGAAGACTGCTCGAAAGACGGTACTAAGAGAATCGACAACGGGTCAGACAAACGGCTACCTAGTGTTTGCTTATACACTTAATACAACTACGCTAAGTCACCAGGGTGATCAGTGTATAAGCACAGCCTTTACACTCGTATTTCGTAGTCTATGCGATGAGGTAATATTCGCGAAAAACAATACACGCATCAATGTGTCCACTATCACTTTATTCCGCTGGGGCCTGAAATAACGTGTAGGCCTCGTGGCAAAAAAGCGGTCACCGGGCATAAAGGAATCACCATTCACACGTCGACTGGTATATTTCGTACTTCGGTGACGTCCCACAGTTCTCGTCATAGATGAAGTTGCAGCCTTCAGTCTGTCTTGTGCAGGCTTTCAGAGCGGCGCCAGAGCGAACAGCCGTAGCCTGCGAGGTAAAGTTAGCATTGAGGTGACATTACCCAAGCTGGGTTAGGGAAACAAGCACGTGTTAGGGACATATTAATAGAAATTAGGAAGAAATGGGTTTGGGCGGGCTATGTAATGCGAAGGCAAGACAACCGTTGGTCATTAAGGGTAACAGAGTGGATTACTAGAGAAGGCAAGCGTAGCAGGGGGCGGCAGAAAGTTAGGTGGGCAGGTGAGCCCAGGAAGTTTGCGGGGATAAATTGGGCCCAGTTAGCACAGGACAGGGAAAATTGGAGATCAATGGGGGAGGCCTTTGCCCTGCAGTGGGCTTGGACAGGCTGATGATGAACCCAAGCTGACTGCAGGGTATAAGACATATGATCTTTAGGCGGGGACATCTGACAGATCACTTACAAGGCACGAATCACCAGATAACGTGGCAACAACGTGCGTCCAGGCTCCAGTGACGGCAGCGGATAGCTATCGGGCGTTGCGGCGAAACGCCAAGACCAGAAAAGATTGTCGCTCCTGTTGCTCTAACTAAAGTCCCTAGATTTTTCGATTTTGAACGGAAAATATATCTAGGAACTTTAACTATAATCACCCTTGTTTGACGGCAAATCCGAAATGATGAAACTCACGGCGAATGTAGACTACCGGTGGAACAATGCTGAAATAAGGCGTTGCGCACAAATCAAGGACACAAGAAGGAACACAAAAAGACCGACTTTTTTGTGGTCAGCGCTTGACTTCAGCAACTTCAGCATGATTCACCAACAAGCCCAAGTTGAAACCCTACCGGCGGAACAGTAAAGCGATTGTTTCATGGGAGTCCAGAAGTTAGTCAGACGCGCACTCACGCGACCATCGCTCACTGAATTAGTGTACAAGTTGCTATAGAATGAATTCGTGTACAGGTGACCATGTGCCAGTCAATTAGGGAATTATAGGTGGCTATAACAGCGCCACACTTCTTTCTTTAGCGTTCGCGCTACTTCCGGTAGACAGACGCTTCCGTGAGAGGGTGAACGGGCACTTGGTGCTTATACCTTATCTGGTCGAACGCGTCTCCGGAGTATCCTCACATAGAAAGTCTTGGGCCGTGGTGGAGGTCCAGTATTTTCATTGGATTGCAGCCTCAAATGTAGTATCCTGCCCGCTACCATAGACGCCCGCGAACATGATGCCGAACTATCTACTGAGGTTCGCCTGTGGACGGTAATAACATCAAGTGAAACTGCAAGCTCTACTCAAAGTGCCATAAGGAACAAACCGTAGCGGCGTAATGTCACGAATAAATATTGCACCCTAATATGGAGGAGCCCCGCCACGGTGGTCTAGTGGCTATGGCACTCGGCTGCTGATCCGAAAGTCGCGGGATCAAATCCCGGCCGCGGCGGCTGCACTTCGGTGGAGGCGAAATGTTGAGGCCCGTTTGCCGTGCAATGTCAGTGCACGTTAAAGAACCCCAGGTGGTCGAAATTTCCGGACTCCTCCACTACGGCGCCTCTCATAATCAGAGCTGGTTTTGGGACGTAAAACCCCACAAAACAACAACAAGCCTCTAGTCAGTGCGGATTTTTCCTGGCATTCGGCTCAATTAAACAGTACCGTCATTGTGAAATACCGATGCCTGAAAGAAAAGAAAAAAGAGGCGACAGTGACGACCCGAGAATGAGCTCGAGTGCTGGATGTCGAAGTTGGTGTAATGATTTGTCTACTCGCCCCCTTAGAAATCTTTATACGGTTCAAACACAATTCCTTTAATTACCTTCTCGGTCTTGCGGAGAAGCCAATTATTACGAGAAGGCAATTCATCTAATTGCCTTCTCGTACGACAGCGTCGTGCTTAACACCAATCTCGGTACGTATCTTAGTAAAAATATGCTGCCTCTTAGAAAAAAATATAATGGCCAAGGCTTCTACTAGAATTCGCTGCAGGCCTAGTGCGCTGAATCAGTGGTGCAGATTAACCCTAAGAATGCCCCCCTAAGTATCATTATTTTTCTTCTTGTCTCGACCATACTGTGTCAAGTTGGTCAATGATTCTGAAGTTGTTTAGCAAAACCGTTCTCGGAACTACCAAAGTTGAGGTGCGAGACAGCTATTGAAACTCCGAACAGCCTTGAAACTCATTGGAAGTTCCAAAAGCGAAACAGCGTTTGGAAATTCCGTTGTTGAGGGGCCAAGAACAAAAGGTATTCAGTTCGTATGTGCTGCTTCCATTGGCTGGCTACATTAGCTAACAGTAAGTCCAGCATCATGGCTGGCTGACTCTTCGTCGCAATAACAGGTGTAGTGTAATGTGGTTTTTTTTTGTCAATTCTACGTCCAGAGTGTTTTTTGCTTCATCAAGTATTTCAACTAAATTTTATAAGGCGACCTCACACAGATTCGCAAGCTACCCCTTTAGTTATTCTCAAAGATACGTATCGTGGATATTGCTTCAGCTTTGCCGCTCTGTAATTCTACCGCTCACCTCACTATCAAACGCGCTAAAAAACTTCCATTGTCCCTTACTTCGGCAGAGGTTCGTAGTCTATTCCAATCGGATACTGTCGCATGAGTGTAACTTTTCGTTTAACTTATGTCACGATTACTTTCATGTAACTTGTGTCGGTGTCCCTTCTTTTCTGCTACAACGACGCTCTTGTTCTGTAAAAAAAAGCACGCAGCTTCCGCTAGGTCGCGCATAGCTAGATCACAACGAAACAGGTGAATAGTTAATAAAACAAGTCACTTGATAATCAAGTGATAGTTTGGTGGGAACATGCCACGTGACACCTTGCGTTACGTGATTTTGGAGGGAAAATGTCCCGTGACATTGCCTGGATATTGGCGGAAACACGTCACGCGATATTTGTCACGTGATGTTGGCGGGGACATGTCGCGTTATCACCCACAATCACGCAACGCAATTATGTATACCAAAGATCGTCACTGCCCAGTCGTATTCAAAAACAATTGCTTTTAATATAACGAAATCGTGGTCATTCGTCGGTTGTCCTTTAAAATCAGGCTTGCGTGTTGTTGGAGGCCCTAACACCCGTGAGCTTATTGCACATGTCTGCTAGCGCTTCGCACTAATGAGCATGGAGAAGAGAGAAGAAAGGTGATAACAGGTCAAATACAGAGAAATGCAGCAAAATACGTGGTGTTACAACGATGTCACGGTCACGGCGACTTGGGATGGAGTCACTGAAATGAATTATTGTTTGCCAATATGTCCTTTCATTTGTATTGTGTTCAATTAGGAATGATAATGTGTTCAGCTTCAAATGACGTTGTTTTATTGCATGTTCCGAAACCAAACGCGTTGATCACGAGAAGAACCTGCTGCCCACTTGCGATCGCAGTGGAAGGAATTCAGGCTGCTCTTGCAAATGATGGTTTTTACCAGCCACATGTCAACTGTATGCCACATGTCAAAGGAACGTAGGCCAAACCGGCAGGTGCTTGACCTAACTGAAAGTTTATTGCGGTTTTGGAATAAATGACACTTTAACCTGAATACGAAAATGCTGCCCATAATCGATCGTTGTCCAACGTAATCCTTGCGAGCTTCGCTGAACAGATGTTGCAGACGCTGTCGTTCACCAGCTGCAAGTTGAATCGTACATCTTGTACTTTGGTGAAGTGCCACAGTTCTCGTCGTAAATGAATTCGCAGCAGTCGTTTGGTCTACCAAGCGAGTCGGTACGACGCCACATGGTGCAGCCTTGCCCTAACCAATGCAAAAATTAAAGAGTGAGATATGAGATATGTGAAAGCAATTGCTGGCAGCGTATAGCGGAGCCACTTGAGGCAATTTACTACAGAAGCTGAGTAAGCGTTGCGATATAGTCCCACAAGATTATAAATACATGAAGGCTCGCACTTCACAGGTCTCTTCAGCTTTTTTAAGCTGCTTTAAATGTGAAACATGCCTACATCAACGAAAGGCAGACGGCCGCTATCTATCTATCTATCTATCTATCTATCTATCTATCTATCTATCTATCTATCTATCTATCTATCTATCTATCTATCTATCTATCTATCTATCGTCTAGGTAATTGATTTTGAAAGTCCATATGCTATCCAGTCAAAGATGATTCACTGAGATTATCTGGGGATGAAAAAAATACGGTGCTTCACATTTACGACGAGCTTCCCTCTCGGCTTTGAGTGAGATCATTGTGAGCGAAGGTGGGGCAAGAAAAGTAGCAAAGACAAGTACGTAGTTTGTTAAAGCGTTGATCCTAATCATTAAATACATTCTACTTCCGCTCCGTGACTCCTAGATCATATGTACCTTTTGGTATTTCAGTGTGACAGTTTCAAGTTAATTCTTAGTCCGCCCGACCTGCTCTTGAACCCTTCAACTACGTACTTCCAGGAAACAGGATGACGTGAGGAGCTCTCATGTGTATGGTACTCGCCCACAATAATATATGGGTGGAAGGCGCGCAGCAGCTGCGTTCATTGTTGTTCTTAAAAAGCTGCATTTATGTTATTACACAATGTGACATGTATTATTCCCTCCCCTCCCCCCCACCGCCCATGTTTGCCTAATGTCCTGAGGATGGCCTTCAAGAGTTCGATAAATGCTGATGACGATGGTGACATTGTAGGCAGAATATTATGGCGTAATAAACCTTCGAGACTTACCATTTCCAGCATAAGGGTGTCGTCCCACAAAGCAACTCTCACAGTCCATATATATGGTATGGAACGGTTCGGTGTCGCCATTATCTGCAAGTGATTAAACTATACACCCTGCGCACATCCCGAAAAACAACTCCCTTGAAGATCCCCTCATCCTACAGAAGGATAATGTGACATATCTTCTAGTAACAACATTTGAAATCGAAACATTCTTATTAGCTGCAAGACAGTCTCCCGGAATAATCATCGTCGATGACATACAAGGAAAACTCTAGGCGTTATAATTAAGGACAGCCAACTCAATAATTACTACTTAACCATTATCATCGCTACACTGTCTAGATATGACAGTCCTTTTTTTCTGTAGGGGAGAGGTTGCGGGGGGAGGAGAACGTATGAAGGGTTTGCGGATGGACTGGGGCTCTAAACCACCAGGTTTCCTCAGTATCCGCACTCCCGAAAGTTTTCCTAATATCAGGCCCCTCCAGGGCACATTTTTCGAACTGGTATTTGCCAGCACCACGTTACGTTCGTGAGATGAAGTGTATTTGCACTGTGGCACAGAACTTTACAAGAAAATGTGTTATAGGCTTGCAAAGTGTAAGTGCCAGACAGCAACACACGGGCTCTCAAAAGTGTCAGGACTAGGAACTTGGTAAATTGGTGTTCATTCATAATTCAGTAACAACAGCGCGAAAGAAAGCGCCGGACTGCAAAGAAACGACAACACTGCCACTGACTCGTAAACGACAGAGTTATTTTTTTTTCAAATGAAACATAACATATGGAAAAACACATGCAAGAAAAAAGATGTCGATGTTTGCGGACAGCTTTCGATGATTCAGGCATTGCTGATATCGAGTGTTTCTTTCTTCTTATTTTGGCCTTGTACACGTTTGTACTTTTGTTAGTCCATTTGATTTAGTGTTTAGTTTGTTCCACGTGAAATAAACCATCAGCTGTGAGCGGCAGTGTTGTCGTGTGCTTGCTGTGCGTAGTAGTCTTTCGAGCCAGTATTATTTCATTACGAATGTCCCACAGTTACTGCTCAGGTGTTGTCGTGTTCTAGAACGAGCCACAGAAAAGGACACATGCGCTGTTCTTATTCGTCAAAAACTGCTTCAGTACTTTAGCCGACTTCGTTCCGGAGTGCGTTAGCAGCGCATACTGTAGGTGACTGGTCGAAGCGCAAGCTCAAAGCTAGTGTCTGCATGCTAGCCCACCTACCGACATCGTGCTCAGCTGGGCGTGAAGCACGAAAAACTGAGTACTCCCTCATCTTGTGAGGTATTCACTATGACAAACGGCCGTACAAACGGTCGTGTGTATTCGTATGAATCATACAAAATCGTATGAAATTACTTGAATGGCAAGAGAGAACACTTATTTAGAGTTGCTAAAAGACTACATCAACCCATTCTCTTTCAAACTTTTGGTCCTTCTTTAAAATGGATATTAGCGCCCAGAGAGTAAACGCGAGTGACATATACTTAGAAGATCGTAACGCTACTTACGGCCGAAAGGAACAAATGTCTTTTTGTTCTTGGCGGTGTAGCACGGCGACGAACTGAGTGTCAACGTACCGTTTCTGGAAAGTGTAATGGGACACATTTATGTGATGTCTGCGGAATGGTCCTTTTTCGTGGAAAAAGAAATTCCCTATCCATATCCATATTTCCTTTTTCAGGCAAGGTTATGGGCCAATTTTCTAACAGGTCAATTGGGGTGTTGAAGAAACTGGAAATTATACCGATAATGCTTTCAGCAGGTGACCAACGAGGAACAGTGGTAACGCAATAAAGCAATAATGACACGATGTTTCCTTTGCAAGCTCCGGAGGCAATGTTGCGTGCTGATTTATTACTTTGTGGTATTGTGGTTATCTTTTATTCCCGACGCACCATTGCTGTCTTCACTGCGACTAAAAGTCAGTTAGCATTGTAAAGCGTAATCTTAATTACTCGGTAATGTAGACGTCCAGGGAATATTTCGACATAGTCTATGAGAACACAGGAACCTCGGCAGGGAAATATCACTTACATGAAACCTTGCTTCCCGAAGCGAAATGTAACCGGCGTGCTGTAGTTCTCGTACGTTCCGTAACTGTTGTACTTGACACACTTTTCCGTTCCGCCAAAATCTTTGTCGTAGTTATAATTGCGGTACATGAGGACCCATTCTCCAATGTCGGGATAGCACTACAATAGAAATAATAGAGTGACGAATATATAGGTTTCACGAACATTTACGTTTTCGATTAGGCAGTGGCCCGCCTGCTTTGTTCGTAGGCGAAAGCTACATCGAAGATGATATATGCCCTCCGCCCTCCCCTGCTATTATTTCTTCTTGCCTTAAGAAGTTAGCTCGCGCACAGTTGCAGCACCTTGTCGTTGTTGTTGTTGTTGTTATGTGGGGTTTAACGTCCCAAAACCAGCTCAGATTATGAGAGACGCCGTAGTGGAGGTCTCCGGAAATTTTGACCACTTGGGGTTCTTTAACGTGCACTGACATCGCACAGCACACGGGCCTCAACATTTCGCCTCCATCGAAATGCAGCCGCTGCGGCCGGGATTCGATCCCGCGACCCTCGGATCAGCAGCCGAGTACCATAGCCACTAGACCACCGTGGCGGGGCCGTTGCAGGACCTTAAAGCAGTATTCGCATCTCAGCGTCCTGACAGGCACTTCTCGCGGTTACAGTATGGTGCTCGGGATGCGATTGGATCTGAAGAGCTGGTAGGCTGCGCATCACGGCGACAACCTCGGCCAAATTGCACCTGGGGCTTTTTCATGAAATCTCACTGTAATAAAGAGCGTCGGTGTACATAGCCGTGTTAATCGACGAAAAATTAAATCTAATAAACCTTTTTTCGAACGACCAGCACTCGGAGTTCAATGCACCTCTGAGGTAGGAATATTTGCGGCGTAAGTTGAGAAGAGTTCCCGCCTTTTTTTTTTCCTGTGGCGCTGGTGAAGCAAAGAATGCTGAGGCATCCTCTTCAAATCATCAATATGCCGACATAAGGTTGAGGAAGGCTGAAAAACCCATGCTGTTTCAGATTTTTGTACCCATAAACATCCCATAATTTATAAGGTACGCCCCGGCAACAGTGATAAACCCCTTTCTCATTTGCTTGCAAGAAGCGCCGCTAACCAATGATGTTAGAAAAGGCGGACTGGACTTGACGCTGTTTTCCCGACTCTTTGTTGGGCCGTGTGTTAGAGCTATTTTTCTAAATAAGGCGATAGCGACAAAATTCAAGCCATGCCAAGGTAGGCCTCTTTTATGCCTCTCTGTACGAGAACCGCATCAGCTGGAGAGAGCTGTGGCACGAAGCATTTTCTTCTGCTAATATAAATGATGGAAGCTTTCTTATCCTTCTTATGCATTGTCCAACGGCACATACTCAAGAAACAATGGACATAAAGAATACGGATCTTGTTTGGCTAAGTATTGAGTTACGCCGATGAAATTACCTAGTGATATAATTAGGTTACCTGGGGAAATGTTAATTAGATTCTTTTCGTTCCCGGACATAAATTCTTTTATTCGAGAACAGACATCCCCGTCGCTGTACTACAAAGTAGACGTTCCAAACTGCAGGTGTTCTAGAAAATAAATCTTCGTTTTCGTTTTTGCCAGCTGACCTATTTTCCTGAGCACTGATATCAGGATCTTTTGTAAAATTGGCCAGAACATTGAAGTTTTATTCAAAAGCAGCGAAAGCGTAAAGACCTGTGCGGGAATATTGTCCAGCCTTAAGAACGACAGAGAACTTGAATTTACGGAATTGAACAACTTGAATTTACGGAATTGAAGTACTTGTTCCTCAATGCTCCCTAAGACTGCCGATCGTTATGCGTAGAGACTGTATTTCTTAGCTTGTTGCTGGCCTGTCACGTGATGTCGCAAGGAAGAAAACGACTGAGGATACATGCTTCTCCTGCAGCTATATAACCAGGAAAAAAACGGGAGTGAAAAGGTACTTTACCCGGCTAGTATCTTGGTAAGTTTGGAGGCTGCTTCGCAGTTCTGGGTAGTCAGCAGAACTGGCCATTGACAACGAAGTTTGCAAAAAGCATATGAGGGTAGCCCATTGAACAGACATTTCTTTCGTTGGCGCAAAGGCTAAGAGCTGTGCGTAAAGGGTTCCCATTTCATATATCCTAGTGGTTTCCATTAATAACAACGGAAAATTTTTTGGCTGCTTGCTTTCGTGTAAAATATGAGGTCGCGATGTGGCTACGAGGTCATTAGTCCGACCTTTTATGGCTAGTATTCACAGTGAGTGACAGTGCTTCAACCAGAAATATGTTTTAGTGGCACTTACTCTTTGTAGGCCTGCCTATCCTCCCGAAGGAAATGAAACAGGGAAATGGTTTTGGAGTTCATAACTTTTACCGCATATGACGTCAAGTACACAATAAACAGAAACGTAAAGCACGATAGAGTTTATGGCTTCCGCATTCCCAGAATGCATTTCGAATTTGCAGTTTTCTTTCGCTAGTTTCGTTACACGGTATTTAACGCATTTCGTTTACCAAAAATTGATTCAAACAGAACGTGTTTCTTGGTCACAGGGTACTTGCGAATCTGCAGCCAATTTTGTACCACCTTCGTAATTTTTCAATTTACGCGCACTCTTTCGCATGCATATTGGAAGATTCACGTGCAATTTGACGTTCGGAACAAGTTGTAGCATAATATATATGTAAAGATACCAGTAGAAAGAAGCTTACTCTGACTCTCGTGTTTCTGTGGACTTATGCTGAGCGCGAAGCGCACATACAGGGAAGGAGCTGCGGCCATTTATGAAATTCAGTTTGGAGGCTCTATGTTGCCACTTGTTGTGTGGCAACATAGACTGAGTGCGTTTCCTAGGTGAAGTTGGGAACGACTGAATGTTGAACTCATTGGTGAGTGTGCGAAATGCAAATGTATGCACTCGTAATGCAGTGGAAGTAAATGCGTTTGTCGGCCCTCGATTACCTGCCACAGGAAACAGAGAAAATGACCTAGCAGCTACCTCCCACATAGACCGGTGCGTCTGCACGATTTAGCGCTAGCGCTATACCATTCCTGAGCGCTTGCAGAAAAATTCTTGTCTTTCTTATTTTTCGCCCTATTGCTCCCCTGCACTTAACACGTGGCGTACCTGTTGCGTACTTTTCATGCGTCCATGTCGGCACGCTTCCCCTCCTTAACATTATCAATAATTGTTGTTAGGAGCAGATCTCAAGCCGAGGTCCTGCCATTAAAAATTCAGGACCTCTCGACCAGATCCTGATTGCATGTTTACGTCAGCGGTGGTAGATCTGGAATTCCTGGGCATATTTTTCTTGAACAGCGCCGAAACTGGACACTGAATGGGATCCACAAGAACAGGGTCACTGACTTCCATCAGTGCTTTTCTTGCGGGAACGCAAAACATGTAACGTGGAACAGCTAGAAAACGACAATACAAAAAAAAGTGGGACCCTTAAGCTTCGCCGTAACGGCTTCACAATGCTAAATGCACTGCCGATCTCGCGCGTCTGCTTATCCGCATGTGTGTTCATGGAAGTTCTTTGATTGTGATTTCGGATGCAGTCGCACAACTTCGAATGCAGAGCGAAGACGCTGTCACATGTCTTGTTAACTAACGCGTGGTTCGAGAATGAGGGAAAACTGGCAAGACTACTTTAACAGCAAGAACATTTCTTTTAACTCAAAGCAAACTGCGGGGAGACTGGTGTACGGAGTCTATCTCGGTGCGCAGCACCGAGATACCTCTGCCTTTCTTGCCCACGCACGCTCTCGTGCACCCCGTGCGCGGGGGAGGGTTCGCTCCGGGGTTCAAGTTACAGCGGTGCACTAGTCACTGGTGGCGCCCTACGCTGAGCACCTCGCGGGCCGCTCACTCAAGCAATGCGCGGGCGCGCACAGTCTACTCGATGTTGTTGCCAAGATGATCCCGGAGGCCATAATTAAATCAACATTTTCGTTATCCTGTGTAGGAACAGGTGCTGCTCAGACGAATATTGTAAGCGACTGCCGTAATGCAGCTTGTGAAACGCGCTTTATGCTTCTTTTCGCATGCCTTCATAGCAGCAGGTATGGTCCACTATGCCTCGGCACGCTGTTGCGCAACTTTGTTCGACATCGTAGGTGAAGTTCAATAAACGACGCTTATGATACACCCATTTGTGCTCCGTAACATGCATTTTTTCTTCGGCAAAACGGATGTGTGGTCTACGCTCCTGTATGTCCATGTCTTATGCCCGGTGTTCCAGCACCCTGTAATCCTATTGTCAACTGCAGTGTTTTTTTTTTCTTTGTTTTTGGCAGATCCCTAGTAGTTACCCAGTAAAACTCCTGCAATTGGCAAGTTTGCGCTTCGTGGCATGCAAGGTGCCCAGAGCAGAGTTCCATCTTCTCGAAATACTTGCACCAACTGTTCGCATGACCCACATTGGTAGCATAGCGCCTAGGTTAAGGCCGCGGGATCAAATCTTTGCCACAGAGGCCGCATCTTGATGGGGGCGGTATGCAAGAAATAAAGAAAAGAAATATCCATGTACTTCGACTTAAGCGCATGATCAAGAAACCCGGGAGGTCAGAATCACTCCGGAGCACTACGGGGCTTTCGTCACAACCGTTGCTGTTTTTGGAACATAAACCTCATCACATATTATTTAAATTATTTCTCGCAACGCTATACGGATCCCAACGGCGTACTGCTCCTGGGATCCATATAAGATTACCATCCTCGTAGTAATGGAGGGTAAGGGACTTCCATAAGGATTCCGTAAGGGACTTCCGTAAGACTTCCGTAAGGGACTTCCATAAGGATTCCATAAGGGACTCTTGAGAAATATACTTAAGCGGGTTGCTCGCTATCAGGCTGGCAGAACACTTCCTTGTAATCTATTGTTCTTTGAACCACTTATTGGTCGGCACCTTCAACGCTTCAGGGATCGCCCATCTGTGCGGTGTTATTTGGAACTTGCTATGTGACTAATGTGTATTAACATACAGGAAAACAATACGGTGAGTAGCCACTTGGCTTTCAAGGTTCGTTATGCGTAGTGCTGGAGGCCATATTTCGCGCAACGTTCTTGAGCACTCGTGACAGAGGTGAAAGTGGGCTGAATATAATTGATTTTGTGGGGTTTAACGTGCCAAAACCAGCTCTGGTTATGAGAGACCCATATTGGAGGTCTCCCGTAATTTCGACCACCTGGGGTACTTTAGCGTGCACTGACATCGCATAGCACACGGGTCTAAACATTTCGCCTCATCGAAATGCAGCCGCCGCGGCCGGAATTCGATCCCGTGACCTTCGGATCAGCAGCCGAGTGCCATAACGGCTAGACCATCGTAACGCGGCGTGGCTTGAATATAGCTAATACAGCAAAATATGCGATATCACGTTGAACTCATAGTCACAGCGGTTTAGGGCAGCGTTACAGATATGATGCAGTGATTGCCGATATAGGGAATATCTAGGTACATTACCGGTTGTCCAGAAGGACGTAGCTGGTGCTTCAACTACATGCCACATTTCAAAGGAACGTAGGCCAAACCGGCAGGTGCTTGACCTAACTGAAAGTTTATTGCGGTTTTGGAATAAATGACACTTTAACCTGAATACGAAAATGCTGCCCATAATCGATCGTTGTCCAACGTAATCCTTGCGAGCTTCGCTGAACAGATGTTGCAGACGCTGTCGTTCACCAGCTGCAACTTGAATCGTACATTTGGTACTTTGGTGAAGTGCCGCAGTTTTCGTCGTAAATAAATTCGCAGCAGTCGTTTGGTTGACCCAGTGAGTCGTAACGACGCCACAAGGTGCAGCCTTGCCCTGCACACGGAAAGATAAAGGAACCAAATTGCTCAAAGTATGTGATAAGGATGGTGACATCTTCTCGACGAACAAAAGAAGAACCAGTGTCTTCAGCATGTGACATAAATATGATTTGTTGCTTTTCAGTAGGTGTGAAGGGGATAAGCGTAGAACTAAAACTACGCTGTACCTTGTCCACTATTCCATCTCAGTAACATATATAACTCATGCATAAATAAATGTCATGGGAACGATGGTTTAGCCACTGGCGTGACAGCGTTAGTGGCACATGTGTGCCTAGACCTCATCTTTTCACTCGTTGTCTCTAAATTTAGATAACGCTAGAAAGGTCCATGCGGTTTGACTTCGTAAGCCTAATTTCTTTTGCTGTGACAACATTCGGCTCCTCCTGCCTAAATCTAAATCCTGAAACTTATGGGCCACAGTAGGCAAAAAAAAATGTCCACGCAGGAGACACCAACCCAATTTTACTGGCTTGAGCTGGTACACAGAGTGCCACATAGGTTCGCTACCATTGCATGGCGACTGCGCATTAGGAAAGGTGTTTAAATATCGTAGCTTTTGGGATAAGAAAAAGCAATTGCTTTTAAAGCGAGGAAAACTATGGAGTGTCGCTAGGTTCTGGTAATATTCCCGGCTTCTTATCCTTTGAAAGGTCTCTTCACAACTTGAGTCCTGCATATCAAGTGAACATTTTTTGTTAGCTTATTCTTCCTTAACGAGGAATAACTAGCATCCCCTGCTTCGATGACGTTGAAATGTCAATGCAATCTGGGTCATTATACAAAAAAAGCAATCCAGTAAGAACCTCAGTGCTTAGTGGTAGTTGGGGAAAATGCAGTAATGTACTCTTAAGTCGTAGCTCTTCTCCCTCTCGAGCTCAGTTTTACTTTTTTCACGTGATAGCTAGGCCACGCGCAACTTTCATTTGGCAACTTCACTTTGCGCTGCTGGTCCTTCATTAATTTTCAGTGCGCATTTCCCTCCTTGGGTCTTCTTCCCTAAACAATTAAAATTCTCTTACTTTCGGTGACTGCGCGTAGCAATCACGAAAGTAAGGGAGAAAGAGGTCCAGGAAGGCACTGCCTTCAAAAATCTCGCCACGTGCTATATCATAACTACAAATGTGTACCGTAAGGAAACAAGGCAGAGGAAGGATATAAAGAACTAGCATCCTCGATCGTTCTACGTTTTTTTTTTTGACCGCTTCGCAAAAAACCGTGCTAGAAGTTGGGGTCTGCTGTCCTTTCTTGATGTGGTTACCGGTGGTTCTTTGCTTTTGCACCTTTATCTGTCCTTGCATGCAACGCGTGCGTGCTACGTGCTCGGTGCATCAGTAAGGAAAAGTATTTGTATTACCATGGCTTGAGCGTGAACTGTGTTATCTTTGTGATTGGAATGGGTATATATTCATGTAAGTTTCTCAATAAAAAATGATGATTTGAAGTTAGCGCTGCCCTGTCTGTGCCTCCTTCAGTCTTGTTTCCTTGCGCTACACATTTGCCCCTATGCACTTATACCAACCTGCTGAACTTGTCGCACTCGTCAGTGCTATATCAATTTAACTTACCATTTCCGGCGTAAGGATGCCTTGCGACGAAGCAACTGTCACAGTCCATGTATATGGCGTGAAACGACTCCGGGCGACCATCCCCTGCAAATGTCCGCATGAGACGGATTATATGCCTTGAAATCAACTTCACGACAGGGAGTGCTATCCAAATGAATCTCACGGTGTGTTCTTTTTTTCGTAACTTATGTGCATGTGAAATGTTTCTTAAAGAAATTCATATGCAGCTACTCCCTCAACTGCCGGCCTGTTCATTACGAAAAGCTTAAGATTATTATAATGACTATGACGTATGCGGATGTTACAGCAAGTCCTTTATACCTTGCAGCATGATTCCACTGATGCCCATCTAGTGCCATTGTAGCCGTTAGAAGCACCTGTCTAGGACATTACGTGCGATTATTCTGCATCGACTCGCTACACTGCTACGTGGATTGGCGAGAATTCCAGCATGTACGAAGTTTACATAAATATTTTCTGAGTTCGAATCGTTTTATGTGGTACTCGAGTAGTCGTGAAAACGTAATAGGTTATTGCATATTCAAGTGTCCTCGACGCTGAACGGGCATCGGGCAGATGTGCATATATTTCCAACGTTTTTGAGTCTTGAGTTATCACTACAATGATCAAATAAGCGCAAGAAATGTGCCTCGCGTTGTTCACGGAAGCCGGACTGCAAAATAGTTACCCCTAGGTTCTCAGAGCTGTGACTTGGCAGCAGAATGTATCTTAAGAGAGACAAGTTCCGATGATTGGCATGGTACCACTCATTATTCCACCGCAAGCGATACACACTTACCGCTCGCAAATATATGCGCCACTAGGCGATTTAATAGGAGGACGACTATACAGGAACATAAGAGAATAGGCCGTTCCTGCGAGTTAATTGTGAGCAAGACCTATTCCGGGATCACTTCCGTTCACAATTTCACCGCAGTCTTCACGCACGAAATCCTAGTTTTGCAGAAAACACCGAATAAGGACATTATATAAGTTATCACTTACCACTGATAGGCACGAAGGTTTTATTGTTCTTAGCAGAGTAACACGGCGACGAACTCATCGTCAGCGTACCGTTTCTGAAATGTATACAAGCAAATGACATTTAACTGGTCATAATCAATATTCAATGATGACATCCATTAACGCAGTCTTTGTTCAATTTCAATATTTTCAGCAAGGATAGAAGTAATAGCTTGGCAACTAAGCGAGACTTTGTCTTTCTGAAATTGGTGGAATAATTTCAATGATGCTCTCAAAAGTACGAGAAGAAAACAGAAATTAACGTTTCTGAGTCACTATAAGACAACGACGAAGTGATGGTCTGTGGAAAATGCGAGACCAGCTTCGTGATTACACAGAGGCCTTGTTTTACATTCACGTAGATTTGTAGGCATCAAGCACTTTTAGGTGGCTGTGATTCGTGCGTGTTGAAAGTGGTGCGTCATGTAAAACGGTGCACAAGCGGGACGGACATTAACAAAACACAGTAACAGGCCTCGGGGCTACAGCGGTTTCTTTGTGCGCGCTCCATTGTTGCATTGTTTTGCATTTTCGCAAGCACATTCAATATAGGGGATATCATGGTCAGGGTGCTGTTAAATTTTTAGAAATGAATGATAGCCTTTAACCTTTACGCATTTAAAGGTGATACAAAGCAGCCATGCAAATAAAGCAAATGGAGAAGCATTATTGCATTTCACATTAATTGCCGTATATAACAGCCGCCTTGGACAAGGCTTAAATGCTACAGGCTTTCAGTTATTTGGTTGTCTGAAGCATCATTAAGGCCTTTCGCCTTAATCCAAGTTCCAGGTTCCAAGAACACGTTGCATGTTTATTCACCATCGCGCACTATGTTTAAATGTTGACATTTATGTAATTAGGATTTATAAAAATGCTGTAATACAGAACTATAAGCACTGATTGTAACCTTAGTGTCTGCGCAATGAAGAATATCACTGAAAGGTTTGGACGTGGTGATATTTAAACAGTATACACGGATAAGCAGCGTCTGGCGAAGCACTTACATGTATCCTTTGTTCCCGAAGCGAAAAGTGCACTGCGTGCTATAATCTTTATATGTTCCATATCTATTGTACTTGACACACTTTTCAGTTCCGCCAAAGTCTTTGTCGCTGTAATAATTTCGGTACATGAGGACCCATTCTCCGATGTCCGGATAACACTGTAATACAAGCGAAGAAAATTAGTGATCCTTAAAAAATATACCATTGTTCTTTCTTCTTACTCGACACTCTCGCAAAATGACTGCCTTCGTTTACTTCTGTGTGGCAGTGTCGCGCGAGAAGGAGCTCGCGTGACGAGAGCTAATGCATAATTCAAATTCAGAAATCAGGAGGTTTTGCATTCCACATCGTGTTTGTGGTCCTGAGCTTTGTCGTAGTGGAGGGCTTCGGTTCCAATACCTGCAGTACTTCAACGTGCAAGAAACCGCGTGGTTCCCGGTTGCTTAGTATTTTCGCCTTCTTGGAAAATGCAGCCGCCGCAGTTGTGATCGAATCTGCTCCTTTCGGCTTCTTAGCTACGAACCATGACCACTATACAACAGACGTCGCACGAAATGACGGTAGTAGGTAGCATACTTAAAGAAAGTGTCATGTTCAATTGGAAGTCCGTCCGTCTAGAGATTGAGTCATGTTCCCGGTTGGTAATATGCGACTCCCTGCATTACAAGGGATCTGGGGATACCGCATCTTTGGCACACAAAACCAAATTTTGATGTCCAGTGGATAGTGAAACCTTGGGGACAATGAATATGACAGCAATTTAAGATTACGCTACAAAGTTCTCAATAAAATATCGCAGTATTTCTCCAAACGCTAGGCAGCGCAGTGATTCGTGCTGGACAACACCAAGAAGTATAATGTGTTAGGTTAGGTTAGGTTTTTTCCTCATCGTGTGTATCGCAGAGAACGTTGACTTACTAATATAATTGGCAGTCATGACGCCATACGCTTAGAGGAAAACGTGAACGCATTCCATTTGATGATCGCGACATCAACATTCCCAGCGCCACCTACATGAACAGAGCCGCAGAGATGAGTACGCTGGAAAAGTCAGTTGTCCCTCCCTTCGACGACCCTCCGTTGCATTGAAGTAGGGTGGTTTTCCCGCAGTGGGTGCAGATGAAACGAGCGCTAGTCTAAGTCAAAGGCCATCACTGGTCGTCCGTGCTTTCTTGGCTGCCTCGTACTGTGTGTAATGGATGCGTGGGCCGCAACGTGCTCAGTTGACAAGAGAGATCGCGTATGTACCGCTGGGGTGTCTAACTGCAGGGCATGAAATATTCTCTATAACCTGCCCTATGGACACGTGGAAGAAAGTGAGCGCGAAGAATCTCCGCCCTCCGTCAGGACTTCCTCGACATGAGGCCTCGCTTGTTTGTCGACTTTGGCTGGGAGTTGCCTTCACAAAGTCATACAACGCATTTATTGGAGTGATCGACAGTGCATGCGAGGTGTGCGACACCGACGAAACCTTCGACCATTTGCTGTGCCACCCTCCGCGATTCGACACGGAGAAGAAAACACTTGTTCAGACGCTGCACCAAATTGACGATCGGCCACTTTCCGAGCAGATGCTGCTTGAACACCGCCCCCAGTGCTCGTCGGCACACAAGACATTGAAGGCACTTTTGCGCTTCTTAAAGATAACGGGTTTGCGCGCACGCCTCTGACTCATGAAGTCATCCTACAACATCTCCTCCGTTAATCCCCTTCCTCCGCTCTCTCTCCCATCTTTCTATTCCCCTTCCCATTCCCCCAGTGTAGGGTAGCCAACCAGACGCCTTTCTGGTTAACCTCCCTGCCTTTCTGTCCCCCCCCCCCCCCCCCATCCTTCCTTCCCTGAGCAGTTGGTGTCCGCCCTCAGGTTATGTGCTTCTGTCTGATAATATAGAGGTAGGCTTCCCACAGCTCCTTCCACGATAGATTAGCTGCTAGCTCTTGCTCTTACGGATCAACGCTGAGAGGGCAATCAAAGCGCATTTGGGCTTTCTGAAAACACCTCGCCCTAACGAGAGCCTTTGGTATTGTAGGACTGTCCTGGTAGTGGTACGATGGTCCGCCTCTCTCCTTCTCTCCATTTCTTCCCCTTTTCCCGTCCCCCAGTCTAGGGCAGCCAATAGCGGTCTCCTAACCCTTTAAAATCCTGCCTTCACTTTATCTGTCTTCCCTATCGGTCCTGCTTGCGAATATCAAGGTAGGAAGACCGAATGCCAGTCATGGAAGCCGTATTTAGATGGGGGCTTAGTGGAAAATAGAAGCACCCTAAGTAATTAGATCCAGATGCTCGTTAACGTACCTCCCTTGTTCAAAATTGCTCCCGAGCTCTGCACCATGAAAGGCACCTGAATATCATTAGCTGGCTTCGGCACGTAACACCCCATCAGTTTATTATTATTATTTTTACCGTTGTAGTTATTGCTATGCTAGCCTTTGTCCCTTGCTAATCAGATTTGCTGCTCACTGATGTCAGGATCACTCATAAAATTTGCCAGAACCTCCAAGGTTCAAACTGAAATCAGCAGCACAATACCATAATAGGTAGGTCACATTTGTAATGCTAAACAGTGACAAAGCGCGACTTCACGGAGCTGAAGAAACAAAGTTTCCTCTTTATCATTGCTGTATTAGACTCTCCCTGACTTCGTAGGTTGTGGTTCTTTCTAACTCTTATGTAGCGTTTGTTTCAAACTCTTAACACTTAGAGATGTAAGTTCGCAGTGAAATGCGCGCCACGGAAATCGCCCTTGCCCAAATACTTATGATAAAATACGAAAAAATTAAGGTGCCTTACCCGACTGTTGTCTTGGTAGGTTTGGAGGTCGCTCCGCAGTTCTGGGTAGGAATCAGAACTGGCAATGAATAATAAAATCTGCCAGAAGCTCACAGAAACGACCCATTGCAGAGACATATTGCTTTTCCTCAACGGAACAGCAAAGTGTCGCGCTGCCACGGTACAGGTGCTTACTTCATATGACCGTGCAGGGTCGTTTTAGGCACACTGCCAAAGGAAGTCCGGTATGTGCTTTCGTCGGTCTCACCGACGATGCCCAGTTGTCGTTACTAGGCTGTTAACCCAAGGTATTATTTTTGTTAGACAATCGTGCTTCAAGCGGAAGTCTGTTTGAGTGACGCCTGATGTAAATGTGACGGCCTGTGTCCGGGAAAGACACCATGTAATAATTGTCTTCAGCTTTTTAACTCATACTACGCATACGACGTCGAATGCACGATATGTGGAAAAGCGGAGCACCACAAGCTATCTAAGCTTTGCATTCTGTGAATTTATTCGGCAATATATATATATATATATATATATATATATATATATATATATATATATATATATATATTACTTTGAAAAGATAAACCCTTGGCAGCAGGATAATTATATCAGGACCACGTTGAAAAAAACAGAACATTTATTTCGGCGTTTCGGCCGCGAGACGGTGGTGTCCAAGCGATAGAGGCCCATGTTCTGCGCGATGTCAGTGCACGTTAATGAGCCCCAGGTGGTTGGAGTTTCAGGAACCCTCAACTATGGCACCTCTCATAATCACATCGCGTATTTGGCACGTAGAACCGCAGGAAATACAAATTATTAGGCACATACGCTTATGATTTCATGCGGAAATTACAGGATGCCACTCCGTTCACTTGCTGTGTTAATTATTACCCTCAATGCTAGTATAATTAATCGAGTGTCCCACTACAGATCTTTTATTCTGGGACCCCCACTTGTACATTTGTTGATCTTCTACTACCGTTTTGAAAGCAATAAACTGAAACAGAAACTGAAGACTTCAGAGGAGCGCATAATAAAATGTGACGGCACTTCTTCGCCAGCATAATTTCTAGCCGTGTCAGGTTGTACACGCAGAAGTCTGCGGGACTACAGTTAAACGATTACGCATGCTTGGGAAGCAACATTAAACTTACGCATGGGACTGATGACAAAAGTTTCCTGCGTGCTTCTTTTAAATATCTCTATACGGCTAGAGCGCAACGGTGAACATATTCGTTTGCGCTCCTGCCTATTTATAATAAGTCTGTACGATGAAGGTTGGCGCACTTTTTATTCCTATGTCAGTAACCTTCTACCATCGGCATCAACTGCACGTTATCCGCCCTAGGACCGGTACAGTTTGCACAGGATGTATAAAAATGCGCAATTTGGACCTTCTATAAAGAACTCAGATGACCTCATAAATGTGGTGTACAGTTAGAGCCAGTGTAGTCATTGGCAAATGACTTGTTGTTTCCCCGCAGCCATTTCCTTGTTGCTTTCAGGTACAAACGGGTAGATGCTATTTTTTTCCCTTGAGTATAGTGGTTCCTATGTGCAACATTAACGAAGAGTTCAAAGGTTGGAAAATTTGGAATCATTTGATACCATTCTCCTTTTTAATGACGAAGCTCTTTAGCAAATTATTCCTTGTCCAGGGAACCAAGAAACTATCATCAGCATTAGTTTAGATCCCAAGGGTGCTTGTGCACTTCTATGCAATGCCCAATATGCGGCGTTCGCAGACGCACTTCTTCTCGCTGACGCACATCTTCGGCCCGTGTAGCGGCGACCATGCTTGATCGAAATTGAGAAATCTGATCCGGGTCGTGTGCGAACCTGATTGAGAGTGGCTGTGCGACACCGCACGGTGCTCTAACATTCTGTGTGCGTCAGCCTAGTCGGGCGCGCTGCTAAAGCATTTGCGGTTTCAAGCTGCTGTGAGCAGTCTCTTACGGCTAACTGCTGGCCACAAAACCGAGCCCTACCTTCCGGCCTAGTCGCCGCAAGTACAAGTTGCCTCGAGCAGCAAATGACACAAGTGCTTATTTCTTCGACATTTTTATTCATACGCGTGATATATCGAGTTTCGTGTCGAGTATGTTGTTTTTAGATAATCGAGTGGCACTAATATTTCCAAAACATTGCAGCCATATGTTTGTTTTGATAGAGCGTCGAGTGTTCTGCTAATTACTGAAGCTGCCCTTTTTTTGCTAGCGATAGTAGTATATCACAACCGAGAAGTTCAGGAAGATGGAAGCTTGAAGACATAAAAATTTAGAAACACAGGGTGGCGACGTGGTTGTGACGGTTTTTCACACAGCAGAAGGTTTGATTGATTTATGGGGTTTAACGTCCCAAACACAGCTCTGATTATGAGAGACGCCGTAGTGGAGTTCTCCGGAAATTTTGACCACCTGTGGTTCTTCAACGCGCACCGACATCGCACAGCACACGGGCCTCAACATTTCGCCTCCATCGAAATGCAGCCGCCGCTGCCGGGATTCGATCCCGCGACCCTTGGATCTGCAGCCGAGTACCGTAGCCACTAGACCACCGTGGCGGAGCGCACACAGCAGAAGGTTCACTCATGATCTGCTTTCAAACACAGCTGAAAAGCGCCCGCTCTCCTTTCAACAAGTGATGTCACTGGGATAATCCATTATTTAGCTTGACAAAGGAGTAACATCGCCCGCCACGGTGGTCTAGTGGCTATGGTACGCGGCTCCTGATCGGAGGGTCGCTGAATCGAATCCCGGCCGCGGCGGCTGCATTTCGTTGGAGGCGAAATGTTGAGGCCCGTGTACTGTGCAATCGTAAGTGCACGTAAAAGAACCCCAGGTGGTCAAAATTTCCAGAGACCTCCACTACGGCGTCTCTCATAACCGAATCGTGGTTTTGAGACGTAAAACCCCAAAAAATGAATCAATCAAATCCATTGCACTCTTGGTTCAACGCGGTGGTACCGCCATCTAGGAACGATAGGGCGAATCAGATTGTTCTAATACGCGCCTGATGATTGACCGATCCCGGAGGCCGTGCAGACATGCGCTCGGGGTGCCGACGTCTCCTGAAACACCCGTCACTGCGGGCCGATCTTGGAGGCATTGCAGTAAGGCATTGTGTGGAGGGTTGTCGTGAAGAAGCAATTTTGACGAACTTCGTCTAATGAGCCCGGGCTGTCGGCTTCTAACGTCATCGTCGTGGCGGCCACAGTAAAGCAAGCCTATTAGCAACGACTGACGTGTACCTGTGGAAAACACCGGTGCATGCAGCGCATGCTTCGCACCTTCCGAGTTGTTACGTTAGTGGAGATGTCATGACTTTTTCTCTCGTAATTTCCAATCGATGTGTACATAATGCTCTTTTTCAGCGACCATCTTATGCACAAGGTTTCGGGTGATTTTTTTACTTTTCGATTATTCCATCTAGCTTTCTTTATAGATCACATCTAAATAACGTATATAAAGGTAGCCCACGTGTGCAAAATAACTGTACTTTACGCGCCACAGCGGTACACATGTACAGCGCCGATAAAGCACCATTCGCAAAGTCAAATACGGCTGCATTTATAATACCCTTCTTCAAAGTGCCCGTTTCCGTACGCGATGTCGAGCGGATGTGATTGAGTGACGAGCCGACACATTTGGTCGCATTAACGGCCGTGATACGTGCACGAGTATTTCCTGCGCACGTAAACACTGCCGCAGGAACTATTCGCTCCATCGAGTCAAAGCTTGTGAAAAGTAAACCGTTGTAGTGAAAGATGTTACTTGCGTGCCTCCTTGTAACCGCTGTTCAAATCGTACAAGCTTCTTCCACTGTTGTCGTCTATCCTGAGATACAACCACACCTCCAGAAGTATCAAGATTTCGGCTGGGTAAGAGCACCGAGATGTTAGTTTCTCAGTTTTTTACGTGCCGAAGCAGCAACAGTGATATCAGGCACGCCGAGTTTTAGTCGGCAGGCGCGGTAGACGCCTGGCGACATTTATTTATCGCATGCGCCTAATTGCGCAAGTGACAAATAACACACAACAGTAATCTAGAACAAAAATACGACGTGTTTATAACTCTGAAAGTTTCCGTACGTTCCCATTTTTTTTTTATAGTTGAACATATGTGCACATAGAGAGGTTCGATGTGATATATCGAAAGTTTACGAAAGATACGGTAAAATGACTGTCAATTTACCCTCTGTCAGATGGGTGTCACCCCGTGATTTTGTTGGAGGCCTGCCAGCGTTGTCCGAAACTATTTGACTATAACTGCATCTTTCAAGCACCATTTCATGACGCCGCTCACCGTTTCTTCTTAGACAGCTACACTTTTTGCCACAATCTGGTTACGCAGTCGTTCCGTGGATACTACCACACGAAATGTGCGTAGCGAAACTGGGCTGTAGCCCATGTATCTTTAATCTGAACGCGGAAGCGTCAACCGCCGAGTTTACAAGAGCTCAAAACGGAGCGTAGCGACGAAATTAACGAGAATACGCGCGGCCGCTCAGTGAATATAGTCCTGGGCTACTGTCTTTGGCTAGGCTGTTCCAAGAACGACACAGCACCGCCGCGTTTTCTCTCTTTTGAGCACCGTTATCGCTATCTTTCCTTTTGCATTCTCTTCGGAACGCTGCCATCAACAACATGCAATCACGGACAAAAGAGCAAGTGGGGTTGGACTAGTTGCGCACGAAGGACTGTCGGACGGGTAGTCCACTGTGCGTAGGCGCGTACTGTCGTTCATTTCGTCGCTGTGCTCGTTTGTGCTGTGCTTGTCAACCCGGCGGTCCACGCTCGCGTTTTAAGTTTAAAAAATGGGCGACTGTGCCTACTTGTTTGAGGTTCTTCCTGCATGCTGCTACGGTGCGCTCCTGGGTAACCGGTATTTTGAGTATCTTGGTGTTGTTGAAGGATTTTGCCAACGAATATATTTTGCCTAACATAAGAGTGTGCTTGAAATGCCCCTAGCAACGAAATTGAAGGCAGTTGGGGTATACATCCCTCGTCAGTGCCTGTCGCGGGTGAATTTCAGTTTTTTAGGGGCGAAGCTCCTTAGGGTGTGGGTCGTTCCCTCCTCCGTACATAGTATGTAGCCACCTCTAGTTTAATGAAGTGCTCACTAGATGGCATGATGGCGCCGCGGTGCTCGCCTCATTCAGATGTATGGGAACGCGTAGCATGGCAGTCTGTCTGTCTGTCTGTCTGTCTGTCCGCCCGCCCGCCCGTCCGTCCGTCCGTCTATCTGTCTGTCTGTCTGTCCGTCCGTCCGTCTGTCCCTCCGTCCGTGCGTCTGTCTGTCTATCTGTCTGTCTGTCCGTCCGTCCGTCCGTGCGCTGCGGTGCTGCTTAGCTAGTACGTGAATTGATCAATAGATGGCGCGGAGGCGCTCGCTGCGTGCTCTAGTGTGATAGGAGAGCGCTAGATGGCGACACAGTGTTTGTCACGTCTTTGATGATGTACTGGGCAAGATTCACGGAAGATTCACGGTTTTTACCGATGAACTTCCGGAGCTTCGCCCACTCATCATCATTCACTCCGTGGATATGCGTGGATTTCTTTTTCCTGCGTGTCATCCGCTCGTAGTGCAACACTACGTCCTGCAAGGCGACAGGGGCGATGCGGTTTGTTTACTTAACGTGCGTGTGTGCTTTCCTTTGCGCAGGGATTTCCCGAATTCGGCGAATGGATATTGATGCAGAGAAACTATTATGAAGACTTCCTGTTCGGCGGGCATGTGAAACGCATCAAACAGCAGAGATACGGAAGGAACACACCACAGCGAGCTCAAATCGTTATCACCTACGACAATGATCTGAAAGTGTGAGAAGATCTTTCGACACGTTTTCACATTATCTTTTTTTCTATCTGGTAACTGTTCTGTAAATTATTGCCGTGCATAATATTTCCGCTTGTGTAACATGCACTCGGTCAGCAGTGAAAGATAAGATGATTGAAGAGCTAAGATATAAACAGCACATGCTAAAGAGAATTGTAAATATAAAAAGAAAGCTGCTTACATCTCACCAGTTACAATGAATAACCACCATCGGGAATTGGTGCAATGATCTGCATATCTAGGCAGGCTATGGTGAAGAGCGCCTAAATGAAAAGGAAAACTTCTAGAAAGCAAAGCTACGCTAGAACAAATACGAATTGCACTTTCAGGTCACGACAGGAAATTTAGCGCTATCCCTGAACTAGAAAGTACCCGCAGTCTGCTTGCAGTACTAGCTCTCATTGAAGAAACGAGGAGAATAAACATCCCGTGTGTGATGGATAGAAATGCGATAGACGTAACATGAAAATACCGCAAAACGGAAACACGGGTGTAAGAACTAACAGGTGCGTAGGCGACGTTTCAGCCGACATTAAGCGAAGTGGATTTTCATAGCCACCATAACGCATAGGAAAGATAACCAGTGGCAATACACAACAATAAAGCTGCGATGGAGACTAGCTGGCATAGCATCCTGAACGTACTGCTCTAAACTATTACCTAGGGACGAAAAACCATGCATACTCATATATGCGCGAACTTTCAAATGCAGTCGAAAGTTTGCGCATATGTGTGCCTGTCTTTACGGGCATGGTTTTTTGTCCCTTTGTAATAGTATAATGGAGTACACTAAGGATGAAACAGAACAACCCGATGAGCACTGATGGGTGGGGAACGCAAGCGTGGGAGGCGCTAATTCATATGGAGGGATGAAATCAGTAGGTTCGCAGGAGTAAAATAGAACTAGTTCTCACAAGACACGGTTTTATCCTGCATTGAACACATACAATGTTGTCAATACGTACAGCTAGGTATGTACAGCTAGGTATGAATGCAAACATTGTTCTGTCGTTTTTCACAGCATTGCTTCCGTTCCACTGTCCCGCTAGGTCATTGCTCCAAGAAACACTGGAATATCAGCAGCGGTGTTCTGTCGTATTTTAAGATAGTGAGTTATCGTACCTCCCCACGGCTCCAGTGCCTTCGGTACGACATGTGATATAATTCGCAAATATAATTGGGCGACATTGCATAACCTATGTTTAAGGTGGGCTTTGAAGTTCTCGCAAACTTTACAGGAGGCGTTCGTTTGTACTCCGGGGCTTTCTTTCTTATTGCGGCTTCTATGGAAAGGAACGTTAATCATCCCTTCAGAGCCGAAAATTTAAGTGCATAAACACGTTCCTGCTAAACTGCTAGACAGAATAGATGATAAGGGGCAGGCATTTTTAATTCCTAGACTAGGAGCTATGAATTATTGAAGTTCACCAATGCAAGCCATACAAGATCATTGCAAGGTAGCAGTACCTTCACTTAAGGTTGCGTATTTTCATTCATTTTAGGAGCGCTCGCTTGACCCTCGACTCCTCTGAAGGTTACAAGACAAGAAATATTCTTCGCATAGACCTCTGTCAGTGTAAGTGCGAAATCTCTTTGTCCAGCAATCGCTGTTTCATTTCGTACACTAAGGTTACTTTTCGCGACAAGTCTCTAGCAGTACATGCCAGGAAAGATCCGTTTGCTTCGATTGCTAGTAAATGAATACACAATCTCTGCTTTAAGCTTGTCCTTTAATAATCCTTTAGGGTTCAAGGCTACTTCCCACAGGGAATGGTGTTTGGCTTCGTCCATACCATAACAGCAAGTCGCCAGGTCCTGGGGACAGGCCGATCCTTACCATGTCGATGAGATAGTCGAGGTAGCAGACGTCACCCAAGGAATTTAATTCGTGTGCAACGTAAATGCCCTAAAAGTTAGCTAATATTATCCAGCAGGTAAAGCACATTCCCAACTACATCTCTCAACTGAACCATGCTCGAAGTCAAACCTTTGTGTAACCGCCCGATGTTTGAGGAGCGATGAAAAATAAAAAGGTGCGCCATTATACGCAAATTACTGGCATACTAGCAGAAGCTAGCCTATAGCGCTGTTACGCGTTAACATGGAGCACGGACCAGTGTCAGTTAATATTGAATAGCTATGTTGAACGTCGACTAATGGTCGCTAACACCAGGAAATTATTGTGTCGTCTAGTGGTGTTTAATGTCCATCCCTGTAGCTATGGGGTGATGAAGAACGGATAATGTTTTCTATGACTGGCTGATATCACTTTAAGTCGAATTGCCATCGGGAATATTGACCAGCGTCGACACGCTGGAGAGATAGTAATTTTTGCTAATGGCACAGCAGTTTACCGACATCTTGCTCAATCCACTCTTTCCAAGTGCTGCTTTCTTTCCTCGTTGCACGATGACTAATCGCGCTTAAAACTTTAGCAATTTTATGTCTTCGGAGTGTAGTGAGAGGACTCGCATGTCCTCTCAGTGTCCTTCATGTATTAGACCCTTCCATATGTAGTATAGCGCTGCGAAATTTTGCAGTCATGGAACCTATAATTAGCACATGGATTTGAGTTATCATTGCTCGACGTACACGTGTTATCCTGGCCGTGTGGACCCACGTATGTTAATCGAAACATTTGGTTAATGTTTTCTGCGACTTTGTTCTTTGACGTAACTGCCTGTGTTCCGTGGTCCTTTCGTACTAAGCTGGGCGTTTTTACATCGCAATATAATATCGCCACGCCCTTGTGCCACTCCTTCGTAGAGAAAGAGAAGCATGCTCTGTTTCGCGAGCTAGCACCTTTGTGGCAATGCGCCGCCTGTTTCAAAAGTCGGGCAATGACGTTTTCTCTTAGAAGTCGCCCGTCTATTCAACGTTAAATTTTCTGGTAGTGGTGTACAAGCGTGCGATCTGGCATAGCACTAGCGTTCCTGCTGCCCGAAGGGGTCTGTTGCATGGGTCAACGATGACCAGAAGCTTTTCCAAAAGATATCACGCTTAATAGGAAGGCGACTTACAAGGAGGGGCGTTAATGACTAGGTCTTCAAAGGAACATCGACAAAACCGTCCTTTATGTTTAGATGGTTTAGTGACGATGACCATTTGCTATATAACTATATTATGTGTTAGGTTATTTCTTGTGTTCTTGATATTAATTACTATTTAGTGTTTTGCGAATGACAATTGCCGTTTAGTGTTTTTTATGTTATAATGCCGTTAGGCACCCTTTAGCAAATTTCCTGGGTCCATAAAAGTGCAAATACATGTACCAAAGAAAAGACCAAATAAACACGTACCAAAAAAAAAGACCAAGGCGCTAGCTCATCAACTAGAGCGTCCACATCTTGTAGTAGCGAGTGTCGCAAGCGCGAGGCAATATTTCAGCGCCATCAAACCACACAGCGTAGGTTTTATTTAATTCCTAAAATAACACAAACATAAGCCCCGCAAGCGCTGTGTGTGTCTGTTGGTACTGCACAAGTGGGAAAGTGCCTACCGTTCAACACACAGGGCAGGAAAGCAGACTAAACAGTGCCAGATTACTCATAGAGTGCATTTTGATTTTCTTGCTGGCTGCCCTCACATTATTTTTTTTATAATGCTTCACGATAAAAAGCAGCTCACATGGTGCCTGAGAAGATTGTTTCAGGGTTTAGTTGCCAGGTCGTCGGAATTGTCTCAGCAACTTCAATGTCTCTGTGATTCTATTGCTCAGCAATATTAGCCTGAAAGCATTGCTTCTTTCAGCTAACGCTACAATCGAAGCCCACGTTATCTTTTGGGAGCCCTACAACTGCCTAATAATTCGTCACCAATACGCACGCAATGGTACGTCTCCCTGGCACTTCTTGCATTTACTTAGGTTGAGAAATCTGCTCATGGTAGATCCGAGAAAATTGTGGTCGCGAAACGTCCACTGGGTAATAAAAAGATATTTGATGTTTTGCGTGTCAAAAGCACAATATGATTATCAAGCACTCCGTAGGGGAGGCCTCAGAAACTTTGACCAGTGGTGGTTCCTAAATCTGCACTGGCCTCTCTCAGCACACGGCTGTCTAGTACTGATGGTTCCATTGATTGAACCTGCGTTTTTCGGGTGCGCAAACCGTCACCGTAACAGCTTTGCCACTGCAGAGGGCGAAATGTCTACTAAAAAAAGTTTCTCTATAGCCTCGATAACAATAAATAGTCGGGAATGGAAAAGCATTATTCAAGAACTACAACATGTAAAGTATTAACCAGACTCAGCTAAGTTCAGTCACTTAACTCGGAAAGCCCGTGTGAGACGAAAAACAAAAAGACTGACAGAAATGCAGCTAGATACCCTACCACTCAATCCTTCAAAGGGAGGCTAAGTCTAGGAGAATACTCTTGTGTTAGCAAGCTAGCTTTTCACAATACCTAACACACAAATCTTGTGCGGAGAAGTTCCTCATTAAGCTAGAAAACGTGCAAGAGGATAGCACGGTTGGCGATGCCGCTTTGAAGTTCTAGCGAATGATGTCACAACACGAGTGACGTCACAAAAGTTTTACGGGGCCTGCTAAGTCCTAATTAACTATTTATCGGTAAGAAATACACACATGGTTACCTAAGGAAGCCAGAGAATTAACACATGGAGATTCAGAACTGTTGATGGGGCGAACTTGGTGAGAATGCTGTAAAAATTATTTGGCCTTGTATCGTCTCGAGACTAATGTTCCAGCGCGAATTTGAAAGTAAAGCTAAGGACAACTGAGTTCTAGAAATATAAGTTATCATAAGCCACTGCATATTTTCGCTTTAGTCTTCTTTTAAGCCAAGAAGCACATACACTTGCACTTGTCCAACCGGTCATCGTAACTTTTTCTTGCAAGAACGGGAAATGCATGCCGCATTAAGTAGTCTTTCTAAGTGTGAAAAAGAGAAACAATATAATCAGGACTGTACTGGAACAATGAAAGACGAAAATGTTATGGAGACTAACTGAATAACTGGCAGCGTTCGAATGTTTGATATGTAAGACATTTAAAAAGTTCGCAACAGCAATTCCGTATTTCCATGAAGTCTGTGAAGCCAGATCGATATCCTTGCCCATTAAACAATACCAGAAAATATGATTTTGTTAAAATTGCCTACTTGTGTGGACAGCTTAACTGATACTTTTTTTTTAGAATTCTGGTTGCCCAAGGACACAGTGAGTAAAAATGGACTGAACGCTAAAGGAATAAATTCTACATTCGATAAAACCTCGCTTACATTGCGACATGACGTTCTCATTAAGATCAGTTCGTTCAAGGCTGCGGCTTTGTGTAATGCTACTATAGCTACAAATGTATCACGCAAACAGGCTAAACGGACTCACAATGTTGGGAAATTGCTGACTTCTGATAAAAAAAGTGAATGTTTGGCTTACTCATTGTGCTTTTTTCATGAAGTGAAGCTCTATTTTGGCTTGAACTTCTATTGTTTTTTGGCCTAGTGCATAGAGTCGTTTCCCCACTGGGCTTTAAGCAAATCTAACTTTGTATTTCATGACGCAGGCTACGGGTGCACCTACTGGCGCCACGTCGATGCACTGAACAAGCCCGACGATTGCTGCCAGTTCATTTATGCCGAGAATTGCGGCACGTCTCCCATGTACCAAATTTATGACCTCCCATGTCTTCCGGGCCGCAGATGCGGAAGTTTGATATCCCGCTAAGAAGCACAGATACCTTTAATGCCATGGACGCATTCTGTTTTGTTGCAGCGCCATGTACGGCACTGAAAGGCGTGTGCATAAACTTGATTGAATTAGGAACCACTTGCGTGAGAACGTTTGATGTAAATTTCGAACCATCGCGCATGTGGTAGATATGACCTGGCCACGTGCCACCGATACATATTAGTGGACTTGAAGAAATGGGTGCCTGGGTAATTATGTCATTGGGCACTTGTCTCTAAAAGAAGGTGCCAACTGCTAGCGGCGCTTATTTTTTATATATTTAGAAATACTGCTGCTATCATATTGCATCAAAACAGGAAAAGGGCTTACGTCACTTTCATCAAAGGAAGAAAATGCGATTCGTTCAGTACGTACCACCGAGAGCCCACGAGAGCGGGTGACAAACTGAAAATAGCGAGATAGACAAATTGAAAATAGCACGTGATTTTCGTTACGGAAATGACGTGATTGAGGCCTTTATGGACTCCTGCATAAAACAATTTCGCGTGAAAATCACCCCTCCTGCCCGCTTATCGTTGACGCGCGCTTCTAACACTCTTTTGGATATAAATTCGTCTTTTGGGCGTTCGCTAACATACTTCAAGCTCAAAACTGCCCTGTCATGGTGTTCTAGAAGCTGTGCCACCCGGAGACTGATCCAAAGGTAGAGGGAACAACTTACTGCCTCCAAGGCTAAATTTTGATGGAAGCGAAATGTTAAGGTACGTGTGCTGTGCGATGTCAGTACACGATATTGAATCCCAGGTGGTCGAAATTTGTGAGCCTCCACTACGGCATCTTTCATAATCACATTGTGGTTTTTGTGGCGTAAAACTCCCATAATTATAATTTGTTAAGCTGAGAACTGCCTGCCACATATCCGCTGCTGAAAAACGAGTTCAAATAACTAAGTGATTGATGCAGCGAATGGCTTTGAAGACGCATAGTGTATCACTCTCCTCGCTTTTTATCGATGCCTCACTGACCTTTAGCTATTGGAACCGTGTCAGATGTGGCAGCAGTTGGAGTATTGCTGGATCTCTTTGTAACATGGTCTTAGGCAGATAGTGTGAATGCGATTGTGCAGTTTGGAAAAAGAAAACGTGCGGAGGTAAGTTCACAGACTCCTATTGAACAGTTAATAAGGACCATCAACGCACATAATTTCACAAGGTAAGACAAGTCGCATATTGTAGTGCCGTCATTACAAAGAAACGGTGGACGTTTGAGCAGGGTTGTCAGACGCTGCTGCTGCCGTTGGAGGTGAGGTGTGTTCAGAGGAAAAGAGGTTCAGAAATACGTGCGATATGTTTAAGAGCAAGGTCCATAAAGATTACGTTGTAGTTCAACTTACGCTTCGTCTCTTCTGGCCTATATATTACGAAGAAACGTTACAGGCTTGCCCTGCATTTCCAAGTCTTAGTTCATAATGGCATATAGGCATTGTTCTGTTTGATGCATACACTCAATTGCACTCCATGTCCGGAGTAGCCTCGGTGGCTGACATCAGGGCTACTCAACCTTTTGTGACATCTCTATTATTGGATGATAAATGGAAACGTCAAATAAGTGGATACTGGCATAGGATCCTTCCTATAGTCTCGCGATTTTTCTCGGCTGTGGATACAGCAAAAAAAAAAAAATAAATAAACACCAACGCCATATTTTGCTGTTATAACATAATGCTAGCGCCAAGATGTCCATGTAGATAGGAAGGACATCACTGTGTATTCTTTACCACGTGTTTTCGCAATTTAGAGGTGCTATAACTACTTCTATTCACATAAAACGAACAATAATGAATATCGTGTCTTAAGAACACCCCATATAACTGCACTCAAACCACACCCAAATTAGTTTGCCCCGTAAAGCATTCTACAGCCAACCTCAAAGCAATGTCGTGCAAGAAGTGCATAGACTAGACATCCAGTCACATCGAAGTATTTTGTATTTACAGGGTTGGATCAACATAAATATTCGCGATGCTTCAACGGTATTGTATTTTGTCCTGCCAGAGTGAAGTACTCGGAAATTCAACTTACCTAAGTCATAATAGGGGTCGTCAACTTATATAACGTCACATAGAGAGATAGAGATTGGGGCTCGCTCATGGAAAGGACGCCTATTTTTTGCAGCCCATGTCCGGAGGGCGACTAAGCGTCGGGAAAATAGGAGAAAGGGCCTGAAAGCGATGGGAAGGAGAGAAAAGCCGTAGTGGTAGGCTACGGAAGCTTTGACAATTTGGGGTCTTTTAACGTGCACTGGCAACGCAGAGTACTCGGGTGCCCGCGGTGGTGGTGTGGAGGCTATGGTGGTCGGGTTCGACTCAAAAGAAATCGGGTGCGATCCCGGCCGCGGCAGTCGCATTTTCGATGGGGGCGAAAATGCCAGAGGCCCGTGTACTGCGCGTTGTCAGTGCACGTTAAAGAACCTGAGGTGGCCAGATTTCTTGAGCACTCCACTGCGGCTTTTCTATCCTATCTCTTCCAGTCCATTTCCCGTACCCCCCCGGACGCGCAGTCATGCTCCCGACATGGGCCGAAGAAATTAGCGCCCTTTCCTTAACCGAACCACAATTCCACGTTCACTCAAACGTGCAGTACACGAGCCTCTGGCATTTCCGCCTCCATCGACAATGAGACCTTCGCGGCCGTGTTCGAAGCCATGCTTTTTTGGGTTGCAGGTGAGCAATACGTGGGTGCACAAGACGTGGTTAATATTTTTTCGAGAACGTTTTTGTATGCTAAGCTTATTTTTATCGATGCATTGCTTGTATTAGTTGCTTTTGTTTATCGCTGCTATTATGAGAGCGACAAATGAGATGCAGTAAGATAGCTGGAGGCGACGTTCTTCAGAGAGATTTTTTCCTACTGCAGATATATGTTTTGCTATAGTTCCTGTTGGTGTTCATCCGCAGGCGCTAGATGAGGCACGTGTCGTCGAAGATTTTGTACTTGGGAGTTTTGCCGCAGTTTTGGTCGTAGATGAATTCGCAGCAGTTGGCAGGCTAGTGAAGTGTGTCTGCCGTGCGCCACAGGGTGCAACCGAAGCCTTAGGAGGAGAAAAAAGAACAGAAATTCCCTTTCCTTACGCCCGCAGAGACGGGATAATTCTTATTATTCGGTGACTATGCATTCATAGACAAAGAAGCTTTCGAAGAGTTTCAGTCTATTCTGCAGAGTTCTCGTCATTAGCGCTACACCCGATTACGGGTGGAGTAATCATAAGCTTGCCTTATCACACAAACGAGAACTTTAGTTTCTTCGTACAGTTCTTTACGTTCACGGATAGCGGTTTGCTGGAGCCCTTGAATGCAGAAGCCGGAATGGTGGTGACATCTTGCGGCATTTTGCCTGCGGATAAATTTACTTTTTCGTGGTTATCCTCTCGTTACGTGATGGTGCGCATAGGTCGTTACATAACTGTCGGAAATTTAGTACCGCAAGTGCTCACAGCACACAGGGCAACGGATGTCAAGCGGATGAGCCTCTCCAAATCCCCATCAGCGGAAATGGCTTTTTTTGTGGTTTATTACGGACGTTAATACGTGGATGGCCTATGATAAGGCAGGAACAAAACGATTGTCAGTGCACTGACATCGCGCCTCTGCGCCGAAGCCCTCCATTATAAAGATAGTCGTTATGAAGTTCAATTTCATTGAATTCTTTATTTTGCAATTGTTAACAAAGGGATACACAAAAACTGGTTGGACCCATAGCCAAAGGCTAGTTGCGGGTGTAATTCGAGAATGTAAATCGCCCTTACTTTTCGAGTGACACCTGTATTTCGCCTAATATTTTCGTTGGATGTCCTGCTCTGATGTTTCGTCTATAATGCCGTTTGTGACATGGCGGAGCAAGAAAAGAAAGCGTTGCGTCATTGGATAAAACTTTTTCGTTGAAAAATGGCGGTGCAGTTGCGCGTGGTGGGGTAAATTATTTGTTACTTTTGTCGCGGCACGTGGTATGTGTCTGTATAAGTGTCCACCTGCTGCCAGTACTTACCGTTGTTTGCATACGGATGACGTTTGATCGTGCAAAGGTTGCAGTCTACGTAGACGAAGCTGTAAACTTCTACAGGCAGACTTTCTGAGGTGGAGTAAAAGAAATGTTAATGCAATGGCTGATGAAGCGCATCAGCCACGTTTTGTGCAGATTTCCTCCGTATGCTTTCTGTGTTCTTTTTTTTGTTTTTGTGAAACGGCTTATTCTTCATTACTAAAATCTTGGCGCCGTACTTAACGAGCTACTACTGAGTTTGCACATTGTTACGTGCACCGGGTAGGATGAAAGAACTGCATGCATGGCCTAATTCCATGTGGATAGATCATTCAAACTTATTGAGTCTTCCAGAGGCACAAAGCAAATCGCAATTGAAATCTCTCAGTTAAATGGAAAATTTCCTCTTAAAGCTAACGTGCCTATAGTAATCCAATAATGAATTGACCTGAAGCACCCTTTGCACATCCGTACGTACCGGCTCTTCGTCAGCCGGGACGTAACGCAATTTCTAAGGCATATTTTGCTAGACTGCATAACTGCAGTTTCTAGCTTTCTTGGAGCAGTACATCGAGAGCAAATAACTTGTTTACTGTAAAAGGTAAAGAATATTTGCAGGCGTACTGAAAACAAATAAGGTTTACTCTGCTTTGACGACACTATGTGAGACTGTGCGGTTTTCCTACAAAGGTTGATGGAAAATCAGCAGTGAGCCTGTAGCGCTTGTTCTATATTACAGCGGAGCTAATACACGAAGCAGGTAAGCGCACTGTATTTCGCACGAACAGTCAAACGATCGCCATTTCCTCGAACCACTTCCTCATCATCTTTCTCTGTCAGCCGATCTTCCGCTTCTTTAATAAACGCCGTTCTTCGTAACGGTCACAATATTGTTAAATATTAGCGTGATGCTTCAAGAAATTTCCACTACCACAAATTCGAAGATATCCGACATTCCTGACAATGACTTCGGTTCCTGGAACAACGTGGAGCTCTACTGATTTAATGCACTATTCATGTAGCACACTCGAGTCCCAGTGCTTCCACAATACTACGTGTAAATTGCGATTCTGTCGAATTGGTGTCTCTCTATTCAGTTACGTTCTCTGTGTATATGTGCTCGCGATATTTTTTAATGTGTTCCTATCTTGCAACTTGTCACAACGTAAGAGTCAAAAGTGAAGTTCACTCACGGTTGTCCGGTCTAAAAATGGCGACATTTTTGGCATCATAGCTATCTGATGAAGTGAAATAACCTCGACCTGGCCTATGGAAACATAGATGATGATAGGAACTTCATGTAAAAGTTTATAGGAATACCCTTGAAATGGGATAAAAGGAATAAGAGTAAGCAAAAGCACAATATGCTCATCTATTGATGTTTTCCAAATGCAGCAACACCCTTGCTCTAAGGCTATTAGAAGAACGAGGTAGGCGGGATGCATGCGTAGCATACACATCATCAACGCTCAATATACAACTATACCGACGCACGTTATTGCAAGAAAAGATTTATGTACAATACAAAATTATGCTGAAAGAAGCGTGGATTATAACTCAACCTTTAGGTCTAAACGTAAAATGTGGCTATGTGAAACGGTTAAACACACAAGACGCACGTCTCGCGGATTGAAATGGGAAAAGTGAGGGCTGAGTAATGCACATGCTTTTGTTTCTACAATCTTCAATTCATGTGCTACAGGTGTAAAATTAATTTGTATACTTGCATGGGAAAGAGCGCCACCTTCACAGGCCAGATTCGCAGCTACATGACGTGGTTGCAGCGAGCGATTGCACATTTTGTTTCATTTATTTCAATGCTTACATGTACCATTTCATTCATGAGCACTGTTCCTACCTGTTCCTACCAATAGTGACTGCGCAAAAGAGGAGGATGCTTCAAGTTCGCCTTTATTATTGAAACGCGACAGCGCCATCTGGGGGAAGTTTACGCAAGGGACTTTCTGACACAGGCGCCTCCTCTGCATAGGTCGCGTTACCTGGGCGCTCCGCAGTTGGTGTGGTAGGAATGCTGAAAAAGGGGCGTTTAACTGAACATGGTTATGGCACAGTTATGTCTTCGGATATAGTGAAGTAATAGTCCGAGCTATCACATGTTCATGCTGAAGTAATACTTACAGCACTTTTGATGGATTTGGCATTGAGAATTCTAATTTTGCTCCCTATACACCGCTACGTTAGCAGTCCGTTCGCTCCTGCCTCGATTACCAGCGGAGGAAATCTTTGCCACGGCTGTCATTAGTAGGCCTACAGTTTTTGCCTTGCCCTATCCTGCCATCGGCTGGTAACCGCAGGGCCATCGTCGCTGTTGACCGCCTCACACGATACGCCGAAACCGCCACCCTCCCCGAGGCTACAGCGCGCGAGGCTACAGCGCTCCTTCCTACTCAGCCTTTACGTACTTCGACACGGCGTAATCAAGGAATTGCTTAGAGATCGAGGGCGTATCTTCTTATCGGAAGTAGTCGAAACCATTCTCAAAGAGTGCCGCGATGTTCATCTCTCAACTCCTGCTTATCAATTGCAGACGAATGGCTTCACAGAACGGTTTAATCGCACGCTCGGCGACATGCTCGCAATCTACGTCGCCTCTGACCTAGCAGATTGGGATGGCGTCCTACCGTTCGTAACCTGCACTTATAATACCGCCCTTCAGAGCACCACTAGATTTTCACCCACCACACGCAGTCGACATAACCCTGCCGTACAAGCCGGATGCATCTGAGGCCGCGCCTAATTCTGCCACAGCTGTATATGCTGAAAAGGTGTCGCGATCTCGCCCGGGCGTTTACTACCAGTTACCAAGAGCGCCATAAGTGCATTGGCGGTGACACCGCCTCTGCATCTGCGTTGCTTTCTGGAGCGCTTGTGTGGCTCTCGGTCCCTCGCACTGTACCAGGGCTCTCTTCAGAAGTACTGCTCAAGAACAAAGTGCCCTACCGTGTAGTCGAGCATTCCACCCCGGTTAACTACATCATTGAGCCCGTAGAGCCATCCTCAGACATGCGCCGTCGGGGCCGCGAAGTTATCAACGTCGAGCGCCTGAAGGTTTAGTATAAGCCACTCATAGTGACCAGCTGTTAGGTCGTCGCGCAGCTCCCTTTTCGTCTCCTGCGGTAATGTAAAGAAGTATTTGAGCGTTGTTGTGGGCCGTCCCATACCGCGCCTTGCAGTGGGGTTCGCTCTTCAGCACTCTGTTGAAAACACGCTGCTCTTGCTCGAGGTCCGTGCTCGTTCGGACGACACCGTTGTCGCAGTGCTGTGTCCAGTTTTTTCGTCTAATCAACACATTAACGCCTACTAAATCTGCGCCATAGTGGACGACCTGCGTGATTGGGGTGCGTCGCAACTTCTTCCGCCAAGAGCGTCGGCGATTATGCCGCCACCGGGGTTTCGGAGTTTTTGGAACGCGATTCTCAACGCCGTCGCGTTAAGGAAATGTTAACCTGTGCACCTCAGAGCTAAGTCGGAATTTTTCTTGTTCAAGAAGACTTAAAATTGGGAGAGGTGGGCTCCAGTCGTGAGCACCACACATGCGCAACAAAGTAATGCCGAACATCACAAAAGAACCGGCATCCAAATGCCGTAATGTAGAGGCATAGCATATGTTTTTTTCTCATGTACAGGCGCGAGCAAAAGTATACGGACCATGGCATCGCGTGGCTCACAGGCTCTTCGCGACACTTCCGTCACGTCAGCTGCGATCGACAGCAGCGCTACATGCAGGAAGTATCCTTCCTTAAATCTAGGGCCTGTCTGTTTTTCCAACTGTGAACAAGTATTTTCCACCTTTCTCTTTCTAACGCCAAGCGCTCTTCCGTATCCGAATCCACGGGTTCAAATGACAATAGCGCTTCGCGAAACTGATATCTCTTCATCGGCACACCGGTCGATGCAGGCCGCGACGGTTGTGATACCGCTATCAAGGCAGATATGTTGCGTTCTTACTGCCGACGAGCGCTGCGCGTGGAGACAGCAAACTAACAATGCGGTGCACGGCACTGAAAATTTTACATGCTAGTGGGTAGCGAGTAGACTAATTTCCGGCGGAGCTCTCCGGTGGCCGTTGGGCGGCATTCCGCTTGGTGGAGCAGGAAGCCAGTTTGGCTCGCGTGGTCCGTATACTTTTGCTCGCGCCTGTACCTGGCCCCGCCACGGCGGTCTAGTGGTTATAGCACTCGGCTGCAGATGCGAAGGTCGCGGGATCGAATGCCGGCCGCGGCGGCTGCATTTCGACGGAGGCGATAACGTGAGGCCCGTGTGCTGTGCGATGTCAGTGCACGTTAAAGAACCCCAGGTGGTCTAAATTTCCGCAGACTTCCACTACGGCGTCTCTCATAATCAGAGCTGGTTTTGGGACGTTACACCCCCCAAATCAATCATCATCATGTACATGCAAGCAGTTCGATGGTAAGTGAACGTGTATTGCCATTTATGCAAGAGCAAATGAAAGTGTAGTCTACGATGTGGTGATCTGCACCTAGGGGCTACTGTCGGCCAGGAAAGAAACCATTGCACTCGCACTCTCCCGTTGTCACCGTAGGTGAAAACGACGAGCGCGCTGAAGTTGTCGTAGCTCCCAGTTATTTTGTACTGCACTCATTTGGCAGTGCCGCCAAAGTCGGGGTCTGTCTCATAGTTCCGGTACATAAGGTACCATAGTCCAGGGTTCGGGTAGCACTGCACACATTCAAAAAACCCTGAACACTGATGACGACGACTACGACTGCAATAACAACGACCCCAATACGCAAGAACCGATGTTTTTATAGATATAAAATAAATAAATGAATTTCTGTACCTTGAAAATATGCAATATGCACAGACTGATCGCAATGTCAGTTGCAACAATGAGAAGTGACAAACCTGGAACTCAGCAATACGGTCTGCCTCGTAATTGCGTCGTAGTTTAGCTTGTAAAACCCCAGAAATGAGTAGCATTTTTGTGCTCCATCAACATACATTGGGTTCGCTAAATTTATATCTGCCTTCTGGCAATCAGTAAACAGTACGTAGTAGCTGCAAGGCGACGAAGACGAATGGTCGATGGTGAGCTGGCTGAAGTTCTGTCAGGAACCGTGGAAGGTGAGCAATAGTACACGGTGGCGTTGTGCAGGGAGGAGGCACGTCTTTTTACATGATTTGTACTGTAAATAGTGCTCAGTGCGCACGACCCGGGCCTCGACCCAAACTCTGGAACAAAGCGTCACCGATCGAAAAAGGGTCAACGTTTCGACAAGTGGGCGTGTCTTCGCCGGGACGGAAACTGCCGTCCTGCCAAAAACAAATCCACTTGTCAAAATGTTGGCTCCAGCGGCATTCCCTGTTCTACATCGTCTTTAACGACATTTCCACCAATTCAAGCCTCCATCTCACCTCTAGCTTCTCTTCTAGTTTGTATTCTAGGACGATAGTGTGTTTCTCGCAAAAGCGATTGTAGGTATAGATATTTGTAGATTTACTTGGTCCTACCGATGCTAGTGCAGTGTAAAAAAAATTCCAGCTGAAAACGACGCAAGCACAAAGAAGGAATGCACAGGACAGCTCTGTACTGTGCATTCCTTCTCCTTTGTGCTTGCGTGGTTTTCAGCTGGAATTTTTTTACGGCATGAACCAACACGCCCAACAAGCCACCCTACTCAACTGCTAGTGTAGTGGCCGAGAAATGGAGGTTTCATAGCGAAGTATACTAATAGCAATGGATATTCTAGCTCGCTCGTTAGTTGGTAGTGTTTCCTTCAAGAATGACTCCCAGTGAATTTATTCATTTGTTTATTTACATAGTTATTTAGCCAATATTGCCAAGGAGCATTCCTGCCGTTCTCTCACGGAGAAATCCACAGGTTTTAGCATATAAACTACAAAAATAATATATACTCACGCTGCTGCCATCCTGATATTCTTGTAGATCGCTCCTCAGCTCCGGAAGTGACGAATAAGGGCCGCGTACAAGCGCGAGCCTCACAAAGAGCAGAATCATGCACACGAGAAGCATGTTGTCTCCTCCAGTTGTACGACAAAGCCTGCAGCTTGACAGCAAGAACACGTGTTCTTTTCTTTTCACGCGCCTCACAATGTCACACCAACAAGCCCAAATGACTGTTTTACTGCAGGAACCCTACACCTGTGGTATTGAGCCGAAGAGATAATGAGAACGGTATGTACTTTTATGTGTGCGTTCTCGTTGAAATATCCGACAGCAAGTTTCCGAGGATATCCGGTGCTCCAAAACGTTAAATTTTTTTTATGATATACATATATATCGCTAGTGAAGCAGAAGCGCACGTCGACATTTAGCCTTAAAAATCGCGCTAGTTTTCCATGCGTTCTACTTAGTGACGACGTGGAAATGTTACAGGCATAGCGCTCAGGCTAGCAGCCTTCTTTCGTAATGGCCGGTGCTTTGAAGCTCATGGAGGAAAGGGGGGGGGGGCAGCTTGTTTAGGAGTGACAAAACAAGGAACGTCCTTTTCGTTTAAGCACAGAGCGATCCCTTCAAGTGTTCAGCGTCTTGAAGAGCTCAATGACAACTACTTCATGGGAATTGTGAGGTTTCCGGCCAGATAGCACTAGCGAGAGCGCTAGCATCACGTTGCAGACGCACATGTGGGTTTTGTGTCGTTTTCCCTTTTATTGCGATAGCAATTATATGGACAGTCTCGGCTGGTTTTTGCCGTCCCCGTCGCCGCCGTCATGAACCGTATATGTATAAGTATATATATATATATATATATATATATATATATATATATATATATATATATATATATATATATATATATATAAAGGTCCTAAAGAAAAATAATTCAGATAAATGCTCTCAAAGCGCGGAACCGAACGAGGAACCTCTCGCTCCGCAGCCCGTGGCGCTAACCACTACGCCACAAAGAGGAGATCCTTCAGGGAGCTAACGGCGAGCATTATATACACACCCTTTACCGCTGGAAGGACTCAGAGACGGCAGGCGCTTATAAGCGTTTCTTCATTACCAGCGGGATGGCGCGAGGAGCGCAACGGGCGCATCTAAAATTCGTCGGCCAGCTCGCTCGCTTCTTCTAATATTTGCGCAGGGAGATGCCCTTCCGCTGTCTGCTCGCGCGGTTGTCTCATGGTGAGAAGAAGAGGGATGTTTTGAGCTTTCACCGTGATGTCCGCGCTGATGTTACGGGAGCGTACGAAAGTCACTCGAGCTCAAGGGACGCCGCTAAACGAACAAACAGAAGATGAGCGCGAACTATCAGGTGTCACTGCTCGACACTTGAAGCACGCTAGTTGTCTTCGCTGCTTCGGCCGCCTTTGCAACAGGAGCGCTGTTCAAACTGAGAGTATCTATTCTGACAGCTTATTCGCACTCGTTCGGTGTATATCTGTGCGATCGTTTCGTGCGTGCTTCACTTGATAGTTCGCGCTCATCTTCTGTTTGTTCATTTAGCGGCCTTCCCTAGCTTTGTATGTGTAGCTTTGTGACACACCACGTGTAAAGTGTGTAAAGCCCTTCGTACCAGCACGCGCTGCCCACGGGAGGCACTCACTTAGCAAGTTTATGTTGGCTACAATTAATATTGCTTCTGAAGCTGCGAGCCTCACTTCGTATAGCATTACAGTTTCTTGCTATCGCATTCATTGCTTCGCCCTTGCGGCGAAACTGTGACATTTTTTTTAACATTACCCTTTCGCTGGACGAATGATCTAATTTATGGCTGCTCGCGAAGTTTTATGCGAACCTGGTTTCGAAAAGTTCGTCGGCCTTGGTTGAGGAAAGTTTTACGCTTGGTTCACGCAACACCCGCGTAGAAATTAATTTTTTTAAATATTTTAGCCCATTTGCATCTGGCGAACAGGAAACTTAAGCGGTGACAGTGGTTGCTGTGGTTACTTCTCTTCACGTCGCCAGGAAAGGCATAAAATATGCTTGAGGCACCGGGAAAAAGCAACAAATACACAACGTCCCAGGCTTAAAGAGGAAGATAACTGTATGAATCTCTGTTATGGACGAACTATTCGCTTGCTAGGCAATCAGAGCAAATGTAAACGATGTATTCCAGAACCACATTGAAAAGATATAGATTTTTTTATCCATATTTCCCTTAGTTGCATCCACATATTCCCGCGGGAAAGTTCTGGACGTTTAGCAAGCGACGTATAGTTCTAAACTGGACTTCTTCCTCTCTCATTCTGCTGGAAGTTTGTCCCCTAGCTTTGTTTCCTTGTGACACGTGCTGCTGCAGTTTCTTTAGTTGAGCAGCCACCAGGTTTCCTTCTGGATCGTACCAGAACGAAGTACTCAAGAATATTCACAACGTCGAATGAAACTTCTTGCTGGACTAGTTGGTTGAGATCACAGCGTAGGCCATGGCTCGTATGTTCACTTAGTGGTAAAGAAAATGAAATTAAATGGCACAGGGACGGAGTGATGAGGAGCGGTAACTTTTGACTGTTTATTCACTGCCGTTTTCTTTCAGCAAATAAAGAAGCAATGACGTGCTCAGCGCACAGAATGGTGCAGCGCAGTATAGGACATTCAGTTATTCAAAAACACGAAGAACCACATTAAGAGGAGCATCGTTCCATGACGAATCGGCTTTCTCTTGAGTTCTGCCTGATGGGTTTATTTTTGCGCTAAGTGGCCACACGTTTCACGATCAACGTTGTCTATAACATCACGTCTCAACGCAATCATTTGAATTGCACCAGTTCCTACAACTTCCCTCTTGTTTGCGCTTACGAGAATATCAGCGGTCTCGTCAAATTACTTATCCACAGAATGAGGATTTGAGTCTTGGAAGTTTCCGGGCTACAATGGAGCGATCTTGAGAACATATGAACGAACATCTTTGAGACTATCGGGCGTTATTTTCGATGTCCTCCGAAATTATGCAGACCTTGTAGCTGAGACATCGAAACATTTAGTGATGATCTACAGGTATGTCGTCTTGCCTGCACACTTTATATCTGCTCAACTGTTTATTGCGCGACTTATAATAATTCACCTCCCAATAGGGACTATAGTGCACAACCGATGTCAGCGCGAGGTTTCTCTTATTGTTTATTTCACTCAAACGGAGCTTCAACTTACCATTTCATTCCTTTCCCAATTTTTTTCGCCAACGTCACAAGCTTTCAGTGACTGAATTGCGCTTTGGGTTTGAAAACTACTCTGATTTCTTTAGCTCTCCCTCTCCCTAAGTGCTTCTCCCTACATACATATGTCTAATTGGACTGCGTTGTGTTTTATTGCTCTTCCTCGTCTCTTGTCTGTTTTTTCGAACTTCGCTATAACCGACCTTGCCTGGGCCATGTCTCTTATGGTTTCTACATGCTTTTTTATTCAGAGCCATTTGTTTGTTTCATTTTTGTTAGATTTTTCTTTATCTAAACGTGTCGCTTGCCTGCCTTAGTAACAGCATCCTTATGCCACTCCAACAGGGATCAAATACTCCGCCTGCTACTCGCAGGCGCACAGAGTACAATTCGTTGCACTTTATACGAATTGCACAGAGTCGCAGAGAGTGCAATTCGTTGTTGACTGAGACGTCAGATTCAGAATGTACGCAACCAAGGTGGTAACTAAGAGTTACGGCTGATATTTTAGTTTTAGGTCGTCTGGTACGCGCTTCTACTTCTCGGTATTCATGAAGCGAACATGAAGACAAGCTCAAGGACTGTGTGCTGTCAGTGAACGTTAAAAGACCAGGAGCTCGAAATTTCTGGACATCCCCCCCCCTCCACCTCACTACGCTGTGCCTCATAATTATATCGTGGATCGGGCACATAAACCCTTAGCAGTTATTAGTAATTTAGGATCCGACCAATAAATGGTTCCAGCGAGTGTTTTTCTTGTTGGATACCAAGCACTATGCCAGTTCTTCTCTTTCGAAACGCTTTCTTACTGTTTAGTTAGACTTTCCTTAGTGGTCTTCACAAGAAACGACTGTCACTGATGGAGACCCCCTACCTTTCTATCCTCCTTGTTTCTACACGTGTTCACACTGCTTTAAACGCGAAATATTCTAAGGAAGAATGAGAAGGAACTGCACGTTTATCGCAAGAATTGTCTCGTAGAAAAAGGAATGTGTCTAAAGGATGGCAATGTGCCACCCCGAGGTTCTTTTCAGGTTGGCAAATAATTTATGTGCAGTGCATTAAGCACCTGGGAGGTTTTCGGGAAAGCAAAGGAGGCAGCATATGTTTTCGCCTACAAAGGGCAAGTTTCGTCGTAGAAGTAATATTTAGGTGACGTGCCACAGTTTTCGTCGTAGATGAACTCGCAGCAGTCGTTGTCCTCGTGAAAGGTGTCTACGCGGCGCCAATAGCTGCATCCATATCCTGCGAAATCAAGCAATCGACAAGATCCAAAGTTAGGCCAAGAAGGGTTCCGGAACGGCAACAATTCCGGTGAGGCTAAGAGGTGGGCGAGATGGAACTGCTCGCGCACTTCAGTATCAGCGCGATTACAAGGAAAACACGGGGAACACAGGATCATGTGCTCTGTAATAACCCGGAAGGAAAAGTGGATCCTTTCCTTTCCTTGACCCACACTGGTGCATGATAGTCAGTGTGCGAGGGAAAATACAGAGGGAATGTCTTGGGTTTAGCAGAAGGGAAAGTGGACACGTGCGTGCTCTCGACACACTACCTGCATTCTTGCCCTGAGTCCACTTCTACGTGACAGTGGTGCTGATAGTGACAGTCAAGAGAAAGAAAGAAGACAGTAGTGCAAATAGTGACCGTCAAGAGAAAGAGCTTGACAAGAGCTTTGTCAAGCTTGTCGAGCTTGACAAAGCAGTTGATTTTTTAAAAAAACACCCTACTTCAACTTACACAATGGAAATTAATGGTCAGCAGCTTACTCACCGTCTGCAGCATAGGGGTGACGAAGAATTGAACAAGACACACAGTCCGTGTACACGATATGAAAGTCACCCGCTGTAGGAATACCTGAAGGAGAAAATGAACATATTTCGCGTGAACTTAGGCAGTGTTGGTAAGAAAAAAAAATATTTTTACTGCTTTCTCATGAAACGTTTACCCTAGCTTGCAGCCCGCCACGGTGGTCTAGTGGTTATGGCACTCGGGTGTTGATCCGAAGGTCGCGAGATCGAATCCCGGCCGCGGCGGCTGCATTTCGATGGAGGCGAAACGTTGAGGCCCGTGTGCTGTGCGGTGTCAGTGCACGTTAAAGAACCCCAGGTGATCGAAATTTCCGGAGGCCTCCACTACGGTGTCTCTCATAATGAGAGCTGGTTTTGAACGTTAAACCCCACAAATCAATCAATCAACCCTAGCGTGCATTCATCTATGGTTGGTGCTCTTGAAACAGAAAGGTATTTCCTGTTTCCGTTCTTGGACAGTTGAACCATAGAGAAACATACTACGTAAAGAGTGGCCACAATGGCCGTTTCGCGGTCGAGAAGTTCAGGGTCTGGCCACATGCCAGATGGCATAGCGATGGCCGCTTCCACTTCGCTTCAAAGGTAGACAGCTTATCATGCCTCCAGCGGGCTGCATCGACGTGTCACATATTTTTCTATGACGTCCTTTCTGTGGCGTCCCTTCTTCACGGAAACTTTGATGCTGCGCCGGCTGCTTCGGTCATGTGCCGCTTGTGCCGCTGGTTACGCCCACCTCGCCGCGCTTTTCAGAAACACGCTGGTTCGCTGCTGCAGTAAGTTGCTTCCTGTTGTCTGCACAAATAATTTGCAGTTTCTTGAGTTCAACACCGTTAAAAAGGCGTTTGTCGTCGCTGGTGGAGTGTGTTTTGTGTGCGTAGCATACAATATGTGCTTCGGCGCCCGCCGGGGCTTGTTCGTAAGCGTCGGTTGTACTTGACGCGTTGGTGTCGTTGCTAAACCATTCTTGTTGCGGTTCTCACGGATGTTTTAGCCCAAATAAACGCAGCGCCTCTGCGCTTTTCTTTCTGTTGTTTTTGACTTGGTATGCTGCGCTTTACCATGACTATTTCTTGCTCCCCTTTGCAATATGATGCACATCATCAAATGTGTGATGATGAGTGCTTTTTTTGTGTGCAATTTCTCATGTAAACAATAATAAATAAAAGATTTTGTACCGTGGAACGACTGCTTCCTGTTGTGTGTAATTCATAAAAGCGCTTTAGGCTAAACAGTGAAAACAATTGCAACAATACAGCTCTGATCGCATAATCTAATGCTGTTTGCATGAGAAAATTTTGTTTTGCACGAATACATCGAGGATTTTGGTGGTTCTTTTAGTAAAAATGTTACGATCCGCTACTTTATACGTCTATTTATGTTAAAAATTCAGCATTGAAGCGTCACTTAAGACGACGTAGTTGAAGATTTTAACAGCCAGGTAAACCAGGGTCAAAAGCGCTGCTGTCAAGACCAAAACCAAAACAGAGCTAAACCAGGCGTACCAAATCTCGGAAGACAATATTGCCGGTCTGAGCAGCCGCTGGTCGCGCTGGTAGTAGCTGGGCCGCAGGGCCCTACGGGAGTGTCCGCTCTTTACGTAAGTATGTTTCTCTATGGTTGAACAGTTTCGATGCTTCCTCTATATATCATGCAGCGCTTCGATAACTGATGCGTCTTTGAGAGAGATAATAGGTGATGGTTCTGCCATCAAGTGTATTTTGCCATGATGCCCTTCGTAACTTTAACCGAACTCGATTTGCCTCAAATGGAAATTTTTTGCTACCTGCTATTCGTACTAATTAGAGTCGTCATACTGGGTATTTTCTTGCTTTGTTCATATGGAATTCTTTACCATCCCACATCAAACAATGTGCCACAATCGGTCCTTTTAAAAAAGAATTGTACTCTTGTTTGCTTAATTACTAAACGCATATTTTTCGTGACTCATTAGTTTTTCACTTTTGTTTAATTATAATCGTCTTATTGTTGCTCCGTCAAGTCACTCGTTTTCTTGTTATGTTGCTATCACTGCTTATTACTTTATTTTTCCTTTGCAATTCCGGACAGGAGGTCTCCCGCAGCCTAGTGCTTTCGGACCTCCTTCTGTATAATTAGCCTGTGTAATATTCTATGTTTGTATGAATATTTGAAATAAACTTCAAATAAACTTCAAATAAATAAAATTTTGAAGCACTGCGCTGAGAGAGCACACCACAAAAGGGAAAAGGTTAACATTCATTCCAAAACATGCAAATTGAAGGTGTGCGTCAAATAAAAGCGTGTATGTCTTGATTGATGTCTGGTGGTTTACGTATTAAACCCATGATAACATTATGAGAGACGCGGTAGTGTACGGCTCCGGATATTTCGGCCACCTGGGCACTGGCATCGCACATCGAAACGTACGTATCTTGCCTGTCATTGTACAGTGCCTTGCTTTGGTATAGAGCAATATCTACGTGTGTTCATATGCTACGATTGCAGTTTCTCAGTATGGAAACACTAGTCACAAAGTCGCGCACCGTCTTCAGTTTCGCCTTTCGTGTGACTTAGACAGTTAGCTTAATAGAGCTGAAGAATTCTCTTTGCGCTGACTCCCTGTGAGGTTGTTACTTGCCGTAACTGTGAAGATGCGTTAATGGATTTCATTGCCGAAAAATACTCTCGCACGTCTACCTATCGTCACATTAACTTCTTTTTATAACTAATTTTTTTAGCTGGTTTCAGCACTCAATCAAGGAGAGATCACTCAGCGACTACTACTTGCAGATACTAGGTAATTCATAACGGCCCTACATAGAGCCGGCGACGCGGTTTATATCAGAGAAGTCTACAGTGACTTTGAGGGTGACTTGGGCGTCAGTATCAAAAATACACTATAATTAAGCCGCATTTTTTTGCCTTAGTTCTTACCTGTTGATAGTGGTCATAGTCTACCATCACTTTCAAATCTTTATATGCCCTAGAGGACGAGGATTGGAAGCTAAACGTGGTGCATGCGTCATCGTTGGAGCCGGAAATAGCAGGGGTCCTTGTGCTGTGCGCTTTCGGTACACGTTTAACAATATCAAGTGGTCAAAATTTTCGTTGCTGTCCACTACACCCCCCCCCCCCCCCTCATAATGATGACGTGGTTTTGGCACGTAAACCTCCTTCATTATTATGACTATTAGTCTTTTATGCGCAGAGCTGTAGGCGCAGTAAGTCTGTTGATTAGATGCTTGAAGTGAAAATATAACTTAGCCAAACACTTTTTTTCGTACTTACTGTCGTAGCGCACGTACGTAACAGTGTCCTTAGCCGTGTAGCATTCGGAAGAAGTCATCGTGAATTGCCCGCGTCTGAAATGGAATGCAGGAAAATGAAGCCATTCACGCCTGCGCTGCTTAATGCAATAGAGTTATTGGGATGGCTTGCCACTACTACGCGACAGAAAAGTGCACAAACAACTGAGGGCGACATTTAACTTTCCGTTTAAAAGATGAAGAATTGAAAAATGCAAGCTAACTTTTTAGGTACACTTTAGCATAACTCATAATTGCTCAAAAGGACAGAAAGTTGAGCTAGTTGGTAAGGGTCCATAGTCAAAAGAAGTGGCGTGCAGGGCACGGACACAAGGGGAGAATTGAACAACACGAACACCGTCTATCAACTGAAGCAGAGCACAGAGGCGAAAAAGTGCTACAAGCCCTTTACTGTTTGTTTTCCTGAGTGATACAAATGACATGTATTAATAAAAGGGTACACGCTGCCAGAAAGCAAAATATTGTAAAGGAATAATTTGAAAATTGGAAGACGATACGATTGTTTTAACATTGTAATGTATTTATATAAATATCTAAGCTGGTGTTCTTAGTGTAAAAAAAATATCAACCCCAGGAATATTTTCATCGGTTGATGAGCTACATTTCTGCTTTGTGTAGCACCATACAAGTCCCAGTACACAGTTTCACCATGACACCTCTTGGGAAAGTGAAAATCTACAAGCCTATGTACGCGTTGGTTTGTTCGTTTATTAATTTATTTAACGAAGTACCATGACTATCATAGCAGACGAAGGCAAACATTGCCTAACCAGGCACTGTGTAATGTTCCTCTCGTTTTAAGTCGAAAAGTTGGTTCGTAGACATAGCGAGCGGTCTGACATGACTATTGTTATAAGCAGGTGAACCAACTATTAAGTGTGCCCACGAAGATACAATAAAACAAAGTGCACTTTTATATTCCTTTATTCTACTTTATTAGCAACACGGTATTACTTCCGAATAGCTTTTGTAATTGCGAATTCCGTACCGCAGATGGTGAATGTCTTACACTGAAATGTTGTTGCCGACGATAAGCTCAACCGGGGTGGTGTAGTTGTCATACGAGTATTCGCCGAATGTTCGAAACCTAACGCATTTTTCTACTCCACCAAAGTCCGCGTCTTCGTAGTAGTTCCTGAACATCAGGTACCACTCCCCAACTTCCGGGTAACACTGCGTAGGTAAAGAAAAAAAGCAGATAAAGAAGCATGAATTGCTCTTCCCATGCAAACGAGGCCTTGGACATGAAAGGACTTCGTACTACTTAAGTAGTTCTAACATTTGTTGAAAAATTGATGTTGCCCAATTAGGGCACGGCGTTGTGAAACCCCGGCTACCATTGGAACTGCTTCTGTAGCAAAGCTTGTTTCCGAGCGGTCGTGCCCACATGGAGTTGGGACCACTTATAGGGCAGCTAATAGCTTAAAGGTTGCTTGGTAGCTTGGCCCCTTGTAAACCTTGGCGCAACCCACGCTGTGGAATTTCTGGGACTATAACGCAACGAAACGTAATCGTCTTTTCTTTTTCACAGGATGAAGTAATAACATTCAACATTGCGCACATCACATAAATTCCCCACCGTTCTGTCTCAATATACTGCGAGTTACCAGAGTTTGAACAAAAGCTCGCGCATATGTGTTATTCTCAACGGCCGTTCTAGGTTTCAGTATTTTATTATGGGCACTTGGGCCATATTGGCTCATGTTGCTTATTTTCGTTTACTTTTAGCGCGTTTATTATGATCACTCGTGGCTGGTTTAAGCTGTACCAGGAAACTGTATACACGCGTCATCTCTACTGCATTTGTTAATAAACAGGAAATTCTTCAAGCGTCCAAGGACACGCCTCGCTGACGTTCAGCGAAACATGTATCTCAACGGGATAACGTTGAAGAGCTCGTTTCGCAGAAAGTCCGGTGTCGGCATCGGCGTCTTTGGGTGTGAGCTAAAAATCAGCATTCTCCCTGAGCGGTAATTCAAGGGATGCGCAAATGCAGAAATAAGAAAAAAAAAACCTTCCGCGACAGGAGAATCAAACCTGGAACCCCTTGCTCTTAAGCGCGATGCGCTACGCGCTCGGCCACCTCGCATACATCCTCCTGCCTTTTTCACTTTGAGGTGGGAGCAGCGCTTCCCTATTCCTGAAGCGGTGCACGCACCACAAGATACACCCTTTCCAACAAGCTTAAGTCTCAATTTTAATGGTGCCATCATTATAATTGACTGAGACTCAATTATAATGGTGCCATTATAATTGAGTCTCAATTATAAAGTCTCAGTTATTATGACGCCAAGATTTGATGACGCATTTATGTAAAATGGCGCAAGACGACGCGGAAGGCCACGCGGTAACGCAAGTAACTCGCACTTTCAGCCAAGTGGTGCCATGTCAATTAAGTGGTTGGGCGACTGAAGAGCACGGCAAGCGGAAGAGAGCGCGATGACAATAGGACGTCGGTATGGCGTTCAACTCTTAAGGCCAAGCTTAAGGATCCTACAATCTTTTATAATGTTTCTGAAAGTTCTGTAGACCATAGTTTAAGACCTCAGGGGAAACGGATTTGCTCTGCGGCCATCTTTTTTTTTTCGAAACCACTAGCCATTTCACAGAATGACCCTTTGCTATTATTACCCGGCCGCCGCTGATAATCTTACAAATGAATGTAACATAACCAAAGATTACTGGTAAATGACAAAGAGTACTTTCCATAACTTTACGTAGCAATTACCGTCACAAGTGCTCGAGATTACGAGTTGGCGTGCACTTACTCTGCTGCTGTCTTGGTAACGTTGAAGATCACTTCTTTGTTCTGGGTAAACTATCGTAGTGGAAAGAACTGTTCGAACCAAGGCGAACGCGTAGAACAGCCCCATCGATTTTCGCACGAGCGAAGGCATTTCCTTCGAACAAGAAATATTGTATGCGACTATCGGCTTCGTGCCTCTTACGTCTGTGTGAGTATTGTGGAATTTGGGTTGCAAGCGACAGACGGCAGGAAATGGCATGCACAGAAAATCGGTTTTCTTTCCGTTGCGATGCACATTAGCCCGCAATTTTCACGAGCTCTCGATAACAAGTTTTCCGGTGTCTAGGTCGCTTTTTTCGACCCTCGTATCGATGGGCACAGATAAAGTACATCAACTCGATGTAAAAAAAAAGTGTCATGCTCTCGCTTTTGTCCACCATTGGCGTAACCGACCAGAGTGATGTTACGTTACCAGCGGGATTTATTGTCGACGAGCGAAAATATACAGTACAGATGTTCACTAACATTTCTTCTACATTAGCCATTCCATACTCTGGTGTACCCCTTGAGATGTTTTACCCTATACTCTAAGTTCTGCATCTCTGGTCAGAACATTGTACTTCTGTGCACACCCTCTGTCGGGGTCATCGTGGCAATTTACAGTACTCCTTTTGGGCCAGTTGGTGACTTAGCTTGCTAGACATTGTTCAGGCGCTGTGATGAAACAAGGGGAAAATGCTACAGCTCTCGTCTATCGCCTTCCTGTTCAACATTTTTCATTGTTGCATCATGGGGCCTGAACATGCTTAGAAAAATCATGGCACTCGTGACAGGGATGACCTTTATTGCCTATACATAGTTGCGAAGTACTATATGCACGTCACTTGCTTAGCTCGAAGAAATAAAAAGAAATGAAGCCTTTATAGTTCTTCAGGCGATGTTTTTGTACCAACCCGTGAGAGCAGTTCTGCGTCTAAACGATGGGTCTCTTTAATTCCCAAACACATTAGTTCTTGTCCATTTAGCTTGATATTCAATCACGTACCGGTTAATCTTGGCATATCCAGGCCAAGGACTTTGAACTCGCATGGTATCCGTGTTGCGCGGAATTGGACGCCTCTTGTTAGATGCGAAACAGCTTTTTCACTAGCCACTGTAACGCTGTCCTCCGTGCGTCCGTTCGAACGCGCCGCAACGCGCTCCCCTCGCCGCAGCTGTTGGAGAGGTGCCAAGTAGGTCACGACGCAGCTGCGCGCTGACGTCACGCTCCCCTCGCAGTGCGCGCTGACGTCACTCTCTCCTTCGCCTGCCGCGCGCTCGCCGCAGCGCCCGCAGCTGCCGCCTCGTCCGTTCGCCCGCAACACCTGCCGCTACCGCCGCTCGCTCCACCGGCGACTCGCGGGTTCACGCGCAAAAATTGACACCATCTTCCCAAAGGGAACCCTGATGGGATGCGAAGCACCCGCGTTAGCGCCGTTCAACCCTTGACGCCACCCGTGCGCAACGCTGCTGCTTCGCATCCCATCAGGGTTCCCTTTGGGAAGATGGTGTTAATTTTTGTTGGAGGAGCTGTACTGTTGTAGGTTGAATATACGCGATGTTCACTTGTGGATAGAGCTGCGTGTGCGAAATTGATGCCCTGACAAAAACCCGTTCATTTAACGCACCTTATGGCCAGAAAATGGTCGTGATGCCCGCTTACTACTAAACTGGGGCACGTGAACGTGTAAAGGACAGTATTTGAAGAGTGTACGTTAAGCCGGTACAAGGGAAAATGTGAACGCAAATACCTCTGACAAAACCGAATAATTAGGAACGTATTACGATGCGTTACTATCGTGCGTCATTTTTGCATTTGTATAGACATTCTCAATGAGTAAACAAGATGAAAATTGTACTAACACAGCCTTGATGCGGTGGTTTTTTTTTTGTGTATGGCACTCGGCTGACGATACAAAGGTGGCGGGATAGAATCCCGACCGCGCCGGCTCCATTTCGGTGGAGGTGAAATGATGAGGTCCGCGTACTGTGCCGTTTAAGTGCACCGTTACGAAGCCCAGGCAATCCAAATTTTTCGAGCCGTCCACTAAGAATTCTGTCATACTCACAGCGTGGTCTGGCGAAGTAGAGGCTCAGAAATTATTATCAAACTCTTCTAACCGAAGCTGTCACGCCTGTGGTTCTTCCACAGAGCCTACTTGCCATAACAGTTGTCTATACTGTACTCTGCGAAATGCATGACCATGAAAATTCATTTGAGGGCTCCTGCAGCGCTGGCATCGAGGCAAACCAACGTAAGAGTTCTTTGTGGAGTCTCGGCGTATGCAGGTCACATCTGAAAACGCCAACCGTTGGACAGGTGTGCTACCCAGGTGCTACCCAACGTCTACTTCAAAAGGCTTCATTGTGTCTAGGTAAACAGGTGCGGCAGCTCCCAGTGTGCTTTCAATGTCTTACTATATAAACACAGCTATCTTATATGCGATACTCACCCATAAAAAAAGGAACCAAGCTGGTTCCGAAACGTCGGGTTTCTGACGTTTAAAAAAAAACGTGCTTTGGTTGGTGTCCTCTGCTTCAAGTTTTGGGTTTTTGCTGGGCCTGAGAGGGTTTTCTCTAATAGACGCAGACAAGAAACACCCAAGTACTTTGGTAGAATCACTGGGCGAGAAAAATCATGCGAACTCCTTCAATAAAGCACGGTTCGTGATCATAGCGTGGATTTCGCGGATAAAATTGCAGAACACAATAGTTTGGCAACCTATTTTCTTATTGACTGTACGATATGGTTACCTTTCCTGGGAACTTACATACTTTCACCTTGAACCTGTTTCCCGTGACATGGTTACTATATAGCTGCGGCAATCGTACAGTCCAGCTTTCATTTTATGCGGACGCTAATTCAGTCCTGCTTATCGTGCTGACAGAGTGGTATGATTGCTGTCGCGCGGAGTTTGCTGTACCGTTTTGTATATGTGTCGGCTTAGTGTTTGTTGAGCGAGCTGTAAAATTGCTAAAGTGAATAACTCATTGGTTGCTGATCTCTCGTTTCAGCTGCGAACCACCAACTTGTAGCACAAAGCCACAGTGCAATCCGCGTGCACTTCACATTCAAAGTGCCTCCTAGTTGCGGAAATGTGTAATTGTCAGTTTCTCGAACAAAAACTTCGCGAGACATTGCAGAATTGCGCAGAAATAATTTGTTTATTTGTTCAAGATAGCCCTAAAGGCATCAAAGAAGGTATTAGATAGGGAGAGATGTTAAAGTAACATGGTAATAAGCGAGTGAAGAAAGAAAAGGTGCGTTCAAGCGTACACAAACTTACAAAACAAATTTCTCGCTAAAGTACACGAGCTCACAAAGAGATATGCAGGTGCATCAAGCGGAGTGGAAAATTCTAAGGAAAGCAAACAGGAAGATAAAGAAAGAGCATGACAAGAGTATAATGCATTACAAAAACACATTTAGTTTAGAAAAAAGGCATAAAAACGGTACAATACATTTCAAAAATACACTCAGGAACAAAAGGCATGAGAACGCTACAATACATTAAAGAAAGGCCAATTCACTGTTAGTGAGGCCTGACTTTTCGATCGATTGGCACTAGCATTGACCATTGTTAGACTTCTGGTTAGCTCATTTGATGGAGCGGCGGCCTTGGAGATGCTTTCGTCACGTGTTCGATCCCCAGACCAGGACAAGCTTGCCCATTACACGTATGCTTTTCTTACAGTAAAATAAATATGAAAGTACTCAAAACTGGAAGAGGAGCTTGGGGAAAGATAAGGGCTTGAATCGATGAATACATCGCTAGAAGCGATGGAGAACATGGAATGTCGCTGGAGCCAACGTTTCGACAAGTATCTACTGTATCTCGACAAAAATATCCTGTATCTCGATGTATCTCTACAAGAATATACTGTATCTTTTTGCTTGAAATGCATGTGGTAGCTAGTGTTCCTTTCTTTGAAAAGCCTCAAGATATTTTGAGGGATTCCGCAGAACCGATTTGCGACAACGAAGTTAGTTCAGTGAAAGGCACATCAATGGATCACCCTGACGTCAATGGTATACGTAACTACAGGGCTCCACGATTCCTGTCGTATCAAAATATTTATGAGACGAAACAATAAGCCAATGCCATCCTTTCAACTCGAGAGCACAGAATATAAAATATGCTTTTCTACGTGAGATTTTTACCTTGAATGAATAAATGAACGAAGGGATGGTCATCGCTTCTCTCTCGGTCGACTTAGGTTATTCAAAGTTATTTCATAAGATTTCTCTTGTTTCATCACTAGCTAGTTCTTGAGGTTCGTGCCCCGTGCCATTACCATGATTGCTGGCCCACACACGCACCATGGAGAGCTTTCTTCGTAATTTATTTAGGAATTAGCCCTTGACATTTTTTTAAAAGCAACGCTGCCAACGTGGTCGTTGGCCTACAGAGGGCAACTGCTGTCGTAGAAGTAGTATTTTGGTGAAGCGCCGCAGTTTTGGTCGTAGATGAACTCGCAGCACTCGTTCCGCTCGAAGAACGTGTCTATGCGACGCCAGTAGCTGCATCCGTATCCTGCGCATTTGAAGCCACCGGTAAAGAAAGGCGCTTACCAGAGACGTAAAATGCAGAACGTCGACAATTTCACTTTTCGTTCCGGCTGCATTAGATTTTTTTTTAATTCGTGTGCCTGCACACTGCTGCTTTTCCGTGGTTTGCTTAGCTAGAGCGATTCACTGCTGTCCATAAACTGCGAATAAGTGCACGAAATACTGGTGCGAAAATTGTGCGTTAATAATGTTGCAAAACTAGCTGACGAATTCGTACTTTGGCAAGCAGACTCACGGGGCAGCCAACCGTGCGCACTTCTGCTGAAGAAACTTTTTTTTTTACTTGACTGCTGTTTCATGAAAAAGGAGTTAACTTTTACGTTTGCCAGACTAGGTGCGAACAAGCTGGCTTTCGTATTTGAACGGAAAAAGTTCAATATGCGTGCTATTTTAAGCTCACGTGGCAACACAGTCTTGGCAAGCACACATGTTTGTTGCTCAAGATTTGATTGGTCTCCTTCTCTCGGTTTGCCATTCTATCCTGCTGACGAATCACATTGTCGTTGTTTTGTTGTTGTTTTGTGGGGTTTTACGTCCCAAAACCAGTTCTGATTATGAGAGACGCCGCAGTGGAAGTCTCCGGAAATTTCGACCACCTGGGGTTCTTTAACGTGCACTGACATCGCACAGCACACGGGCCTCAACATTTCGCCTCCATCGAAATGCAGCCGCCGCGGCCGGGATTCGATCCCGCGACCCTCGGATCAGCAGCCGAGTACCTTAGCCACTAGACCACCGTGGCGGGGCACGAATCACATTGTCCACGTTATTTTGTCCCCAGAAAATCAGCATGTCAAGCTCAGCTTCGTCATCACGTCAGCGAAGAGATTATCCTTCAGAATAACTGGTAATAGGAACATGTCAGTGGCGACACTTTTATGGTAGTGAAATTATTTTTGACCAACTGACAGTGGCACCACGAACTTTTTTGCTCTTTCGTACGGAGAAGTACAACCTACTTAGAGCATTAAAGTCTTCTTATATCGGCACTGCAAAATCGGACACGATGATGTTTATGTCACATATTCACAACGAAAGATGGACCGTGATTTAGGCCCATAAGCAGATCCATGTTAACGTGTTATGTTTGTGCCACGATTCATCTGGGACAAGGGATGGCGTTCCAGCGGCTATGACACTCGGCGGCAGATACAAAGGTCGTGGGATCGAATCTCGGCTGCGGCGGCTGCATTTCGACCGAGGCAAAATGTATTTTGCAATGTCAGTGCACGTTAAAGAACCCCTGGCGGTCGAAATTTCCAAGCCATCTACAATGACGTATCTTATAATCATATTGCTGTTTTGGGAAGTAGAACCCCAGAAATCAACCAACTATTCAGGGAGCTGTTTGGCAGCGACGCCACACATTCTGACGTTGTCGCTTCTAACATCGACGTCGCAATGACAACATGGGCGTTTTTGACGTAGCAGTTCCCACTGCCCCCACCTTTGAAGAAGCGTGGACGTCAGCATTAAATATACATGGGAAAATAAGAAAGCTCTTTTGAATTCTACAGGTTAGTAAAGTGCAGTCCTTGAGACCATTCGAGGCAGTGGCTTCAAGGCTGTGCCGTTTCTTCCCGGCACTTCGATTTTACATGGGCAGTAAGAAATATTCCCCACAGCAACGGTCACGTTAGAGTTTTCATAGACGCTGAAGTACATGGACGTTAAATTTAAAGTCGCAATTAAAACATATATGGAAATTTGGCGCTAAGCAAGAGGAAAAGAATGCAAGTACCAACAGCACCAACGTGATTTTAATAGCACACCTTTTGTCCAGAATATGCTGGACTTCAACATAGGGCTGCGATGAAGTGACTCAAAATACATTCAAAGTAGGCCGGAAGCTCAAGAGAAGATGGTAGCTCGAATTTATGAACACATGATCTAAAACAATGAACAACAGAGAGCGTAGCCAGAGCCAAGGTTTCGACGAGTGGACTTGTGTTCTTCAAGGAAACATGCGACGAAACGAAGTCCACTTGCCGAGACGTTGGCTTCTTTATGCCACACATAATAACGTAAATACTTTATTTGTCCACTATATTGCCACGGGGATAATGAAAACAACGCATGAGGCTCGCAGTTTACTTGTACTTTTCTTATCATTGATCAACTATTTCACACAGAGTAAGCTTTGGTCTCTTAAATTCCGTCGTCTGCTTTGAGACTGCACTCCTTGGCAGAGCTTGGAAGCTAGAAAGTGGTTTTAAGGCGCATTCATTAAAGCACCAATATGATAAGGCGATCTCACCACGAAAGGTCGGATTTTAGACGTATCTTAAAAAGGTTCCTCGTATAAATTATATAGCACAGTTATTCCACTGCATTAGACATAACTTTTATCGAAATCTCGAATATAACTTTTACCGAAAATTCACTTACCACCTGCAGCGTAGGGGTGACGAAGGATTGAACAAGACTCGCAGTCAGTGTACAGCACATGAAAATCTCGAGGGGTTGAGGCATCTGCAGCAGCAGAGAAAATATTTTTATTGCAACTTAGGCACTATGGCAAAAAAATATATTTGAGTGAGTCTTGACACAAAATAGCTTCTGCATCGGCATGTGTATGTTTGAGTAGTTTCGAACAAATATAAGGTAAGCTTCGCGTGTCCTTATTTTGCAGCGGACATAGACACAATGATGATGATGATCACGATGGGAATGATGATGCTGATGTCTTCGACAAGGACGATGCCGATTATGACGACTACGACTGTGTGTATGGGTATTAGGCTGTATACGTGTTTTTCTATGACCTCAGACGTCTTTCTATAAATTACATATAGCAATGCTCAACAACAGCGAGCGTGGTGCGCAGGGCAAATAAACCGTTTGAGCCATTTCTGTTGCAATCCCTGCAAGGTCCAGGTATTGTGTGAGTCAATCAGCAGTTTATCATTTATCCACAGTTTTGGCATACCTGGCGTTGGCGCAGTGCAGTGGGTGCTCATGATTCAATGCAAGTTCAGTTAGTGAAAGACAGTATCCACCGAGAATCGAAAGGTGATTGGAATTTCTCAACGAGAAAACATTTGTTAAAGCAAAACACATAAATGTGTATTCTCAACCATTTCTATCGAATAAAGCGCTCCAGTTTCAACGAATGCGCAGTACACATGCTGTACACACTCAAACTTGGTTTCTTGTGAACTTCCTCTTTTGCTGAATGTATTCAGGGAAATTTTATGCATACTCTGTGACAACAAACATGTTAGTGTTTTCATTATTTTGCTATATGCTAGAGAAGTTCTGACGCACATTTATTCTTCTACGATCAGGTACCCGCCACTATTTGCGAAATGCCGTAAGAGGAATCATTGAAGTCCTGCACAGTGTGCGACATGCTTTCAATGTTTACAAATCCAAAGCGCCCGATCTGCCCACGATGATAACCACTGTAGAGGAATACCGTTCTCCAGGACCGACGCATCCGCAAGGCTTCAACCCCTAGCACGTGAACTTACACGTGCACAGTGGAATTCATCAGAATTCACCAATGCTCGTGTCCACAGTTTGCACCCGGACCTTCAGTTCCACCTTCCGTCAGGAATACCTCGCGCTGAGGAGACGCTTTTGTGTCGCCTGTGGCTTGGGGTTGCCTTCACGAAGGCCTACTCATTTCGCATTGGAATGACGAACGACCCTAAGTGTGAGAACTGCGGCTGCGACGAAACGATACGTCATCTTCTTTGTGAGTGTCCCCGTTACAGTGGCCCTAGGAAAGAACTTACCGCTGCTCTAGAGAGACTTGACAGCCGCCCTTTGTCCGAGCAACGAGTTTTGGGACACTGGCCAGGACCATCGTCAGCACGGAAAGCGCTGAACGCGCTGTTACGATTTTTAAGGACGAGCGGTCTAAAGGACAGACTCTAAGCAGTGTCGCGTTTCCTTTCTTTTTCTGTGCGTGTTTTTTTTTTCTCTATCCTTTTCTTTTCTCTTGTCGTGTCTCCTTTCTATCGTCTTTCATTCCCCTCACCCCACTTCCCCTGCACAGGGTAGCCAGCCGGTCTCAGCACTGGCTAACCTCCCTGTCTTTCCTCCCTCCTTCCTCCTCCTCCTCCTCCTCCTCCTCCTCCTCCAAAGTTCTTGTAATACCAGTAAGCGCGTGACTTGGGGCTTTCGCTTAACCACACCTACTCGCGTCACTTTCTGTAGCACCTTATTGAGTCATGAAAAATTCAGTAATGTCTTGCCAGTAGCACCTTCATGAGTCACTGGAATTCTTTCCAACTGTTGATTTATAAACAGGGCTGTGATCAAAGACCCGAAAATCTATCATTACAATGCAGGGTCCGGTAAGTCGCCACGTCTTACTCACTGTCGTAGCGAAGGTATTTGACTCGAGCCTTCGCTGTGTAGCATTCAGAAGACGTCATGCTGAAACTCCCGCGTCTGAAATGCATAGAAAGAAAAACATTCGTTCAAGTGCTGCATAATGCCGTTTAGCTGTTCTGATCCGTTGTCACAATCACACTGTTGAAACTACGTGCGATCACTTGGCGGGGATATACAAGCTATCATAACACTTGCAAACTAAGAAGCGTGGTTTCCGAAGTACATCACAAACGGCCATATAGGAGCCGGAAATTTCAACTGCAGCTAAGCAGTACATGAAGTTCCTCTAATAGGCTAAGTCGCACTGTGTAAGAAAGTAACGCATCTAGGCACTGCCAAACGGGATTGACTGATTTGTGTGGTTTCATATTCCATAACCACGCTATGATTATGAGATGCGCCATAGTGGAGGGCTCCGGAAATTTAGTACACCCCGGAGTTATTTAACATGCGCTCACATCGATCAGTACGCGGGCTGTCTTTACATTTCGCCTCCATCGAAATGCTGCCGCTGAGACCGAGATTCGATCCCGCGACCGTCGCATCTGCAACCGGGAGCCAAAGCGACTAGACCACCGTAGCGGGCCGGTCAAAAGGGAAAGGAGACAAGGACAGAAAAAAGAAATGTGTTTGCATGTCATACATGCTTCGAAGAAGTATTCACAAATCAAAACGTGGCAGCTTAGAGCTAAGTAATGCAGGTAAATTTGTTTGCGAAGTCTTCAATTTGGGTACCACCTGCGCAATGTTGACTGGACAACTCGCATTAGAGCCAACACCAGGTTCTTTAGCCACATCGATAGGGATATTGTGCTGCTAGGTCGGGCATTGTTGTGCATGAAACTAGTGGACAGTCTGTTGTCCCGCTCCAATGCATGCCTGTGTATGTACGTCATCGAAAACCTTTTTTCGGCAACACACATGGCATTATTTCAACGTATACAAAACCTAGGCATGTCATGGTTTTAATTCCAATGAGCGCAGTTATAAGACCTAAGTGTGTTTTATCTGTGCATATAGGACGGCATAAGATGTTACTGTTGTTGACAGCCAGTCGAAAAAAAAAACTTGCATCCTTGGCGTCTGAGTCCGTGATCTGAGTCCCTGATCTATTACTTCTCTTTTTTGCTTGTTTTCCTTCCATTTTTTGAATTTCGGTAGGAAATGCAAGTCATTCATTTGTCTTATTTTGCAAAGATAGGAGTGCAGTTAAAACACTTGCCTTCCTATGGTGGAGGCCGGGTTCAAAGCCCACCCCATTTACCAATTCTTCTTCGCCCATTGCGCCCCCTAGAGCTCCATAGAAAGTGTCAGAGCCAAGATCGTGCAGCTTTTGTGTGGCGAACACAAATCACATCGATTATGCAGAGAGATGCTTGGCTGTGCAAGCTTCACTTGAAAATAATTTTGCTGGAGCACACGCGCTGAACAAGGTGACTTCGTCAGCCCTGCCCGTTATCCCCTCTTTTGTACAGGAAGCTGCCGCTCGTCCGTATACAATGGCAAGCGAATTTTTGTAGACGTTAACCCTGCTAGCGAACAAACAGATTGTTTTACCTATGCATAGCGAAATGAATAGATAAACAGTAAAGTTTAATTTGAAATTACATTAGCTTTATGTACTAGAAAATCGCGAATCGTACGTAGTTTCCGATATGGTATCACGTGCTTGAGAGTGAAGAGCACTTGCATTGATCCTTCTCCTTTGCCGAGGACAAACTCCACAGAAGTGCTGTGGTTCTCGAAGGAATAGACACCATATCTTCGAAATCTCACGCACTTTCGCACACCACCAAAGTCGGGGTCCTCGTAGTAGTTCCTAAATACGAGGTACCACTCCCCGACATCAGGGTAACACTGTACGGGCGAAAAAAACAGCAACGTTAGTAAAATGCCGGGACATTTGCACTGCGGTGCAATCTATGTAAACAACGGAACTGTGGCAAGCGTGTCAAGTTCACTATCGCTATTATGTAGTGGGCTAAGGGCCAGGGTGTGGGTAGCATTGTAAAGGAAAGCGCAGACCCACTTTTCTCTTCTGTGCGACCCAAGAATTGTCTCTGTTTCTTTCCCTCTTTCTTTCTGTAAATATTGTTACAGGGCAAAAGCAACGGCAGCAGGCCACTGGCTTACCAGATAGAGGAAGCATGAAACGCGAGCAAGAGGAAGAACAGACAAGAGCTAGGCCGGAGGCAGTGACGCATAGAATAAAGAAGTCTTCGGGTTATTTCTTGTGGGCATGAACTGTAGCCGCTGCATATTTTGGTGGCAGCGGTGGGATGGACAGGATCTGAAGGAGCGTATATCTTCAAGGAGCTCTTGACTGATGTCTCCGCAGCCCCTGGCCATCCCTTTGCATGATGGGACTGCCTCGTGGGAATATTGTGCTTTGTGCAATCAATATCATGCAGCAGTGAGCTGAAGCGAACGGTGTGGGTGGTGTGTCAAAGGGAAGAGCGGGTTCACTTTTCTGTTCTGCGTGACAGCGGACAGCGGGTACGGCGGACACGGTGGGCCTCTAAGGAGCTCCGCTGTTAAAAGTGCGAATGCGAAATGTTGAGGCCCGTGTACTGTGCGATGTGAATGCAGGTTTAAGAACCCGACATAAGTCGAAATTTCCTAGTCGCTCTACTATGGTGTCTCTCATAATCATACCGGTGTTTCGTGAAGTAAAACCCCAGAAATCAATCAAAAGTACGTATGGCTCTTCGCATACCAACAAACGATTTGTTTTTCTGCGCCATTGCCAAAGCGAGGTTCCTTGCTTTAAGGGGGCTTCATATGGCTGATGCGTACCTAACGTTCCCCGTTAAAAGTGAACTACTACTTAGTCTTCATTACAATGCCTATTGCATTTTCCGTTGTTTCTTCCGCATATCCCTTGTAAAATAAGTGGCTGGGGTGCTGGTCGAGGTCATGCACAGCGAAAGTGGTTACTCTTTCAATACCTGGTACATTTCCTCCAAACAAACATATATTCAGCTTCTTGTACGATCATTGACCAAACGTCACTCGACTAGGTGTTTGAGAGGCAGGGATCTGGGAGGCATAGGACCCTTTAACTGAACAACAGCCCCAGGCTTGAAATTACTGCAGTGCACATTGCAGGAAAATATTTTACTACTCTTTTCATGCATCGTCCATAAAAGGGCTCTTCAACACTTTTTGAGCATCGGAAAGCGGTGCCGATCTGCTGTGTATGCTCCTGGGAATGTCTATTGAACAGCAACAGCCATTGGATTCGAAATTCGGTAACGCAGCTGGAAAGGGCGGGCTCTTTTTTCAAGAAATGACGTAAACGAAGGCGCCAACCACGTTGTTTGATTTTTTTTTTCGCTTTAGTCGTTTGATTTGTTTTCTTTCTAAGGGAGATAGGCTCCTTTCTATAATATTGTGCTTTGGAAAGCTTCTCCCGAAAGTTTTTTTCTCTGACATCACCATGCATTTAACACGTTGCTAACATCGGTAGGTGAGGCCGATGGCGTCGTACACTGATAGTTGAGATGAGGAATCAGGGCAGGCTGTATTATGTAAAACAAGTCAACGTTGTACTTCTGAAGTTTCTGTAGCTTCCGCTTGTGTTGCGCGCATTATAGTTGCAATCGTCACTGCTGCTTCCTATTTTTGCATGCCCAGTGGATTGCGTTGGTACTTGAGTTTACTGCGTGTTTCCTTTTCCTGGTTAGCATTGTATTGAAGTAATACTTAGACCTGCTTTGATCTTATTCATTCATTACTTAGCAAATTTAATTCACATTTGACTCGCAAAATTTAACCGTTACCTTGTGGCATGCCAACATGGTGCCGAAATTCGTTCCACATTGTGCTAAATATTATTTGACGTTGGCTGTTTCAGTGTTTCTATAAATGCGTGTGGCACTACGTGAAGGTAATTTGACTATGGCTGTGAAAGTTCGCATCCACAGAATGTGATGTGATTGATTTGTGGGATTTTACGTCCCAAAGCAGGCTATGATTATGAGAGACGCCGTGGTGGAGGGCTCGGGAAATTTCGACCACCTAAGGTTATTAGACGTACACTGACATCGCCCAGTACACGTACTTCAACGTTTCGTCTCAATGGAAATGCAGTCCGCAGGGGCTGGAATTCCATCCCGCGACCTTCAGGTCTTCAGCCGAGTGCCATAGCCACCATAGTATGTGAAAAAGACGACTTCATTCGACATTATTCGCTTTTGGTACCACTCCTATCGACACGACAACTCCACCCTTTTTCACGTTTCTTGAATTGTCCAACGCTTTTGACTAAATTAACTTTATTTTTATTCTAGGCATTTACTCCAAGCCCGAATTTCAGGGTTGTCCCATGCCTGCCTTTCTCTGGTCGTGATATGCGTGCACGATTCACGCGTGACTGCAGATACCAACGTATTCACGCAGGACGACACATATTTGATTATCAGACATATATTAAGGTGTTCGCCTTAATATTAGGGAGGGTGGTCAGAAAGCGCCGACATTACTTGAAAGTAAACATTCTGAATGGTGATCAAACTGTGCATTGCAATCGTCCATAGCTCCAAGTGACTACCACAAGGCACTTACCCTGCTGGCGTCCTGGTAGCCCTGAAGGTCAGTTCTCAGTTCTGGATAAATTATCGCAGTGGAAACTATTGCTCGCAAAAAGACCAACGACGTCAACTTTGCGAGTGCTTTCAGCCAGTCCATTATGTCTCGCTAGTACCAAATCTCGCTTGACAGAAATGAGGAAAGCAGAAGGAATAGAACAGTGAATTTGAGTATGGATTTGATGAAGTCTACTTCTCGCACTGGTAAGGGAAAAACCGTGCTGTCCACTGAATGCTAAGCTTGTTATCAGTTCATGTCCACATGCTGCGAGAACAACGGTTCCTATATCAGAGCAGAGAGGACGAATCCAATTTATGATCTATGATATTACGCTGCTGCTTACAGAAAACTCATCAAATTTGCAGTGATCTGCTAATTTTTGTTCCGAAAGTAATTTCCGGCTGTCATGACCAATAACCGGGGACATAAAGTTTCCTAAACGAAGTGGCCGGCTGTCCGGAACAATTACAGGGGACATCAATTTCCCTCCTTTGGGAATACTCCCGCATTCTGAAGAACGTATATGGTGCATCCTTCCTCCATTTTATTCGCTCAATGACCCGCGTTCCGCGTACATTTACGCAATACATGACGTATTCTATGGGAAACACGTGGCGTACGAGTGCTAAACGTCACGGGCTATAAATTATGGCCTTCGTAGGCTGCATCCAGAAAAGTCGCGCTCGTAGATTGTTTCGAAACGAGTCTTTCAAAATGTTTCTGGCCAGTTACATATCATGTAATTGTCCGGTTGCATGAGTGATGCCTCGTCTTTTTCTAGAACGAAAAGGATCGATTTGGGGGGTTCAACGTCTCAAAACCAGCTCTGATTATGAGAGACGCCGTAGTGGAGGTCTCCGGAAATTTCTACCAACTGGGGTTCTTTAACGTGCACTGACATCGCACCAGCACACGGGCGACAACATTTTGCCTCCATCGAAACTCAGCGGCCGCAGCCTGGATTCGTTCCCGCGATCTACGGATGAGCAGCCGAGTGCCATAACCACTGGACCACCGTGGCGGGGCTAAAGATAAACCATGAAACCAAGTTCTCCGGAGTAGGTCAGCAAAGAAGCATCCCTCGTGGTCTCTTTCGCTCACGTATTCCTCCGCCGCCTCGGCACCCCGCCATTTCCACAGAACCTGAACTCATTCCACCTTTGGCATGAAAAGCTTGCTTGAAGGAAGATGTCGTGCGTTGTGCCGACGTTGGCGCGAGTGTGCGTTGCCTGATTAGTGTGCTCTGCCCCTTGTGGCCACCGGCACAAATGTGGCCGCCGGTGTGGTCACTCGCCTAGGTGGCACATCTGCGTAACATTATGTATATATATATATATATATATATATATATATATATATAATGTTTATTAATTACGGGACTTTTACGTTCCCAACTACACTACGATATGTGGCACCTCGTAGCGGAGAGCGCCGAACATCGCGATCATCTGCGAATGACCTCTAACATATCGCCTTCATCAAAGCGTAAAACGAAGTTCTTGCTTACTTTAGCTTGATTATTAAACAAAACAAATACACAGTGACGACTGTGTATGACTGTGTATACACAGTGACGGAAGAAAGAGGCACCTCTGATTCAGACTCCGCTATTGATTTTCGTCATATATTGGCCCGTAATTGAAGTCTGTTCCATGGCGAAATGTTAAGAGTTTAGGAGAAAGTGAGGGCTAGTCCTTGTTTAAGGGGATGGCTCTAGATAAAGCGCCAAATCTGCGCACCGCTTGTGAATTCTGCGTGCCGCATCTCACGAAACAAAATCGCCGAAGTGTAAAATGCAGCCTTCCCCATACAGTACGTGTGTGCTTTTCCCCAAGCCCGACGGCTGTGATTCTCCGGTGTCACTCCTCTTCATGTTATGACATATATGATAATCATGTCACACAGCCATATTATGACATCGCAATTATGCTTGCATGTTGCTTATGCTTGCATTATGCTTGCTGTATGTTGAGATACATTTTGGTTTATTCGAGACATATTAGGTTGCAATGACCGGCATACACGGATGCAGACGATTGATTGATTTGATTTCTGGGGTTTAACGTCTCAAAACCAGCTCTGATTATGAGAGACGCCGTAGTGGAGGTCTCCAGAAATTTCGAACACCTGGGGTTTTTTAACGTGCACTGACATCGCACAGCACACGGGCCTCAACATTTCGCCTCCATCGAAATGCAGCCGCCGCGGCCGGGATTCGATCCCGCGACCTTCGGATCTGGAGCCGAGTGCCATAACCAGTATAGACCACCGTGGCGCGGCACGGATGCAGACAAATAGATAGATAGATAGATAGATAGATAGATAGATAGATAGATAGATAGATAGATAGATAGATAGATAGATAGATAGATAGATAGATAGATAGATATTTTTACTGTATTATTCACCAAGAAATGCGCCTCATTAGAACCAGCCAGAAACACCCCATAGCGTTTTCTTTTTGCTTTATTTTCTCTCATAACCTTGTAACATGATAGGTAAGGGACGGTTCGCTTCCTTACATGGTTTGTTCTACACAAGCATAGAACATATATGGCACGCTGAGCTAAACTGGTAACGCTGCGTCCAACTGCGCGCATTTTTTGGGGTCGTAGACCTTGTACTTAGGGAAGGAGCCACAAATCTCGTCGTAAATAAACTCGCAGCAGTCGGCACACTTTTGAAGCGAATCACCGCGTCGCCAGAACGAGCATCCCAATCCTGCATCAAAGAGCATTCAAAAAGGGAGTAAAAGAACTAGATAGTAATAATCGTCAGCGGTTCTCAAAGGACAGATACTATAAGAAAAGTACATATGGTCGTATGAACACCCGTTTAAAGGAACGTCGATAGACTTACAGTGAAAATGTCGTTCGCTTATACGATTTATCGACCTACAGCCTGGCTTGTCCTGCGCGAACTGGTTACAGTTTATCTCTGTAATTGATTTGATTGCTTCGGAGTATGTGTGTCGTCTACGGCCACACATTTCCTTTCTTGGGGTCCATTGCATTGATCTAAATGATCATTGATTATCTTATTTTCTCAACAATATCTTGCATGCCCCAATTGTCTGTCCCTCTCTCTTTCCGCTTTACTGTCTTCCTACCTCTTAGTGCTACGCCTGTTACTTTTCGTTCCGTCGCTCGTTGTCCGGTTCTTCACTTCCTCAAAGGGGTCGTGAAACGTTTTCTGAAAATTTTGTACAAAGCGTGTATTCGGGATCCCTACCCTCTAATCAACAATACGCATTGTTCCGCTGCACCGTGTGAGTTGATTTAGAGCGCTATAAAACGCGGTTTCGGTTTCACTGCTCGCGTTCCCCTCAACTCTGCACTTGACGTCATGTTAGTAGCCGCCATACCTCCGAGATTGGCGCGCCCTCGGAGGCCACGGCAAAAACAAACCATTCTGCAGCTTCGCGCGAGTGTTCTCTTTCTCTCTAGCTTTCAATTATATCGATTTTTTTAAGAGCAAACGCGAGTTCACTATACCTTTGAACTTAAAGATATCTTACTGCAACGTCACCGAATAGAACCACGCCGGCCGGTAGTGTCGCATAGTCGTTTCGGGAGCGCAAGAATGCCGGGGTTTCTAACAGGAGCTATTAAATGTGCGCTGAATATTTCGCCGAAATATTTCGGAATCATCTTGTCGAATGCATATTGAAGCAGTAAATATTAAAACCGGGCATCTCCACATTCTTTCCAGGACCCCTTTAAGCTTTCGACCCGTAACCTAGTTACCACGTGCAGCATCTTAAATAAACTGGTTGTCGCGGCGAAGCTCCAACAAACTTACGGATGCCTAACCAGTCTGCCCTGACGAGTGCATTATCGACCGTGCGAAAGTTAGCCCGCTAAAGAGATTTTGAATGTTTTGAAGCTGTAAACTGTACAAAAACCAAATTGTTACCGTTGCTTGCATAGCGATGTCGTAACACCAGGCACTTCTTGCAGTCGGTGTAGATAACATGAAACATTCGCGGAGCAAGGTTGCCTGGAGAGAAAGTGAATGGTCGGAGCAAATCGTAAGACTTTTGTAATGGAATGCTTATCTTTGCACTTCTAGGTAGCTTACTAACATTAGTGGAATATATTAGTGACCCCATCGCGGTTCTTGCACTGTACTCGCGGTGTTGCGCAGTGCGAGAAAATGTATCCTGTAGTTAATCCTATACACATTCAGTTTCGTATTACATCGAGCACGCGAAGTAGAAAGCTCTGGTGAAACGGAATTGAAGTGCAGCATCCCACTTGGATGTGCGTTGCTTCTTTCCACGATGGAACAAATTCCGAAGCAAGTGTGGATATTGAAGGAAGATGTTAGGAGATATACAACGAGAACATTAAACAACGGCTCGGTTGGGAAATTGAACGCTGATTGGGAAATTGCACGTTAGTACCTAACACAGTTTATTAAGTCAATTTATTAAGCTGAAATGAAACACCAATATCTGCCAAATTGTAAACATAATAAAGCCAGTTTTGTTACCCGTAAGCAAAATACATCCAAGGTTAACAAACCCAATTAGTGAACAATGATTAGGGAACAAACAAAATCATCCATGTCATTTGCCGGACTACGCAACAGCAAATATTCTGTAAAATAACCGGAATAACAATGTCCTAACGGCAACATTCGTGATTCTTGTGACACCTCAGGGGAAAGCGGTGATTACAGTAAGCGCCAACAAGCTCGCGGTGCCAATTTGCGCTTAGAGAATCACGCGCTTAATCCTGATTTCTGCGAGGCGGTAAACTCTAGATATAGCTGGCTACCTGGTACTTAACTTACTGTCTGGTAGGCTGCTGTTGCCCGAGGTGCTGTTGCCAGTGGTCATAGGGGTCAATACCTTGACATTTTTGGCTTTGTAGCAGGCATAAGACTCCAGCGTCAAGTGATGCGACCTGAAACAGACCTCTCCTTACGGTTTTAGCCCGGAGCGTTTGTGATTTTAACATGCAACCACTTGCTTCAAAAACAGAGAGCGAGAGAGAGAGAGAAGGAAAGAAAATAGAGAGAAGCTAAACATGTATTAGCCTGGTATGCCACCCTGATAAGCGAAAGGTTATAGCAACAGTTGACGCTTTTCGTACGAATCCTAGAAGTAAGCTTCGTTTATCTGGGTGTGACGGCCACATACGCGCACGTCCATGCTCTATCGTCGTCCATGTCAGGTGGCGTTATCACACGACGCAACCACTGACATCGACACATGTCGTCTTACGATGACGTCATCTTCGAGTCATCACGTGACACCATCATATGCCTTCATAGCTTGGACACGTGATTCTTGTTACCTTCCGCCTTGGACGACAGCGGGTGCTTTGTCGGTTTTGTCGCGCTCCTGAGTGAAGCCAGCACTGTGAGAAAATAAATATAACGCGCACGCAGGCAGGAAAAGTAGGAGGAAGGAAGCGGAAAGGCAGGGAGGTTAACAAGATAGCGTCCGGTCAGACGCCCTGCACTAGGCGAATGAGAAAGGCGAATAGAAAGATGAAAGAGAGAAGAGGGAAAGAAAAAGATAGTAGCACGCAAAGCGCTGACGCGTCGGGTATTGCATTAGTGCGCATTTAAGGATGTTCGTACTATCCGTCGTCCTATGTAGTCAAATTAGTTATTTTGGCCGAAAAGAACAACTAACCATGAGGATGATGTTGTATCATGATATATTTAAGCGCGAGAAAAAGATTACGAACGATTGAGCGTAGCTATGGGCCAACAATTAATGTGACGAAATCGAAGTTAGATGATTTAGAAACTCCTCGTTATTCTCAACTTCTGGGAATAAATATATTATCATGCTTGAAGCTTGTCTTATGGTTACGAACACATAATATTTCCGCGAATAGTGGTTATCGTCCACTTGCAACACACGGCTCGGCTTAGCCGAAACCATTGTAGTAGAAGCGTCTTTTGTGAGAACAAAAGCGTTCTACCGCTTTCGGCGTTTTCACCGACCCACGTCTCGTCAACCTTTAAATCTTCCACAGAGACGTTTTATATAGCCATTGGCCAGTCGAAAGCTACAGCGCGTCTTTGTTGTTTTGGAAGAGAACATTATCGTGCTCCCGTGATTGATGTCCTTGTATGCTTCTTTCATTTTGTGCCTATGTACGGAAATGTATCATAATTAGCACTACTTTCTAAATGTTTCAGAAGATGAAAGAAGGAAAGAAAGAATGAATGAATGAATGAATGAATGAATGAATGAATGAATGAATGAATGAATGGGGCATCGGAATGGAGTCATAGGATGACAGCAAGCTCAACCAAATGGTAAGGACTCATAATGCAAATGTAAGGCGTTTTGAACACGGACGCAAGAGTAGCGGAGTCGGCAGCACGAACACTATCAACCAAATGAGATTACTGAGGCAAAAAACAAATAAGGCACAAAGCTTATATGCGCGTGCTCAGGAATGTTAGCGCCATTATCTAGCGCTAACACGGGTGGGTTTGCGTGAGAGACAGCTGTTAGGGCATTGTAAATCTTGCCTGCGAGACGTAATCGAATTTCGACCCCCGCATGCACTTCCACTAGTTCTCACATGCTAAGCCTCGGCCATCAGATGTCTTAGTTCATTTTTATGCATGTACAAGGTTGCTCATTCCTGACAATGCAAGCTAATATTAGATGGTATCCGCTGGCCAGCAACCTTTGATTCCCAAAACAGATAGTTGATTTTTAATTCCTTTTGAATGCAGCTAGGAATGTTACATGGCCGTTTTTCAAAACTACTTACACGGACTGGTCAGGATCGTACTTGATTACTGCGGGCATGCCAAATTGCTGTATTTTCCAGCTCCGCCGAACTTGACGCACTTTGCAGAACCACCGAACGTGTTATCGACGTAAAAATTTCTGTACATCATGTACCACTCTCCGATGTCGGGGTAACACTGCGGGTAAAATGCACAAGAATGTAATGAGTAAAGCGAAATTTTTTACTAGGATAGCGTAAGTCGGCCAAGTCAACGAGGTCAAGATATTAATTCTTTCAGTTTGTGTACTTTGTCGAAAAACCACGCAGTAGCAAAAGAAAAGAACAGGGAAAACGCATAGAAACATGAAACATTTTTAATTCGACGGTTTGGATGTCCTATGAGTGCCTTCTTGACAAGTAACATAGTCGAGGTCTCGATAATAATAGCAGTTAGTTGTGGAACAGACACGGTTCACGAAATTCGATGTTGTCAGTAGGGTACCGATTCCTCCTCTACGTGCTTCACTTCTGAAGGTGGCCTAAAAAGGAGTTAGCCCAGCCCCTGAGGGTCGCAAACAGAAAGATGGGCAAAAGAGACTGGGAAGGCTTGCCGGAGTACTTGCACCCCATTATTCTCATACGGTTTTTAATCATTTCCTTTTTCACAATCACTCGTAAAACAATTTGGGGCCTATACTCGATACGGCACACAGTTCCTTTTAGTAAGGGCACCTAAGCCTTTCTTTGTATATCGGTTAACCTTATCAAGTACGCGGCTGCGAGCCATGCTCCGGACGTCTTGTCCATTTCACTTTGCTCGTTTGTAAGTTTGGTGGAGGTGTATCTCTACGAGTGTACACGGTATGAGCGCCGATAAGTAACGTCTAGGTGCTCAACAAACCGGGAGCGGCTGAAAGTTCTTACCCTGCTCACATCTTGGTACTTTTGCAAGTCACTGCTATCTTCGGGGTATTCGAAGAGCTGCGTCATTGCTGGCGCGCATTGTAGAATCAGTACTGTGCACAGCGTTGACAGCACTTCCTTGCGCTCAACCATTGTGAACTCCCGTCAGAAGCGGTTGTTCATGGGGCAATACTCTGCACGGCAGCGCGTCGCTCGATGCTGCGTCCTGTTGTGTGAAATCACTGGCTCATTGCCTCCGCGTGAGCATCATTGACGGAAGCAACAGAACAGCGTAATAGGCGTCGAGGACCTCGTAGATGCATTAATGGCTGCTGGAGCGGTGGTTATTGCAAGCGGGATTCACTGTAGGCGAAATATGCGAGCGGCGGTTCACAAAAGGTCAGCTGTCTTATATTTGGAATTTATTTCCATCCTTATTGTCCGCTGTTCGTGAAAGCGGGCGTAAAGCTGCGTTAGAACAGTACAGGAAGCAATGCGGCGCGCCATCTTGTATTTATGGTACATGTTGATGACAGAGCATCTAACATAAGTCTGTGAATTTCCTTTTTCGCGGATAATAGTGGAGTTTAAAAAGGTAACTTAATAGCAGAAAGTGCACTCACAATTCCATCTCTCGTAGTTGAGTTAAGGCTCCAGTAATCAATAAATTTCAATTAGCCCCGCCACGGTGTTCTAGTGGTTGTGGCACTCGGCTGCTGACCCGAAGGTCGCGGGATCGAATCCCGGCCGCGCCGGCTGCATTTCGATGGAGGCGAAATATTGAGGCCCGTGTGCTGTGCGATGTCAGTGCACGTTAAAGAACCCCAGCTGGTCGAAATTTTCGGAGACTTCAACTACGGCGTCTCTCATAATCACAGCTGGTTTTTGGGACGTTAAACCCCACAAATCAACCAATGAAATCAAATTTTAATTAGAGGAGGAAAGTCGAAATTCCGAAGACATATTTTTATAAGGTTGTTATCTTTTGTTGGACTTTACAGAGAGGCGGAACTCTGGCCGTGGCACCTACGACTAGCGCCATGATAAGATCACTTCTGGTGGATTCCAGTATGTGCCAGTATGTGTCACTGATCCACTTGGGTTATGCCAGTGTGTGTCACATATCATTGAATATGATATTAAACCATGATCGGGAGATAGTGCATACATTACGAAGGCACGTGGATCGAACCTATATTCTTCCACATTTGAACTCCAGGGACCCGACTAATCCCGTGGTGGCGGGATTTTCCGGGGCCTCGCTATCGCTTTTCGCAATGTGGCTTCACTCGACACCGCAGGAGAGCTTCAATTAACGACACTCTTGTTTATGAGTACATTTACAGTCTTTGAAACAGATATCCGTGCACAGCAGAGACACCACAGTACCCCACAGTGCTGTCAACGATGCCTGGTAAGCCGACGCAGCGCGCAACACTACTCAGTTTGTACAAAGACGTTTGATTTTATTCTTAGCACCTGGCTGAATGCCAAACAATTCCGCACGGATAAGCTTTTCCACGATTAGTCGAATCTGTTGGATTTTTTTTTTACTCATCGCCTCGATATAGCAAGTGTGGATTGCAAGATCCCATGGTTGCATTTACTATAAGCGCTATAGGCGCAGGACTGGGATCCAAGCGGCGGGCCGTTTCAAACACTGCGCTTCTAGATGTTTATGGAGTTATCGCTGATTTCGCGAACGCAATGGAAGTAGTGAAGTAAGATTAATTTCCAGAAAATCGTCTACATTTGTCCCGCCCTGTTGATGCAGCTCAAGGAGTCCACGTAATAGCGAAAACTTTTTACGAGTGGCATACACCTATGAAGTTCTAAGTGTTGCACGATTAAGACTGCTTTGAGCTGCGCATTTCTCACAAATTGAACCTCGTGTAACACCACTAGAGCTAGTGAGTTAAAGTGACCTCTAAAGCCTGATGAGTGGACACCCTCCTCTTGGTTATCAGATTTTCGCTAAGTTCTTTGCCATAGCTGGAAAACCGTTATTTATTTCACGTAAGCGTGTGATGCGGACAGCCGGCGCACTTGACTTGCATGTAAAGGTGATGCTTTTAGGAAGTAAAGGTGATGTTTGTGATCATCTGATATGGTCGCTTCATGAGTGATATAATCCCGCGACTGTAAATAACGGGGGAAATACATTATTTAGCGTTTTCACCCTTTCTTCTGCCTTCATAAAGGCGCCAGAAACCGCTGTCTGCGGAACAATGGAGAGGCCATAAGCTGCATCAGCAGTCCCTTACAACACGTGTGAAGAGCATTTATTTAGAGAAAATATCCGTAATTTCCTGTGCCTTTCACACTGTACGAACGAAAACAGCATAGCAGATTAAAAAACATTTGTGCCAAGCCAAGGCCACAAAATGAGATTTCAACTTTTGTGCGCCTTTTTATTCAACTGAAAGAACCAGGAACAAGTGTTCCGACCCTTTTTGAAGAAATTAGGCGTCATGAAAAATAATAGTTTATTGCAGATGCCTTTTGCAGGCTCTCTTCTTTATCGCCCTTTCTATTTTATTTGTCTCATTTAGCTCTGTACTTGCCCATCATGGTGCTTCATCTCGCGCCAAGCATTCATTTCCAGAAGGTGTGGTATCGCTCATTTTTCACTGCCATTAACGTCTACCCTTAAGTATAGAATATTGCGCTCGGTAGTTCTCAGTAGAAAGTGTTTTTGTGTCGGGTATCATTAACGTTGCATTGAAGAGAGCGCAGATAGTACTTGGATATCTCTGGGTTTCCGTTGATTGCTGCTCGAAATGCTCTACAATATTGCGAGAACAACGTTATGTTATACAAAGTAAAAATCTGGTCAGTGATGGCCGTGTGCTGAGCCCGCTGCGAGCTTTGGTATGGGAATGACGTTATTATGGGAAAGCCTGACACTGAAAAGGCTGATGCCATATGTTCCAGGTTGCTCGCAGTAATGAAGCTAGGTCCGATGTGCTTTGGAGTCGCCCTCTTGTTGGCAGAAGGTGGGGCACAGCCGATGTCTAACGTCGACAAAATGTGTAGGGAATGTAAGTGAGCGATGCCACTATATACATAAACACCGCCATTTGGTAATTGCCCGTGACCGAAGTAGACTAATGGAACAAAGAAGTTATGCGTCGTAGAAGTTCTGAGACAAGGTAAATGTGATACCTGTTGAACTGCTTAATGATGCAGGTAAATATTTCTGCTTAATGCATTATTTCGCGTAATTATATTTGCGGTTCCGCTAAGGAAAGGACGTTGTATTCTACAGCCCTTCTGGAACAGTGCCTAAGCGTTCGCGGGGAGGGGAGACGAAATGAAACTGTAGAAAGAAGAGAAACGCCGCAGATGAGGGTTCCTAGAATTTGACCACATGGGGCTTCTTTAACATAGCAAGAAATCATGAGATTTTACATCTCCAGACCACGGCATTATTACAAGAAACGGTTACAAGAAATCTGGACCATGGGTCCTTTAATGCGTCCTGACAACGCACTGTACGCGGCCCTGAACATGCAGCGTCCATCGAAAGGCACCCGTCGCGACCGGGATTCGATCCCGCGACCTTCGGATCGGCGGCTGAGTGCCATAGCCACTAGACCACCGTGGCGGGGCATGTGGTCTTTAGCATGCCATGACCACGCAGACTAGACGGGCATCTAGCCTATTGGCCTACACAGATAGTGTGAGCGCTACGACCGGCTTTTGAACAAGCGTACACCCTCGATTGGAAGTAAACTTGCAACCCATAGACGTGTTAGCTTCTGGGTCGCTACGCGGGCTTTTTGCAATGTTCGGAATCAAATAATGAGAGGCATCGACGCCACAAACGATGTGCGAAACGTTGTGGTAGAGTCAGTTACCTGTGTTGGGCCGATGTGTTTTGGCCCGTCCTCTAGCATGACATAAGATATCGTCTTCAAGCATTGATGCTACCCTGAAATAAAAAAAAGAGAACGAGCTGGTTTCTCAGGAGCATATCGTAGGGTACGCTTTGTCACGGTAGAGATGTTCATCTTCACTGAAGACTGGTTGAACAATGTTACCTACGTTGACGCCGGAGATCAAATGAAGGGTTGCACGGGTGTTTAAAATATAAGGGCCGTATTTCTTAACGGCACTTCGTTGCATAATTCTTGATGTTCTTGGATTCCATTGTACTTATGCTTGTTTACAAACAACGAAATGCAACGTTTGATGGAAAATCAAGTTCGGTAGCCCCATTACTCTACGTTATATTGCAAGAAAATAAATTTTAGTATACGGTTTAAAAGTTAGCATTGTCTCAACGGATCCTTCAATGACTTATAACTTTATCACTGTGAAAATAATGCATACGTCTTGGAACGGTTATGCACAGGATAATGACAGCTTCATACCCTGTAAAGGAATGGTGCCGTTGCATACAGACACACGACTTCAAATTATGTCCATCGTTATCAGCATGAGCACATCAGTTAGTATTAGCTTGAGCTGTTTAACACTCTTCTACTTCCCTTAAACCATCCTATAATGAGCAGCACGTTCATGCGTGCGGATGGAATCAGTTTTGCGGAATTGCAAAACAGACAGGCAGACCACGCTGTTGGCCTTTTTATTCGTCATTTTTTTTGACCAATGAAAGCTCGCCTGCTAATTTGATGGTCTTATCTGCCACCAGTGAAGTGCTTGTGGATACGGCGCAGCATATTTTCGTAATCTAAACAGGCACCTGCCCAATCTTGGTTGCTGAGACGTTCAAAAGTCTACCCATAGAACTTCCGCTCAACATATCCCTGCAAACTCCATTTATTGCGTTCGTACCGTGCCTGTCAGCTCATAAAAGCTACGGCCTTTCTTCTGTTCCTTTCCCAGTGAATCAAAAAGCAATCACATGCTTGAATAATACGCCTGCAAAGGGACTACCTTCCTCGATCAAGAAATCAGTAAGTTTGAAATTCGTTACAGAAAGGTAAACGCGGCCTCGCCTTGAGTACCGCGCCTAATCACAGTTTTAATGTGTACAGCCTAAAAGTCGAAGAAAGGGTAAAAGATTATAAAGTGCTGAGTACAAAGGTGACGCGATGAAAACGTACGTAACGTCAAAAGCGAATGTAAAGAAATCTGTAAACTCAAATCATGTGCACATTGTATACCGTCATGGGTTGAGCCACAAACTTACCTAAAATGTGCCTGTTCTGTGCCCTCTAGACGGTATTTTTATAAGTATTAAGAATTCATAAATAATATATTCTTGCTTGATAAATGCTTCCTTTTGATAATTACGTACATTATAATATATTCTATTATACAATAAATTCTATTATACCGACTTCCTTCTTTGAGAAGCAAGTCTCAGTCCGTACATTGTGCGTAGTTGAGCTGCATAAATTGGAATATCGCGTTCATTTAGTTTCACTTTCGTGGAGAAAGGCCCTACACTCCGCATATTACTTCGTGCTGGTAGTGCCGACCTCTATCTGGCGTTTGGTACGACGTATCCGGTACGCAGTCGCTAGTGGCCACAACAAGAAGAGGAAATAAAATGCCACAACAGCCCAACTATGCACAAAAGCGAACTAATGGACGCACGACATTATTTATTTATTTATTTATTTATTTATTTATTTATTTATTTATTTATTAATCCCGCCATCGTGGTCTAGTTGCTATGGCGCCCGCGTGCTGATCCGGAGTTCGCGGGTTTAAATCCCGGCCATGGCCGCTGCATTTTGATGAAGGCCAAGCGTTGAGGCTCGTGTGCTGTGCGATGTTAGCGCACTGTGAAGAGCCCCTGGCAGTCAAAAACTTCCGGAGTCCAGAACTATGACGCTGCCATTATCGTATCGTCGTTTAGGGTCGTAAAACGCCAGAAGTTATTGTTGTTAATATTATATCTCATCAGTTATTTCTTCACGTCAAACGAAATCTCTCGAATTTTCTGTGAAGCGTCTGTAACATTTCACTTTTTAACTTTCGCTCTTGGTGGCCCCCTTTTTACCAGATTAGAAGTGAGGAGTTCAACAGGAAGATATTGCACTGTTATCACAAAAGTGAGACTGTTGCAAGTGCCAAAACTATGTGCCAAGGCCGTAGATCGGTAAGTGCTCTGACATTTCGAAACACTCAGCCAAGCCAATTCTATAAAAATGGAAGTGGCTTCAGTAACACAGCTCTGCGTTTGAAACCTTTTGGTGTGACCTTACCCCGGCCCAATTTGATCGTGCAAGCACAGCATGTCTCGGTTTCAGATGATTCTGAAAAATTCTAACAAGAAATCGAACACTGAATTGGTAGACGTTATGCACAAGAGTCGGCAATTCAACAAGGCAGTTACGTACTCCATAACATAATCTATTATTGTTTAGTTAATTACACGAGTGTGAACGATCCTTGGGGTTTTCTTTGTCATGTATTCATTATCTTCGTCATCTTGGATCCCTTGGGGGTCCTTGATGACCGCTTGTGGACCTTCTTGACTGCGATCTGTACCGTAAGCATGATTGGTTCGCCGTGCCTTCGAGGCATAATTGACGTCGGATTAGCCGATGCGTTACAAGTGGTTCAGAGTGCCGTTCCGCCATCTGTCCTCTGCCGACCTGCACTAGAGGCTGGACCTTCGATCAGGTCGCCGATTGTCTCATCTGTCAGACAGCACGTAGCACAAATGTTATATGTCCACCAGAACATGAGCGGTAACGTATGGTCGGGATAACGTGCAAACAATTTACGATACGGAGCATGACGAAGCGGCATAATGATCTGAAACATCCTTGGTGGGTCCAACAAATGAGAATTACTGATCGTAATGCGTGTAGATGACGTTTGAGGGTAAAGGGTCACTATAGTAAAGAATTGTAATGACGAAATAATGACTGCTATACACGCAAACAATGAGAATTATTCGAAGAAAAACGTTAACACTAAAGAATACGTGTAATGGGTTGGGACGAGCTTCCTAATTGAAGGATAAAATAGCCTATGATTGTGTCAGCCATAGTAACGACCAAGACCCAGCTAAAAAGGTGAACACTCACTACGCAGTGCCACCCTCAGTCGACTTTTGATACAGGCGAACAATGCTGATAAGGCGTGTGTGTGACAAGGCGCAGAATATGGTTAAAATCACATTGTTCTGTTGACAAATCTCAATATTTTAGAACAGAACAGGTCAGAATGCTGCTGGCGAGAACATGTTTGGACGTGTATGCGCATTCTCTTAAATACGAATGGCCACGGCTATTAGAGACGTTATTATTACGAAGGTAACAGCAGAAGTATTCATCCTATGTTATGTCGTCCCTCTTTTCACTCTTCCCTGATATAGCTTAAACAGATCGTAATGCAGCGTACTTATTTTCATGTAAGCCTGTGCCATGGAGACAAAGTGGATTTCAGGTATTACTGCCACAATATTCAAGGAATAAATGTACGTCATCCTATATAAGTCGCAGTTTGTGGCGGACACGGCAACCTCAAGGAATTTAATCTGGTCTAGTTTGTGAATGTGCTACCTGCCTTCATAGAAAACTGAATCCTTTTCAACCAAGTGTATTACTGTGTTGTACATTGCTGCTAAGCCTATGATTTCGCTGAAATGCTCCCTCATTTTTTTAATAAAAAACTCAGCTCAAAGTTATATTAATGTTTAAATACTGCGCACAGTATTACGCAAAATCCTGCATTACAATCACCACTTCCAGGCGTCTGCCATTCTTTAGATATTTTTTTTCTCGCTTCTCGACGCATGGTTATGACCGCGGCGGTATGTTGAGATGCTTGGAGCTCACCATTGTGTGTATGTGGCATACCTCTGTATAATCGACATACGTTAGCTAGTAAACGGGAACTTGAATTCTTGGTCACGTACATAGATTCAGGTGCCAGTCGGATTCTATAAAAGAGATTTATTCATGTTTTGAGGAAATTTACACCCATTTGGTGCACCATATTGAGTCAGAGGGGAAAAAAGCACCTATTATATACATCCGTGCAATTCTAATAGTGCAATATGGCTCGTGAACAGCTGTGTTTAAAGAGCACGAATAGCCGTTTAGTTATGATAATATGTGAAGTGGGTTACGCAGTGATCGCAGCTGCTGCTTTCAGCGTATAACATATAATGTATACACATTAAGTTTTCTTTACGCCAGTAAATAGAAGCCGCCAATAAGGAACGCACTCAACAAACCTTGTTTAGCGAGCATTATTTTTTCAGGAGTATATGCAGTGTGGTCTAGAAAATGGCATAAAAACATTTTAAATGTGGAGAAGATGCGATATACTTAAACTTTCTTTCTTGATCATGCTTTTACGCGTGTTTTCAAGATGGCAGCTATATTACAGGATATTTGAACGTAAAATTTAGAGTAAGCCTTTATTGGAATAGATAAATTAGTCCCACGGCCCAGATTAAATGGAAAAAGCTTTAAGCCAGCTACTATTTGTAAACAAGACCATGCGCTACTATTTGTAAACAAGACCAATGATTTCACTCAGCAAAAGAAATTCGAAGTAAAAAGCGGTTGAACTTCAATTACAAGACAGACGTAAGTTGACGCTGATGTGAGTTCAAATAATTTTCGGTGTGCAAGTATTCAGGAGTGTATACTACGCAAGAAGGCAGACAGAAACAATTCGCAGCTTGCCCCGCATAAATGATCTAGAAATGAGCAAGATCAGCCATCTTGGGAAGAGAACTTGCCCCCTTCAGGGCGAGTCACTTTCTCCTCTGGGAAACGCACTTCCACGCACTGTCGGAACAGTAGCTTCAGTTACACTGCTTGTTCAAAAGCCCCTCAGCACCTCAAATCTCCATTATGCATGCACTTCCCGTCTTAATGTTCGGTTACCTCCAAAATTGGTAGCGAAAGCTATTAACTGTAACTTCCGCACATCCGGGAGGACTAATGAGAAGTCTGATGTACACGAATGAAAACTTTCCGCAATGTCAATGCCTTTGTAGTGGATCATAGATACGTATCAATGGCTTTTTTGTTTTCCAGAACCTTCGCGTACTGATACCGGTTGTCAGTGCCAACGCATGCGCAGGCTGTCCCAGGCACTTCGCCTGTGGCTCCTGTCTGCCTGAACCTGCGCGTGCTGGCATCCACGATGCCTTCGCCCGCACGCCCATCTTTCAGTCTCACCCGGGCATGTTTCATTTTCTCGTGTCCTTTTGCGGAACCCAGCCGGGCACATGACAGAGTTCACAATAAAGATTCAGTTCCTTACCAGACAGAGTCCTAGTCGATCCTGTGTTCACGAGTTTTACATAATGAACCGCTTTGTTTTTCTAGAAGAAAAGCAGCTTACAGTGTTGGTTTACGTCTGCCTTAGTTCCGATCCTGCTTTTCCTAGGCGGTGTGGAAATATCTCGCGGCGGTAATTCAGTGCCGGGCAATGATTTCGCCGCTCAGTATATATCTGGAGCTTCAGAGTATCGATTTAACTCACGATCCTCTCAATCTCCTTTTTATGCAGTTGCAACTCATCATGACCTGCATGAATAATGAAATGTTCCTGCTAGATTTACCGGTAAGTGTTGCATTGGTTTGAAAGATGTTTAGCTTTGTCGTTTTTGAACTATTAATATAGACGGAACGGTATTAGAATTATGTTAGCGGCCATTGACACTTGCGATACTTTTTGTTCAGAGTGACAACAGACATTGTTACAGAAAAACACTTTTACGATTTCTGTTATATTTTAATAAATGTCCACGCACAACAGCTTCCTCTTTTTGTTATGTTCGGCGTTTCACATTTCACTTTGCAGCTTTATGTGGAAATGTTTCGGCGGCTGCGAGATATCTTCTTCAGTGTTTTAACTCTGTGGGACCTCGCAATTCGGTTCTCAAATTTTGTTGTAGCCCGCGCATTGGAAATATTTGCGAGGTTACGTTCAAATTGTGGTTCAATACATTTGCTTTATGGGAAATAACCTTGGTAATTGCTGTATTCACATAAATATGTGCCAGTAATATGCAGACCACTCAAAGTATTAAAACGAGTAGTCACATGTGCATTTATTGAAATACATATATACATATTATGGACAATGATTGCGCTCATAAACCTATGGACAACAAGTTATCTTGTGTTCTAAAGGAGACCTGGTTTCACTGGCAAATACTAACTTTTCACTATGTGCCACGTGGGGTACAATGGAGAAAGGATGAATCCGTAATAATTTCAGGTTAAGCCATCTAAGCATACAGTTCACTTTCTTGCACGTAAAAAGTATCGTTTTCTTGTTCAGTCATTGCTTTTATAGTGTCGCGCATAAGCAGCAGAACACTAAGGAGCGAACAAAATTTTCTAGCGCCCGTTCGAAACGACCTTGCATGAACTCTTGATTCTACAGCTAGAGTGGCACATCATAATACTTGTCTCTCGCTCTTGCAGCCACCTTATCACAAGTACGCCTTGCTGGAATTCGCGGACAAAATTACCGTGAGTGATTTCAGTCGTTCTCTGTTTCAATAGGACTAACTCTGCAAGTAGTAGTTTGTGTGCTGGAAATCAGCGTGCGATCCGCAAGAACGGCGTGAGAAATTAACATCTCATCCATTTCATGCTGTAGTGATTTACTAGCTTCTTGTTGTAACGTGCTTACGTAGAAAGCCTCATTATATATATATATATATATATATATATATATATATATATATATATAAGAGATGAGTAGTAGACCCTCGGAATTGGCAACAAAAATGCGGAAAGCGTTTATTCAACGTTTCAGCCGGAGACCGGCCTGATGAAGGCCGGTCTCCGGCTGAAACGTTGAATAAACGCTTTCCGCATTTTTGTTGCCAATTCCGAGGGTCTACTACTCATCTCTGCCTTCACGCCTCCGGCCTATTCACCACCATGACTGCTATATATATATATAAATACTTCAAACATAAATCCTTGGAAGCAGGTCAATCATATAATCAAAGGGTCATCTTGAAAAAAACATAACATATATTACGACGTTTCGGCCGCGAGACCGGCCTTTTTCAAGCTTCTAATACAAATGGTACGTACCATTTGTATTAGAAACTTGAAAAAGGCCGGTCTCGCGGCCGAAACGTCATAATATATGTTATGTTTTTTCAACGTCACCCTTTGATTATATATATATATATATATATATATATATATATATATATATATATATATATATATATATATATATATATATATATATATATATATATATATATTATTTAGTATTTGGGGGAAATACTCCATGTTGCTTTGCGTAACGTGCCGTATTCAAAACATCAACATGTTTGTTTTCGCAGGAATGTCTCGCCGTTACGATGAACCGTCGAGTCCCTTACGGCAGAAAGGCCGTTCACGTGACCGATCAGTGGAAAAAGGAATTATCCTGACATTTTCAGATATTTTACATCGCTTTTTTTCTCTTGGAGTATTTACCGTTTGAGATTACGATTACCCTTATAGCTGCAAACTAGTGGCATGGCTGTTCTCATGCCTTTCTTTAAGTTCAATAAACAATATGTGACGACTGTCTCCATTAGGAATCGCTGCTGCGTGCGGTACAATGGGAAGAGGGAAGAATGCGGCGAGTGGGGAAGTCAACCATGAGAGAAGATAAGGAACACGAAATGATGGTTTTGTGTCGCTGGAAAGGCAGGGATTGTGCTTACTTATGGGAATGGCGGGGGCTATCATCCCACGCCCTTCCCCCCTTTCCGCTACTTTGGTGTTCGTGCACATGCGTAAACACAAGCTCTGTGTAAAAGCTTCTTTGCTAAAGAGAAGCTCGGTATCAGTACATTCACAAAATTTGTCGTTTGATTCAGTTGCGGCCTTTCAAAAGTATAATGAACTTCTTCATTGCACACACTCAAAGAGCGGGTTCACCGTAGCCGGCTCGCCTATCCCAAGGACAGTGTCACAATATAGGGGCCCGATCCAGAATCATGTTTCGATGGAGGCGAAATGTTTAGGCCCATGTCTTTGTGAGATCAGGGCACGTGAAAGAACTCCAGGTGGTCCAAATTTCCGGAGCCCTCTACTACGGCGCCTCTCATAATCATAGCGTGGTATTGGGATGTTAAACACCAGGCATCAATCAATCAGGAAGTATGTGCATCTCTAGCCACTACGCTTGTCTAGCCTTCTGACGTGACATACACGTGATCGCTATGGTACAAATGTCTTGAAGCCTATGAGCATTGGGAACTCTATGAAACTTCCGAAGTCGGCGCTTCCTGCTGGACATCTTTTATGTTTTGTGAACATGCCGCTTGTGGCTATGGTACACGGCTGCTGATCCGAGGGTCGCGGGATCGAATCCCGGATGCAGCGGCTGCATTTCGATGGAGGCGAAATGTTGAGGCCTGTGTGCTGTGCGATGTCAGTGCACGTTAAAGAACCCCAGGTGGTCAAAATTTCCGGAGCCCTCCACTACGGCGTCTCTCATAATCAGAGCTGGTTTTGGGACGTTAAACCCCACATAACAATAACAACATGCCGCTTTACTTAAACCGAAAATTTTCCACTTACTCTATTTACCAAAAGACTACATTGAAACGTTCACACAGAAGGTTACTAGTTGCTAAGAGATATTGGCTACAAGCAGATTATATTAAGATTCGGATCATCTACTTTTCTATGATTACACCAAGCAAGCCGGAGAAGTTAAAGGTACAGCAATACCTGAGAATGGCTTCTGTGAGAGGTTTGCAAAAATATTCAACAACAAATATATACCAAAATGGTCGCTGCGTGGGGAATTTTCAATGCACGGTGAGAAAAAAGAAAAGAAAGTCCATTGGTTCACAGTAAAATTTCAAGGAGCGCGCACGTATGTGCATCGGACAATTAAAAGACGTCAGTATCCTTGATTCGTCTTTGAGGCAGTGTTTGTATATTCGCAAGTTCCTTTATACTGCCAAATATTGCAATGTCAGAGGTTCAAAGTCGACAGGTTAAATTTGGGACTTATCTAAAACTGATATCGTGTTAAGCTCAACGAGCTCGCCTTATCTCTAGGTGCGCCAACATTACATACTTCTTTGAGCCTACCAACATGCGCTGTGTTAAACGAAAGATTATGAACCTGTTTCCATCTCTCTTTCCTGTATCAAGTCAGCAACGTTAGCAATGCAAGGCGAGCGTGTGCGCATTTCAAATAAGCCGAGATATTGTATAACCGAGTGATATACTTCATGTATGGTATGCATCATAGCGATTGTTTAAAGCCAAACTGCATAGGTACTTCTGGCAACATGCAGCTATTTTAGCACCGATATAACAGCACATTACTTACAATTATTTTGAATTTTTGAGTATTGGGCCTCTCCAATTGGCCAAAGTGTCGATTGGCCAAATGTAGAAGGGCCCAACGATATTCTCTTATGACAATTTTTTCCGTGCTAGACTGATTGCAATAAAACATGTATGAAGGTGACTCAGAACCAAAATAAAGGAAATAGTAAGGTTATCTTAGACGCTACGTACATCCTTTAGCTATCAGTTAGGAAATTAGTTATAGCATGATCTTCGGAGAATCGGCTAGGCGCGAGTTAAACGTTACTTCCCAATTAATTACTTGCCCGACGAATGTGAGCCTCATAGCATATTGTAGGAATCTCCATTTCCGTGGAGCGATGCCCGCTGGGTTCACTTTCATGCTGCGAAATTGGAGAAGCGCACGACAGCAATAGGGCTTTTATTCTTAATGGCTATCAAACCGCCCACACGTGCGCGTCCGGTTCTGTCCGTCGTTTAACGACCTGTCAGCACATGGAGCGATGACAGAAGACTAGTTGTCACTCATCTTCGTGACATAACTGCCGTGTCCATCCGTTTCCCCGTGTCATTAACGCTGCTTGTATCTTCTTACTTTTTTGCTTTTCATCGCCTATCATGCTCAAAAACAAAACCCAAGAAGCACGCACCGTGCTCTGAACCTGTTATTCCAGCCCGACTACATGTATAGTCGACATGCAGCCGCTAACCAATATGCTGATTCTTGGTCTAATATCGCTAACATTCTCGGATGACCAATTCTATCCAGAACTGCGAAGTGACCTCCAAGCCTTCCAAGATAACAGCAGGGTAAGATTCTTCGACATCAATGAGTCATACTTCCTGCCTGAAAAGTTGTGCGTATATGATGTATCCTCACGCAATGTGACGTATTCTCTAGCTCTTATTTGAAGCCCTGAATGGTGTCCTTAACGTAAACATGGATGAATGAATATAGAAAAGTTCCATAATTAGCATATTTGTCATGTGAATGTTAGAGACACAGCTGGATTTATTATAATGGTTATGCGGAACAGCGAAATAGGATTTATTTATTTATTTATTCACTTCGCGGAATAAGGAATTACAAACGCAGCGCGAGGTAACAAAACATGTGTTCCGCGATACTAGTGCGCTTCAGGAAGCCCATTGGGCAGCCCGCGACATGTATCATACCGCGACTAGCTACGTCCTCATTCGCGGTGGTCTAGTGGCTGTGGCACTCGGCTGCAGGTCCGAAGGTCGAGGGATCGAGTCCCGGTCGCGGCGGCTGCATTTCAAGGGAGGTGAAATGTTGAGGCCTGTGTAGTGTACGATGTCAGTGCGCATTAAGGAACACCAGGCGGTCGAAATTTCCAGAATCCTCCACTACTGAACCTCTTATGAAGGTTTCGTGGTTTTGGGGAAGAACCAAGGAATCAATTGATCAATCATTCAATCTTTGCTCACTCACGAGAGTATGGACGTATAAGAGGTCACTGTCAAATATTCCTGACGTGTTATTAGAGAGAAGACTATATTCTCAGTAGAAAACAGATGGTATTCCTTTTGGGTGTCTTTCATGCGATCCTGATGTAAGAATCGTAAAAATAATACGTGTAACGAATATTCCGTAACGCTTCCCAAGCAGCTGCTAGCGTTACAGGGTCATGTGTACGTTATTGTGACATGTAAATCATGGAATTAAACTGAATCAAATGAAATCATATCACGTTTTATCAAATTTCGTTTCTTTCAAGACAGCGTAACATCGTTAGTGATATGTATTACGTTCGGAGGTTCCATAGTTACGTGAACTGACGGGGGGACCTCCTAATGCAAAATCACATGTATGTTAACTGTGAAGTGTAATAAAACCATTCATAAGGCAGTGTAAGGACAAGTGCATTAGCACGTCTTCCATCACACTTTCATCAAGGGAAGTTGAATTCTTTGAAGGATACGTTTAACTTGTCAGTTTTTTCATCTGTTTGATGGCTGTTCTTCGTAGTTCATCCGTGTTTTACATTAGTCTATCTTTGTTGAGCAGTAATTGTTTCGGTGTTTGATCATTTTTGCATTACTTGTGCTTCTACACCCCTTTCGGTGATTTTCACTTTCGTTGATGCTAGTCATGGTTGGCTTCAGCTCATGGTAGTGGTGTAATTTCTTGTTGTTAATTTTTGTTGTGGCTTTATAGGCCATTAGCCATCCTTTACTTTTGTTGCTGTTGATACCTCTGTTTTGACGATCATTTCTCTAGTTCCCACGATGTGATGTTTTAGATTCTTTTGGTGGCGCCACCTTCTAGCTCTTATAGGTGGAAGTCTGATAGACTTCGGTAGCACGTTGTCAAACTCTTTATCATTCTGTTTTTCGTACTAGTACAACAGGTCTCTTTCACGACAGTCACTGTATGATTGTCTCCTTTTGGTATACACGAGTTTCTCTTATCGTTTTGTTTGGTAATGTGGGCACTTGAGATTAGCCCTGTTAATGAGATGTTGCGCACTTGCGTGACGCTGGCGATGTTTGGGCCCACATAGGCTGGTTGGTCTCATGAAAGAAACTGTTGGAAGTCTGCCTTCTATCCTGTCTTCCTTGCTTCTGTTCTACTCGCGCAGTATAATACCCGTTTGTCAAGTGCAGCATGAGAAAAAAAGAATACATTTACAAAAGCTTACCGGGAAGCTAGGGTGAACGCAAAGATTTCAAGAAGTGGAAATGCGCGTATCCTTCTTGCGGCTTGTAGTTGTTCTTATTTTTATGTTTTGCTACATGACGTTGCGCATGCGCAACACTTGAAACTGTTGGGATGAAATGTCGGTGGGTGTTGGACGATTAAACATTTGTTAGTGGCGCCACCCCGTGTGTCCTTCTTCTATCTCTGTGTGTGACTATCGCGCCGTACTCTTTTAGAACTTGCGTAACGTTGGCTGTGCCTTTCTGATCCTTAGATAAGGTGCGCTCAGTGGGTGGTCACGGAAAGCTGATTTAAGCACTGCTTCGCTTTATCCGCAGTGTTATCCAGACATCGGAGAGTGGTATCAGATATACAGGAATTTCCCCTCTGACCCGAATTACGGAGGGACAGCGAAGTGCGTGAAGTACAGCCGATACGGAGAATACCAGAACTTCACTACGCCGGTAGCTATATCCCACGGCCTAACTGGAACTGGATCAGTGTAAGAGACGGTGCCATTTCGGCGCTTTCTATTGCCTGGTCACATGCAGATTTGTTTTTTTATTGGAAAGACACCCATTGACCTGAAGGTGCGGACGTGCCGTATTTGCCCTGATTTCAGGTTCGGCATCTATTGTCGAGCAGACAATGCAGACAAAGCCTATTTCCGCACATGTATAGCGTACACAAAGCTCATGTGAGTAATGCACACGAGAAGGACACAATAAAGAAAACTAAGAGCGAATTCAGCGTAACATGCAAGCCCTATTAAGCAACTTTCATGTTCACCGAATAAAATTCACGGCAAGTCCTCGAAAAAAATTGAAATTTGCGATTGAACGAACGATGTAAAAGAGCCAGCCGTCAAAAATACGTTCCAGAATTTCGTGTCACAAATATTTTTTCGCATGGATTTATGATTTCGGCCACTATTATGTTTTTGCCGTCATCTACTAGTGTGCATTGTTATTGTACTGTCATTCACAGCCATTGCATGCAGTGACTACTGCGGTCCTAACTTCAAAGTATAAATGACATTGTAAGATAGATATTTCGCACCAGAGTTTTTCGGAGATGTTATGAAACACCTGTTCCAGAATGGAGTTGCTTTCTTCCTATTTCGTGTTCCTTCTTTTAGTTCATCTTCTGTGCGAAGTGCTTCTGCCAGGCTGTTAGCTTTAACTGTCGCACAAACTTATTTTCATTTTTTAGGAAGGGTGAGATGGTCTTCACTTCGACACCATGTTACATCAACCGAAACCTTGCTGAATTTGAGCCTTATAACAGTGAGTGTGGCATGAATGTCAACCTTCCTTTCGTTTTGGAAAAGTAAAAAGAAAAAAGCTTTCTTATGTAACGCCACATCAATTTGTCAGACAAGTTAGCACTGTGTCTTGCTGACATAAATGAATAATTCAGTTGTGTAATAATAAATATGTAAATTGGAAACACTTAGTGAGAAACTATGAGCGGCTGTCAAGTTATTCAATCATGCAAAAAAAAGAAAGCTTTCTTAACTACAACGCACAATAGCGTATGTAAGAGAAAGAATGTGACGAAAGCAAGTGACGAACCTTTGCCATAGACCATAGCCCCTTGTGTACAGACAAAAGTGGCCGACGTAGTTTGCACTAACGCATATTGACACACGTATTTGTTTTCTACTGCCGAGGGGATTAAGTTTTGCTGACTGAAACTCTTACACGAATTATCACTCCGCGCAGGGCGTGTCTGAATCTAGGATAACATCAATGAATATACCCTAACATCCTGCTCAGATTGTATGCGGACCGCTTGTAGTCGAGTGAATCAAAATTATAATAACTGATTGAGCTTTACGCATCAACACCACGATATGATTGTGAGTCTAGCCTTGTAGTTGAGGGCTCCGGAAGTGTTTTGACCATGTGAGGTTCTTTAACGTGCGTCTAAATCAAAGTACACTTGTGTTTTTTAGATTCCACCTCCATCTCAATGCAGCGTCCGCTTCCGTGGTTCGGTCTAGCGAGCTCCACCTTCGCGAGTCAATACGCTTGTAGCTAAGCTACAACGGTGGGTATGGAGTTCAGGGCATCGCGAGATTTTACCTCCTAACCATTATCCGGCATTGTCGATCAATACATGAAAATTTCGAGCTCAGTGTTTCAGTGACCTCCACGTGCTAGAAAAATCAGAGATAGTGATGGATATCTAAAACGTATGTATAACGCTGACGTATTTCACCATTGTTTACATCATCGACCTCCAACTAAACCGCTCACCGCGCTCAACCCAACGCAGACGTCTCGGTTTACTGGGCAGAGGTTCGCCAATACTTATCAGTGCCCGTGCTGTGTCCTACAAGATTTCTATGACAAGGCGAAGACGCAATAATCTAGTAATTAAAACAATTAATTATTTACTGGTCTTTTCTTTGCCAAAACAACGACATTCTCTTGAGGCATTCCCCATAGTGCAAAGTTCTGGAGTAACTAAGACCGCATGGTGTTATCAGAGATAGAGATAGAGCTGGAAATCAGAGATAGAGCTGGAAATCCAAAAGGTATGTATAAGGCTGACGTATTTCACCATTGTTTACATCATCGACGTCCAACTAAACCGCTCACCGCACTCAACCCACCACAGGCATCTCGATTTACTGAGCAGAGGTTCGCCAAAAGTTACTAGCGTTGGTGCTGTGTTCTGGAACGTCGCAATCAGATCCCTTCTACGAGAAAGCTAAGATGGAATAATCTAGTAATTCAAACAATTAATTATTTACTGGTGTGTTCTTTGCCGAAACAACGACATTCTCTTCAGGCATTCCCCGAAGTGCAAGGTTCTGGAGTAACTATGACCGCATGGGGTTATCAGAGATAGAGATATAGAGCTGGAAATCAAAGATAGAGCTGGAAATCTAAAACGTACGTATAAGGCTGACGTATTTCACCATTGTTTACATCATCGACGTCCAACTAAACCGCTCACCGCGCTCAACCCACCGCAGGCGTCTCGATTTACTGTGCAGAGGTTCGCAAAAAGTTACTAGTGTTGGTGCTGTGTTCTGGAACGTCGCAATCAGATCCATTCTACGAGAAAGCGAAGACGCAATAATCTAGTAATTAAAATAATTAAATATTTACTGGTGTTTTCTTTGCCAAAACAACGACGTTCTTTCAGGCATTCCCCGTAGTGCAAGGTTCTGGAGTAACCATGACCGCATGGGGTTCCTTAATATGAACATAAAACAAAAGTACACGGGTGTTTTCTGCATTTTGGCGCTCCCATTATGTGCTTTCATGTTGAGTACCTGCCTTGACAACGGCAGTGGTTTTGGCTTACGAAGCTTAAGACCGCGGGATCGAATTCCGGCCACGGCGAAAGCATTTCGGTGGAGATGACATACAGAGAAATGAAAGAACAACCGTGGGTCCACATTTAAGGGAACGTGAAAGAATCCCTGGTCTTCAAAATTATGGCGTAGCCCTCCACTATGTGGCATGCTTCAGTAATCACAGCTAACGTAAAACGCCATCAATTATTACTCTTAACTCCTGAATGAGTATCTCGCAGGAGGTGCGTTTTAAGCCATGACTGCATTTTTTCTTCTCGTTCTTAGAGCGCTGTCCAGGTATAATTAGAGACGCGAGCTAACATTTGTTCCTTTCTGTCTTCTTCCACTATCGAGTAATACTTCAACGCTTCCTGTGCTGACGCCACGTTGATGTGCTGCGGTCGTGTCCCTTGATACAAGACACCGTTAATTATGACCATGAACTTGACTTTAGGGACTCTCTTTGACGCGCTTGAATTTCATTCGCAGAAACAGGCGGCTTTATCGAACACACCTACAATGCAATATATACGGACTGTACCCTCTGCTACGTCCTTCGCCATCTGTACGTCGACAATGGTAAGCCGCACAAGTTGCAAGGAACTCCGGTTGGTTGCCGACTAGAGTAAGAGCAATGCTGGCTGTATTTTTGGGCTGCGTCTGTGATTGGGTAGTTACGAAGTCGTCCACCGTTGAGAACCGGAGGGTGGCTAACCGATTTGTGAGCAATAAAACCTTCTTGCAGGCTAGTTCGTTGTTGTCGAACGGGTATTATATTGCGCGAGTAAGAATGAAGCAAGGAGCAGAGACAGGAAAAAGCGCAGGTTTACTTCCAACTGTTTATTTCATGAGACCGAGAAGCCTATATGTACACCAAACATCGGCTGTGCTACGAAAATGCGCAAAACTTCATTCACAGCGCTAATCCCAGGTGCCGACGTTACCAAACAAAGCGATAACAGACTGACCAAGATGCCGACATGACCAAACAAAACTCTTATCGTTTTATTTGGTCATGTCGGCATCTTGGTCAGTCTGTTATCGCTTTGTTTGGTAACGTCGGCACCTGGCATTAGCGCTGTGAATGAAGCTTTGTGCACTTGCATGGCGCAGCCGTTGTGTTGACCTGCACATATAGGGTTGTCGGTCTATGAAACAAACTGTTAGAAGTAAAACCAGGGGAGTGAAACTTCCTATACCATCCATGGAACGGGATATTCGCTCGCAGCACCAGACGAGCGCCTGGTGTTTGGGGGCGGTACTAAAACATGGCGGCGCATTGCAGACAGGCAATGGGGGACGCCATCTTGATGAGGACTGAGGATACGAGTGGGGGGCGGGGGGGGGGAGCATTTATCTCCAAATTTAATTGGGACGCACCAGCAAGGCAAATTGAGCAAGTGGGAGGTATTCACATGGCGAGCGCGCGACCTTTTTCCTTTTGCGCAACCCGCCACACCATCAAAACGGATATCGTTGCTTTTGAGTGATGAAGGTTTGCCCATCCACCTATTTTGGATCATTGGATCACTTATTCTAAGTAAGACTTTGTTTTTGTTTACGTGTACACATATATTAGACAAGAACAAGGAGCACAGTTTGTTTGAATGTTTTATTACACGGCTACTGCGGCAACCGCATCCTTATATGCCGTGCAAGTGTAGAAAAACAAAACGAGGATCATGCAGATCGTACCTTTCGTCCGCCGGGATCTGAAAGAATTTTATGCCGGTTTGGCGTGAAGAATTTCGACACCACTCAGCACAGCACGATTTGTGATGACGGCGCGAATCCATTCGTGCGTTGGTTTCGCGGTAATTTGCAAGGGTTTCGCTGAAACAAACCTTACGGTGGTAAAAGCGGCCTTTGGGACACCGTAGGCCGGCGTAGCATACATGGGCGCGCGACAAGAAACGCCCCTTTTTCGCCATGAGAGATAGAACGACTGCGCAGTTCCCTTTTTCCACTCCGAGTGGCGCACGTATTTTCGCGATCTCGAACTGCAACATTTAAGTTCACTTTCGTATTAGAAACTCCGGAGTTAATAAGTAACTTGGTAATAAATATAAAATGGAACAGCAACGTTCATTTATGCTCCTAGGTAGTACAGCCCCCAAACATTAGGATCGCTCCAGTCACGGGACAGAAAAACCGCGAAGTTTCATCCCCCTGGTAAAACTGCGCTTTTAGTTGCGGAGCACCTTAGGGGCTGGGCTTGTCGGTGTGTGCTGCTGCTGTCGTCACGGTGGGCTCATCCTGGAGGCAGTGCAGTCGATAGCGTGAGCGCATTTGTGGTTTGAAAACGCCGGTTCAGCGAAATAGAAGGCGCCACCGTAACAGCAGCAGCGGGCTTTTCTGGCGCCGTGTGGCGAGAGAGAGCGAACCAAGCGAACGGCGCGCGTTGGCTCTGTAAACGCTCTTGACGTCCTTTCCACGATGAACGCTGAAAACTGGCAGCGTTGTCTCTCGCGGGCGAGAGACAACGCCGACGCAGGGCCGATAAAGCTGTACGTGCCCAGCAAGCAGCGGCCGCTCGGCAGCGCAGGCAAGCTGACCCTAGCCTCTCTGTATAGTTGAAACAAATTCTGTCTCTTCTTGCCCATTAGCAGCGATTGACGTGTTGCAGTGGGAAATACCGGTCCATCACTATACTCGCACTAGTTTCCCAAAGCGTTTACAATGGCCTCTAAGAAGGTCGTTCCTCCAGCCTACGCTGTTACTGTCTTGCGGTTCTGCGCAGGCCTGGCTCTTTTTGTAGTGCAGGCAGTCAGCTACAATGCATGATCATCACCAAGGGCTGCGTGCGCGTGTGCTGGTTAGATCACGATAGCTCGGCTCTACCAACCGCCGTTAATGCGACATACACCGCTCTGTGCGAAACAAAAAGCTCTTTCACCTGTCTGTGTTGCTTGCTTCCGCTCGCGCAGTATAATACACGTTCCACTTAGTGAGAACTTCACCGCGATATGTTATCCCTGATGTAGCTGTGAAATGTTCAGCTAGGCCATTGCACAGAAAAACAGTTGACAGGCAATTAAGACACTCATTATATACAATAGTTATAACGATTAAATGAAACATATTCAGTTATACCTGTGCTGTGTTCACGAAGGAAAACAACCAAGTTCAGAAGCTTTATCAGTTGTTTCGCCTGTCCCTCCGCATAAGTCGGAGTAGTAAATACAATACAGTGTTGGCAAATGAGTTCTGCGGAAACCCGCAAGGTGGAGTAACGCTTTCAGGAAAGGGAAAATTAGCATGCACAAGTTTGTAGCACAAAGCTACAAGGAAATCCACAGGGATTTCTAAGAAATCAAAGCTTCCTATTTGCCCAAAGTTTCGTCTTGGTCCGGATTTGGAACCCTGGACCAACGCCTGTCCGGGGCGCTCGCTCTGCCAATAGTGTTGGATCGCAGCGTACTAGGGCTCAAGTTGAGTTTCGGGTGACGCATTTCTGTAAGACTGGAGTGAAAAGCCATACGTAGCGAAAATTATTGCAAAGTTCCTCGAGGTTATCAATGTATCTGTTGGAGTATTGTTGAATTTAGATTCAACAAATGCTATGGTACTCGGATTAGCTACAGCAAGCGGTATTGTCCAGTAGTTGCTCTCATTAGCCTATGTATTCAAGAATAGAAGGCACTTGCCAATAAGTGGGGCACGAACCATGGGCTGATACGCGGCTACGTCATCAATTATTAGCAAATAAAGTCAGTTTAGACCCCTCTTAGCCAACTTGCGAAAAAACGTTCTCTCACTTGCACTCATTTAACCAAGCTAGACATCATTAGCTTGTAACTCTGTTAACCGGTTACAATAGAGCCGGTAACGTTACCCTGGAACACTAGCATTGGCCACATTTTCCAGCGCGAGCCAGCGTTGACAGTGTGCGAGTACACAGGCAAGAGCAGTACTGTTTAAAAAAATTGACGGCAGATCCACGAGGTGAATGATGATGAGATTGGGCGAAGCTCCTGGAAGTAATCATCGGTTAAACCGTGAAATTTCTTCCGTTAATTCGCCCGATAAAATTGACGTGAAACGATTGATTAAATGTTTTATCAAACTTTTATTGCTGGTTTCCGTTGTCCTTTCATTATGACCGCTTTGTGGTCGGTGAAATGTAAGCTAACTGGTTCTTGCACTGGTTGCAGATGAAAGTTGGCAAACACGATGTCGATGCAGGTGCCTCTGATGGTGGTTGGGTTGGGGTTTTCAAAGGAGATGCCTCGCGGGCTCTCACTTCAGGGTCCTGTCTGCGAGCGCGCGCCGCCGCTGCCCTGCGCGCCCGCCTTTCGGCATCCTTATCGATACGAGCACACACCGACGGCAACGAGCATCGTCAACTACAAACCTGTAGAGCGATATGGTTTTGAATATAAAACCATTGCATTAGAAAACACCTGGCGTCTTTCGTTAAGCAGCTGGCGTCTTTTCGTTTGCTTTAGAAACATCTTGCTTTTAGAAAACATCTGGCGTCTTTCGTTGGTTTATTTCATCAATCAACGGCGTTTCGAACAAAATTTTTATTGTTTAATCACGCACAGGAGAAATCTCACCAGGCACTACCTTGGAGGTAAACAATGGCTGCTAATGGGAATGAGAGACAGAAGAAGTCGGCTTTTAGCTAACACTTACACATCTACTTCTACTAACGTATCCTACTGGAACATGCCAATGGCTGCTAATGGGGAATCAGAGACAGAAGATTTCCGCTTTTAGTTAACGCGCACGCTGCGAATTTTTTATTGTTCAACAACGCACAGGAGAAATCTCCCACCGGCAACACCTTGGAGGTCAAAGCGTAAGACTGGTTACGCACTACGACGAGGGACGAACGGGTGCCGCCTTAAGGAGCTTCGCCCCTAAAAATCACCGCCAAAGAAAAGGTGGCGACGAGTAAGTGACAGGAATGAAGTACGCAAACAAACACTCCGTCATATTAAAATTGCATTACACTGCGCTGCTTACAACTGATTCGCGCTTGAGAAGAAATGCAACTCACACGGAAGAGAAGAAAGGGCGAGCTTCCCCTGAGAGCTTCATATCTCCCTGTTTTTCCCCACTGCTCTTTTAGATGCGAAGCAGCTTATGGTCGAACCTGTTCTCTCCCTGCGCCGTCCATACCTCACCGCGCATGCGCAACAGCTGGCCCAAGCTAGCAAGGAACGAGAACGCGACCTCGCCAGCGAGAGACAACGCTCACGCAGGCAGCGTCTGCTAGCGAGTTTCTGGATTGAAAAGACCGACTGCTCGCGCTGCATAACCGTTCACCGGCCACCCCGTATATATATAGCACTGGATCTTGAACTGCAATGTAGCGCCGGTGGGCGATTTCTCTTGTGCGTAGCTGAACCATAAGGATTCGTAGCGTGCGCGTTAACTAAAAGTAATCCGGAACTCGGCACGATCTACTACGTGGGAGCGCAGGAACCTCATGAAGACCAGGAGCATAAATTACAACGCGTGTGGAAATGTACACAGGCGCCGCCACTCATTTACATGCGTGAGCGGCCAATGTCACGGGTGATTTACGGTAACACCGAACGATCCGCAGTGCTTCGCCCTCTCGTCATGGTTCACTTCGTGTAGATGCGTGAATTTTCTTTTCGCACTCTCGTTCTTACAGGTTACGGTTGCAGCTTGTGGCGCCGTTCGACGACATTCCAGAAAAGCGGTGCCTGCTGCGAGTTCATCTACTCCGAAAACTGCGGCACGGTCCCTAAATATCAAATATATGAGCCATCATGTGCTCCAGAGCTCGGCATGCCAGTTTTTTAGGACCTCGCAGCATTGTAGTTAACGAAGCCACCAGAGATCCTTTTTGCAAACAGGCTTATTAGGCTTCATTCTAGAATTTGAATTTCTGTACCTGTCGATCACCTCCGCAGTAACTGACACCATCCTCTGGCTCCTGTAAAGATTCGCGGCGAATAAACTTCCTTTCTTCTGTATTTTAAGTGCTTCTTGCTCATTGACCTACGGTTTTGCTAGACCTTCATTTGGATACCAAAAGCTTGACGTGCGCAAGTTGGTTCAATCTCAATCTGCATCACAACACAATTGTCACTGGCCGAAAGATTCTCTACCTTCTTGATCGCTGTGAAATAGAAGAAAAATAAACAACATTGACGCTGGTGATCCCGTGATGATGGGTGACATAAATATAAGTGACATTTATCTCAGCATTGTGTGTGCACCCTCTTCTTCAGCAAGAATCCTCTTCTGCGAGTGCACCACACTCACCCCCGTCAGGGAGCCAGAACCTCGCCGCAGCTAGAACAAAATCAAAAGTCACGTTATCGTGCAATATGTTTCACTCTGCGAAGCCGTGTGGCGAGCGAAGCTGTTTAGAGCAACCGATTGCCGCTTGTAATTTCGTTGTTGTGTCTGTGCGGGTCGTCACTCTTCGTAGGCTTGTTGCTCACATTTACATTTACATGCGACGTCCCGTTATTGCATCGAGATGAAGCTCAGAATAAACAACGCCAACTTGTCTTTCCGGTTTTATTAGCGCGAAACCCCCTGGTCTCGTCGGTCATTGGTCGCAAACTCCTCGGTCCCCGGCGTCAGCAGGGATGTTACCAAAAGTCATGTGAGCAAGCGGAAACACCATTGTAACGCCGGTGAAGTGCATGCGATATCGCTTAGAAACAAGAAAGTTTACTCCAAAGTCAGAGATGTATGTAATTCTTTCTTCCACAAAATACGTGAACCATCAATTGTATTATTATTATTATTATTATTATGTAATCGCTGGTACAGTCTGCACCTTAGGCGTGTTCCTAGCGTCTAGGCTCCGCTGGTGTTTTGATCCTATTCGCGAAAACGTATAAATGTTATCAACGACTCACAGCTTCGATATAAAACATGACTGTGATTTGGGTTTACGTATTCCTTCCGCTAGAAAGAACACTGACCCTCGAAATTGGTGGCTATTGCGTGATAATCGCTGTGGCGTAACGTGCCAAGACCACGGCATGGTTCTGAGGCAAATGTCGCATTAGGGGACGCCTCACTAGTCATGCCCATCTGGGATTCTGTTACTTACCCCTAAATCGAATTATACTGCTCCCATTTGCATTTCTCTCCCAACTAAATGCGGCCGCAATGGTCGGGTGTGGAACTCTCGACCTCCAGCTGAGCAACCCAACACACTAGCTGATAAGCTACCAAGACGGGTGTTATTACGAGGACAAAACTATCGCAGGGGCACGAGTTTTAAGACTACCCGTTTAGCGAAGACTGTCGGCGATCCATCTACTTGATAGACGCCGCCACTCTTGGAGCCAGTTGGATTTCCAATGTTGGCACTCGTCAGATTCTCGACAGGCGAAAATAAAAGCATGCATTTTGTACAAAAGAACACAAGCTCAACGCCAATTCTTCCTCGGACATGCGCAAAATTCCCTTTATCATTGAAAGCTTTATGAGCGTACCATCACTAAAGGCTGGGAGGTCAAGAGAAAAGCACTCGGGCATGTTAGTGTTCACACATTCTTTACACACTCCTCCTAGCCACGCCCATTCTTTTCCAACTGTTGGGCTGGCTATAAACATGAACAGTGCGAGGAGGAGGAGGTGGAAGGAAACAGAAAGGCAAGGAGGTTAACGAGAAAGCGTCCGGTTGGCTACCCTGCGCTGGGGTAAGTTGAACAAATATTCATAGTGTTATACGAACCGACATCACGACATCCGGATAGAAAGCTGCTATTTCGCCCACTGAAAATCGTTTACAATTTAAGGAAGCAAAGAGCCAAAGCACTGCCTATGTTTTAAATAGCATATGTATAAACGCATCTAGTGGGCCGTTTGTACTGTACGTATTCAGGGATTTTCCTTACCTCCCTCTATCTCTCTCCGGATTCTTTTTCGTTTATGAAAAGTGTCTCAAGACGAAGTACCGCAGCAGTCCTGATGTCATGCACCCCTATGGTGTGCGACGGCAGGGCTGCTGCGGTACTGAAGACTACCAATAACTGCCCCAGTGCCTTCCTTGACCTCGTAGACTGCTAGGTGCGTCTTGTTGTGTCTGACACTTATAAAAGAACCATTGTCCTTTCCCATTTCGTTACCGCTGTGGTAAAATCTCCTGGACAAGTGTTCCGAAGCAATTGCCATATTCGAGCTCCTTTGATCAATAAACTCTCATTTACAAATTGCTCTATCGGTCACAAAAATCCTATTGAACTGTCAACTGATAATTATGCCTTTCGGGAAATATTACCTCCGGGCATCGCAATAAGACTGATACAGCCAAAATTTGCTTTATTTCGCTTGTCCATTTGTTATGACAGCGAGCATCCTCAGCCTACCAAGGTAATGACAATCATAAGAGCTCAAGTCGTGCTACAAGTCGCACACAAGAGGCCTCTTTAAGACCTGTGCAATCTAGACGACGTACTAACAGAACCATTGAACCGAGTCTGAAGAGCTGCAACCATATAAATGAAGGCTGGAAACACTCTCCCTCCACCACACAATTCCTTCGACCGAGAGGGAGCCGTAGAATGGTGGCAGCTACAGAATAATTCGTTCCCTTGTGTTCTCGCCCTTCACCTACTCCGCACCACGAATTTCATACTGTACCCACTGTGGAGTTTAAGCCGTAGTATATCACGCCGCTTGGTAATGTGGGCATCCGTCCCTTGTGTCCTCGCCCATCACCTCTTCCGCACCACAAATTTCATACTGTACCCACTGTGGAGTTTAATCCGTAGTGTACCACGTCACTTGGTAATGTGGGCATCCGTCCCTTGTGTTCTCGCCCTTCACCTCTTCCGCACCACAAATTTTATATGGTACCCACGGTGGGGTTTAAGCCGTAGTATATCACATCACTTGGTAATTTGGGCATCCGTCCCTTGTGTTCTCGCCCTTCACCTTCTCCGCACCACAAATTTCATACTGTGCCCACTGTGTAGTTTAAGCCATAGTATATCACATCACTTGGTAGTGTGGGCATCCGTCCCTTGTGTCCTCGCCCTTCACCTCTTCCGCACTACAAATTTCACACGGTACCCACTGCGGAGTTTATTCCGTAGTGTATCACGTCCCTTGGTAATGTGGGCATCCGTCCCTTGTGTTCTCGCCCTTCACCTTCTCCGCACCACAAATTTCATACTGTACCCACTGTGTAGTTTAAGCCATAGTATATCACATCACTTGGTAGTGTGGGCATCCGTGCCTTGTGTCCTCGCCCTTCACCTTCTCCGCACCACAAATTTCATACTGTACCCACTGTGTAGTTTAAGCCATAGTATATCACATCACTTGGTAGTGTGGGCATCCGTGCCTTGTGTCCTCGCCCTTCACCTTCTCCGCACCACAAATTTCATACTGTACCCACTGTGGAGTTTAAGCCATAGTATATCACATCACTTGGTAATGTGGGCATCCGTTCCTTGTGTTCTCGCCCTTCACCTACTCAGCACCACGAATTTCATACTGTACCCACTGTGGAGTTTAAGCCGTAGTATATCACGCCACTTGGTAATGTGGGCATCCGTCCCTTGTGCCTCGCCCTTCACCTCTTCCGCACCACAAATTTCATACGGTACCCACTGTGGAGTTTAAGCCGTGGTATATCACATATCCCATCACTTGGTGATGTGGGCATCCGTCCTTTGTGTTCTAGCCCTTCACCTCTTCCGCACCATAAATTTCATACGGTACCCACTGTGGAGTTTAAGCCGTCGTATGTCACATCACTTGGTAATGTGGGCATCCGTCCCTTGTGTTCTCGCCCTTCACCTACTCAGCACCACGAATTTCATACTGTACCCACTGTGGAGTTTAAGCCGTAGTATATCACGCCACTTGGTAATGTGGGCATCCGTCCCTTGTGTCCTCGCCCTTGACCTCTTCCGCACCACAAATTTCATACTGTACCCACTGTGGAGTTTAATCCGTAGTGTATCACGTCACTTGGTAATGTGGGCATCCGTCCCTTGTGTTCTCGCCCTTCACCTACTCAGCACCACGAATTCCATACTGTACCCACTGTGGAGTTTAATCCGTAGTATATCACGTCACTTGGTAATGTGGGCATCCGTCCCTTGAGTTCTCGCCCTTCACATTCTCCGCAACACAAATTTCATACGGTACCCACTGTTGGGTTCAAGCCGTAGTATATCACATCACTTGGTAATTTGGACATCCGTCCCTTGTGTTCTCGCCCTTCACCTACTCAGCACCACGAATTTCATACTGTACCCACTGTGGAGTTTAAACCGTAGTATATCACGCCACTTGGTAATGTGGGCATCCGTCCCTTGTGTCCTCGCCCTTGACCTCTTCCGCACCACAAATTTCATACTGCACCCAATGTGGAGTTTAAGCCATAGTATATCACATCACTTGGTAATGTGGGCATCCGTCCCTTGTGTTCTCGCCCTTCACCTCTTCCGCACCACAAATTTCAGACTGTACCCACTGTGGAGTTTAAGCCGTAGTATATCACGCCACTTGGTAATGTGGGCATCCGTCCCTTGTGTCCTCACCCTTCACCTCTTCCACACCACAAATTTCATACTGTACCCACTGTGGCGTTTAAGCCGTAGTATATCATGTCACTTGGTGATGTGGGCATCCGTCCCTTGTGTTCTCGCCCTTCACCTTCTGCGCAACACAAATTTCATACGGTGCCCACTGTGGAGATTAAGCCGTAGTATATCACATCACTTGGTAATGTGGGCATCTGTCCCTTGTGTTCTCGCCCTTCACCTTCTCCGCACCACGAATTTCATACTGTACCCACTGTGGAGTTTAAGCCGTATTATATCACGCCACTTGGTAATGTGGGCATCCGTCCCTTGTGTCCTCGCCCTTCACCTCTTCCGCACCACAAATTTCATACGGTACCCACTGTGGAGTTTAAGCCGTATTATATCACGCCACTTGGTATTGTGGGCATCCGTCCCTTGTGTCCTCGCCCTTCACCTCTTCCGCACCACAAATTTCATACTGTACCCACTGTGGCGTTTAAGCCGTAGTATATCACGTCACTTGGTGATGTGGGCATCCGTCCCTTGAGTTCTCGCCCTTCACCTTCTCCGCAACACAAATTTCATGCGGTGCCCACTGTGGAGTTTAATCCGTAGTGTATCATGTCACTTGGTAGTGTGGGCATCCGTCCCTTTTGTCCTCGCCCTTCACCTCTTCCGCACCACAAATTTCATACGGTACCCACTGTGGAGTTTAAGCCGTATTATATCACGCCACTTGGTAATGTGGGCATCCGTCCCTTGTGTCCTCGCCCTTCACCTCTTCCGCACCACAAATTTCATACTGTACCCACTGTGGCGTTTAAGCCGTAGTATATCACGTCACTTGGTGATGTGGGCATCCGTCCCTTGAGTTCTCGCCCTTCACCTTCTCCGCAACACAAATTTCATGCGGTGCCCACTGTGGAGTTTAAGCCGTAGTATATCACATCACTTGGTAATGTGGGCATCCGTCCCTTGTGTTCTCGCCCTTCACCTTCTCCGCACCACGAATTTCATACTGTACCCACTGTGGAGTTTAATCCGTAGTGTATCATGTCACTTGGTAGTGTGGGCATCCGTCCCTTTTGTCCTCGCCCTTCACCTCCTCCGCACCACAAATTTCATACGGTAGCCACTGTGGAGTTTAAGCCGTAGTATATCACGCCACTTGGTAATGTGGCCATCCGTCCCTTGTGTCCTCTCCCTTCACCTCTTCCGCACCACAAATTTCATACTGTACCCACTGTGGCGTTTAAGCCGTAGTATATCACGTCATTGGTGATGTGGGCATCCGTCCCTTGAGTTCTCGCCCTTCACCTCTTCCGCACCACAAATTTCATACTGTACCCACTGTGGAGTTTAAGCCACAGTATATCACGCCACTTGGTAATGTGGGCATCCGTCCCTTGTGTTCTCGCCCTTCACCTACTCAGCACCACGAATTTCATACCTTACCCACTGTGGAGCTTAATCCGTAGTGTATCACGTCACTTGGTAATGTGGGCATCCGCCAGGCTACTGCCCCATATCAACACCCGCATATTCCACTCGGCAGAGCGCCAAGACAAGGCTGGCGCCGCAGGAGGTAGCGTCGGTGTATACAGCGGGCAGGTGGTGTGATAAAAGCCAATGAGGCCTCCACCTAGGAGCTCCACCAGGCGAGGAAGCCTACCCACCTTTTGCAAATAAATGCTCAGAAATGAATGGAAATAAATAAAAGAAAGAAAGAGCCAATCAATCTATCTATCTATCTATCTATCTATCTATCTATCTATCTATCTATCTATCTATCTATCTATCTATCTATCTATCTATCTATCTATCTATCTACCTATCGGTACACACGGAAGAAAGGGACTCAGAATAAAAATAAAGACAATAGCAAGGTTATCTTACACGCTGTATACATCCTCTGCTATAGCTTAAGAAATTCGTTATAGCTTCAGCTTGAGAGAATCTCCTAGGTGGGAGTTGATGAACGTTATTTCCTACTTAGAGCCGTCGAATGTGGCGTTCATAGCACGTTGTAGCAATCACTATTTCCGTAGAGCGAGTCCTGCTCGGTTGTTTTTCAGTCTGTCAAATTGCACGAGTGGTACGCCAGTAATTAGGCTTTGATTCGTCATGGCTCTAAAGCCTTTGACAAGTGCACGTCCTGTTTTGTGCGCTCTTTAGTGATCTGCCAGGACATGGAGCGGAGAGAGAAGAGTAGTTGTCACTGCACTTCGTGGCTTAATTGCCGTGTCCGTCCGTTTCCCGTGTCAATAACACTGCGTAAATCTTACATTTTTTGCTTTTCATCGCCTATCACGCTTGAAATAGAAACCAGAGAGGCAAGCACCGCGCACTGAAGCTGTTATACCAGTCCGACTACATGTATAGTCGACATGCAGCCGCTAGCCAATATACTGCTTCTTGGTGCAATATCGCTGACATTCTCAGAGGAGCAGTTCTATCCCGAACTGCGAAGTGACCTCCAAGTCTTCCAAGATAACAGCAGGGTAAGATTATTCGACATGAATGGCGCTTGCTCCTTACTTAAAAAGTAGTGCGCGTGTGACGTATCTTGAGGCAATGAGATGTATTCTAAAGCTCTCACTTGAAACACGTAATGACGTTCTGGGGGTAAACATAAATGAACGAATGAAGAAATGCTCTAAAATTGGCATGTTTCTCATGTGAATGTTGCAGACACGTGTGTATGTTCATAATGTTATATCATTTGAACTGACATCACGACATCCGATTAGAAAGCTGCTATTTCGCCCACTGAAGATGGTCTGCAATTTAAGAAAAACAGAGACCAAGCGCTGCTTATGCTTTTATATAGCATATCTATAAACGCATCTAATGCGTCGTCTGTAGTGTATGTATTCTGGATTTTCGCTGCCTCTCTCTATCGCCCTCTGGATTCTTTTTCGTTGCTGTAGTGTCTGTAGTGTATGTATTGTAACGGCTAAAGAGAACAGCACAGAGGGATTTATTTGTTTACCTCACAAAAGACAGACAGACAATGAACTTCATCCTGGTCCCGAGGAGCGACTCTGAAAACCCCTTGCAGGGAAGAAGCTACCGGGGGCCGCTCCCGCGTAGGGACGGTCAGGCCGTGCCTGACCTCTGCATACTGGGCCCTCTGGGCAGCCCTTAGCTGAGCAGTGTGGTCGGAGCTCTTAAACGCCTCCTCTTACGCTTCATCCGTGGTGAGGTGATCGTGGTCCCGCAAGGAAGGATACCGCCAGAGCATACGTCCTAAAGCGCAAAAGGGATCTCCGCCCTCCGGACAATCTGGTTTGGATCAGTCCGCGTAGCTGCTGACCCTGGCTAGGCTGGGATAGAAGCCGGTCTTGAACTTGCGTGCAAGGCTGACATCTAGAGGACTTGACAAGAATAGAATTTATAAATGGAGAGCGAGTTTAATGATAATTGTGCTACAGGAAACGAATGTAATTTTGAAAGCCTGAGAACCTCAACCTGCATCTTACTACGGTGACTTAAGTACTCGCTAACTCTCCCCGCACCATGGTGTTCTAGTGGCTGTGGCACCCGGCTGCTGACCCAAAGATCTCGGGAGCGAATCCCGGTCGTAGCGGATGCATTAGAATAGAGGTGAAAGGCTGAAGCGCGTGCGCTGTAGGATGTCAGTGCATATTAAAGAACCCTAAGTGGTCGCAATCGCTGGATCCAGCGTTACGGCGTCTCTCATAATATGTAACTGTTTTGGGGAAGCAAAAGAACCAACGTATGTACCAGAGTATGTACCAAACAAACTCAGCGTATGTATTAATGCTCTATATTTTCAAGCAATTTTTTATTGCTTCGTTGTTCATGTAGCTGTTGATGTGTTCTTTTAGTTTATTAGAAATGCCTCTGTATTTTCACTCATTCGCGCTTCCACATAAAATTTTTGTTTATTACTTTTTTATTATGTTACGCGTTTCGTCGACTATAATTGTCGTAATGTTTATTTCTGATGTTTACACTGCCAATGTAACCACTCCTGCTATGGCTACTATACGGCAGGCGGCCGTATGTCACAACTAAATAAATAAATATAAACTCACTACACTCAAATAAATACACTCACTCTTGAGTGTATGCACGCAAAAGATCCCAATATCAAATATTCCGAATGTGTTATTGGGTCGAAGACTCTATTCTCAGTAGGAAACAGATGGTACCCCTTCTGGGTGTCTTACGTGACCGTCATATGCGATTTCTAAATGTAATACATCTGTTACGCATATTTCGTAACGCTTACTATGCAGCTGCTAGCGTTATGGCGTCATGCATGTGAAGCTTGGAAACCCCGCATATGACGCTAGCACTTTGCGGCGCCCCCTCGTCAACGTTCTTTCGTTCCCCATCTGCGCAAATGCTTTCTTTTGATCGCGTACGTGTGCGATTGAAGACCGCGCAAAGCATGTATAATTACGTTAGCAAGAGAACCACGCAGTGTGCTGACGAAGACAGGACCACTCGCCTAAACGTTGGTTGCGCAGTGACATAACCCCGTTTCATCGCCTTTGTATCAGCACATGAAGTGCGTTCAGTCGGTGGTCACGGAAAACCGGTTTCACCAAGGTTTCGCTTCATCCGCAGTGTTATCCGGACGTTGGAGAGTGGTATCAGATATACAGGAATTTCCATTCCGACCCGAATTACGGAGGGACAGCGAAGTGCGTGAAGTACAACCGATACGGCGAATACACGAACTTCACTACGCCTGGAGTGATAACCTACGGCCTAACTGTAACCGGTTCAGTGTAAGAGAATGTGCCATTTCGGCGCTTTCTATTTCCTGGTCGCATGTTGATTTCCTTCTTGTTGGAAATGTGCCCATTGAGCTGAAAATATGCGTGCGTTCCTTCATGTCCTTCTTGCCAGTTCGGCCTCCATTGTCCAGCAAACCGATGCAGACAAAATCTTCTGCTACAAATGTTAGCATACAAATTTACTTATTTATTTGGCATGTCAACATGTACCCGCAGGGACATGAAGGAAATATAAAAAACTGAAATTTACAACTGAACAAATAAAAAGGTCAGCGAGCGAAAATTCGGAACGGCATTTCATGTCACAATGTTTTTGTTTTTTTGGGTGCATCTAAAAGTTCCGCCACTACAACTTCTTTGCTGTCACCTACAAATGTGCATCACTGTTACACTTTCAGCCACAACCATTGCAAGAAGTGATTACTGCGGTACCCAGTTCAAAATATAAATGAGACTGCAAGGCATACATTTCGCACTGCTGTTTTTCGATGTCGTTATAAAACACCTGTTCCGGAATGAAGTTGATTTCTTCCTGCTTTGCGTTCCTGCTTTTAGTTAATCTTTTGTGTCAATTTCTTCTACCCGCTGTTATCCTAACTATCGCAAAAACTTCCTTTCGCTTTTCAGGGAGGGTGGAGTTACCTTGACATCGACACCATGCTACGTGAATCGAAACCTCCTTCTATTTGAGCCTTATAACAGTGAGTGCGGCATGAACGTAATTTTGTTTCGCTTTTCTATTACTAAAAAAAGCATCTTATAACGCCACTTGAATTTGTCAGACGGGCTTGCACTGTGTCTTGCCAACATAGGCGAACAATTAAGGTGAGTAATAACAAATAAGGAAATTAAAGACACTTAGGTTAGGGAGAAACCACGAGCGGTTGACAAGGTATTCAATTATTGCGAAAAAGAAACTTCCTCAACTTTGACGCACAACTCCACAAGTAAGCGAAGTAACAAGTCGAAAGCGACTGACGCTTAAAAAATCCCAGATGGTCGAAATTTCCAGAGTCCTCCATTGCGGCGTCTCTCATAACCAGAGCTGGTTTTGGGACGTTAACCCCGATAGTGCATGGACAAAAGTGGCCAACGTAGTTTGCACTAATGCATATTGACACACGTACTTGTTGTCTATTGCCAAAGCTATTCCGTTTTGCTGTCTGAAACTCTCAGGTGTTATCGCTCCGCGCAGGTCGTGTCCGGATCTAGGATAACGTCAATGAATACACTCAACATCATGCTCAGATTGTATGCGGACCGCGTGTAGTGGAGTGAACCACTATCATAAAAACTGATCGAGCTTTAAGCATCAACCCCACGATATTATTGTGAGTCAAGATTTGTAATGGAGGGCTCCGGACAAGTTTTGTCTATCTGAGGTTCTTTAACCTGTACCGAAGTAAAAGTACACTAGTGTTTTAGGATTTAGCCTCCATGTGAATGCGACGGCCGTTTCCAGGGTTCGGTCCAGCGAGCTGGAGCTTTTCGGGTCAATACTATAGTAGATAAGCTAGAACGGTGTGTAGAGTTAATTCAGCGGACCACAAGACTTGGCCTCCTGGCCATTATCCGGAATTATCGAGCAATATTTCACCGTTTCAAGATAAGCATTTATGTCACCTCCACGGTGTAAGGAGATACAGTTGCACGTAGAATGCTGTAGAATGCATGTAGAAGGCTGACGTATTTCACCAATGCTTACGTTATCGAAGTCCAACGAACCTGCTCACCACGCTCAGGCTATTGCGGGCGTCTCGTATTTACTGATCAGGCAGAAGTTCGTCAAATACAGCTTTCAATATTTACCAGCCTGCGCGCTGTGTCCCGGAACGTCGAAATTACATTACTTCTACAAGAAAACGAAGCAGGAACATTAGAATAATAATTATTCAATTACGGGGCTTCTACTTGCCAAAACCACGATACCATTTTCAGGCCGGCCTCGATGTTGGAAGGCTCTGGTGCCATTCTGACCAGCTAGGGGTTCTTTATCTTGCCCCTAAACATAAGTTCACGGGTGTCTCACGAATTTATCCCCTGCCTTATGTGACTTCATGTTCAACATCCGCCTCTGCAGCTTAGAGGCAACGGTGTTGACTTCAGAATCTCGGGATCGCAGGATCGAACCCCGGCAACGTCGAACGCATTTCGATGTGGATCAAATGTAAAAAAAAACGCTTCTCTGCTTACATTTAGGCGCACGTGGGGGAATCTTAAGTCGTCAGAATTACTCCGTAGCCTTCCACTACGGCGTCCTCACAATTACAGCTGGTTTTCGCATGTAAGACACCATCAGTTGTTACCCTTAATCCATGATCAGTATCTTGCAGGAGGTGCGTCTTAAAACATGACTGGATCTTTTTCTCCTCGTTTTTAGAGCGCTGTCCAGTCATAATTAGGGACCTTGATCTCACATTTCCACCTTTGTATTTGCCTCCACTGTTGAGTAATACGTCTCCTGCATAGTGCTAGTTCCAGCACGATGTGCTATGGTCGCGTCAGTTAATGGTACAAGATGCTGCTGACTACGGCGATGAACTAGACCCAAGAGAGCTCTCGGAATGATGCGCTTAAATTTATTTCGCAGAAACAGGTGGCTTTATCGACCACAACTACAATATAATATACACGGACTGTACCGTCTGCTACGTTCTTCGCCATCTGTACGTCGATAATGGTAAGTGCCGCAAATTCTAAAGAAATCATGTGGTTAAGTAGAGTAAGATGAATGCAGGCAGTCTTTTTGGCCTGGGTGTGAGGTTGAGAAGTCACAGCGCCCTCCACCACTGAAGACTGAACGGTGGCCTAGCCGCTTAGTGCGAACGAGAAACTTCACAGAGAGACATTATCACCGATGTCGCAGTGAAATATTCAGCTGGACCATTGCACAGGAAAAGAGTTTACAGACAGTTATGATGCACATGATATACACAGTTAAAACGATAAAATGAAGCATCTGCAGTAACGCCTGCACTGCAGTCACGAAGTAGAGCAATCGACTTCCAAATATTTCTCTGTTAAATTTTTAGCATGTCTCTCCGCAGAAGAGGCAGTAGCTAATACAATATAGCGTCGGACTACTGCGTGCGCGTGCGCAAGTCGTATTCCGGAAAATGCAATTCTGTGGATCAAGAATGAGAAGCCTCAGGTAGCAAAATAAAGGGGCCACTCAGATGGTTAATGTATATGTGTATGTGCTAGAGTATCGTCGGGTATGGATTGAACATAGTCTGTGTTACTCTTATTACCAGATTACCTTCAGCAACCGGCATTGCCTGATCTTTGCTGTCTTTAGCCAAGATAGTAGACACTTGCCAATAAATGGGCTAGGAAACTCGGGCAGACACACAGCCACAAGTAGGAATTATGAGCACGCAGAGCCAGGTTAAGGCCGCTCCTAGACAACTTTCGGTAATGATGTCTGGGAACTGAAATCATTCAACGAAAACGAGGCCCTCCTAGCCCGTAACACTGTTGATTTACTAGCATTCGCCACATTAGCCGGCACAAGCCATTGTTGGCAAAGTGTGACTAAATTTCCCAGGTCATAACAGTTGTGTTCACAACCTCTCATAGTGATGACAGGCATGGGGAAGGATTGGGGCACGCAAGGGCACACTCTGTTAAAATAAAATTACGGTAAATCGCGCTGCTTCCATCCCATTGATCCTTGTAATTTAGCTTAAGAATTTACGCGGAATATAAAGAATAGGGGGCTTCCCCCCAAGACATCCTTCATCCTGTGGATCCCTGTTTTTCACTTTCGTTTTCTTTTGGTCTCGGTCTTATAGGTTTCGGTTGCAGCTTGTGGCGCCGATCGTCGACATTCCAGCAAAGCGGCGACTGCTGCGAGTTCATCTATGCCGAAAACTGCGGAACGGTGCCAAAGTACCAAATATACGAACCGTCGTGTGCTCCAGAGCTGGGCATGCCAGTTTTTTAGGGCCTTGCTGTAGTGGATTTTTTTGCGCAGGGTGGGGGGCACGCCTATTATATTTTTTTTTCAATTTCTGCACTGTGAGTTGTCTCGGCGACCACTGACCCGATGCTACTACTGCTGCAATTATCCAGCAATAATAAACCTCTGTTCTCTTCTTTTCCAAATAATTCGTGCTTGTAAGTCTACACTTTTGATACATGTTCATTGCGATAGCGAAAGCTTGATACTACTTCAGCACATTTGCAGCTAGTTTCATATAGAATCTTGGAAACCTTCAAATTCTCGGCAGGATGAAAAATGTATGCGTTTTCTACGCCAGAACAGAACCTCAACGCCAGCGCCAACAACTGTTTTGACAGCGCAAATCCTTCCTCGGACACGTATGTAATCCTCCTTATGAGTAAAAGTTCTATGACAGCAACATCACTAAGGGCTGAGAAGTCAAAATCAATCGGGCATGTTAGTGTTTACGTATTCCTTACGCTCTTATTCTACCCTCGTCGTTGTTTGCAGCTATGGGGCTGGCTTCAGTGAAAAAAGAAAAGGCATCCAGCATGTCTGCTTGATTCGCGGCAAATGACGTCCAAAGGCTACAGTCTATTGCTGCTCTGCCTCTGTAACACCATTCCTTCTCCGTTTTCTACCCCCCACGCTGTTACCTTCCCTCTCACTCCTCCCATGATGAATGCAATGGAGGCTTTTGCTGAATTCAATACAAATTTCCTGCGTTTGCCCTGCTCTCGCCCATGTGTTCAGACATCTTTTATTATTATTATTATTTATTGGATACTGTTGGCCTAATACAGGCCCATACAGGAGTGAACAGTCAATGCACAGCCCAATTTCACAACATAAAAACAGAACAAAAGTTATCACATCACTTCAACACAGTTTTTCGCGACAATGTTATCTACACAATTCAAAAGGAACAGCATCTAATTTCAATTTTACATGACGCAGTGTTACATTTACACGAATCTCAGAATGACTTTAAAAATGTCAACTATTGCAATGTCAAGGGCTCACACAAAAGGAATTTGCTCGATTTTGGTGGTAAACGCCTCCAAGGATTCAACATTCATGCAAGCGTGTGGCAGAGCGTTCCATTTTTCTATGGTAGACGGGAAAAAGAATACTTGTATGTGTCGCAGCGTGTTATATATGGTCTGATACACTTTCTATGATTAAGCCTAGAAGAACACAGGTAGGGGGTTTGAGGTAGTCATTCTTATTATTTTGGCGTCGTTGAAACCATTTCTGACGCGTTGGTTTTTCTTCACTAACCTAGAACACAGCGCAATGTGCATCTTTATTTATATGAACGCTGTAGATCACGGTTATGTACTCATATCTTGCCTAAAATAGGTCTCCTTTGCGCGGTATAATGTTGACGGGTATAACCTCGTGCCAACAGTGCTAATCGCTGGTTTGATTTTGACCTCGAAGCTGAATCTGTTTTGGCCGTGCAGTTGAATCGAGTGACAGACAGACAGATAGACAGACAGACACAAACGTTTCACGTTTACGTATCCCAAGAAAGACTAAATTCTGAAAATCTATACAGGGATATCGTAAAAACTGACACCACGACATCCGACTGCAAAGCTCGTATTCCGCCCATAGGCGGGTTACTGAGCAGCACCATGCCAATTATATTACTGTTAATCCTTGCACGAAACTCGAGATAACAGAAGGCCCAATAGCAACACACAGCTGGTCAATACATCAAGCATTTGAAGTACTGACCACTATCAGGAGCAATGAAATACACTGAAGCGCTGCATCTATGAAAGCGAAGGCCGGAAATACTCCACCACGGAATTCTCTGAACGCGTGAGAGAGAGAGAAATAAGGAAGGGAAGACGGGGATGTTAACCGGTCAGGAGTCCGGTTTGCTACCCTACACTCCGGGATGGGAAAAATGGGAAGAAAAATATAGAAGGAGAGAGGGGGAATGCCTACAGGACAGCCCTATAGAGGGTGTTTTTTTTAGCTGCAACAGATTTTTTAGGTTAGAAAAACATAAATCGCGGGAATGTCTTGTATACCATTCGAGTATACGGATTGGCGGCCTCTAGATACAGAACAATCTCCGCACTCGTGTACATAATTAGCAAAATTACGCTAATTAACTTTTTAATTATTACGACATACGGCCAGCAACTGGTATCCTGCTCCTGGCGAGCATCCTGCAAACTTTTTCGGAGGATCCGTTCTATCCTGAACTGAGAAGTGAACTGCAGGACTTTCAAGATTCCAGCCGGGTGAGAGCGTCCCCTACACTTGCAGCTGTCTTTAATCACGAAGATATATACTTGTCACGAGTATATCTAGGCTACTGAGGAGTTGTAATGGTTATTTACCTCGAATAATACACTTTATATACATCAGGAAAAGCGGCGCAACAGCTTTCGCATAGCGCGTGAGCCAGGCTTTTATTTTTAGATGCGAAGCAGCTCTTTGACTAGCCTGTGTAACGCTGTCCCTCCGTGCGTCCGTACGAACGCGCCGCAACGCGCTCCCCTCGCCGCAGGTGTTGGAGCGCTGCCAAGTAGGTCACGCCGCAGCTGCGCGTTGACGTCACTCACTCTCTCGCCTGCCGCGCACTCGCAGCAGCGCCCGCTGCTGCCACCTCGTCCGTTCGCCCGCAACACCTGCCGCTACTGCCGCTCGCTCCGCTACCGCGACAGCCGCTCGCTACACCGCCGACTCGTCGGTTCACGCGCAAAAGATTAACACCATCTTCCCAAAGGGAACCCTGATGGGATGCGAAGCACCCGCGTTAGCGCCGTTCAACCCGTGACGCCACCCGTGCGCAATGTTGCTGCTTCGCATCCCATCAGGGTTCCCTTTGGGAAGATGGTGTTAATTTTTAGTGATATCTTGGGTTTTACGTTAGAAAACCACGACTTGACTACGAGAGACAAGGTAACAGAGGGCTGCGGAAATTTCCACCGCGTGGGGTTCTTTAACGCGCGCTGACATCGCACAGCACACGGGCCTCAACATTTCGCCTCCATCGAAATGCATTCGCCGCAGCTGGGATTCGATCCCGCGACCCTCGGATCAGCAGCCGACTACCATAGCCACTGGAGCACCGTGGCTGGGCGGCGGTTTTATTATGGAAAAATAATTAAAATAATGAGGTGCAGTGTTAATACATGTTTTAACATATTAATGCTTAGCTCGGCCTAAGTCAGTAACTGAATCGCATAAATCTTTTCACACGGCGCTGAGCTATGACGAAATTTATTTATTTAAATATTTTAGCGGAAAGATTTACTAAAAGAACGCTATGCCAGTGAGACAGAAGGGTACACATACTACATGCAGCGAAGTAGCATTAGCCCTTTAAAGGCAGCATATGAACCAGTGATCAAAAGATGAAAGTACTGCTTACGTTTCCCGTAGGTATTCTAAATTGTCAATGATCAAGTATACAACCATATTTTCAGTTGAACAAGCACTTTTTTTGTATTTACTGAAAGCAAGATTATTCGCAGAAAACACCAAACTACAATGTGGAGAAGCTCAATTACTGTGCCTAGTCATCGGCAATCATCCATCCATATTTTGGTTCTGCTTTGTTCATTGTAAAAATTTAGAAAAGCAGTTCGAATGCACCAACTCATAATATGCTTTGTAGTGACAGAACTCAGGATATGCCTGTTTGCAAATGTTCTTTCACTGTATCCAAGTGTATTGGAAATAACAATTATGACGGCTACGTTATGCATTATGATAATTCAGCACGTGAGAACAATAACTAAAATGCATCACGAAACCATTCGGCAAATAAAAACTTATTCTGCGCATGTTCCAACTTTGGAACACGGGCAAGTCAAGCGTTAATATGTATCTCCTTCACTTATACGTGTTTGTATCTTGACCCAGGATATGGCTGCACCTTTTGGCGTCGCATATCGACTTTCCATCAGCCAGGTGACTGCTGTGAGTTCATTTACAACTTGAACTGCGGCACGTCACCCAAGTACCAAATATACCTGCCGTCATGTGACCCAGGACTGGGAATGCCAGCTGCTTAGTGCCAAGCTTCATGAAGGACACCATGCTTGCCTGTGCCTTGTAGTGATTTCTGAACACCTCGTAGCCTTATGAATCCCGCAATATTGAACCAGTAAAGTACTTATCAGCGCAATAAAATGCTCTGGACTTCCACGAACTGTTGGAGTCTGCTGATCAAGAGCTTGATGTTTGGGCACACCGTCATTCGGGTTTAGTCTCTTTGGCCACACATGAAACAAAGCTAGTTTGAAGAGTGCTTTACCAAAGGTTCAACGACTGACCAGTCTTTCTCGAGTATTCTAATAATGCGAATAGAGTAACTTGTGCGTACTAGAGCGCGAACCCTACCATTATCGCCTCAAATAACACGAGAGCAATACAGTTTTACAGCCTCTGCACAATATTGCTACGACGCGACCATAGTCCTTGAGTATGGCACATACCATCTGGGGAGAAGACGACGAAGACGGGACTGGCTGATGGGCGGACTGTCCAGCATTTTCGTTGCTGCTGAAAGCCTCCCAGCAAATACATTTGTAAATAGCTGTTCCCTGTGTCTTTCTCCTAACAATACGACCAAAAAATCTGCTTTTTCGTTTACTGTTTCAGCAACGAAGCTGTTAAGCGCCTCATGAAAACATCCAGCCGGAAGAAACTATCATCATCATTAGTTCGGGTCCCCAAGAGGTCGGGTGCACTTTTTCTATGCAATTCCCAATGTGCGGCGTTCGCACGCGTGCTGCTTTCATCTCTTCCGCTCATGAAATCAGCCCATTACTACACTAGCAAACTGCCGTTGGCAGGCGTACGTGTTGCACATGCAAGCAGAAGACAAAGACAGTATGCTTCGATTTATCCGGTGGACAACGTTAGCAAATCTGTACGTTAGTGCAGATCTTCGAGCCAAAGGATACGTCCTCTCGTGGAACCCGCGAAGCTCCTAGAACAGCATAGGCATGCGCGTGTGGTATAGAAAAGCGGTGGGAAGGCGTCTAGCCAAGGCCATGCGTGTCGCGTCTGCCATATGTCTTTGATTCAACGCGAACGTCTTTACGCTCAGCTCATTGCGAAGGTTTGAGAAGCGGTCACTGGGCCTCCCAGTGCTTGACGAGGCCTTTCTAGAAGCCTCGTACCATGACGAAATGCGGGTGTGCTGGACCAGCCAAGTGCCCATGAGCTTCGCTGCTTCGCTAGTCTTGCACCACTACTGCAAGCTTCAGTACTTTTTTGTCATTTCTTTAATATTTTTGGTGGGCTGCATTGCTATCTAGGTGCACGTCGAAGAAGATAGTCGAAATATGTGCAGCCCTCCACTACGTCTTTTCTCTCCTTTCCAATCTTTCATTCCCTTTCTCCTTCTCTACGGATGCTTAGCCGTGCTCCGTGCAAAGACTTCAAGAAATGCCTTCCTTTCTAAACGAAATCGCAATTGTTAGTATTACGACTGTGTGGCTGGAGCACGGCTCAGCGTCCCCTCACGGAGGGTGACGGGAGTGAAAATATGAAAGAATAGGAGTGGCAACCTTGGAAACACCTGAGGTTACCCACTTCAACAAGCACCACACCGGGGTACCACTTTCCGAAATGAAAAATGGGAATGTGTCGGGGCGCTGGGCGAAGAACTCATTTGCCTCCGCACTTGAAGCGTGGAAATGGATGCTCCAACTAATGAGCCACCAACCAGTGCGCATTTTGCTCATGAGGGGGGAGGAACGAGGAAGGAGAATGATACACTGTGCATCCGATTCAGGACCCTGGGGGCCACGTGCAATGAGACAGGACATATTCAGACGTCGTGCAAATAAGCCGGTGACCGGTCACTGCCCACGACAACCGGATATGATTTGTCCAACAAGGAAGCGCTTTTGTCAAGGCGCATCAGCGACACTTGGCCGCTGTTTTCCTGTCTTTTAGTTGCTGACGACTGCGTCCGGACTCGGCGCGCATGGCGGCTGGCAGGTTTTTCGAATAGATGACGTTTCACTTCCCATGTGCGACATTATTGCTATATATCATCCGGTTGCGATGTCATTAGCCTCGGTTATATTTGTTCTCCCTTGCTTCCTAACGGTTTTCCGAGTTTAAACACAAGGGCCTTGATGTGAGCCCCGTTTGTTCAACCTCATATCTTGCTCCGGCTACAGTCGACATGAGACCAGTGACTGTCGTCCTGCTTCTGGGTGAGGTTCTATCAGTATTATCCAAGGAGCAATTCTATCCTGAACTAAGAAGTGACTTGCAAGATTTTCAAGATTCAAGCAGGGTAAGAGCGTCCCATCTGCTTTAGGCAGACTCTGATCACAAGCCTGCAGACTATTAATATATATCCATGCCGCTGTGGAGCAACGTTCACGGCGATTCACTTTAACAGATGCGCGATGCATACCAGTGGTGATGCGACGCGATAAAATTAACCTAATATTGAGGCAGTGCCCGTGCTTTGAAATGCGAGAAAAATAATTGAGAAAGCTCCACCACATCAGGCGTTGTTACCACTTCTGTAAAGGCCTGATGTCTAGAAAATAGCAGTGTCTTGTTCACCATCTTATGCCGCACCACCACACAACGTACCTGTGGTTTTTTCACTAAGGTTTGGAGCTGACAGTCTATACCAACAATGTAGACGCTCTTCGCGCCTACATTCTTGTTTGATTTCTTTCTCGAGAGCGGCGCGGAGATAGTCTATCGCGACGTCACTTGACACAGCAGCACGTTTGGCTCGAAGGGGGTCCTTTGACGGGCAGACGCCGCTTTTTTTAGACCTGTACCAGTGTGTAGACGCGAATATTACGGCTCGTATAGAATTTTTGCAGATCAACATATAGTGCTATAATGCTTTGGTGTAAAACTAAACAAAGATTCCGCTGCAGCGGCCTAGTGGTTATGGTGGTTGAAAGCTGACCTGAAAGACCTAGTTTTTCTCCCGGCCACGGCGGTACCATATTCAATAGAGAACAAAGTGGACGATGCCCGAGTGCTGAGCATTGTCAGTTCAACGTAAAGAACTCCCGGTGGCAAAAATTTCGGGAACGAGCTCGCCGTGGAGCTCATTTCTCTTCATCATAATCATATCCTCATAATCATATCGTGAATTTGGCACGTAAACAGCCGTGAAATATTAAAACCGAGAAGATAAGACCGCAGAACATAACTAAAGAATTATTCCGAATTTCTTTTACCGTAGCATGGTAAAGTAACGGGAAATTTCTCTAGATTTGACATCGCCATGTAAATGCACTCTAGTGCAAGCAACTTAGGGAAGGAAAAGCCATTATCAGCCTACTACCAAAGCAACACAATTCGTTTGCTTTTGCCGAAAGCAATCGCACCGACACATGGCGCCAATGTTCACCGCGATCGCAGTGTTCCTTGAATACCACCGTCGAAGAATATCTAGCTCAAGTACCGAGATTAGAGTAGTACCAAAAATGTTTCATTGTTTACGAGTGGAAGGGGTACAGGAAAGACGAGTAGGCAAACCAGGCCAGATGTTCAGTCGGCAACGCAGGAGCTAGGAAAAAATGAAATAGGAGTGCTCGTGAGGACACCACAAGCTCCGCATGCTATCCTAATATCAGTTATAAAGAATATCGCACGGCAGTCACAACCTGCAGGACATGGTACTATAGGACAAATATTAAGATGAAGACGGAGGAAGCAAAGCATTGCGATCTTTTTTTTCGATTCCGTCCGCCCCTTATTCTTGATTATCGAGATTTGCGCTGCGATGTCGCGTCCTCCATCAAGTATCAACTCGCCGATGTAAATGTTACGGTACTTTCAAGCATGTAAGTGAGTTCAGTTTTTCCATGAGATTATAGTATGAATTTGCGTTTATGCCCGTGTAGGGCAATGACCTGACTACCTTATACAAAACAAGCGATTAGTATACGGTAGGTTTATGAATACGTGCCGGAAACAGGAATGGTAACACAGCCATCGTGGAAAGATCGGACAGCTGTTCCCGCTTGACCATTTTCTTGTTTGAAAGCTCGCCATATAACCTACGCGGCTGCTTACATTCCGCAGAAAATATGTGCACCAGGGCAATCCCTAACTGTCGTTTAAGCTGTAGTCCAGCCGTAGCTGTTGATCTCGACTGTTAGCCCCGCCATCGCTAGAAGCGCGAGCGTTCGTGGTGGCAGAGTGAACGCGTGCGTGACTGCATTGCTTGTCCTTCAGTATGTGTGGACGACAAGTTACGCTATGTCATAGACAAAACAGTCAGCGTTATGAATTCAGGTTACTTTTGCCTGCCATTTCAGCGCCACGTGTCTTTTCACGTACCTTCCTGTGTTGCTGATTGTGGTAACTTATACCCTTTCCTCTTCCCCGCCACGGTGGTCTAGAGGCTATTGCACTCGGCTTTTGATGCGAAAGTCTCGGGTTCGAATCCCTGCCGCGGCGGCCGTATTTCGGTGGAGGCGACATGTTGAAGCCCGTGCGGTGTCAGCGCACGTTATCAGGCCCAGGTGCTCCAGATTTCCGGAGCCCGCAGCTGCGGCATGTCTCATAATCATATAGTGGTATTGAGACGTGGGAACCCAGAAATCAAGTCTTGTTTGCACAAATGCAAAGTTCCTTCCATTGTCAGCAGCTACATATTTCCCAGCAAAATGCATTGATTTTCCAAGTAACAGCGGTCTTTGCCATATAGCTTGTTATATAGAGTTATAAACTGCTTTAGAAAAGCACATAATTGCGGTGCCGCAAGATGCGTACGTATTCTAATAACATAACGCCCGTAGCGTATTAGAGGCTGATGGTGCTTTAATTAAAGGACACCGCTTTATAGCCCTAATTACTCGGTGAATTCATTCCCTCTTGATATTTCTGCTCAAGAACATAGTGCAAGCTCGACTACCGACGGTGATCATCGTGTTCTTATAGAGCTGAAATGCAATTCGCTCCCGTTATTCTCTAGGTGCCTATTGCCTTTGAACCCTAGTGGACGGAACCTTTTTGCAGAGTCACCCAGAATTACGCCATTCATGCAGGTACATTCATGCCTTCGAGCGTTGCTTTAATCCATCACTTAAGCAAAAATAACATCTTCACGTGACATGCTAAGTAGCCAAGGAGAGATAACTTCCCGTGAATGAAGAAGCTGCAGTGAAGATAATTAAGGGAGGGAGGAATGATCATTACTTTCCGTCACACGCAGTGTTACCCCGACATCGGCGAGTGGTACCAAATATACAGGAACTACCACTATGACCCGGATTATGGTGGAACCGCAAAATGCGTGAAATACAACCGATATGGAGCATACCAGAACTTCACAACGCCATCAGTACTCTCCTTCGGCGAAGGCCAAAGGGGTTCCGTGTAAGCGGTACCATTTTGGTGAAATTTCTCCTCAAAACTTAAGGCCCACTGCCATGTTTTCAAGTGCTAAGACACCTCACAGCAACAACGATGACCACGACGACGACAGCAACAACAACATAATAATAATAATAATAATAATAATAATAATAATAATAATAATAAATTGAACTGCATGTGGAACTGAGAAGGGAAATCATAGGCAAGCGCTCCAGACATATTTTGCTCGAAGAGGTGACGGTAGAATTGGAATGGGTTGCTGTTTCGTGCAGTAAATACAAATTATGATTATAAATTGTGCCCTGAATATGGCGCACATCTGTGTCATTTATTTCAATCTTATCCTGCTTTTGTTATATTTTTGGGGTTGTCCAAATGTCTCGTGTTTAGCTTTAACAAATCTGTATGCAGTTGTTTAAGCGTGTGTCTATGTTATGGGCGCAATAAGTCGCCTGTGTTTGATTACACATACAAGGTGTTGCACCGACTTGTAATGGGCCTCATGAGGGATTAAGATATTTCTGAATATAGTTAGAGCAATATAATAAATACAGTCAGCATTTGAAGAAAGCGCGTTCCACCATTACTGCACCGGTAGTGCGCAGAAAAATTACCTTCTTGTTATCATGCAATGTTAATGCACCATTTCCCTTACAAAAATATATCCACCTAAGTTTTTTTGCTGTGCCACAACGGAACGGAACTGATTGTGTTAAACAAGTGTAGAGAACTGCCACTCTTGACATAATTTATCTTAATGCTTGACTTTGTCTGCATTACAAGTTTTGCTATTCTTCATTTTCAAGCTTTTTCGACAAAGCGTATTAGTACACGTTCAAAGCGCAATCATAAAGCAGTTGAAAATAAACTTTAGGAGACTCATTTAGTGTATTGGCACGTAGAAAAAAAGCGGTTTTATTTTGTTGTTTTATTTTTCAGGGAAGGTGACATGGCGTTGACTCCGTCATCTTGCTATGCCGCTAGAAACGTGCTCAAATTCGTCCCCTATAACAGTGAGTACATCACTAGCGTCCTATTCAGGCAAAGAAATGGGAAGTTATCCTGAGTCACGGCTGAGTTGCAAAGAAAATAAAATCATTTCTTATTGCTTTTTTCTCCACACACGACCCACACTAAGAACAACCACGTGCACAAAAGACGAAGATAAGAAAGCAATACAATTCCGCACGCCCAGAAAACGCAGATTGCATGAAAACACAATGTCGTAGTGCAGGCTACTACGTCCGGATAGCTAGGCTAGACACAATTTTAGTAGTCATTAGCACTCTTTGAGCAGGTTGCGCTCCTTCCATTTGGGATTTCAACAAGGAATGTTTTATAACGGTGAATGTAATGTATGACAAGTTGGAACAGCCAGTGAACACTACGTCATGTGAACACTATTGTAGTTGTAAGTCCTTTGAGAGATTAGGCTGTTCAACTTAAGAGACGCTCTTTCAGTGTTGTCGCTCTCAGCTAGGTTTGATTCGCTTGTTCGTATTATCGCAAAGTACTGTTCGCGCATCCATATAACGGTTTTTGGATTGCACAAGAGTTACTACGCACATAAATCACATGAGAAAATCTTTCACGGAAGTGAAACTCATTCTACATTGCAACATGTTTGGAGTGCAATCAAGGATGCGTGTAGATTTCAACATGAAAGGAAAAAAAAACATACGGACGTTATCTCACAGGATTGGTGACTGCGCCTTCTAGATATGGTGTGTGCAGGTGCACTTTCCAGTAAGGCAAGTCAGTGCAATAACATTGATATTAACTACACCTAAGACGCACCCTGCACATTCTGATCAGCTCTCTTCATATCGGATCCCAGAAAACCTCAATCTGGAATAATAACCGAGGAGTGTGTTATTGAGGATAGTTTCAAGGTAGGCTGTATGGTGTCACCGTGCCAATATGCTATCATTTGGCGGGTTCTCTACTTGAATATTTGTTACGAACTTTCATGTTACAAATGCTTTTTGTACTTGAGTGCTTTTGGAGCGCGCTGCAGGTCAACTCGGTTTCACCCGTACAGATGATATTGCCGTGAAGACTCCCTGTACATGTCCACATGCTGTCGGCTGACAAAGTGCGATAAAGATGCCTAATTTTCAATCTGTCTGTTTGTGCTAATTCACCCCGATGATGGTGCAATCTAAGCTGAATGCCTGTAGAAACAAAGGACTAACGGAAATACAAGTATGATGCGTGACGCGAAAACAAGGCATGTGTGTAAAAGTGTCAACCATTGGACCAGTTCTCTGCACATTTCTAGCATGAAGAACACCAGATTTCTTGGCTGCACCTGTGCGCTTGTTATCGGTTTCATTAAGCATCGGTCACTATTCACTGTTTATTCAAGAAAGAAGCACTTTCACTTTCAAAAGTGGAGCGCCAAAATATCTATATAAATAAGCAATAATGGAGATGCAAATAAGGTGCGCACAGAAATCAAAATTGCGCTTTAACTTTCCTTGCAGACACAGGTGGTTTCACGGAAGAAAGCTTTCAAGTGATTTATACTGACTGCGAGAAGTGCTTCATATTTCGTCATGTTTATGTTGATGGCGGTAAGTGTGGCAAGCATTAAAGAAGTGGATAATTATGGCAAAGCTTGAGATTAGATTTGGTGGTTTGAGTTCCTAAAGCAAGGATACCGCTAGAAGGGAAAGCCTGGCCGGGAATTCAAATTAGGCGGCGGGCACGGTGTCTATAGATTGTGAGGGGGCTGCTGGCTTTGGCACAGCAGTGCAGATTGTAACGTGAGGATTTCCGGGAGTTGTCATGCGATTCATTACAAGTAATTAGTAATTAAGGCGCTGTTTTTAGATAAGCACAAGCATACCCCCTCACTGTGACATGCGTAGGAAGGTCTGTACACCACAGTTGGCATCGCAGTACATCGGAGCACTTCCGCCGTACTATGATGACTGCAAGTCGACACAAACTGAATTACACGTAGCTGTAACGGGACATCTTTGATTACTGTTGCAACAAAGTACAACTTTGCGGTACGCAACAATGGTCACGGCCTCTGAGTGACTATTTAGGGTGCAGGAACATTTAGACCCCGGTAAAATATAAGTAACTTGGCAGTCAATTACTTAGAAATGAATTGACCTTACCTTAAGTTATTTTTAATGGAAAACACTAGCCAACATACAGCCGAGTTATCCCTCGTTTAATATTACATGTAAAGTAAACGCACACAAGAAAGCGGAGTGGGTCAAATAACAAACGCGTAGTAAATATATCTCGCGGGAAATCGAGACGAAGACATCAGCATGCGCAGGGCATGCATTGTGAAGGCAAAGAAACCACTAGTGACTGGAACATATTGGATTCCTAGAAAAGGCCAGGAAAGTATTAGCTGGGCATGTGTGAGCAAGAAATCTGCAGTGATAACGTAGCCGCGTTTAGAACAGGATCGAGGTAATGAAGAAACTGCAGGAGGGCGTTTGCTCCATTATGCACGTACTACATTTCTTTCATTTTTTCCCTTTGTTCGCACGCCTTTTCTCCTCTTCTGCTCTACTTCTGAGGTTGGACAAGTTTGAGGAAATGGCATTGAGGCACGCTTAAGATAGGTACCTCCCAGTGAAGTCCTCCTGTCGAAACATAGGTTCTAAGGAATTCCGTTTCTTTTTACTAACACCATTATTACGTTTCTCAAACGACTGTGCATTCACTGTTTAGAAGAGATTACTGGTGCTTCGTTTGCTCCGTTTTCGCCTTACTGATCTTTGAGTGTGTGTAAAAGATGTTCTTTTCGAACCTTTCTTTTTAAAGAATATTTTATTTCCATGTACATTTAAACGGTTGTGCACATATAGCTAATTGCCACTTTGTGTATTTTCGTTTAAAGTAGTTGTACAAATGCCCCTACTTTTGCCCATTCGAAGTTCATTTGCAAAAAAAAAGCTTTTTGGAAGACAGAAAAGAAATAAAATTCAGTTAAAAAAAGGCCTTTTGCCAGATAGAAAATAAATAAAATGCAGTTGAAATAATTTTCACAGGTAGAGGAAGGAAGTAATCGCAATAGAGCAACGTACCACACACTATTGTAATTCAATGTACCACACAGCTCTAATTAAATGCTCAGCTGATGCATGCAAGTATTTCAGCTTTTCCTCAGCTGCGGCTAAATGGTTCTTTCCGCAAAAAAAGAAATTATTTCGATACATTCACCGTATACGTAGCGTAGAAATATGAACCACGTAAGTGTGGTGTAGTGAGATGCACTTACCGCACGGAATGTAGCAACACTGATTCGCCTCCTCTTTCTCGGCCGCAGGATACGGCTGCACCTTGTGGCGTCGCACATCGACGTTCCATGAGTCAGCCGACTGTTGTGAATTCATTTACGACGAAAACTGCGGCACCTCACCGAAGTACCAAATCTACCTACCATCGTGCGACCCAGCACTGGGGATGCCGGGTGTATAGAGCAAATCTCTATTACGAAGACCACAGTTTCGAATTACCCGTACTCTACACGCACACCAGTTCTTAAACACCTCACTACATTGTGTATTCGGCAATAGTTGCCAGTAGAAACGTGATCATAATAATGAAATGTGCTGGTACTCAATGTGCTGTTCTAATCTATTTTACTACAACCATATAACTAACCAGAACTAACGAAAGGGAAGGGGTGAAGGGTTCTTCTTTATTTGTTCGAAACAACTTAATGAGCAAACAGATAATGAAGCCATGGAAAGCATAGGGGAAGTTCATTGTGGTACTGTAATTTTGGAGTAAGATGAAAGGAATTACAGTGGACGAAAAGACAAACCTGCGTTCGATGGGAACCGAACCCACGACCATAACTAGAATGTCGTTCACTGTGCAGAACGGCATTCTTGTTCAGTCATGATTCTGAAGTGCGCGGCAAAGAGCTGCGTTGAACAAAATTTTTTCCGGAATTCTTCTCTCATCAGTCGTGAGCGCTTGAGCTTTAGTATGCCATTTCTACAAAAATATCATTAAACTCTCTTTAGAAGAGAGCAAACTCTATTGTAGTATCGCTGCAGACAATCTGAACACAACTTAGTTCTGGAAGCCTTTGCTCATAGTTATAGTTTCGTTTGTCTCTTTATTTATTATTGCTAATTAAACAAGCATCAGGAGCAAGCTTGCTCTTCAACAATGCACTCTTATTATCTGCACTATACTACGCAAACAATTTTCTACTGCTCTACAAGTTCTCACCTAGTTATCCTGCAGCCATAAAAGTGCTTTGTACTAATTTTTCAAGATAGCAAGTGAAGCCAATCGCTCGGTGAAGCTCCAATGAAAATGCGATGCCAAACAATATTGCGCTGAGCTCACCAAGGGATTCGCCAGATACACTAGCAATTCGCCAACACTTCCTTTAATAAATGACATCCCAATGGGCACCACCAGCAGCACTTCTTTAGGTGCTCTTAAAGAAAGGCACTTCCACGTTCTTAATCTATTGAACTGAAAACAAACGGGGCATTACGGAGGACATTTCCGCGATCATGAAATCATGAATGCTACTTCGGTCACAATCGATGCTGTCGGTGCTCTTGCGACGCATTCGTTCAAACAAAATTCGAGCATTTTCCACATGTACTTGAAAGGCCATTGCCAATTTCCTGATGCGTGCAGTGGAATAATATCTCGCTCCCGTGTCCAAAGGAGCTAACGAGTTTTAGCTGCGTGATAAGACACCACAAAGACGCATAAAAACACGTGTAAAACTGGGCGCTAACTTCAAACTGTGTTTATTTCATGAACAAAGAACATTTAATCAGAACGGCAAGGATCAGCCGCACAGATAATCTTACACGGGCTGCGTAATGGTAGCGCGAACAGGTGCGCGTTACGAGCCCAGAATGGTCCTGACGTGCCTATCTAAGAAATATATTTCTCTTCTTGGCGACTAACGCAAGTATCTGCTCTCTTCGCAATGAAAAAAAGAAAAAAAAAGGCCTCGATAATTTTTTTCCAGTTCTTTATGCCATTGAAAGGAATTTTGTTTTTTCTAGCTTAGGGAAACAGCTCATGACGGGGGGAGGGGGGGAGAGGGGGGCTGTCTCAGATTTTGCAGTGCAAAGCAAGGTTACTGCCCGTGCCGATGCCGAAGAATCGCTTGTGCTCCTGCGCGTCTTGAATGAAGCAACGGCCCCTAGAAACTAGTGAATCGGTTTTACGTAATAAAGATCCCAGTTCGGATCTTTGTTACAGTGCCGGCCGGACATCACAGTGTCGGCCGGACACCCGCCGGTTTAAAAACGGGTAGAGGAGTATACACCTGGCGCTCGTTTTACGTGTACTTATCTCGAAAGGTGGCCCCGTAAGGACGTGGCAGGTCCTCCGGGCCTACCTTACCCACCACGGCCTTGGTGAAATAGTTGAGCGTCCGCCTTGCTGTGGTAGGCAGGAAGGCATCCGCCACTGCCGCCGGGTGCCTACCGGTAAAAAAAAATCACTGCATCTCCACTAATGTGAATCATGACGAGGTTCGAAGCACTGGTTATCTTACCGGTATATCACCGTACGTCACCGGCGTGCAGCCACAGCGAATGTGAAATGACTGGCATAAATTTTATATGTATACATACAAATGTACTGATTTGGTTCCTCTTTAATGCTGTTGCATTTTATTCCCCTTGTTGTAAGTCGTATATCGTCTTGAGTTCTGTATGCACATACACACATGTTTCGACTATATAGCAACGGTTTTCTATATACCGCGACAGCGAGAGCCGACGACAAAGCTGTCATAAGGTGCTGCGGTGTTCCGCCCAGGAAACGTCAGCCGCTGCTAACTGGCTTGCTTTACCGTTGCCCCGACGACGCCGTTAGACGCCGACAGCCCGGGCGCCTTAGCAGGAACTCGTTAGAATCGTTTCTGACCCGACAACCCTGCATATACACCGTCTGAGTGGACTGCCTCCAGGATCGGCCCACATATAGCAACTGTGCTGTGCCGTGACGGACGGACAACGCGGACGGACAAGGCTAGACCCTAAGGTGCGTCGCCCCTAAAAGGGACGAGCGCGCTTCCAGCCTGGCACTCGGCAGTTGAAAGGAACTGTAGGCTTGAGAGGTCACCCACTCTTGTCGGAAATGGGTGGCATGGGACCGCCCGACCTTAAATTAAGGTCACTCCTTCATTTTTTTTTCTCAGAGAGGCGTTCATATTTATAAACGATCTGCGAGCTCTCGTGGAGGCCCGGCTGAGTATGCATGTTTTTCAGAATTCAGCTGCTCATAACAAAATGTACTGATGAAATGAAAAAAAAAACTCTACACTATTTGTCTGTAGGTTGGGTCATAGGCGCTATTAAAGGCAGCAGAAGCCAAGCAGCACATGTTTCATTCAGATGCACCATTCCCAGTGCACAATTAAGAGAAGACGCCTTTGCCCTTACACATTAGCACAAAAGAATGTGTAAAACATGGAGCTGTGTGTTGAACGTGACGTGCGAATAATGGTGAATATTGAAGAGACAGACAGGCAACGAAATTTAATTAATCCTGAGGAGATACGTAAGGACTCCCTAGCGGGAGGCCGTTGTAACCGCTGGCCGCACCCACGTGGAGGAAAGAGCGCCATGACGCTCCGCCCTTTCGTGGGCCCTCTGGATAGCCTGGGCTTGCTTTTGGAGCACAGTGCTTGTGATGGCCTCCTCCCATTCACTTCGCTTCCATGTTTCTTCCGAAGTGTTACTTTCCATGACGAATACCGGAAGCCCGTTCACTGCGCATTATCAGTGCCCTTTTAAGAACCCCGGATGATGTAAAAGTGTGGAGCTGCCCACTTCGGCGTAACCTACCGTAATGCCGCGGTTTCGGAGCGCAAAATCAAAACCCTTAATAGGGAGTTTTAGCAGCGGCGGCTTACCTGCCGTACGGTAAGTACGGTAATGCTGCTCCATCGTGGTTGGCACGTAGAAAATTGAGCTTTTGAGGGCTTTACCAGCAAGTTTTATCACCTCACGACGTTTCCGTAGTCGCCGAGCAACTAGTGCCGCTCTTTTTGGCCTTCTGACTTTCTGACGGTACGGCATTAACGTCATTACCGTACGGTAAGCCGGCGCTGCTAAACCTCCCTACTGACAATCTGCAATGACGGAAAATGGCAAGATGAATTCAGCCAGTAAGTATATACTCTAGCAAAACGAAGATTACTTAGCAATGAGAAATTAAAATTGCATGGTATGGAACAATCTCCGAGTCACGCGTAATAAGAAATTTCGATGTGGTTGCGATTCCCAATAACGGGTAAATGTTTCCTATAAGAAGCTCAGCGTTCTTTTTTTTATTCGTATTGTCATACATGGCGAGGTCGCTGTTTTTCATTATTTATTCGCTGTTCTGTTCTAGAAGAACTTCAATTGTGTTGGCGACCTTGCTGTGTTCGTGGCGCCAGGGAAGCTGTCCTTCAGTGTTTTCAAATAGCCTCCGAGAAAGAAAAGATGAATTTTCTTCAAATTATTTTGAGCACAATCGCTTTCTCAGCTGGAAGAGCATTGTCGCTGAACCCATGCTGTTGCGCCGCGGCCAGGCCGGCCGAGGTCTCCATCCTTAACGCCAGTGTGGCACAATTACTGAGTGTTAAACATGTGATGAGCTATCAGTTATTGCACATATGTTACTAGCGATGGACATGCGCCCTTTCTATTAGCTCGCTAGAGCATACATGATTCCAATAATAATAATAATAATAATAATAATAATAATAATAATAATAATAATAATAATAATAATAATAATAATAATAATAATCCCGTTCCATGCTGGCATATATGACTAAACATCGGAGCCAGGGAAAGCTTCTCAATTTCACTATCACTATAATGAGCACTTTTATGATCACTGTGGCTATCAGGAGGCAGTATGCTGCAGGAAGCAGTAGCAGCAGCCATTAAGTAGCAGATATCTGAACGATCAACATTACTTTATTCACAAGAGACAATCACTTGTGAATTTTGAAGTGTTGTTGTCGTCTTCTTGTTTTATTACTTCACTTTTCACCCACAGTCCTACAAAGGAGATAACCGAAGTAGATCACTTGTATATTTTCAGTTTTACCACTGGCTCTAACACACACTAAGCCCACAAGTAACTGTTAATCATTCGCTGTCGATTAAAACCGACGTCAATTATGAAGGATCGGTGGTGGAGATCATTCAAGGAGATTGTTAGTCCTGCTTCTTTTGGCTAAATAAGCGACACACTGATGCGTCCAACGAACGTTCACTTTTGCATGGTGCATCTTGTGTAAGGTCATCACATATTATTAGCCGGTTTTGCAAATATGTATTTTTAAACTCCTTCTTGGGCGATAAATGTCACCAAAGGGACGCGTCCATGTAATAATGCGCCGAATAAAATGAAATATGCGTACTGAGTGTTCCTCTTGCACATTTTATGTAAACTTCATGAGGAAAGCCGTGCAGAGGATAAAAAATAACCACACGTTGGCCAGACTAACCTGACGGTTGTCCAGGTTATGTATATTCAGAGCGGAGCTGTTGGAGCTCCAGGTAACACCGTGTGGGGTAGCATCCCCATTTAACAGCTGAGCGCTCTGGCAGGAAGGGAAAGCCTACCCACTACCCACAATGTAACAAGGTTGTGATTATGCGAAGAACAATATACGAAAAGATAAGGAAAGTAAACAAGGAAGAAAGAAATGAAAAAGAAAAATAGAGCCAGGCCTGCGCGGAATCGCAGCACAGTGACTATGTAAGCGGGAGGAGCGACCTTCTTAGAGGCCATTGTTAACGCTCGGGGAAACTAGTGCAAGTAGAGGTGCTAGGTATCCCCTGCGCCATAACTCTGCGGTTTGTGCGCCTCTCTGCACAGCGGTCTGTTGTGCCCGACGTTGCCTTGCTGCAGCCGTGCGCGTAGCTCTGCGATTCGCTTCTTCAGCAGCGGTCCGCACCTTGGGAGGAGGTGCCATCAGGTATATAGAAGAGCCATGTCAGGTTGCTGTCAGGGCTGCGCACGTTGCCTGTCCCGTGACGCATGGCACGATACGACAAAACTGCTTCACGAGGCAGCACTTCGTAATAATGATGAATAGGCCGCCGCCGCCGGTTACGGACACCCGCGGTGTCTGTAACTGAAAGAACACAAGTACAGGATGGATTTATGAGGAAGACAAAATATGTGTTCACCTTATCTAATTTTTACGCATATATTGCTTCTGTGCTCAATATATAAAGTAGGTCACGGGCATGCCAGGATTTACGGAAACGTTTAGGGTCAGCGTACTTTTTATAGTTCGTTAGGAATTAAAGCGTTTATCTGCTATTCACGACTGAAAACATGATGTAACACAAAACAAACGCTAGCATGTGTCTCGTGGAAATGCGCCCCACCTTTTCAACATTTCTCGCCAAATTATCTTGTCATTTTTCTTATTCAACGCGAGCATGCATATAAACTCAGTACAATGATGCAACGAATAATGTCAACAGACAATCCACGGCCAAGCGTTTCAGAATTTCTTCTGAGCGCACTACAAAGGGGCCATTGTGTAGAAAAAGTTCACTTTTCTGTCATTGCATGTTGGCCGTCCTTGAGCGCATGCGATTTCAATACAGTCCCCCATGTGTGCGTCATGCTTTTATATTCAAAGTTCTTGTCCACAACTTGCATACATTAACAGCGAATTACCAATGTTACAGACATGACATCATTTAAAGCAACCTATCCTGGAAGGTTATATATATTGCCTTTACAGGCTGAGTAGAACGTTTTTTCCAAGAAATCCTTGGGATGCCAAGCTGGTCAGAGTGAACTTATTTTCTCCGGGTTCCACCTTGAGGGATTTATAACAAAATGTTACAAGTCAAACTGCTTAATAGACATAATAAGCTTAGCTAAATCAGTTTGAGTGTGCTTTTCCTGCGACTGGAGTACGAACTGCGAATTTATATCTTTCACAGCTCTCAGCGCCCCGTCGCGGTGGCCTAGTGGCTATGGTACTCAGCTGCTGATCCGAGGGTCGCGGGATCAAATCCCGGTCGCTACTGCTGAATTTAGATGGAGGCGAAATGTTGAGGCCCGTGTACTGTGCGATATCAGTGGACGTTAAAGTACCCTAGGTGGTCGAAATTTCCGGAGCCCTCCACTGCCGCGTCTCTCATAATCAGGTCGTGGTCTTGGCACGTTAAACATCAGAAATCAAACAGTCAATCACAACTCTCACCGTCTCAGATCGTATTTGTCTTGGAAGTCTGGCTACTGTTTATGTCAAGCAGTCCTGTTAGCGCGTGCCCTTCAGAGTGTTCGCGAGAGCACGGCTCTTATGCTGGCCTGTGCTGCTTATTCCTCGACCACGCTCCCATACCGCTCACATATCGGATGAATAGCGATTGCGTAACATATCGTGTAGGGTACATTGATCCGCTAATATGGAACACTTTTGTTCAACGCCCGCAACACACTTACAGATCTCGTTTCTGGTTGTACTTTAAACTGAATACTAAAACTTGCGCTGCGAAAATGTGCCTCGACAGTTCATCATTATTTCGAACAATAAGCTTTTGGTATTTTACTTAGTTACTAACCAAAATTCAATTTCATTCAGCCAAAAGAGCCTAAAACACTTCTGCTGAGTTATACTTGTCATGTAACTGCACTCTTCCTGCTTCCACACAAGCCGCTGTATGCATTCCTGCAGTGAAACGATACACCTAGTTAGAAATTGCACAGTATTTGTGAGAGCAGGTGTATTTGCCTGCGACCGTTTGTTCGGCGCGTATGCCTCAAAGCTATGCAAGTGACATTGTTCAGCGTCGCCCGCGGACAGCCGGAAGCACTCCTGTTTAGAGTGAAACTTCCTTGCGAAATGCCTGGGCACTGTCTCCGTTTCTGAGATACCCTCTAAAACTGACTGTTTTATAAGCAACTGATGCTCATGATTCGTTTCTTAAAATATGACAGGATATTACAGGGAGCATGTACAGACGCAAGCAACACAAACGTATTTCGAAATGTATGTAACAGCCCATTAAAAATAACCCTAGATATTCTGAAATGCAGGATAGTTCGTGCATTTAGCAATGTTTCTGCCTATTTCTTCGATATCGGCCCATATCAATCACAACGTTTTTTTTTTCCTGTTCTTGTTGATGCCCAAATGTTTTCCGCGATATTGTCTTACAACCTCTTCTCTATTCGACCTTGTTTTTTTGCTGTCACTCGAGCGATTTTGATTGAAATCTTGGCGCTGAACGGAGTGGACACTGATCTACAGGAAACAAGTGAATCTGCGCAAAAACAAAAAAAACCTACCACACGGCGACGAAAAGTATTCCGAATGTAATGCAGTGTCTTCCGAGATTTCTTTCGGCTATTTCACCCCCTCTCCTTCTTCTCCTCCCTTCTCGGACATTGTATATAAAAACGCGCTCCCGCTCAACAGTCCTCACCAGCTCCCTCTGACCAGTCGCAAAGATGTCGGCTCTCTTGCGCATCGTCCTGGCCGCCGTCGGCGTCTTCGCCCTGCAAGAGGGTGCCTTCGGACAAGGTTACCCCGAGCTGCAACCATATCTTCAACGATACCAAAACCCACCTCACGTAAGTGCCTAATCCCAATTATGTCCTTTTATTTCCTCGAAGAGTGTTTAAATGTAGTGACGCAATGTTCGGAGAAGCCTTCACCAATTCTACACATTGTCACCGACCGTACTCTGATTTATACTGCAACGTAAAGTATTTTCTTAGTTATGCTCAGTGCTTTTTCCCGGCCCTGGGAGCAAAATTCGAGGCTGTGCTGGACTAGAATAGAATGCGGTAGGTTCGGTTCTTGGCTTCTATGCTCCGATGTGGAATGGGCAGGCAGGCTTAGGCTCTTATGAACCTAGCGAGGCGAGCATTGCATAACGTTAAAGTGGTATGCGGTCGATTGTGTCTGTATGCTTTTATACTTGGAACAGCAAAAAAAAAAGCAAAAGAGAAATAATAACGATACATCCCAACCAGACAGGGCCATGCCCTGAATATTAACAAGCGTTTATTTCGGTGAGCATGAATATAAACATATTTGAGGATGAATACGTTTAGCAACTCATAGTGTCTCAAGATCAGCTCGAAGTTTTTGGCTGCTAAGTGTCACTTGCTGAGCTTAATCCCATTTGATCAGTCGAGTATGGATGAGGCCACACAACTTCGCATATGTGGCTCCGCGTGGTCACTTTATTGCAAGATCCCACTTACACACCTAACTCACCGTATGCTGTCCTATTTTCAAATATTGCATGTACGCGCCACTAATGCAATTCTTCTCTTTGATGACTATTCACAGTGCTACCCCAACAATGGCGAATGGGTCATGACGAAGAGGAACTTCCCCTACGATCCGCACTTCGGCGGAAGCGCTAAGTGCGTGAAGTATGAGCGAATCGGACCAGTCATGGGTTCCAGCATGAACGTCCGGTTCTCTTGGTGCCAGGACGGATATGGGCGTGGATGTGGAGCAAGGTAACACTTTTGGGGATTGTCAACACGTAATAGCAGTGAACATGAACACTGTGACAGGTAGAAAACGGTCATACATTGCACAGAGCTTAAAAATTGGTATTACCAAGGCGTACAGTAAGATGGCAAAATAATCGTGATCATAACCACTGTGACAGGTTTCAAACAATGATATCATAGATGGAGCTTCAAAATAGCCATTGGATAGGCGTACATTGAGGAGACAAGGTAATCTTGAGCATGAAAACTTTTACGGGCCTGCTTTCTGTTAATAATCAGCCCTCAATGTTACATTTTGACAACGGTTACTCGTCATCAATCGGAGCACTTTTTTACTCGAATGACAGGTCAACGTGGCGCTATCGCTTCGCCTAACGTGATGTTGTGAGGTTGTCAGTTGGTCATTATTATTCATGCCGAAACGTCGAATGCTCCATCATTGGACTAAAGCGACATTGATAATTTCGCATTATTATTATAAAACTCACAAAGAAGGACATAAGAGTACGTACTTAGCAGTTGTCTGCGGATACACTATCAGAGGAAATTTTAAAAAAATTCATTACATAAAAGTGATTGCTTATTAAGATATAAATATACCATGCATTGTCGTATAGGATACAGTGGTTATTAATTTAAGATTAGGTTTTTTTCAGTTTACTTGTGAACAAGGCTTCCGTGTGGAGCCGAAACGTCTTTTTCTTTGTGTGTGTGTATTAAACATACTTTGGTCTGCGCAGTGCCTTAGGTTTTTGACTTTCACCATGGTTATTAACCGTACGACGTGACAAACGTCGCGCCGAACATGTTCTAAACATCAGCGTTTATTTTCCAGCGTCGGCCGTTACGTCCTCACTTCTACGCCTGGGTACAGTACGAGGAATCAATACAACTTTTTGGCCGCCAATGGTAAGTGAGCACGAAACTGACTACTCGTGGCTCGCGAAAGACTAAGAAATTGATCACCCTGCGAAATTGGTGATAGTGTCAATCGTCGCTATTGGTAAACTTCGATGATGCCGTGTACTCGACTGTGTCAGTTTCCTTCATCGCCCACCACTTACGTCCTAAGAAAGCTTGAATGTAATGCTGCACACAAGTTTGAACCTCCGTGCTGTGTAGAAAGGTGACGAAGAAAGTAAACATCACGGATGTGTTACATCCAAGCTCTGTTCTGCAGTCCGCTCAGGCAGAGCTAATAACCTAATAAATCCGCATTTTATATAGAAACTAATAATACAGGAAAACTAATAATCCCCGCATTTTATAGACAAGGCGACATATCTAATGCATATTCTTTGAGAATGCAAACGGAACCAGGCCCAAAGGTGCTATAGCGTTCCGCCAGTAAATTTGGAGCTTAAGACTTCTCCAACTCTTCTTTTCTTTGGCAGGTTACGGGAGCTTCCAAATGCACACTATCTTCAAGGACTGCAGCACCTGCTTCGTTGGACGTTATCGCTATGCTCTTAACGGTAAGTTTTATCAGAATTATGTTACATTCACAGTTGTTACAGGTACTAAAACAATGAATCTGGTGAGTTTGATTGCGAGTGCGTTCAGCAAGTATCTTTTAAGCAGCGGGGCTAGCTGTTCGATATCGAGGCTGTGTCATGCTTCAGAATATCTGCTAGTGATGTAATAAGGAGGGAAAAGCTGGCCGGCTGTTGTCCTTGACCTAATACCTTCTACGGCCCTCGACACACTCTTGCCTGAGCCCACTGCTATATGGTAGTGATTACGCGAGGGGCAATGAGCGATAACCCGTAGAAAATATTTAGCTGGAAGTTCCGAAGTTGATGCCCACAACAGCAATTGCGTTTCAATGCCGTGAAATGCAAAGAATGAAAGCATTAAAAGATGCCATTTTTAATTTTTCCTTCACACTATCTCGGTCACTCATCCTCAATGAAAAGTAACAACAGCGACCAGAGCCACTGTGTGCGTTCTGTGGTGAGCCAGAGACGATAGATCGTTTCCTTTTGAGCTGTCGACGATAAACCGTTGCCACGAAAACCTGCTTCGAAAACTACTTACGACCTCTTAGATTAGACTTGTCTACGCCTGTGGTTCTGTCTTTTGGTGCCCCCATTTCTAAATATTACAATACGAATTTGCTTTGGCAGTAGCAAAAGGACATTATTGAAAGTGGTCGTTTTTAATAGCCGAAATAGCTTTATATTTATCCAAATTCAAATACGTTCAATACAAATTTTCGAGATTTTCTTGGATTTATATATTACGTGAAACATTAGAGCTTCTTTTTTCATCCCTATACTACATCACGATCCTCAATACCTCTCCGCCTTTTCTCTGTATTATTCCGCATCTTACAGTGTAAAATCTTTTTATCACTCAATGATGGCATTCCCCCCCATGTCGTGACCTGACATTGCCAGGTGAACAAGACCAAGAACAAGAACCTTGACCGAAACGAACACTGCCGCTGAAGCATATTCGTTCTACATGAACTTTACTTCGCAGCAGGAAGATTTTGATACACTATTCAGAAACTGAGGTTTGGGCGGAAACCCGTCTCCTGGAAACGTGCACGACAGGCAATTAAATGAACGCCGACCAAGGAATTTTATAAAAGTAAAAGATACATAATTACATTTGGACTCCCGTACAATGTTCTGAGGGAGGTACAGAAACAGGATTGCTATATGAAATACATTTTTCTAAGTGAAATTTGTGCGAAAACTACGGTGCTGGCCTAAACAAGCCGTATTTTTTACTTCTTCAGGTCAGGGATGCGTCCAGTGGCGTCGTCTTTCCCACACTTTCCACCGACGTGCCGACTACTGCGACTTCATTTTCGATCTGTTCTGCGGCAATTCTCCCAGGTACTACATGTACGACAACACTTGCAGTCGCTCCCTCGGCGTGTACGGTGGCTCCAGCTACGGCGGGTGGAAGAAATGATCAATCCCCCCAGGAGCGTTTGGGCCGCTTATGAGCATGTAACTGTCAATCAATCTCACAGCAATAAATATGTTTTCTGCTCACAGTGTGATGTGTGTAATCGTATGTATGCAACGCTGTCGTCTCTAGGTTAGATGTATTCTGCAGGAGCCACTGCTTCTCGGAGCAGATGGTCGTCCATTCCGGTCCTTCAATGATTTCGACAAACGGCTGCAAGCTGCGACACATTTCTTGTTTCGCACATAGGCTGTGGACTCATTGATGGACTCGTGTGCTCCCTTTGCACGTCACCGTTCCGTTCATCTCTGCCGCTGCGTAGAATGGTATCAAACTGGAGACTGTGGTCGGGTTGACCAGCCTGCTCTGCCCGTTTTTAACAGCGACGCCGTTGCCTCGCCGCGGTAGCGTAGTGGCTACGGCACTCGGCTTCTGATCCGATGGTCGCGGGATGAAATCCGCGCCGCTGCGGCTCCACGTCGATGGAGGCGATATGTTGAGGCCTCTGTACTCTTCGGAGTCTGTGCACGTTAAAGAATCCCACCTGGTCAAAATTTCCGGATCCCTCCATTAAAACGGCTCTCATAGTCATATCGTGGTTTTGGGACGTGAAATCCCAGAAATAAGCCAATCAGCAGTGAAGCTGTTCAAGGTGGAGCCTGTGCCGTACTCGTATCTCGTATGGCTTCTCACGAAGTAGGCAAAACCGCCTTGCCTTCAATCCATTCCTGCCCGTAGCCCAATGCATAGCAAATTTTTTGAAGGGGTGATAGTTATTATACTAAGGCCGACGTGCGATAATATGTAGGAAACATTGGACTCCCATGTGACAGGCTCGATCCCTGTAGCCGCGGCGTAATTTTCATATCGCTAAGTGCAAAGAAAGAAAGGAAGAAAGAAAGACTGCTTTGTTGCCTCGACACACCACGCACACTCTGTGGGGGAGCGGTTTCATAGCCAACAGCATGTCCCGTAGGTCTAGCAACGTAGGGACAGAAAGTTGGGACGTACTATTGAAGCACTGTCGGCGGCTGTCAGTGGTACGTGCTGCCCTTAACAACGATGACCGAACTGTCGTCCAGTGAATCAAATATACGGTTCTCGCAGGAACAGTGATAAGCCCTGACAATTATTTTGCCAATATCTGTCGACATCGCCGCGGAAGGATCGAGTGAGGGGCAAAAAGAAGACGATGTTTTGAGTGAATTCGCTTATTCAATACTTTGCTTTTCTCGATCCTTGGCACAACCAGGCTCCCCGTGATAAAGACGGTCCCCTTCCCCTCGTGCAGGGTAGCATACCGGTTGTCATACACTGGTTAACCTCCTTGCCTTTCCCTCTCTACTATTTCCTTCCTTGCTTTTCTCGTTAACTAGGTATGTCGCGGTTGATCTACTGTTTTCCGGGGCGATCAATTTTGCCATTATTAAAACGCACCTATGTGGATACGTAAAAGATAAGCGTTGCCCCCTGGACAGTGGCTATGGAACTATAGTTGCAGCCACGCTAAACGGGGCAAAGTTGGTAGCAGGCACCTTCACGAGAGTTGCGTGCACGACGCAAAAGAAAGCAGATGTCTCAGTCTACACTAAAGTAGAGTATCTTCCGCATAAGTAATGTATTTTGCAGATGCATGAACTATCATTGCCAGAGTTAGCGGCAGGATGTATTTCACTGATCATTTCCTTTTAATCACGTTAGGTAGCTTGGTTTGAAGAGTACAAAGGGAGATTTTAGTGTGTGAGAAGCGATGACAGCATATATCCATAGTCAAAACACTTGTGTACTGAGCAGAGCAGGCAGCTATGAAGAAATTCGCTACTATATATGTAAGCATATTAAACGTAAGAACAACTGCGTGTTTACTTCATCTAGTACAACCAACATCGAGAAAGCTGAAGTCAAAGGCGAGAAAGTTCATTAAAGCTTTCGTTCTTATGTATGTATACATTTAAGACATAGTAGTGTGGTTGCGGGTACTTGCAAAATACGTAGTTTGTCGTGCTTATTTATCCCCGCTGTTATTCATGCAAAGCTTGTGTTATGTTAAAAGAGCTGGTGAGCGTCAAGCGAAAACCAATTGCTCCCAGATGGCGCTCCCGGCGGGATATCCTGGACACTGCGAAATTCTCCCGCATTGTAGAATTCGTCAGCTCCTGAGCTCTGATTGGCCGTCGTCGGTGAATCAGAAAACGAAGTGGCGTCGTTTCCGAGGTGATGCGATAGGAGGAGAATTGTCCCTATATCTTATGCAATCAAACTGGCGGGTTCCGCGGACAGGAATGGGGATGACGGGGAAGGGCGGGGCGAAGGTGTACCGACCAGACTTCCTGCTGACGTGAGTTGTGTTCAGTGGAGTATCCGGCCGGGCCAGCCATTGTATTAGTCGTAAGTCAACATTTACGACGAATACAATACGGGGTCAAGGAAGAAGACAGCTGAACCGAATTGAAGCCGGAACTGAACGATGAGCCATGGCTTCATGTGCCACGGCAAGGGCGCCCATCTAAGTCGTAGGCACCTATAGTCTGTTTCAGAAGTTCCGTGCAGCACTGTGGAAGCTAAAGGCCTCTTCGGCCAATCAAGAAGGGCGAACACATGTTAAACGTGTCCTTCGGCGGCTTGTCCTCTGCCAATGGCTGGCGCTGTAGTGGCAGCTGCAGCCCTGGAAGGAAGAAGATGAAGCGGGGTGTGCGTGTCGGACCAATAGCATTTCGTCTCGCTTCGGAAGAATTCTGCGCTCGATGGCCTCGTACCCTTGGCTGTGCTGCACGGAACTAGAGTAACAGACTACATCTAAATCGCAAAGCGGAGATCGTCTCCCAGTGTACTAAAAATGCAGAAACACTTCTTTAATAATTATATTCTCCCAAAATGTGAAGAAGGAATGTCTATGCTAAGTCTGAACACGGTATCTTTTGCATCGAAATGCCTCTTTATGACACCATGGTTCCGCCATGTAAAAGCATAAACTTTTCTTAGGAATCTTTGACCTTTGCTTAGGAGTCGAAGTGGTAAGCGTTCTGCAAATATTGTCACAGTAAACAAATTTCCATTCATAACATGCCATAACGGCCTGTTTAGTACACCGTGGCCAAACAAGCTGAGATAGCAAAGCAGTTTCGCTAACTCAGGGGGCTTCATCACCTGCGTAACTCAAGCTGTCAGGTGGATGGAAGGCTGCTTTTGCAGCTAATACTTCTAGTCAACGAACCGGCGTTGTGATTTCATATTCGAAGCTCTGTAGAATTTTTCTGTGAACAGACTACGAGAGATTTAACATATGCACTTAGAATAATCAGCAGAGCAACGAATGAGGTGGTATACCTGAACATAATATTCTTGGGAATATTCATAAGGATGACACAGACGTGGCGTGAGGCTGTGAGCGTCTTAAAGGTGCCCTGAATCACTTCTTGCCGATCAGTCGTGAAGACTCTTGCGAACATTAAAGCCATATATTGCACTGCGCGCGCCATGGAATTCGCTCTTTGGTAACAAACACAGCTGCTAAGCGCCTGTCCTTGAATGACGTCATTGGTGGCACCGACTACATCGATTGACTTATTTAGTTTGTCTATAACATATGCAAGCAAATTTCTTGCAACTGTTGACCTGAAAACGAACAAACGAAGCAGTGCGGATTATATTTCTGCCACCATGAATTCAGACACTGCTATATCTGCCTCAAGCTACTTTGTCTACGCCTTATGCGACGTCATTTGTTCAAAGGAGAGCGGGCGCTGCCCGCCTGTGTTTGAAATCCAGTTGGGAAATTCCCTGTTGCGGTGCAGTGCAATATTTGGCACACGTGTTCACAGGAGGCCTCAATGGCGGATCGGCATAATTTTTTGACCTTGTTGAATAAGCGTTGCAGGCCTGTTCATTGGAAATGAACACCAACGAGCCCTTGTTGATATTCCTATGGAAAACGCATACGGCACTATTAATAAACAGGCCGAAGCACCCGTGCTTCTGGGAGCGATCTACAGAGCTTCGGAAATTTCGGCACCGGAAAGAAAGAAATGAGTGCTGTGCTCTTATTACCCGTCACTACATAAAAAATCTCCTCATATTTGGCGAAAACATCCGCTATGGTGGTTCAAAACTGTGACATATACTATTCGGAAACCGTGCATTGATAACTATGTCATATTAACAAGTCAAATTTGCAGACACGTCTGCGTAATAAACTGCGCTTGACCTTTCAGGATGCGTATTTTTTGTAGCTCTAGCTACAAAGGAAACATGATGGATTATGGCACCATTTTCTGACAAATGCCACACATGTTCTTTAAGGATCCGCGATTTGTTCCGAACGGAACCTTCTATTCAGCGGAACACGTAGCCTTCAACTTCACTTATTCTCTTTTTTCAAAGTCGACCTTTATATATGGCATGTAGTGCCCCTCTAAGCACATGAAGAGTTGGCCTACTTGCCTTCTACATTTTCGAGAATTCCTCTTGCCGCGAACAATTCCGCACGTCAAGGTTTCGCTTCTTTCGGCAGTGCCAGCCAACGATACACTTCGCACCCATGATGGCATTTCCTACCTTTGTTCAGTAAGGGCACAATAACTCTTGGGTGGCGATCACAGAACCAGCAACATCTTTCGTTGAACACTGCAGGTCAGACGGGAAAGCGAGCGCTTGCAGCAGCTCCAGGTTCACGGAACCTTGAAGAAACACACCTTGACGTATTTCAGCTGAACATCGCTTTATCATAAACAAAGCTCAAGAATGACTACCTCGCTGATATTAAAACAAAAGTTAAGTATAATTTGCCATTTCGGACGATTCCTACTCGCTATTCAATTTTTATAAAGGAAGTGGTTATATAAAAAACAACTACACACTCTGTTCTTAAAGCAAAAATCCGCGGTTGCCGCACTTCGATGGAGGCGAAATGTTGAGGCCCGTGTGCTGTGCGATGTCAGTGCATGTTAAAGAACCCCAGGTGGTCTAAATTTCCGGAAACCTCCACTACGGCGTCTCTCATAATCAGAGCTGGTTTTGGGACGTGAAACCCCACAAATCAATCAATCAATCAACATTACGCCTCCATCGAAATGCAGCCGTTAAATAACTCCACCTGGAGTTATTTAACGCGCACTGGCATCGCACAATACACGGGCCGTGGCATTTCGCCTCCGTCGAAATGCAGCCGCCGCGGCCGAGATTCGAGCCCGCGACCTTCTTATCAGCAGCTGAGTGACAAACGTGGAAGGTCACAGGTATGTGGAGGCACGGGCAGACTACCGTGGAGAGGCACTTTCAAAAACAGGCATTTTGGGAATTCAGTATGTCTGGCACTACAGACCACTATAGCAACAAGGAAGCATATAATCGCGAAACGACGCTGTAACCTCTGGTCCTTGAGCACAGCGGCAATCTTTGAGCACAGCGGCAACTTTCTGCGAAAATAGGCGATCCAAGAAATACAGCATCAGGATTGACCTGCGGAAAAGGCGCCAACACACCGAAATGTCATTGCATTGTATCCCTTTTGGCCAGTTCTCAGACCATTTCTGAGAAGGATGCAGCGGCACCGTCGTACATCCCGCTTTGTATCACATTGTAAAGTTCGTGATCCATCCTAGGCGCCACGGCATTGCGAAAGCAGCATTTGACCGCGCAGAAGATTGAACACAGGCGCCACTCACCGTTAAACTGACAGGGAAGGTGCCACTTTCAACAGCGAAGCGATCTCTGTTCTGACCTTGTAACTTGACGCGGAAGTCACAAGAACAAGAAGCACGTCCCAACTTCTCTTATAGTACCTATGTTGCGACTGTAAGCTGCACTTTCATAGCACTTTCCGTCAGTGGCTTAAACTTGTCGCATGCAAAAGAGTCAGCGAAAAATGCTTCCGCTTCTTGCACTGTTACGGCTGCTCATATGCTGCAATGCGGGTAAGTTGGTGATTGCCTGGTTAAATATTCCGTAATCCGCTCTATAATATATGTGAATCAGTGACACCGCCGTCTGCTCTCTGCATACGAGTTCTTGTCTGTGATGGAAGAACTCATGAGTACTTCATGCCGGAAATGTTCTTGCGCACATTCACGATAGAACCTTAAGAACATGGGCTTGTGAACACTGTACTCGTTTTTCACTTACTTCAAAGGTGCTTCTGCGCACAAATTTATGATTCTCTCGAATATTAGGCATATGTGGACTTGCGCTGTCAGTCGCCTCGGCTTTGATTTCAGCTATGCAGGACTCTATGTAGCCCCGGCTTTGAATGTACCTATGCGAAGTTTGATAGATTCAGGAGGCCGCCGAACAAGCACTCTACACAAAGTGGGGCAAAGTAGCAGCAATTCATCGTATTTCACGCTCACTCCAAATATAAATGTAATATTTCAGAAAGAGAAATATTATCATACAAAGAAAAAATAGCAATGGTGAATCTAAATACGACACATAGACTTGTGGGTTTCCGGATGATTATCTCAATAACTATTTTACCTGCAAGCCAATCACAACTGACTTACAGTGGTTGAAATTTTTCGCACTAAAAATACGACAGTGAAGTTATGTTCCCGTCCTTTTTTTATTCCACGCATTCAATAAACTTAAAAAGCAAGCACAGTTTGCAGTTATACACGCCGAAATCCGTTGTCAGGTGTTCGCTACGTGGCGGAAGGGAACACTCAGCGAACAGCTCGTTAATTTAACTCTATAATGAGCTAACTCGTGCCCAAACAAACGTATAGCATACAAATCGAGATAATGTAGCTTACACGCGTCAATTTACGCACAAATAAATGCGCACGCGTGCGAAACGCATCAGCGATTTATAAATGTGTCAGTGCGCATTATCCCATAATAGTTTGACCTCTTGTACATGCTAACGCCGTATCACAGCTGAAAGATTGCACCGGCCTTAGTAATAATGAGAACCAGGGCCCTACGCAGATATTTCTGTGCGTGTAGCCTTATCATACAGACCACAGATGTGTATGAAAAAAGTAATAAATGAATCAGAAACAGTAAAAACAATCAATGGCCTACGTCAAGTGTAACCGCCTACAGCGCATCCTAATGTATCGGCACATCCTGATGTATCGAGCACCGTAGATTGTCGGTCGCCGCCAGTGAGTCCTCTCTAACATTGACGCAAGCTAACGGACGGAACGTGGTTTTTGTAGGTGTGTTGTCTGCGGGGAGACGTAAATTCTGGCAGTGGCGTGAAAGGCACAAAGAGCAGGTATAAGACTAGAGAGGAGAGTTCGGTTTAAGAAAGGCGGCCCTGAGAATCACGGCAAATATCCTCTAGAACCTTCAGGACAACATAGGCCTCTTCTTTGAAGGATTAGTAGAAGCTTAATAGTTCCTGCTCTGCTCACTCCGGTTAAGCAATCTTGAAAGTGCGTTTTCTCGAAGCATTTCAGGGTCTCGTAATTTCTGCGTACATATATTGAAATTTGGCCCCGCCACGGTATTCAAGTGGCTATGGCACTCGGCTGCTGAAGCGAAGGTCGCGGGATCGAATCCCGGCCGCGGCGGCTGCATTTCGATGGAGGCGAAATGTTGAGGCCCGTGTGCTGTGCGATGTCAGTGCAGGTTAAAGAACCCCAGGTGGTCGAAAATTCCGGAGCCCTCCACTACGGCGTCTCTCATATTCACAGCTGGTTTTGAGACCTAAAACCCCACAAAATCAAATCAATCATATTTTGAAATTATCATCATCATTAGTTCAGGTCGGCAAGAGTGCGCGTGCACTACTTCTATGCAATACCCATGGAGTGAATGATGATGAGTGCGCGAAGCTCCGGAGGTTCATCGTACATCGTGCTGAGTTTCGGATTAATTTAGTTAACGCGCACGCTACGAATCCTTATGGTTCAACTACGCACAAGTGACATCTCCCACCGGCACTTCATTGCAAGTCAAGATCCAGTGCCTATAAATATATATGTATGCGTGGCCGGTGAACGGTTCTCCAGCGCGAGCAGTCGGTATTAAACACGGAGCATTTCTTAGTCGCACGATGTCGCGCTTCGGCGTCGGGGGCTGCGCCGTCCACACCCCCACTGCGCTTCGTCGGCTCGTCTCGTGCCAGCGCACCGGGCGTTCAGCAAGCCGAGCATGCGCAGTGGGGGTGCGGACCTCTCCCTCGTACTCCTCTCCCTAGAACGCGGGCGGTGTGTATATAAGCGGAGGAGCGCGCGTTCGGAATTCAGTCAAGGGCGTCTTTGCGGACCTCTCCTCCGTACTCCTCTCCCTCGAACGCGCGAGAAGCAGCGGCGAAACGTGAGCAGCGAGCTTTAAGGCCCCAGGTACGTGAGCGAGAAGCGGCGTGCAAACGTCGTCAACGAGACGCGGCTCCGGACGCTGCTCGTGGACGCAAGCGCCTTCATTCAATAAATAAGAATAAACAAGACGAAATAACAATTAGGCATTCCCAAACCATACCCAATTACGCAACATTCACGCGATACCCCCACCACTCTGCGACGCATTTACTCGAGTTCCCCCCGAGGGAAGATGCGGGCGGCATTTTTTTCTGTCAAGAAACTCGCTAGAAGACGCTGCCTGCGTCAACGTTGTCTCTCGCGGGTGAGGGCGCGTTCTGGTACAGCGTTCATCGAAGTAAGAGCGTTTCCATAGTCAACGCGCGCCTTTCGCTCTCTCTCTCTGTCTCTCTCTCTCACAAGGCAGCAGATGGAAGAGTGAGAGAGCTCGCGCGCCGGGAGGCACGCGCCGAGGGCGAGCGCGAGCCTCCGGCGCGCGAGCCTCCCGGCGCGCGAGCCTCCCGGCGGCGCGAGGTGCCTACATACATACTACTACTACTACGACAGAGGAGGGAACGACCCACACCCTAAGGGGCTCCGCCCCTAAAACGCGGGTTCGATCCCGGCCGCGGCGGTCGCATTTTCGATGGAGGCGGCAATGCCAGAGGTCCGTGTTCTGTGCGTTGTCAGTGCACGTGAAAGAACCATAGGAGGTGGTCTAAATTTCCGGAGCCCGCCACTACGGCAACACCCTCTGTTGACTACGGCCTCTGTCTCCTCTCTGTCTCTTTCACTCCCTTCCCCCCCCCCCCCGGACGCTTAGCTGTGCTCCCTACATGGGCTGCAGAACTTAGCGTCCTTTCCTAATCGAACTACAATCATCATCATCATCATCACTACTACACTGGCAGAATTGTAGCTGGCGGGTGCGCATGTTCAAGCAGAAGAAAAATTTAGCAGTGGCTTAGCTCGGCTATGCCAGGATATACGTAGCGTGAGCAAAGGTTCAGCTGATTATTCTTAGCTTCCCTGGTTGTCTAGGGTTAGCTGGATTATCATGCTTCCTGTTGCTTCAAGGACAACACACGGTATACGCATTATGTTACACATGCATATTTTGCGAAGCTGTGAACTACACCCACGACTATTACCCATTGTGGCGTCGCTTGAATTCCACACGCATTTTAATGGCATGCGTACACTGGATGTCTTGTGCGTGAGCTGCTGCGTTTTCCCTGCGACGCTGTTGAGCAAATTGGTTTTGTTTTTTCGTCGAGCATAATGCTGTTCTTCTGGCAACTTTGCTTTCCGTGTTCTACCCATGGTAGCCTGCAATGAATTGAATGAGTAGCTGTGCTCTAGCAACCGTCCTAGCCATTGCTAGAGTCACGGACACCGGACGCGTTCGGCGCGAGCGCGGGGAAATTGCGGTCAGCGTCGGCAGCAGCTGTATCATGGCGATGATGATCTTGGGCAGGTTAAGGAAAGGACACTAACTTCTGCAGCCCATGTAGGACGCACGGCTAAGCGTCCTTAGAGTTGGGGAAAGGGAGTGAAAGAGATAGAAAGGAGAGAAAAGCCGTAGTGGAGGGCTCCGGAAATTTGACCACACGATCGTGGCTATAATGTCGCGCGAGTAGAACTTGACCACACTTGGTATTCTCTCGATTCGACCGTGGTACGCCTTGTTCGATCCTTTGTAGAATTCGACGTAACTTAGTAGTATACTGGACTATATTCAAATATAGTCAAGTATACTCAAGCTCTACTGAGTTCCACCTTGTGCTACAAAGGGATCTACCTAGGCGTATCCCTCCGTGTAATCAAGATAACACCAACTATATTCAAGTTCTACCCCTTCAATGTTATAGCCAAGATCAGTAGACTACCGGCCAGCTTGACAGTGATCTGGCTTGCGCAATCCAGTGCAACCTACGTGCTTTTTTTCTCCTGGATTGACTTTCTTCTCGTTTCTCCTCATCTATCGGGGGATTGTCCTTGCCTCTTTCGAACAATCGGCACTACAGTGGTTCCTTTCCAACTGTACAGTAATGCACCATCGAACAATGCCTCTGTTGTGTCTCACACCATCGGGGCTGGAAGCAAAAAAAAAACATTGAGGTTTGGAACGAGACTGCCTTCACTGCCAAGAAGCTGCCTGAGAGATACGGCCGCACCGCGTGGGAGAGATGTGTCATGTGGCGCATGATTTATCCGCGCTCTCTTCCTTCTCACCAGAAGGGGCCGAGCGTGCACCCTGTGAAGGCCGCACAAAGGGACACCTTGGTACAGTGCCGACAAAATGCATGCTTTGCAAGTTTTGGGGGGGAAGAGTCCAGTTCGCGGCATCAGCGATCGCTGTATTACTTAACTCCTTACTTGAGCTCCTCTGGAAACATTTCAGAAAGTACTGCGATAGGGGTGTGCAGAGTCGCTGGCTGTGGAATTTTGTGGCCCAACCACTTCGTCTCATTCTTATGATTCATCCAACTTTCATTCCGGCGTGATCACTTGAGCCTCGGCCTAGATTGAATCGTATGCGCAGATGTGCCCTATAAGCGTGGAACCTGATTACTGAAAGCATTTTATCGCAAGATGACTGAGGATATCACTAAAAAAATATCACTTAGACAAGAGCATACCAATGGAAATGGAAGTAAGTGGAAAACGAAAAGCGAAAAGTGCAACAACAGTGTAGATGTGTCGATCCAGCTTCACATAATTTGATCTTCTGTATACAATTTCCCTTGCAAGTCTCGAAGGAACACCACGTATATCCACGCATATTGCAAGAGCGGTCAACAGCGGGGCACTTGGTTGTTCAGCTTGGTGAGAAGTTTACGCTCAATCTTCAAAGGAGCACAGTCCTGGCTGAGAATCTTCTTTTCGTTACAAGAAGTAAAGGCCGTCACGAAGTGGAAACGGTAAGTGAAATAATTTCCACATTTTGCAGGTGATTATACTATCCTTTCATGACAGAAGAAAAGACGCAATATTTGAATTTCACATGCCGCACCTTTGGCTCAATCCTACGTATTAAATTATTTGCATAAATATAATAAAGGTACTAAGTGAACATCATTTCCTTGTCGGTATAAGCGAAAGTGTATGTGCCGAAAATTTTCTCTGTAGAACTTGCGACATAGGTATGTCAAAAACGATATGAATTTAGGACGCTAATGCTACCTTCATGCAGTAGACAGGCGCGCCTGAAATTCAAGAGAATACATATCATGACACAGTGTATCAAAAAGCGATAAAAATTGTGGTGCTAACAGCCTTTTTATGCTGCAGATAGATACGTCCGAAATCCAAGCGAATATATATCATGACACCCACTACCAGTCCTCCTTGATGGTGCGGAAAAACGAGAGCAACGTGGAAGTTGTAAGTTACCCATTTTTCAAAAAAGTGGCATTAGCAACAATGGAAATTAAAGAGGGGGTAACAACAAAACACGCACATCATTTGCAGTACATAACACTGCCCATCAAAATGACAATTTCTTATCTCTTCTTAATCTGTTTCAAACGCTCACGGCATCCACGATTTGTTTTGCTATGAACAGTAGAAAAACAACAGATCGAAATATTTTCCACGGATTAGCAGGGAAACAACAACGCCCTAAAGACTGCTGAGATTGACGCACTTAACACGCGAGGGATATCTGCAGCTGTCCTTCCGAGATGCTCGCTGTTTCAAGTTAACAATGCATCACATCATGGCACGGGTGTTTCCTCAGAAGGGCTCGTAGCGGTCTAACAAATGGCGAAGGGCGTTCTGTACTTTCTTTTTTATGTCTACTCTTTGTTGACAGCATAACAGACTCCTCCGTGGATCTTATTTTTTTCCAGTAGCTCACATTTCCCGAAGAGAATTGAGTTTGCTTGTTTGTTTTGCACACTATTAGCTCCGACACACCGTCGGACACCCTAACATCTCAACAGATGTTGAGAAGAGCGGATATTTGGCTTAGGTCAAAACGCTGTAGTGCAACAGCACAGATTAACAGTGTTAAAAAAAACTGCAAATATCATTGGAGCCAACATTTCCACAAGTGGTCTTGTGTTCCTCAAGGCGACACTACTTTCCCTGGAGTCCGTAATAAAGTCGATGAGCATTACGGACCACAATGAAGGATAACGGTAAATTGGAAGTTCCAGCGCATTTATTTTTTTTTTTTTGCTTCACTGCTCTCCACCTTCTGTAGGAAGGTATCATCAATGACAACCTGCGCATTAGGCCTCTCCCGGCCGCTCAGCGTTCGATCCGAGGTCAAATGCTACACAAGCTTTTCGAAATAGAGGCAAAGAAAGAAAATTTCATCAGCACGGGTAAGCAACTTTTCTTACTTCTTTTTTGTACGGAACCGCATAATTATTCCGCCTACCTACGTTACGAGATTACAATGGCGTTCAAAAGCTCAGCGAAATTACTTCTTTGTTTTAGAGCGATGTCGTAACGTCAAAATAGGAGGCGCTCAACAACGTCGTGTACAGTGCTCAGCAATTGAAACGTGACACTCGTACCGCGCGTGGGCGGCGCATTTTGTGCTGCTGGAGCACGCTGGGTGATCACACAGAGATGAAACTGTATCACAATGCTTCGCAAAGTCTCTCGCTCTCGCTGATGGCCCCAATGAGTAGTCTCGGTGCCCCCAAAGCAAAGCGATGACGCAGGAATCATCGGCGACTATGCGCTCCGACCATGGCGTTTCATTTGCAGAGCACTGTACGCGCTTCCCGGTTTTAACGCTAGCGGTTGGGAGCTTGTTCCATCTCAGGCTACCGCCACAGTAACCCACGACACACGACACACGACGCAAGTCATCTGTCATATCCCTTACAAAAATGCCATATATGGCGATATCAGGAATTGGGCAAATATGGCTATATATGACACGTGCCCGTATGTGGCCGTATTTGCCCAAATCGCTTTAGAAACATATGTGGAAATGAAAGACCAACACAAGGAATGCCATGTAGGACCCTGATGGATACTTGGCGAATACAATCACGTGCGAACACGTGCCATATATAGCCAGATATGCGTATATGGCCATATATGCATAATTGGCTATATATGGCACGTGTCCGCACGTGGCCGTATTTGTCCATTACACCTTAAGGACTTATAAGGCCTTCCTCGTGTGTGTCTTTTATTTCCACATATGTTTCTAAAACGATTCTGGCAAATACGGCCACATACGGGCACGGGCCATATATAGCTACATTTGCCCAAATCCTGCTATCGCCACATATAGCACTTCTGTATATGGCACAGGTTACGTCAGTGAACAAAACGTAAATTTGGCTAAGTAAAAAACCATCACAAAAATCGTAAACTACGATGTGACAAACACATACACAAATGACCGCTCGGATTGTAATTTCTTCAAATGAAAACTGTTACTTCCGTTATGAGGAAACTTACGTTTCAGTGCAGTGAAGTGTTGGGCTAGTTGGTAGGTCATACTTGCGGAAGAGAGCGCTGAAAAATTTCGGAAGGGTAAGTGTGGACAGGAAGGACGCTCATGAGCGTCTTTTCTGTCCACACTTACCCTTCCGAAATTTGTCAGAGGAAACTTAATTAGTAACCAGGAAATTGAAGCAACTCCAGCTCTCTGTAGAAAAGGAACCAATGCGGCGCTTGTCAGCGTGACATTCGTATAGGCGTACAAAGCTTCCGCTGCTCACGGGTACCGAAGAAGGAGTTCTGACGTCAGCGCTAACGCAAAACGCGCCGCAGGGCTCGCTCGCTTTTCAAACTCGTGCGATGGATTCGGTACCGCCTTCCGGTACCGAATGCACTGCAGAGCCTTCGTCAGCGGTAGGCACTGATGAGGCACATACGTTGACTTGTACTCGACCGAGCGGGAGGCCAATCAAGACGGAGGCATAGTGTACACTAATAAAGAAATGTTGTACCATGGCACCTACGAAGTTATGGGAATCAAGAGCATGGCAAGCGAATCAAAAGGCAATTAGAACGGGGGCGCGATAAGGCTATCACGTTGCACTCTTAAAGTAGAAACTAAGGCATCCCTCCTCCCCCAGTTTTTCTTTCCTCTCGAAGCAGTATGAGAAAGAAAAGACGCTCATTTTGTGATACATTCATCCAGCGCTCAAGGCGTGATTTCACCCTATTCTCGCGATGTCTAGTAGAGAAACCAGGCGACACTCTCCCTCAGTTGTAGCAGTTTCAGTGTGTTATTTCTTCAACAAATGATAATAATTATTATGTCCACGTTTCCAGGAATTTCGGAGCCGCATAATTAAGAGTGAACTAGTTCGGCCCACTCTGTAAGAAAAACAAAAGGGCAAGCTTTGCATCCAGCAGGAATAGAGACGAATGTAGAGCCAGTATAGAATTCGTCGATATCGTGTTCACTGTTCATTTCGAAATATTTCCTCGAGCTCGGGAGAATTATTTGCACTTGCATACTGCACATGTTTTCATAGTGCAGGGTGTTGCCAGCAGTTAATCCCTATTGAGGGAAATGTCCAGGCAACTACTTTTAGAGCAATTCACAGTCTAATTAATATTTATATATCTGTTAAGTACGGAAAGGGCCCCGCCAGAAGAATACGATCAAGAGAACAAGGAGCAACGGCAGCCTACAAGAATCAAACTGTAAGTATCTGTTCAGATAAGTCTTTATTGCACGGCCACCTAAGGACAGAGGAAGGAGCATGATGAAATGTTCGCGTCGAATGTAACATTCAATGTTTTAGTTCTGTTCTAGCAGACGTAAGCCGCACGATGGAGTGTACAAAAAAACGGCAATATTCTCAGTCAGCACATAATTTTATCTTGTCGTGCCTCGCATACAATTGTTACAAGCACACCCACAATTTACCTTATAAGGTAAAAAAGGGCTTCAGTTTGCGCAGAAAAAAATACTGCGAAGACCCCCAGCACTGAACCAAATAAAGATCCTTTGAGGCCCCGCTTGCCGTCCATTCACTCATCTAGTAAACAGGCTCAAAATCAAGTTGCAAAGACAAGTCGAAAACAAGCCTAAGATAGGTCAAAACCAGTTCAGCATATGACAAAAGTGATTCGAAAATAACATAAACGAACGAAATAACCAACATATAGTCGCAATAAGTATGGAAAAATTACGAGAAGCGCTTCCAAATCTTACCAACGACAAACCTACAAATACTCCGTAACATTGCACTGCCTCCAGAATCGGACCACAATTTCTGTCGAGACTGCAAAACAAGCCCAGCGCAGCGATTGATGGGCTGATGATTATTGATTGTGGCTCTCTTAACGAGAGGACGCTAATTTCTGCAGCCTATGCCGGGAGTACCACTCGGCGTCGCTGGTGGTAAGGGAAAGGTACTGAAAGTAATAGAAATCAGAGAAAAGCCTTAGTGGAGGGTTCCGAAATTTCGACCGCATGGGGTTCTTTAATGTGCAGTGACAATGCACAGTACACGGGCCCTCGGACCATTTCGCTGCCACCGAGAATGCCACCGCCGCGGCCGGTATCGTACCCACGTTTTTTTTAGGGGCGAAGCTCCTTATGCCGTGGGTCTGTCCATCCTCCGTTTGTAGTAGCCACCTCTAGTTCCTGAAGTGCTCACTAAGTGGCGTGATGGCGCTGTGGTGCTCGCTTCATTCAGATGTATGGGAACGCGTAGTATGGGAGTCTGTCTGTCTGTCTGTCTGTCTGTCTGTCTGTCTGTCTGTCTGTCTGTTTGTCTGTCTGTCTGTCTGTCTGACCGTTCGTCCGTCTGTCCGTCTGCCTGTCTGTCCGTCCGTCCGAGCCCTGCGGTGCTGCTTAGCTAGTACGTGAATTGATCAATAGATGGCGCGGAGGCGCTCGCTGCGTGCTCTAGTGTGATAGGAGAGCGCTAGATGGCGACACACAGTGTTTGTCACGTCTTTGATGATGTACTGGGCAAGATCCACGGAAGATTCACGGTTCTTACCGATGAACTCCGGAGCTTCGCCCACTCATCATCATTCACTACGAGGATATGCATGGATTTTTTTTAGGTTAGCCGAGTGCCATAACCGCAGGACCACCGCGGCGGACACTGATATGTTCTGTGCGGGAGACATTCGCGCCCCGCTGCTTCGCATTTCATCAGGTGCCACGCTAGGGGAGCAGCACTGCGGTTTGAGTTGAACTACGCGACACCAAATTTTTGCATCACGCGAGTGTTCATACTTGGGTGGTGCGACGGAGAGACGCACACGTCAGGAGTAGTGTTACCGTCACTAAAGAATGTGCGTTAGGCAAGGCACTCACAGGAAAGAAATGTCGTTGGATTTACCGAACACGGTGCATTTCACAACGTAAGCCCAGTCTGCTAACGTTGTGCGTTTTGAAACGTCGCGCCTATATCTTCAGAAATATGGTAGCTTCGTGGCAACAAGAGTAGCGTTCTATTTTCAGTTCTTGAGCACTGTTTAAGAAAAGGCGAACAAAAACTGACCGCGTATCTGCGTGCTTCGCTGCAAATGTCGAAAGGCGATAATCATCTTCCGGACGTACTACGCTGCGTTATAGTTGCTATATATGCTACCTCTAGGTAAGCATATACACTAACTCTAACTGTATATGCTACCGTTAGGTAGCTTATACGCTGCGTGAGATATGGACGCCATCTGGCAGCGCCGTCGGGAAGCATAAGCTTGTGCATAATCCCTGGGCAATTGCCAGGTGGCAGCACCAAATCAACGGCAGGGGCCTTTTTCGTGCATAGCGTCGCATTTTTAGCGCACCCTAAGAAACACTGGGGTCAAGGGTCATTAGAATATACGTATCTATGTATTTTATAGTAAAGGAACACGCCACCTAATACATACGTATTGATGCTGCGCCTCAGATATGCGTAATATTTGCTTTCTTATCGACTATGTTCACAAGTGTGGACGCAGCTACCAGTTCAAGATGGCTGGGCGTTAAGCAAGAGCTTAAGCTTTGGCCGGATGGCGGAATCGAGTGACAGACAGACAAACAAAAAAAACGACCAAAATTTCTCCGTTCAAGTGTCCCAAGAAAGACTATCGTCTTTAAAAAAAGCAGGCCCGGCTGTCACGTAAGTCAAGCGGCTATGATGTAAGACCTGTATCCAACATTACGAAGCTTTCTTTTCGTGTGCTGCTTTTCAAAGCTACAGCACCACGACCAAAAGCCGCATGTCTTAACTAACGGGCTACATAGGCGTCATTGAAGATGCCAGTGGATCTCATGCGACGCTGACATGAAGAAAGGTGCACACCAGCAGAATTCCGATTTCGTAAAAACTTACTCAAAAATAAGGCTACGCCACGACACACTTCGGTGGCCGCGAAGTGGGTCTTCCAACTACCCTTTGCAAGCGCTGTCAAAAGTTAGACAAATGACAGATGTGCCGACGGCTCCTGAAAGAAACGTTCCAGGGAACGCCACAACGCAGACGTCATCGCGGACATGTATCCCGCTACGCGCCTTAGCGTATCGTCATATAGGAAAACAGCATACGACAACCAGATAACGCTCACGCATCACGTACAGAACTCTTACAAAATACCCTGTCGTGAAAGATCCCCATGAGTTATGCGATGGTGATTCCGAACAAATGGTGAGGGAAATATGTCTTGCAAGAAAAAATCAAAAACTTGTGTCTCGTTCACCTGGTATATTCCAAATTTGCATAAAGGGATAGCAGTGTAAGGCTGAGATGATTGACAGATCGCGACATCGCTAACTTGAGATCTTGTTACTTACGCCTCTTTTCATGATAACTCACATGCCCCGCCACGGTGGTCTAGCGGTTATGGCACTCGGTTGCAGATCCGAAGGTCGCGGGATCGAATGCCGGCAGCGGCGTCTGCATTTCAGATGGAGGCAAAATGTTGAGGCCACGTTAAACAACCCCATGTGGTCGAAATTTCCGGATACCTCCACTATGGCGTCTCTCATGATCAGAGCTGGTTTTGGGACGTTAAACCCCACAAATCAATCGACCAGTTATTGATAACTCACGTACGGCTCACAGTTACAACGGTGCCAATATGTAACACGTGGTATGCAGGCGTGACCCACAGGTCACTGGGCGATGAGCCTCACGGCCTATATCAAATTGCAATAACGTTGACGTTCAATCGCCAAAGGTTCCGTGATCACTTACTAGGGTCAGGGCTCTTCCATCTAAAATGTCGATTTTCGTCTTTACGTCTGCCAGCGATAGCTAACAGCCCATGGAAGCTTTTTTCTTTTATTTATCATGGACAGCTTCTTTATTTCGAGTCCTTGCGCGTGTGTGTGAATATTAAGATGTGATATGACTGTGAAACATCAGACCGGGTGCAGGTAAATCATGTCACATTGCTAGCACAACTAAAATTTCTTAGGTATCAGTATACAAGGCGCATTTGCATACCTGGTAATGTGTAGCACCATTATACGCCAAAGAACTCTATTTTTTCTAGCTAATAAAGCACCTGTATCAAGCACTGGACAGTTTCCTGTTGAGCTTCACATAATTTCCGACCAAGATCACCAGAAAGAGTACAAGACAAACACGGAATTGATCGCATACCTGGCGATCATGATGAATGCGGTAAGACGACTTCGCACTTGGTTTTGTTTAATACTTCGGGAGAGCCGCCAATTGCAAATATATCGATACACCCTCATGGTGAAATGCAAGTGAGGCTATTCTTTTTTGCATCATCTCAATCAAACGATCTCTAACTAATACCGCCTTTGGACTGAACCGTTACGAACCACCGCTGATACACCTACATTAGAGAAAGTCCCTGACGCGGGAATTATGTTTCGCCATGTCACTGTAAGGCGAGTTTATTATTATTTCACTGCCTAGTCATATGTGCATACCTACGTAATTTGCGCAAGGGGGCGATAAAAAAAGCTGTCATGCACTCCTTCATAGCAAGAAACCCTTGCATACATTCTCGCCCCGCCACGGTGGTCTAGTGGTTATGGCACTCGGTTGCAGATCCGAAGGTCGCAGGATCGAATCCCGGCCGCGGCGGTTGCATTTAGATGGAGGCGAAACGTTCAGGCCCGTGTGCTGTGCGATGTCAATGCACCTTAAAGAAGCCCAGTTGGTCGAAATTTCCGGAGATCTCCACCACGGCGTCTCTCATAATCAGAGCTCGTTTTGGGACATTAAGCCCCACAAATCAATCGATCATACAGTCTCCGCTGCTTAGAATTGTCGACAGTTCGCTTTGATCTGCGCTTCTTAAGGTTAGGTCAGCTGGCCAAATGACCGCGCTGTTGAGTTGTGGATCGAGAGTGTAAACCCCATGTACAGGAGCAATGCTTCATGATGGGCAAGGCTACGTGATAAATACGCAAGCCGCTTATCTGTAGTTTCACGGTATAATCACGCAAATGACAATGTTCCCTTCACGCAAAAGTACAATGTTGCACCGATAGCGCAGGCATGCACATATGCCTTTATGAAGGCGGATAGCTCGCTTTTCGCAAGAGTGACGGCCGGCAACGAGCAGGCAGCGAACAAGACCGATTAAAAATGGCGGCGTATATCATACCACGAAGCACGGTATGCTAATCCCTGTCGTCCCTCCCGGATTGGTCGATTCTACCTATCAATGATGAGCTCGCCAATCGCAGATTCCCCATTATTCAGGGGTTCGTCAGTTCTGCTTCTCAAGGGAGAAATGACCTGTCAAGGAGGACCATCACTAAATAATATTTTGTGCCTCGAGGCACCGTAAAAGCCCCGAAAACAACGAGAAGTGTCTGTGCGGAGCATTAGTATCATCTTCGATCCGTATTTGCGCTAAGAATTTAAGTTCAGGACCACCAGGGCTGCGTTCGCGCCGAAGATTAGGAAAGAATGGCAGAGGTAAAGTTAAGCACGCAAAGGAATTGTTGAAATCGCAGGTAGTGCGACCGACATGACATGGGCCGTTCGCGTTAAGTTTCCTGGTGAGGTGAGTTTTAGAAGTCTCCGGTGCCGCACTGACCGGGAGGGAGTATGGCCAGGAAGCGTTAAGAGAGAGAGAGAGATAATGGGCGGAAGGCAGGGAGGTTAACCGGAAAGGTAAATATCCAGTTTGCTACCCTGCACTGGGGAAGGGGTGAAGGGAGACAGAAAGGGATGGAAAAAGAATAAAGAAAGAAGGAGAGAGGTCAAATCGCGCACACACACACAAGCACGGCATGTGTCACAGACGGTTCACGAGGCCCGTTGCACGCAAAAACTTGAGCACAGCCTTCGTGGCTTTCTGTTGCGAGACACTGTCTGTCCGGCATTCCAATATGGTTTGCTCGGACAGTGGTCGATCATCAAGGCGTGACAATTCTGTGGCGAGGGTCTGTCGCTGGGAGCAGTACCCAGGGCAATCGCAGAGGACGTGCTCAATCGTTTCCTCGCTGCCGCAGTGAATACAGGCAGCACTGTCTTCCAGTCCAATGCGACAGCCGAAACTTCGTGTGAATGACGTGCCTAGCCACAGGCGGCAAAGCACGGTAGTTTCTAAGCGGGTAAGCCCGCGCGGAACTCGCAGTTGTAGTGATGGGTCGAGGCGGTGTAGACGGGTATGTAGAAGACCAGGAGTGTTCCACTGCGCTATAGTCATATCACGCGCAAGCGAGCGAAGTTTTCTTACTGCATCCGTTCTTGACAGTGGGATGGCTTGCAGCACTCCAATTTCGTGGGCACGTTTCGCAGCATTATCTGCGTGCTCGTTGCCGATTATTCCAGAGTGGCCTGGTAGCCACTGAAACGTGATGTCATGGCCTTCGTCGGTTAATTGGTGATAGAGCTGTCGTGTTTGAAGCACTAATTGGTCTTGCGGCCCGCCACGTAAGGCCGATAAAAGGCACTGAAGGGCTGACTTAGAATCTGTAAAGATTGCCCATTTCTGTGGTGGCTCCCCATCGATCACGCAAAGTGCGGTGCGTAGTGCCTCAAGCTCCACGGCAGTCGATGTTGTGCCATGAGACGTCTTGAACATTACATCTACTGCTTTGGCAGGGAAGGTCACAGCTCCTGCAGATCTGCCTGCTGCTGTTGAGCCATCAGTGTAAAGCTGAAGATGATTCCTGTAGTCCTCATGCAGCATTAGTAGAGACAGCTGTTTTAAAGCCGATGGTGACAGCTCCGCTTTCGTCCGAATCCCTGGCACTGTCAGCCGGACCTTTGGACGGGCCAAACACCAAGGAGGCGTCGGAAGTCTCTCAGCAGGAGTATAATTCTTTGGGAGGCACTCGCGGAATGCCGATAGCCTCTTACAAAAAGAGGCACCGGGCCGGTCTTCTGGAAGCGAGGCGAGGTGGTGAGCAGGAGCACGATCTAGGTGTCGAATGTGTGTCCTAAGCACCTCCAAAGTGATGTGAGTGGTGGCAGGAAGGTCTTTGAGGAAGCGTTAAAAATCCGTGAGCTGTCAACACAATACTCAGGCTTAAATTTCTTTTTCTCCTAAAAGATAACAAACTCTGTTTTCAACCTGTTCCATATCTACGACCGCTGGCAACAAGACTTACCAGATATCGTCACCCTGAATCCTTAACTCCATATCAGAAAGTAAATAACACCTTCAAGTTTTCTTTTTTTCCTCGCGCTATTAACGGATGGAACGCACTGCCGTTATCATTGATTGATCCAGTTGAATCGACTGACCTGATTGATTTTTAAGGTATAACGTTGAAGTTGAAATATATGTGTTTATGAGTTTTTTTCTTTCTTGCCCCACATGCCTGGGCCCACGTGAGCCTGCAGTATATTGAACATAAATAAATAAAATAAACAAAGAGCATTGTCGCTCTGATTTGCGAATTCCTCTTGGTTCATGGATGCGTCTTACATTCTAGTGCGGCAGTTTGCTAAGCTAGTTATTGCGCGATGAGTAGCCAACGGAACACATCGCCTTAGTTTTCGCCGCAGCATAGCGGTGGGAAACCGCCTGATGTGGACGGCAGCTGCGTTCTCTTCCCTTCGTGAACTGAACACATTGCAGCTGTGTTCAGAAGACGTATGAATGAAAACATTCTCACTTAGGGTAGACGGAGGTGGGAGCACTTGATCTGCTTCATTAAGGTTTTGTTAAATGCTGGCACAGTGTGTCCTGATGTCTCACGTTAGCGTTTTAAATCTTACTTTTTGTAGGCTAACTTGAGATACGTGGATATGGCAAACCCTAGAATCACCTTCCTGCTCGTTGGCGTCACAAGAGCTAAGGTAAGAACTTTTTTCTTTCCTTTACAATATCCCGGAAGGAAATCGAAGAGGTTTTGAAACGTGATGACTTTGCCCGTGTGTTTTTAAACTGCACCTACCGGAGCACACGTTCAACGAGTCTCATTAATATATACATTTTATTCACTCTGAAGACCTGCTTTTCTCTTTTGCACTTGCTCATCTTAATAAATGTTTATTCTGGCATTAGTACAGGTACGAAACAACAACATGCCATCAGGAGTAGGCAAGAGGCAACGCATATAAAACGTGTTGCCTTGCTAGGCCAGCATCCCGACCTGGAAGCAAACGTTACAGAAATGGGATAAGGAAACGCGTGTATACGCTGTTCTCAGAGGTATTCATAATGTTCATTGTGTGTTTCTATAGCTGGCCTTTAATACGTCAATACCTGAGCCCCCGAAATACGCAGGGATTCTGTGTATTTCTCAGACAGAATGTTCTTCCATCCGCTTACATTGTGCAGAGTGGTCTGCCTTTGCTGCAGGCGAAACATGTCTCGGCTGGTGGCGATTTCCTTCTGTGATCTCTACAAAGGTTTTTTTTAATCTAAAGAGCTCATCAGGTGTTTCGCTTCAGTAGCTCTTATCAATCACGAGAAACGTTAATAATTTTGCTGTGACGTAAACACGCACAGCATTGTAGTTCTGTGATGAACACAATTCCGGAACATCGACTTTCTCAAGCTGTATCAAATGCACATGGCAAGCGTGGGAAGCAAGCTTTGTAAGTACTCGCAAAAACAAAGATGTATTTAGTCGTAGCTTTGTGTCCTTTCCTTAAACGCTGTACTTATGCTGACTTTTAATACTTCATTGAAAACAGGACCACGTCTTCGCTAAAAATAGGAACGGCGAAATTGAGGCAGGGGAGATGATAACTGGACTAAAGGATTACACAAGACAGGGAAATGTACCAGGGAAACACGATGTGGTGTATCTCATGACGGGGTAAGTGAACACCTGTGAATTGTTTCACCGTTCAGCCTGCCACAGAACGAAATCAGGCGCTCTTCCAATGTCCCATACTTTTCTGCGCTTGCACGATAAAAAAAAACTAGAAATAACTTGCTTTGAGTAACTCCACTAAGATATCAATACCATTATACGGATATTTAAGACAAAGTAAAATTTATTGCAGGCTTGACATGATCAAATTTGAGAACGGAAAAAAGAGTAATGGTATTTCAGGTAAGTGGAATGTTTCTGAAACAACTGGTACCACTAATACTCCTCTGGTGACGTTATTATTGCGTCCGCAGTTGTGTTTGTTGGTCTGTCACCACGATCGTGAACTTTATTGGACGCTAATAATGTGAAATTCGAATTTATGACGACCAGCTCTTATTACCAGAATACACAGGAAAAACAGATATTGAAGGCTCTTCGCAACATTTTCGCAACGTTTAAGTCATTGGCAGTCAATAGTCAAGGCTGCTATGAACACATAAGTTTATAAATTACTGCTCTTCGCGCGGCAGCACCCTTGACATGTCGTTTTGACAACGGCTGTAAATATGCTGCTCTTTACTCGGCTAATTGCGCAAATGTTAGAACTAGGTTAATGGCGGACTAGCAATGGCTGACTTCATTGTGGCGATTCCATGAAGGCGATTTGTGCGTGGGTCAGCCATCTTCATTCCTGGCGGCGAACGTCATATCTGTATATGCTTACTTGTCAATAAGAAGACATAGCGGGGGACCTAAAGAGAAACCAAACAAGACCAGACAATTGGCGTAGTTGTCGGATCAACTACAGCGCGAAATGTTGCCAATTACCAAGCACTATGTATGGTATGCTTCCTTATGAAGCAGCAAAAGGAAAAATAAAAAAAAGTGAAAAGAACACTGCACATCGCTCAGGTGGTACACCACTTACGATGCTCTGCTTCTGGCTCGAAAGACGTCGGTTAGATCAAGGCCGTGGTGATCGCATCTTAGATTAAGGACGAAATGCTAGCCCATCACTATGGCATCCCTCATAATTGTGGACTGGTCTTGGCAGGTACAATCCCAGAAATTATTTAGAGATTACTACTAAAAGGACATCGCCGACTTATAACATGTCTTTTGATGAAGTTGGTCTTTACTTGAAACGAAAGCATGGAACGATAAAAATAGAAGGCAGCCAGCGCCACTGTTCCGAAGCCTGGCTGAGTTGAGCTTTTGGCCGAAATACGGTCCCTGGATATTTTTTTTTTCAGCACGACCTAAGTTCTTGAGACTTCTACGCATTCACCCAAGTCTCGTGATTTGCCACGTGATTTGCTACTTAGTGTTGGCGGGGAACATGCCATGTGACAACCTGTTAAATGTTTTTTTTTTTTTGCGGGAAAAGGTTACTGACCAGTTATTGAATGGTTTTTCCACTAGCACATCACGTGTCTGGGCTCTCGCGTCACGTTAGTTCATTTGGGTCACGTGTGTAGATTCAACTTTACTTCGGGGGCAATGTATGGCTGTGACGTCCTCCTCTCTTCCTTCCTCACCCTCCCACTATTTCTCTTCACCTCACCTCCCTTCCTCAACCCTTGCAATACATATACAGCACATGCCTAACCTGTGCTTTGTCCTTTATCCTCCTCCGCTGCCTCACATCTTTTTCGGACCTGCTTGTTATACTATACTACAAAAGATTAAGGCTATACTTTACTCTATTCCTTCCTTTTCACCCTCACTTTCCTTTCCCACCCCTTGCTATACTGCACCGTACAACACAGTGTTATGAAATGCATCAATCTTGATGGTCCGCCGCAGTGGCGTAGTGGCTATGGCGCTCGGCTGCCACCCAAAAAAATATCATCATCTCCCGCTCAAGGGGACCATGTGTGGATACGAAGAAGTGGAGGGATGGTCAGAGTGAGCGGATGATGGTGCAATTTTATTGAAGGCACGAATGAGAATGTATAAGAGAAGAGAGAGAACGCGGTGGTTGCGTGATGGCCCAAGCGCTCATCGCGGCGCTGCACAGGATAGAGAATGAGGTGTCAAGGCGGAAAGGTGGGCTAGTTGGTTGGTTCTCGCATTCAGTTTTGTGGTAGCGCTGACGAACAAGGACACAAGAAGACACAAATATACGGGACGGGCGCTAGTCCGTCCCGTATCCGTCCCGTAACAAGGACACAAGAAGACACAAATATACGGGACGGACTAGCGCCCGTCCCGTATATTTGTGTCTTCTTGTGTCCTTGTTCGTCAGCGCTACCACAAAATGAATGCGAGAGAATGAGGCGCGCGCGCTCCGTCATTTTCATACCGCGGAACTACCGCCACGCCCCCAGCGGAGTATGCAGCTGTCGCGCCACCTGTCGTGCCCGCCGCTCTGTAGACTAGAGGACTCCTAGAGGAAAGAAAGGGGGAGGCGTAGGAGAGGAGAGAGAGAGGGGGAGGGGACGCGCATTCTCAGTGGAGGGTGGACGCCGCGGGAGGGACAGAGCACCCGCCATAAGCTGCTTAGCATCTAAAAGCGCTGGTTTACCCCGGTCGCGGCGGTCGCATTTTCGGTGGAGGCGACAACGCCAGAGGTCCGCGTACTGCGCGTTGTCAGTGCACGTTAAAGAACCGCAGGTAATCAAAATTTCCGGAGCCCTTCACTGCGGTTTTTCTCATCTTTCTATCTCTTTCGATCCCTTTCCCCAACACCCACGGACCTTTAACCGAGCTCCCAACCTGGGTGGCAGAAATCAGCGTCCTTCCTTAACCGAACCACAGTCAACCATTGTGCAGTAGCGGGCCGAGGACATCAGGGCGAGAGAAAAAAAAAGCGCGTGACCAAAATGTCGTGCATTTCCTAAAAGAAATTCACGTGCGCTTATTTCCTGGTGATGACAGCCTTTTTCATGTTCGCGGATTACGATGGACGGCTGGATTCAAGACCTCCGCTACCGAAGTGACAAGTGCACTAGCGAGAGGCACGCCCGACAAGTGCTCAAGACAGAGCACAAAAGACAGCGCTTCTCCGTTTATCAAGGGCTAGCACCTCATCTGTAGCTTGAGCTGTAGAACTCGCCCACATTATTGAGAAAACCTGAATAACAGGACCCCTAACTGCCAGTACGTACTCCATCTGACCTTTCCTCGCGTGTGTCTACCAATCTTCCGCTTTTATGGCTTGGTTGAACCCTTCCCATCCGTAGTCCTTTACTATGACTATCGGCTAAGGAGCAGAAACAATCGAACACGTTTTTTTTCCTAGTGCATGTATTCACACTCCCAAAGAAGAGCCCTCTCAGCTACACTGGGCCATCTGGTCAGCTTCCCCTTCACAGAAGAGAACACTCTACCATAATGACCTTCAAATAATTCAACGCGAGTGCATAACATGGCGTTGGTTCGATTTCTGAAGGCTGTACCCAATGAAGTATGATGACTGTGCCATGGCAAGCGATATTGACATTACACATCCAAGTGCTGTCACAGGCTTAGCAGTTATATCTTTCTTATATAAACACTCCCTCCAATGTGTAGAATACTTGAAATATTGAATTTGAATATAGTTCCAGATAGTTAACCGAAGATGTCCTCCGCGTAAACTGCCTCTACATCATTCGATCTCTCTTTTTTCCTATGGACAGCTGTAGAGTACGCAATGTGCGTGAATGCGTATTACGCATTGCGTATTGGGTGCTTTAATAACCAGGTATGGTAAGCTAAATTTCAGGACGTGCATGCATGGGCGTAGTCCGCGCGGAAGCGGGAGTTGGTGTGGTGCAATGTATGCAGTGGGAATAGCATTGCGTAATGCGTACTGCAGTAGTGTGGTAGTACTTTATTCAGGCAAAAAGTAAATAAAAGCGGTACATTTGCCTAGGTTACAGCCGAAAAGGCAAAAAGCCTGAATGTGCGCATGCCCTCCCCCCACCCACACACACACACAATAAAAAACCACAATGTGACACTCAGCTGAGTGCCACTTAAGTAAGAGACAGGCTAACGCTTAAACGAAATTACTACATAGCAGATGAAAATGGAACGGGCGACAGCAAGAATCGGATTAATAAGAAGGAAATACAAAGAGCAAGATATTTAGAGTACACAGTATGATTTATATGTTTGTAGTGATAACAAATGTGAGCGCACGTTTTATTAATTTTACTGCGCGTTTTCATAACGAGGTATCACATACTAAATTTCAGGACGTGCATACATGGGCGTGGTCTGCACGAAAAATGGAGTTGGTGAGGGCGAAGACAAACCTCATACGTACATAGGCGTGAGCACTATTGCCCATGAACTTGCCCACACGTACGTATGCCATGAAGCCAGGACGACGGCTGCACGATGAGAAATGTAGGCATATCAACACAAACTTTGTGCAGGTTAGGATCAGATCACGACGAAACCCCGGAGTGCCCATGGAGCGAAGGATATCTGATGAGTTACGTGGACGGGGGACTCAGGAAGTATCGACTCTCCAAATGCACCGAGAAGGCCATTAGAAAATACGTCGGGTAAGCAGAAATGCACGACTACTTACTAGTACTATTGAAGGCCTTTACTACGCTGGTAAAGTGCGCGTGACATGCATAGGAGTGGCTGTTCTAAAGCACCTAACAAGAGAGTACAGAACTGTGACTGTGCATTTTTCACAACAGTAAAAGCGGTATCTGAATAGCTTTCAATGCATTGAATCACGACGCGGAACTCCTGTCACAAATCTAAGCTTTCTTACCCAGCTGCGTCTGTTAGTTCGCAGCTGGGAGTTCGATTCCCTGCGCATTAAAGTAAATCTTTCAGTATGTTTTTATTTTTTGTCCTTGAATGCACGTGTTTCTGTGTCCCTTCCGTAACGGAAATGAGGTGGTGACGTAGTGGTGGAAACCCGGCATAACAAACTTTCGTGTTCCATGGTTTTTTTTTTCCTTGATGTTTTTCTTGTTTTAGTTCTTGAACATGTATCACATGCATAACCCCAATCGATACATTCTTTTTTTTCTTTCGTTCTTTCTTTCTGTAAGATCTTTGAGACGTTATATATTTGTATATTTCGGTGGATTGTTAAAATTTTGTTATATCGTTTTGTATTAAGTGTTGTGTTCCATTTCTGATATGTAACATGCCCCTCCCCTCTGTAATGTGCAAACCCTGAGGGAATAAATAAATAAATAAATAAATAAACAAATAAATAAATAAATAAATAAATAAAACAGTAGTTTTAGCGAACGCTCATCGTGCTGCGGCAAATACGCTATGTGTAATGATAGCTTCGTGCAGAAAATAATACTTAACAATGCTGTCACATGCCGAAACTACGATATGTTTATGAGTGACGCCGTAGTGGAGGGCAGTCGTAATTTCAACCAAATGGAGTTCTCCAACGAAGACTGACACCACACAATAGACGGGCCACTGGCATTACGCTTCCATAGAAATGCGGCCGCCGCGGCTGGCGATTTGATTCTGTGACATTCGAGTAAGCGGTCACATGTCACAGCCACGGAACCGCCGCTGCAGATCTGCTGAACAAGGTCGCCGGGCATGCTCTAGGATAAAGCTTCTCGTCAGCTTCTCATATAAAGTTGTGCTGGTGCTTTGTCCTTCTTTGTTAGATGCTTCAGTTCAATGTGAACGTTCGCTTAAAATTAACGTCGGAGGTTGTCAGCGGTCAGGGCTTTTTACCCGTAACTACCTGGAGGTGCTTGAAGCTTATACGCAGGAAAGTTATCGCCTCTTATAGTGGATTTACAACAACATGGTACCTTTTTCTTGCAGGAAACTCTCGCAAGAATGCATAAAAGTTTCAAGCGAGCACAACTACTCAAAGGACTACAAGAAATTTCCAGGGCAGACCGTTCGTGAACGGTATTTTTGTAAGAAGCTCCTGAAAGATAAAGCGAAGGGGCAAAAAATTACCGTGAGAAGGGTGAGACAATAATTGCGCAAGTTGCGCTCACTGTCGGCTTCAGTGGGATGCGTTTGGGTACTCATGAAGTCTCACCTATTCGTTTAGTTTACGAAGCCCAAGTCGGTAACAGCAACGAATCGCAAAAGCCGAAAAGTTTCAGCGAATGCGCGCCCAACTCTCGAAAACGTATTCAAAAGGTAACTGCCCACCCATCCACTGCCGTGGAGAAGGCTGGAGAAAGTGAGGACCGACCCTTTGTGTACCTTGTCTGGTATTTAACTTTACCATACATTTACTATCCTTGACACACACCATCGCTCTTAGAGTTAACTTTGCCATTACCTTTTTCTCCGTGAGATCAAGAGCATTGCACCTTGTCCGTGCATTATTTTACTTGAACGCACATCGACGGCGAGACCCCTGCCAAGCGTTTTCTGAACACCCTTAGTTACGCGCTGGCTGTTCCGCCGGACGCACGGCGTGTTGCTGCACGATTATGATGGTGACGATGATGATGAGGTGTGTTCAAGGAAAGGACGCTAATTTCTGCAGCCCATATCGGCAGCACGGCTGAACATCCGTGGGGTAGAGGAAATGGACTGAAAGTGATAGAAAGGAGAGAAAAGCCGTGATTGAGGGCTCCGGAAATTTCGACCACTTGGGGTTCTTTAGCGTGCACTGACATCACACAGCACACGGGCCTCAGGCAGGTAGCACAATTCAGTTGGCGACGCAGTTCTTGGGCACTACACCTTCTGCTGAGGGACCACCTGCGCTGTTTTCCTTCTTCGCTACAGAGAAATAAGGCTCGTTGGCCCCCTGCGTTAGTATTAACTGCCAGCGGCACCCCTCCTCCCCTCCCATCTAGACCATGTGCGTCTGTATGGACCACTGTGGACAACGTCGCACCGGAGACTGTGAATACAGACGAATGCCCCACGTTGCCAAAACTGCAGCCTAAGCGACAGCCACAGCCAACGTCACAGCGGCAGCGACTACAAGAGACTCGGCAGACTATGCTGGAGACCGCTTCTTTCCAATGGATTGCCTGAGACAGATGAGGAAATTACAGCGATGCTTCGGCCTCTTTTGGATACAGTACGCACCCTCCTACAGAGTCCGGCAGCCGACTGGATAACCTTCATCCGCTGCTTTCAGTTGGACTCTGATTATCACGGCTCGCCGATGATCTTTCCGCACTAAAGCCAGGAAGACTGTGAATCCCTACTGCAATGCCAGAACACTGAAGCTCCCAATGTCAGTCTCCTCAGCACGTGTAGTGCTCGCCTTCTCCCTTTTCTCCTCTTTCTATATTCCCCATTGCCTTACCCCCAGTGCAGGGTAGCAGACCAGACGCTCGTCCGGTTAACCTCCCTGCCTTTCATTTTCTTTGTCTTCTCTCTCTCTCTCTACCTCTCTCTCAAGCGACGCAGCGAGAAACGTGTTGGTTCAGCTGGTTTATTTTGGTCGCTTTCGAGACTCGTGAAGTAGCCTCCGGGAAGGGGTGTTTTGCTAACGACGACTTCGGCGTACTAGAGGCTAGGCAAAACGAATGTCAATTTGAAAACAAAGTGATTTGCCATTCAACTGCAATCACTAGATAAATTGCGTTAGCTTAGCGTCGGGGAATTGAGCACGGTGGAGCAAAGGAACTCGTTAACCTAAGAACTCGTGATAGTTCCGACCTCGCAACTCCACAGCGAAGCACGATATGACATCGAAGCCTACAGTCAGCGCTATCTAAACGCTATGATCACCTAATGCCCCTGGTTTGGTTGACGGAAAACATCACCCTTGTGAAAAAAAAAACGCGACTGGGCTCACCGTCATCAGGAGGGCTATCGTAGAAGCGGCGGGCCTTAACCTGTCGCGGACGAACGAGGACGTAATCTGTCCCAACTATTAGCAGAATATCATGGTGGCTTGCACTCCTAAAAGGCTCACCGCGGATATGTACTCAAGAATCATGCTGAACCAAACTGGAGGCAAGGACTTCGAAGTCAGCACCTACGAAACGGCTCCGCACACTACCTGTAAGGGCGTCATACGCAACATTGACGTCAATGATGGCCCTGCGGTCGTGCAAAGAAACATTGTCAACAACAGAAATCCGCTAGCCCTAGCAGCGAAGAGAACCAAGAACACGGATAGAGTCATCATCGCTTTCGACAGACTTAAAGCACCACACTTCATAAAGTCTGGCCTGACCCTGGGTAGATGCTTTCTCTACCGCAAGCAAATGAATGTTCACTACATATGCGGCAAGCTGGGCCATCGAGCGAATGTGTATCCGAACCCCGAAGAAACAACGTGCAGAGGATGTGGTACACCCAACCCAGAAGCGTCCCACCAATGCGCACCGAAGTGTACCCTGTGCGGAAGACCACACCTGATGGCCGATAAAGACTGCAAGCGACGTCTTCAGATACCATACGTGGTCAGAACACGAAGAAGAGAACGAGCCAACGAGGAAGCAGATCACAATCATCCCAAGGGCGGATTCTACACGGGTGGGCTCCTTATGTGCGCGGAAAATGAAAGACTCCTGCTGCTAGGGATGCGCAATACACTGGAAGAAATTGCATAGGCAAAAGAAAGAGCACAGTACATTAGACTACCCCCCACACGACCAGGAAGAGACATCCTTAAGCGGATCGGCGTACAAATTACTGAAATAGACAACAATTGCAGAGAAATTCCCAGAGCTCTGCGGGAAAGCATCGCAGTGATGCCTGTTCCAAGGAATGTTCACCGCATTTATAATGTGGGTAGAACAAAACCGAGGGCCCAAGCCCAAATGGAAAAAGCGAAGAGCGAAGTACTGGAGAGGTAAGCGTAATGCGTGTATAAAAGCCGACGTATGTCGCTGGTGATCATTTTTTATCGACTACCAACGATTTCTTTCCTCACTGTCCGAAATCAAGAGCTGCTTGCTTTTCTGGCCACACGTCGCCCTCACCCCCCCCCCCTAAAAAAAGAAGAAAAAATGTTTTATTTATCAGCCCTGATCCTGAGTCCTTCATCGATAAGGCTCTTGTACAATATGTATAAGGGAGCATAGTGGAGCCAGCTCCCGTATACAGGAAGGATACTGTTAGAAATATATCGTATAGCCAATTATCACGCATGCCGAGGCGTTATCGGTATGGTATTGTTCTTGTGATAGACAGCGCCGGCGATTTAAGTTGCGTTCTGATAGGCACGGGCCAATCAGTTTTCGAGATACTGCGTCGAACGCACGACTTCTTGCAATGGTGGACAAATTGTTTCGAATTATGAGAAAAGAAAAACGGCGTAGCAAGCTTCAAGGGAAGTTTGTGACTCAAGCTTGGACTCTCATGTTCGCCTGAAACGATTCCCACTGAACACAAATGAAATATATCTGTAAGCAGATATAGCAAGTCTGTCCAATACAGCGACAAAAGATCACGTTCTTTTCAAGCCTTTAGTGTATTTAAAACTCGAGCAAATGCGTACAAATTTCCATTTGTTAAAGTTGCACGTGGTACTGCGGTGATACAGACTCATCTTTAGATCCTATTGAACTAGCACATAACACGTGCGGCTTTCCTTAATAAATTTTGAGAACTGTTGGTGGGGTTCCTGTTATGCAACGTCCATAAATTAGAGTCAATACACGTTTTTAATTCAGCTTTCACGCTTTCGTCATCACCACCAGACGTTAACTTAAACAACAAGCCTCGAACTCGAACTAGCCTACATCCCAACTGATAAACTTCTTATGCCAGCTGTACGTTAATGACATGTTCTTTTCTTCGTTCCCTTTCCTATATTGCTGCCTGCGTTCTTTAACCTTGTTGTCATGGTCTACACAGGCAGAAACAAATAATGTACTTTATTAAAGTAAGAGCTTTCTCAATGTCTCATCATCTTCACAAACAGAAAAACGATACTTGTACCGTCCTCCATGCTGCCTCCCCAATTAGGGCTCCATTTTTCAGGTAGTGGTTGCTCTGGCCGACAAAAACATCTTGATTTTAAATTATATTGGTCTTACTAAGGCTAAAATTAGTACAGCCGCTTGACTAAGATTGTACTCAATGTACGTGGTTGTGCTTCACAGACTATTCTCCGCGGTAAAGGTGAACAGGTAAGAAAACGTATACGCACCTAGAGAAATACATTACAAACTTTCTATATAAGAACTATTAATATAAGAAAAAGCACCGAAAGGCTCCGTACAGGCATTGTCAGTGGGTTTATTGGTACCGCGTGTAGAAAAAAAATTGTCCGAGCAACGATTTGTTGGCGGGAAGTAATGCGCAACTTATGTTTCCCGTAGGTTGCTAATTGTTATATACACTGCTGCTATCATTCCTTCGGTTACCTGACGTGTTCCAAGTACAAAATGCTGGACGGCATGACTTGCGCGGGTGGAAAGGTATGTATTTTTCTTTCCCCGAGTTTTCTTCTTCATGGGACTTTGGTGTTATAGAGGGAAATATATTGCCAAAGAACACAAGTTCCTGTTTTCTTAAAAAAGAAAAGAACATATTCAGCTGTCCTCGAAAATGATAGGTCTTATCTTATTCCATTAGTGCTCATATAGATACTGATTCCTCTGCAGTTTGGTCCCACTGCAGTTCATGTGATGTTCCGTAACCGAAACGCTATATCATAACTTCGTTTTTTAGGTAAGAACTATAGAATATGCGGTACTTGAAATTCTTGATTCCACTTGTTTCATAGAGTCTTTTGTCTTCGTATTAACAGTGCTATGTTTTATGCTCAACGTATTCCTTCTGTACAAGAATATGCTTGTTCGCTTGTTTGCATGAAGAAATATGTCTCACTTATGCCGCATGTTCTACAGTCAAACAGTAGTTTTCAATTCATGGACTGCATTTCTCTCTTTCCTGTCCCTTTCGCAGACGTGCCGAAGGGGTGTTTGTGGAGAGCACCAATTTTACAACTGAAAAACAAAAAAGAGTTTTCAGGACCAAGGTCACAAGTCTTGGTTTGGAAACAAAATGCAGATCTTGCACTACGATAATCTCGCGTGGTTTGCTCGGACTTTTATAACAAGCATAAAGGGTCTGTCTTCGAAACCGCAAATAAAGCATTGCATTAAATTCTGAATCTCTAACATACAACTATGCGTTTTACACACCAGAACCCGAGATCATAAATGAATCTATTAGTGATTTTTAGTATCATCACCTTCGATATCAAGAGGCATTATTTTGATTTGATAGTAATAATCACTTCCTTCTACAAAAAGCTCCCGGGCATGCGCAGAGTACTCAGCGCACCGGCCTCGTAAAATAGATCTTTGTGCTAGCTCTACCATTCTTATCTTTCCGTTTTATGTGATTACCGCTCCTTCCACCCCTCCTTTTTCTTCTTTTTCCATTGTCCGCTGTTTTTCTGCTTCATCTTTGTTTTTGTATTCATCTGCTCCTCCTTCTTTCATCTGCTTCTCCTTCGCCGTCTTTTTGCTCTTCATCCTCGTCGTATTTTCAACTCGTCCTCGGTCATAAAAGCACAGCTGGCAGCTGGCAACATATAACGACCTTAAGGACCACTAGTACGGATAAGTGTAGTGGCTGAGAACTCTGAATTCTCAACCATGCGGCGAGGATCCGTGCGGTCCTAGTGCCACGTACCCTATTGGGCTTGGGTCAAGGCCGCACAGGCATCGATGATTTAGATGCAAAGCCGCTTATGGTCGGACTAGGTCACTCTCTCCCTCCCTCCATCAATACGCCGTGCGGCTTCCATACCCGCACTGCGCATGCGCATCCTCCTCTCCATCCTCTCCTTGTCTCATCTCTCCTCTCCGAACGGCGCATTGACAATGGAGACGCTCTTTCTTCGATGAACGCTCTAGCAGCTCGCAAGGAACGAGAACGCACCCTCGCCCGCGAGCGACAACGCTGACGCAGACGGCGTCTGCTAGCGTCAAACTGATGCAAACGCGGTGTGCACCCCCCGTGCTGCTTCGCATAGCCTCACGGTCTCCTTTAGCGCCTTTAGCGGGAGATGGTGTACTTTTTAGGGGCGAAGCTCCTTAATGCGTGGGTCGTGCGTCCCTAGTAGTAGGTAGCCACCGGCGCGTGCCTGCCGGGAGGCACGCACGCGCCGAGGGCGAGCGCGTGGCTCCCGGCACGCGCTCGCCCGCGAGAGACAACGTTGGCGCAGGCAGCGTCTCCTAGCGAGTTTCTTGATTGAGAAATACCGACTGCTCGCGTTGGAGAAGCGTTCACTGCAACCCATATATATATATATATATATATATATATATATATATATATATATATATATATATATATATATATATATATATATATATAGGCACTGCATCTTGACCTTGCAATGAAGTGCCGGTGGGAGATTTCACTTGTGCATTGTGCATAGTTGAACCGTGAGGATTCGTAGCATGCGCAAGATGTTATAAAACTAGATGGCGGTACTTGTAGTTGATGATGAAAGATGCGAGATGCTATAATAGTTTGATGACATTTACTCAAGTGTTTCACATTTAATTGTGGGGCGAATTCCACGGAAGAGTTTCACGGTTTACCGATGATTCCTTCCGGAGCTTCGCCCCACTCATCATCATTCACCCCGTGAGTATGCTGTGATTTTTTTTTCTAAAATTGAAGCTGGTAGGGGCTACGGACGCTGGCGACGGCGGTGACAGACACCACCGCCCCCAATTTCGGCCATTGCAACGAGCCCATAACCGCCTGCACTGTCAAAGGAATGTGTGGCTGGAGCGAAGATGTGCCGAACGTATGTGAAAGCGCACAGTTCAGCTGCTGATAATTTGCTTTGTCTACAAAAAGTCAATATTTTCAACATCACCTTTGTGGACTACTCTGTGAGGTCGAGCTTTATTCCTTAAAAATTCAGCGCAGAAGACCATTTTGGCCACAATGTGGTGATAAATGCGAGCATTCATAATTATTGTCGAAAATATTCATAATTATCATCCACTTTCAATTCGACTGCATTGCAAAGCCTCTCTCAGATTATTTCTAAATCGATCTATCCTCAGCGAGTAGATTCCACTTCATGCCGGGAAATCTCTTAATTTGATCGTCCTACCTAAGCCTCTACCTGCTTCTGCTGCAATTTAGTCGCCTGGAGATGAATTCTGTCGTTGTTTTTGTCCATTGGTTGAATGATTTTCGCCCTCACGTCCGATCCAGATGCACTTCTTTGTCTTTAATTTACGTAACAATATGAACTGCTCCTCTTTGCTCTCGGACTCACGCCGCTTGCTTTTTTTTATCTTATTGTCCCAGCTATCTTTTTTTGTTCCGCCGGATACTGGTACTTCATACCGAGAATTTTTTTTCTTATCCTCCATCTTTCTGCTACGCGTATTCGTACTGGGAGTATGCAGTGTTAGCGGCCGTAATTTTTCGGTCGTCATTTGGCAATGCTTCCTGTAGGAGCTACGGCCTACCGTTCTCCTTTCGAGATGTACATTTTCACAAGTAGGCGCCCTGATAGTAAATGTCATAAACATACCTACTCTTGCGGGTATTCTAAAGGGTAGTTGTTAATTTTAAACTGTTCTTTAGGAAGGCGTAAGCCACAAAACACTGTTTCGTTATTTTCATTTCATATTTCAAACGATAACAATTATTACAATTATCATAACTGGGCCCCTGCGTACGTATAAGTGTCTCAGGCTTCGGTACTGCATAATTCCCATAGGAAACCTCGAATCCTCTTCGTACCAGCCGGATAATTCTACTCACCGCTTTTAGTTCGGGCCGCAAGGCACATCGACCAACACTCAAATGTTCACGTGAGGCCCAACTGAACTGGCTATGTTGCATGCCTTGGCGATTCGCATTTACGGATACCCATTTACATGCCGCGCCACGGCGGCCTAGGTGCTATGGCATTCGGCTGCTGATCCGGAGGTCTCGGGATCGAATCCATGCCACGGTGGCTGCACTTCCACGGAGGCCTTCAATTTCCATGGAGCGTTCCACGGAGGCGTTCCAAAGGTGTTCTCGCATTATGTCTGAAATTGCAGAAGTCTCTCAAATGTGCGCGCCAGACATGCAAAGTTCCAAGAACGGTCGGTGTCGTTCCCAAAGTGGCATGAAAAATATACGCGGCCTGCGCTGCGCGTTACATGAGTGATCATGGCGCTCCCTGCCAACAAACCAAAACAACCGCACGTGTAGATATGCAGGATGGCAGAGCCGTAGCGCATCGCGCTTCGGAGCGAGGTGTCCCAGGTTCGAGTCCCCTGCTGCGGAAGGCTTTAGATGCGAAGCAGCTTATGGGGGGGGGGTCCTTGTCTGTCCTTCCTTGCCGCGTCCCGCACCCCTACAGCGCATGTGCATCCCCTCCCATTCTCTCTCCTCTCCTACGCTCCCCCTTTCTCTCCTCTAGGAATCCTCCACTCTGCGCCGACAGCTGCATACTCCGGGGCGCCACGGTAGTTGCGCGGTATTGAAATGACGGAGCGCGCGCGCCTCATTCTCTTTCCTCTGCCACGCCATGATGAGTGCTCTTGCCTCTGCGGCGAAAACTTACACCATCTCCCGCTCAAGCTAACCATCTCCCCGTTGCTTTGCATCCACACATGGTTCCCTTTAGCAGGAGATGGTGTAATTTTTTTTCTTTTCGTTAATTCCATCTCTTTAAGTATTTTTGCTCACGGACAATTTTCGATCATGACCAACGACGCCGACACCGACACCGGAATTTCTGCAAAACGATCTCTAGCATTTAATATTTAGCCACACCTGCCGAACGGTGCTGGGTGCCTCACCATGCACTAATAGGTGGCTTGACTTGCTGAATGCCTGTTTGGCATAATTCCTACCCAAATTATCCGTGTCTAAATTTCAGAAAAGGCCCATGACGACCATTTCTTGCTTTTTCTCATCTTTGCTTTTGCAGCCTGCCTGGGCAGGCGCAGCTACGTGTATACTCCTCCGTGTTTCTCTAAGGGCGGGCAGGATAAATGAACGAAATGACAGAGTTTTGCACATGAGCTCTCATCTTTAAAATGCTATTAGGCTACAAAGATGATTGCGGTCAAACGTGCATTTGCATAGATTTGCTGGCAAGCATAGTAACTAGATGAAACCAGTCAGAGCCACATATAGAGGTCAGACGAATGGTCGCACCGAGGAATAACGGCTTATATATGCTGCGATGCGAAAACTCGTCGCATGGGAATTCCGCAAGGGAGTTTGTGCGAGCTGTTATTATTATAGTCCAGAAACGAACAATACATGTCCCGGTCACAGTGACCTCCCTAGCCCGTCCATTTATAACGCTTCCACTGTTCTGCATCGCTTGCTGTTCGGGCCCCCTGACGGACTCTATAATTACCTTGCTGGCGCTTCTTTACGGACAAAAATGCTGCATTGGCAACTAAAATAAACTGAAGAAAGCGATCTCCGGAAGAACGTGCCATCTGTTCGTACTACTTTTCAGCGCCGACATTGATTCAGAACGCTCATTGTCTTCCAATCACCAGATGACAAGAGAAGCAATGAGGCTTATGTTCAACAATAAACTTCCTTTTATATTGGCGCCCTTTCTAAACATGTGTATTTGTTAGAAACAGCCTCTATGGTGCGCTTAATATCAGTGCGTTCAGACGAGAAACCGTAAAGAAAGAGCAATCGACCACCGCTTAACGATTCTGCTGAATCTGACTTCATACGCTCTTCGAGAAACCGGTAGACTGTAAACGTATGCAAGGTAGAAAATAATCTTCCTCCGCTTATAATAAAAAAAATGAGGGGTATCTTTACATGCATCTGAAGGGAAACCTTTCTGATTGATAATATTTTCGTACTGGTCCACTATTTGAACCCCCCACTACCTGCTTTCCGAAGAGGCAGGTGGTCGCACTGGGGCGCCCCAATGTGAATCCCGAGGAGACCTTGTTCAAAGCTGAAAAGAAAAAATATAATGCAGAAAGACGAAGACAATGCCCCGCACCTCTGTTCCTTACAGATGCACGCTTGAAACCCAAAACATGCACACTTGAAAAACCAAAACATCCTCCGCATAGGAAAATAATTTTATCTTGCGCCACGAACTGCAAATAAGCTAAAATTCAGTACCGACTTCCACTAAACCATGCTGTACATCAACCTCCATTAAAGTAAGCTTAAGTAAATTGAACTGAAAATTTTATGGTCGTGGTATAGGACTCCATGAGTGCGACCGTTTTGTAAAATGATCTGTTAGTGCCTTGTACCGTCGAACAATTGTTCATTATTCCATACTCTATTTCTAAATGAACCTCCCCTTCAGCCGTCAGGTTTCGTTTTGTCCTCTTTGGTTTGTTTTGCATTGTGTGCGCTTAATAAGACGAGCCCGAGCGCAATTTGCGTCGTTTCCCGGTCGCTTCACCTCACAATGCCAGCGCGAAGTGGTATACGGGTGGCAGCTATTGCTGTCTTCGCCTTACAACTTAGCCTCAATTTCGCCGAGCTGCCTTTCTACCCGGAACTGAGGCCCGACATCCAGAAGTACCAAGATGCCCAGAGGGTAAGTGCGTGAACGCATGCGCTGTACTCCTGTATGCGACAGAGAATAACTTATGAGCTCCTTTGAGACGCACGTTTTGAGTTACGTGTGTTGCTTTTCGATTATGAATGCTTACTAGGTTTTGTCGGCTCAGGAGTTTTCACGCTAAATATACCATGAGCCTTGTAGCCTAGTGAGCAGTAAATATTCCATTAACAGGGGAGCCGTTTGTGGGTCTGCCATTTTCCCCGTCCTCGGTGTTCCCTCTCACGAAGAAATGAAATGGGGACGCCCTTTCCCGCACTTTTGACCTCATCCTGGACTCACTGCTCACGATACCACACATATATCTCGTATTAAGCCTGAAACTATAGCATTAAAATGTTATCGGCGACTTTTTTATATTATCCCTAAGCTGTCTTTGTAGTGAACACGATATGACAAGCGGGATCAGCAGCTACATTATACCATGAGTAAACACGAAGCACTATTAGAGTGAACACTTAGCTTACCTTAGCCACTAGACCACCGCTGTGGAGAAGTTATATTCAAAATGACGCGAGTACTTCCTTGACAACTGCATTACTGGTCGTTATGAACTCATTTGTCGTGCCGTTTATTTTAACTTCGTTCTCGATATGTATTAAATATTATACCTCTTTATGTGGCAAAATAATCGATTAGATGTATGTGCTGCAAGCTAGTGAGTGACCTTGACCTTACCTTGCACCACTATTTCTGTATACGGGGCTCACCTCTACGGAGTCGCGATATACTTCTACTTATACACATGTGCCTCTCCAATCCTTTTTCTTTAACCAGTATGTTGTCCCATAGGGAAACGCGCACAGCCACGCTCACACTTTGCCTTAGAAGGTATTGCAATCCCCGGTAATATTTATATTAAGGATACAGGGAATGTACCAGAGGTGACATTTCCAGATGGGCGATAAACTAAGAATGCTAATAGTGATCTTTATGTGTTTGCTTTCATATGAAGTGCCCAGACATGCGTGAAGACTTCTACCTTGTGTACAGAAACTACCTCTACGACCCATACTACGGCGGAACGTCCAGATGCGTCAAGTTTCACCGAATTGAAGCGTACACAGACGTCCACACATCAACTAAGGTCTCCTGGCACTCACCAGGCTACGGGCGCCGATACATGTAAGTCTGTTTAAAGCGCTCGTCGAGAGGACCCTTGTGTTTTAGATGCGAAGCACCGTATGGTCGCAGCTATGTCCCTCCCTCCAACCGCCGTGTGACGTCCACACCAGCACTGCGCATGCGCATCCTCCTCCCCTCCTCTCCTTGTCTCATCTCCTCTCCTCTCCGAACGGCGCGCGTTGACTATGGAAACGCTCTTTCTTCGATGAACTCTTTACCAGCTCGCAAGGAACGAGAACGCTCCCTCGTCCGCGAGAGAGAACGCTGACGGAGGCAGCGTCTGCTAGCGTCAAACCGATGCAAAGGCGACACCTAGTGAAACCGGTGCAAACGAGGTGTGCACTCCCCGTGCTGCTTCGCATCGCCTCATGGTCCCCTTTAAGGCCGATTCACACGCGAGGGCAAAATCCCGCTTCTCCGCGGACCGAATAGTCACGTGATCAGTTCCATCCGGCGCAGCCGCGGATACGTCGCATGCACGCAGCCGGAGCGCGGCTCGCGCAATCCTCGTGCATACTCTCGACTCCAATGCTTATGCAACGCTTGTCTCGGTTCCAGCCGGGAAAACCACTCGCATATTCCAATGTCGCACAACAAAACTTATTCCGTCGTTGTCGCAAAACAAAAACACGCGACTTTGAGCCGACAGCCTGCTTCCTAGCCACGCCAACCCGGGCAATGTTGACAGATTTAACGCTGAATCCTCTCGATCGAGAGCAGACGACCGCCAAACGGGCGGATGGAAATAGCGGCGACACATTTCCATCCGTGCCGCGAGCGGAGTAGGCCGGACGAAGCGAGGGCGGCGAGTTTCCATGACGCGCGCGTCACGTGATGCGCCGTCCGCTGCGAAAATCCCTCCACCGTTCCATCGTGTGAATCCACCTTTAGCGGGAGATGGTGTAATTTGTTTATTGTTCGCACTTTCCACTCTGTATACCACCTAAATCTTTCCCTGCATGTCCACCCTCCATCAGGATTTCCTCGACATGGTGTCTCGCTTCTTTGTAAACTTTGGCTGGGAGTGGCTTTCACAGAGGCATACAACGCATTAACTGGAGTGATCTACAGTGCAGCATGCGAGGTTGCGCGACACCGACGAAACCCTAGGCCATTCGCTGTGCCACTGTCCGCGATTCGAGGTGGAAACGAAAACACTTGCTCAGAAGCTGCGCCCACTCGACGACTGGCCACTTTCCGTACAGGTGCTGCTCGAACAACGCCCTCATCGCTCGTCGGCCCACAAGCCATTGAAGGTACTTTTGCGCTTCTTGAAATGGCGGGTGTTCGTGAACGCTTTTGACGGATGGAGTCGTGCTACAAAGTCTCTTTCTTTATGCCCCTTCTTCCTCTCTCTCTCCATCTTTCTATTCCTCCTTCCCATTCCCCCAGCGTAAGGTAGCCAACCGGATGCACTTCTGGTTAACCTCCCTGCCTTTCTGTTTTAGGGGCGAAGCTCCTCTTAGTCTAACCTTGTCACGCGTCAGTCGTCAGGCGTCAGGCGTAACCCGCGTGCCTCCCGGCGCGTGCCTCTCTCTGTCTATCCCGGCGCGTGCCTCCCGGCGCGTGCCTCTGCTGTCTTGTGTGAGAGAGAGAGAGACAGAGAGAGAGCGAAAGGCGCGCGTTGGCTATGGAAGCAGGAACGCTGTACAGCTCGCAAAGAAGGAGAACGCGCCCTCACCCGCGAGAGACAACGTTGGCGCAGGCAGCGTCTCCTAGCGAGTTTCTTGATTGAGAAATACCGACTGCTCGCGTTGGAGAAGCGTTCACCGGCAACCTATATATATATATATATATATATATATATAGGCACTGGATCTTGACTTGCAATGAAGTGCAGGTGGGAGATTTCACTTGTGCATAGTTGAACCATAATGATTCGTAGCGTGCGCGTTAACTAAATTAATCCGGAACTCGGCACTATATACGATGAACCTCCCGAGCTTCGCCCACTCATCATCATTCACTCCGTGGATATGCTGTAATTTTTTTCGCCTCCCTTCCTTCCTTCGCATTTTCCACTCAACAAATCCGTTGGTTATGATCACGAGTGAAACTAACGTCTCGTCGGCCACTGATCGGATGTAAAAAGTGAGATTTCACACTATACGAGATCGAAATGGGCGCAATGCACAACACTGCACGTGTGTGCATCTTACCGTCGGGCACCACTGTTCTTATGCTCTGTTAAGAAAGAGCATACTTAGACGTCGACGATGACACACCTGAATGTAGTTAAGTGATCCTCTAATTCTTCGCTCAGAGTGTTAAAAACGCGAGGATATCATGATATACTCATGTAAAACAGCGAGCAAATACACAAGCACCTTGACAGTAACACGGGCACTGAACTTTCAAAAACGAAATTTTATTGCGAAAGCGCAAAATATATAAGAGAAAGCGTGACGTATATGATATGAGGAATATTAAGAACGAGGTGTTAATTCTGTAGATAAGTAATTTCCTTGTCAAGCTGCCGGGTAGATGGGGCAATAGATACGACGAGGCCAGTGTTTAACAACGGTGATGCCTCTACAATTTTTGCTCTGAACCGCATTCACTTGAGAATGGCTGCTTGATTATAATAAGGAGTTCAATCGCATAATTCAGAATGGGCGGCCGAGTGCCTGCCGCATTTCTGCTTCCCGATATTGGGAAGCGAGGTCCGACGCTGCGAGGCAACTTCGAGCGATTGCACAGGAGATTACACTTTCGCTGTGGAGTGCCTCAAGCAGCCAAACAATTCAGAACAGTCGACAACACCACCTGCCGTCTTTGCGGCATTTTCGATTGCCACCAAAACTCCGCCGAGCAGAGGCCACCCTGGTTTATCGTTCGTGGTTAAGAGTGGCTTTTACGAACTCTTATTCTTTTACGATCGGAATGGCCGACAGCCCTCTTTTTGACACCTGTCTTCGTGAAGAGACGCTGCAACACATCATATGCGACTGTCCTCGCTATGACATACAGAGGCAATCACTGGCGTCCACTCTTGCTCACCTTGACCTGCGACGGATGTCGGTTGATGCCATTCTGGAATGTCGACCAGACAAGACATTACACCTGAAGGCGACAAAGACGCTGCTGGAGTTTTTAAAGACGACCGACTTGCACAAGCGACTGTAACAGCGATGTGTGATGTCGCGTACCATGCAGGTGCCACTGACTCTGACAATGTGCTATATGTGCACCCTCTCTCTCTCCCCCTCTTTTCTTTCACCTTTCAATGTCCCCCGTCCCCTTCCCCTCGTGCAGGGTAGCATACCCGCTGTCCTACACTGGTTAACATCCCTGCCTTTCCCTCTCTATTATTCTCCTTCCTTCCTTCCTTCCTTCCTTCCTTCCTTCCTTCCGATATTGACGTGCTTCCGAAGGCGATCACTGAAGCACCGTCTGGTTAGCCCTACATGATAAAGGCCTCAAGGGGATGTCGTAAGCGACTGGCTTGATGCAGTGCTGGACATGGGGTGTTGGCGACTTTTTCCGCACTACTCGTTCATATGCTGGTCCCGGTTTTCACACGAACGGGCGACCTAATAAATACACATCGATTCAGTATTGGCCTCATCATATGGATTTCGTAGCGCACGTTTAGAAGGGCGCTACCTCTGGTCGCCTTCCAGTATGCACAATTGTCATGAAAAAATTCGGGTATTTTTTAAAGATCAGTAGCAGATGTTCGCAGCGGACATTGAGCCAGGTTTTCGACCGCGACATCACAGGCGCCGTCACACCGCCGCCACTGCTTCTGCACGTGCTCTACTAGAGCCTTGAGGCTGTTGGTACCTTGGCAACTTCGCCTCGCGCCTGGACTCTTCACGGCCGGCGACAGAAAAAGGCACCAGACATTCTGGCGCCTCATTCCTGGTTCTGCAGCTGCTTCCGACATCACGGCGTCGAGCGCCGTCTCTACGGCCACTTTCACCAGACTGTTTGACTCACTTAACTACTCTCCTCCTCTTGCCCCTTTGCGACCTTTCCCAGCTGCGGGAACGTGCTCTCTGCTCAAGCCTTGGTGTATGTTTGCTGTACACGTGAGTTGTAAAAGGTAAAGGCGGCACGCTGTCGGAAGAACGCCCGAAGCTGCAGCGGCTAGCGGTTGCGTTAGGTGAGCAAAGGTGGAGAGCATATGCGCAGAGAACACTTGGCTACTTTGTTCGCAAGCCTTACGCATGTGATATCCAGGCATCTTTACATTATATAAATAACGCGGTGTTTTTCAAAGGCAAACTCAAGTGAAATAAATGCGTGAAAAATAAATAAAGTAGGTCAACGTTCAACCGAAATGAATAACATGATGTATACCGTACAAGCACACAATTATTGTAAATCAACGATCAATTCATGTGTATTATTGTTAGTCAAGGATGAGTGAGACCTAACGTGAACTTATTGCGGTCAATTTTAAGAGGGTCTAGTGAGAGCGTGTGTGTGTGTGTATGTTTGGCGGGGGGGGGGGGGGTTGCAGCTGCGCACTTACATAACCGACTGCGGTCTCCATCTTGCCTTCGCCTGCGTTGCAGCGACATAAAGCCCATATGCTCGATATTTATGTCAGCCACACCTAAATATTTTTTCTAATGTACAACCCTATAACATTTTTGCACTTGGTGCACACGTAAACGTAGCACCGTTTTGTGTCATAACCATAATGGAAAGAAACCAACACCGTGATTACAGCAAGTGTCGACGATCTTCTGCCATTCTGCCAGTTCTTCTAGAATGGGGTTCTTCTGCCAGCGAGACAAACGTGAAAAATTAAAAACAGCGCTCATTGAAATTTATGTAATAAGTCCACTTGTAATAAGTCCATTCCACGGTGCTTAAATTGCCGCTTTTGCGTCACACCGAATGAGTTTGGTTCTCGCATGGGGGCCACTTGCCAGAGGTGTAAAAGTGAGGTTGTGTTGTGCTGCACGGAAGACGGAAAAGTAAATGAAAGTCGCTCACAATCATTCAATATGTAAGATTTTGTGTAAAGCTCAATTGTACTCAAACAGCCCAGAGTTCAGAAGAATCCTGGAATCGGCTAGTTCGTTCTTGGTAAAATAATTATTCAGTGCGAATAGACGAAGGCGAAGGAGGCCCACCGATGAACAGGGCAGACCTCTACACAGCTGGGCTCATTCGAACTTGCACTGATTATTGTCGAATATCCAGCTTCACTCCAACTCGCCCAGACATAAACTCCCCAAAATTTTACTTCGCTGGGATCACTGTGACCTAACATTACCATCACTCAGCTCGACCGAGCTTGCTGGGACTCAAACTAAGGGATATTTTGCTGAGTTGGACTCACTCAAACTCATACTAACACGTCGGTGTGAGTCTGAGTGAGTGCATTCATGAGTGAGTATGTCGACCTATGCTCTGCTATGACCTGCGTTATCCAACTTCACGTAAATAAACTGCGTAGGAAGAGTACGGCACGAGAGAAGTTCCATAGCGAAACAAAAATAATAAGACTTTGTTGGCCACTGTTGGCCGATATTCTCTTCTCATTCACAGGCACGGCCATCAAATTCTGACTTCAACGCCAGGATATATGATCAGAAATGAGCACACCCTGATCTCCCACCACGGTGAGCAAACGTTACGAAACTCCACCTACCAGCGCGCGAAAACGCCATCTTACTAGCTCTGTTAATAGGGGATCTACGGTGACCCCCCTATACTCGGGTACAGGTCGAGAAAAAAATTACACCATCTGCCGCTAAAGGGGAGCATGAGGCGATGCGAAGCAGCACGCGGGGTGCACACCGAGTTTGCATCGGTTTGTCTACGTGTCGCGTTTGCATCGGCTTGACGCTAGCAGACGCTGCCTGCGTCAGCGTTGTCTCTCGCGGGCGAGGGCGCGTTCTCGTTCCTTGCGAGCTGGTAAAGCGTTCATCGAAGAAAGAGCGTTTCCATAGTCAACGCGCGCCGTTCGGAGAAGAGAGTAGATGAGACAAGGAGAGGAGGCGGAGGAGGATGCGCATGCGCAGTGCGGGTGTGGACGCCACACGGCGGACGGATGGAGGGACGGAGGGAGTGACATAGCCCCGACCATAAGCTGCTTGGCATCTAAAAGGAGCCTTCAAAGGACCCCCTTCTCCAGCCAGCGATGTTGCTGTGTCAACATCACGTTGCTGAAGTTCGCCTCCGCGCCGCGCTCCGATTTATCTCTAGAGCCCTGTGCGGCGGCTCTTTGCCGCGGCGTCACCTTGATGAGCCAGAAAAATGCATGAATGTCTTTGTGAGAAGAACATTGGTAAGTCTATGCTTAATGTGGTCTAACCATTAACGTCTCTAGACGACTGCATGGTTGCTCACGGCACGACATATGCCTGGCGCTCCCTTTAGTGCACACCAGAGACGTCTGTTTCGTCGAACAGAGACGCACGCTACAGTGCAGTGACGTGCATATGATAAGCGCCGCTCAGCGAGCTGTTCGAAGTGCCCCCTGACGACGCACTGAGCGATCCAAGATAGCTGTTCAGAGGAGGGTAGACCCGTCTGTAGAGTGTCTGCTAGCACGGAAAAGGATATGACGCGTGGACTTGCGCACCCCGGTGCTCTCACCGCTTGAAGTCATGAGCTGCAATGAAACGTGGGCGCCGCCACTATACTTACCCTAATCGCAGAAACGGCTAGGTTTTCGACACCTCAATATTTCTCGCGTTGTGAAAAGTTATATTCCAGCTCTACGACAGTGGAACGACGATGTTACGCGATGTCCTGTGCGCACCTCAGAAAAGGGCGGCAGAGATAATTCAGGTACCAGGAGGGGGCACTTCGAGCAAGGCCCTGGAGATGTGCTTGCCGCAGTAATGGACAGTACCGAGTGGCGCCATGGAACTGCTGCAGTAACTGCTATCGTCACATTGCAGCATAGAACTGGTGCAATGTGACGATAGCTGAAGAGGCAGCAATATCGCTGTAAAACACGTTGCACCTTCATCATGCATTTACATATGCGTTCAGGTAGGCTAACTTACTCCTTCATCAAAATGCAGGCATGTCGATGTGTCGTTCAGACTTCCGGTGAGTTGTACGCGCACGCTTGATTTTCGGAACCTCAACAAATCTCTCAACACCATTCGATGCAAGGTTAGTTTGGGCAGTATAGGTGAAGTTCATTTAACGGCACAGCCGACTTGTTTGTGGCCAAAGGTGCATGTTTCGTCGCTTTAAGTAACACTTGGGCATTGTAGACCAATATGACTGATTTCGAGGTTTTGGTACACCAAAACTACGACCTGATTGACAGACGCCGTAATGGATTGCTCACGGAATTTCGACCTCCTGGGGTTCTGTAACAACACACATTACACAGCCCTCTACATCCCGCGAGTACCAGAGCCGGAGCGGCCCAGTACCAAAGCCACTAGACTGCCGAGGCGGGGCAATGTAGAACAAATTCTATCAAAAGTCATTTTGAGCGTAACAGTGCTTAACAGGAGGGAACGCGAAAGCCACTCGCTTACTTTTAGCACTCGATCCAAGTGGTTTGATGGCGGAGCTTTCACACACCTTATTTTCCAGTGAAAAATGCTTTTCCTCGAGATGGCCGATTTCAGCAAGCTGAAATACGTAGCAGTGCGCGATCATATGACAAGCATGGCTTTCCCTGGCAGCTTCACCGCGTATTTTCGCGGGAAGGTTGCGTCTCGCAACCAATGACCAGATATGTCATGTGACAGAGGGGCCCAGGGTTTCGTCGATGATGCAGCCTACAAGATATGCCTTGCCGTAGACTTCTCTGAATTTGTACGGACTTATCAATTACTATGACCGATGTACACATTTCATATTTCTAATGTATACAGTTCTCTCTAATATATCTGTGGCTGCGTTCACCACCACAGATAGATTATACCAGCCACTTCAAATTCGGTCGTTGTTTAGTTCTTTTGTTTTTTATGGTTACGCGAGCGTTATTCATTGATCCTGTATGCACGAATGTTCAGACTGCCGGTAGCCCCACGTGCTAAACCTTTCTCACGTATCCCGTATGTAATGTGCTACTCCCGGTGTTATGAACAACGATAACAAGCCAGTCAAAAATTCTCCTACAGCACTAGCTAGACATCTGCCGGGATGTGACATCGTACTCTAAGCTTGGAAGCTTGTCTAGGAAGCGTTCGCTGCAACGAATCAACAAAGTGCAAGAGCACTTTTCCTCGAGATGGCCGATTTCAGCAAGCTGAAATACGTAGCAGTGCGCTACGGAGCAGTGCGCTACGGACATGAGAGCCCTAGGAGATCTATCATACACTTTGCATCATTCCAGAGCCTGCGGCTTGGAAGCACCACACCATCTTTATTGACTGCTATACTTGTTATATCGCACGTCATCATTACGCTCGTCGAGGTAAGTTCACGGATTTACTTCGAAACTAAGCGTTGGTCACTGACTTAGCTACCTCAGCTAATTTTCCAAAGTTTGACCGGTTTATATAATTTCTTTTGCTTGCTCGTACATTGCACGAAGTTCATACAAGACCAGATAGCCAACCCCGGCTGCAACATCTGATTAAGGGTAAAACTTATCCTATTAATACAACCAAGCACACTCCCGAGCACAAGATTGAGGAAGGAGAATGTTCACTATGGCTTAGAAAAGCATACTCAGCAAAGTGTGGCTTACGAGGAGCCCATGACAGGACACAACGTTTTTTTTTTCATTCTTTCAGGCATTTTGCACATCCGCGTAAAATGAATATACATGCTGTGTTGCGCCTGATCAGAGTAGACTTAAGGATTCCACGTTTCATCTTTGCTTTCTTTGGGAGCCTTTACCATAGGGCACAGTGGCAAAAGTGTTGACAATGCTTTGCAAGAGTATATAAAGATTTTGAGAAGATTTAGTTTACAGACACATATGCCACTGTTTAATTATTCTTTGTCGTATTTATTTTAATTATTTTTATAACCACAGTTACTCTAAGATACAGCTTATTCGTTCCCTCCATAAATTTTCTCTGCTTTATTGTTTTTTAGTCAGCCTTAACCTTCCCCAATTTTTTAAGATATTTTAACTTCAGAACATTATTGAGCGTTTGTAGGGTCTTTTATGTTTTTTCTAACTACCTGGCTCCTGGCCAATTCCCCAAAGTGAGTGTGCGCCATCGTGTTTAGTTTCCATCTAAATCTACATCTACATTCAGAGAACTGTGAGTCGGCCTAGTTGGAGCGGATCTATTTTAAAAACTTTTAACCCGCAAACACACAAAGACAAAGAGAAGGAGACACTGGGATGTGTGCTCTTCCCAGTGTCTTTTCTTTTTGTGCATGTGTGTTTGTGCGCTAAAAGTTTTTAAAAGTGGCTTAGCAAGGCGTTTTCATTCGAAAGTTCTTTCATGATTTCACAAGAATTGGCGAATTGGCCATTCCCGGTTGTTGCGCCATTAAACAATAAACTTCGCAAGAAAAATCCAGCAGAACCCATGCATTGTGAGAATGCGTGCCATGCTAAGCAGGCAGCGAAAAAAAATCGCCTACGCCGAATTGTTTGACCTTCAGCCCTTTTACGAATAAGATAAAAATATGTCCAAAGTGCGTGTGCGGGCATATTCTTAACGTGCTCTAAGCAGGAGCGTCGGCGGCATAGTGGCAATTGAATGCTAGCCGATGGTACGACTTAACGTTGCCACTCGCATTAGTGCCCCGACCTAAGTTTTTGTCGAAGAGGAGTGCACCCTACAGCGCCCTGATGTGTCCTCGCCCCGTTATGGTAGTCTGGTGGCTATGGCACACAGCTGCTTTTCCTAAGGTCGCGGGCCGGCTTCAATCATGCGACTTTCGGATCAGCAGCCGGGTACCATAGCCACTACATCACTGTCGCGGCACTCTTGTTTATTAGTCAATGACGAAGAAGGCTTCTTACTATCACTTCTATTAGTGCCAAATACTGGGCCTGGTGATGATGTAGGATGGGAATTTAACACTATGCACGTCATACTTGAACTCGGTTGTTGTTCTGTCTGTACAGGTTATGGTTGTTCGCTGTGGCGTGCCGCGTCACTTGTGTCCCAAAACCGCACCGACCACTGCGACTTTATTTTCGACGTTGTGTGCGGCAACTCTCCAAAGTACCAAATCTATGACCCGGCTTGCGAAGAAGCGCCAGAGGTCACTGTTACCAACAAGCCTCCATGGTCAGAGTGACTGACCCCAGTGGAGAATGATGGAGAGCTGATGGAGCGGAGACAGATGCCACTGCGCAGGCCATAGGGTGACAATGTGCTCATCCTGAGCATGCCCTGAAATAAATCTTTGGAAATCATTATACGTTATCTCCATTTTTCTTATTTTTGTACCTTTTTGGTCCGTATTCTTGTACATTGCTTATGGCACACGACTCCTGACCCGAAGGTCGCGGGAACGGATCCTGGCAATGACAGCCGCATTTCGATGAGGGCGAATTGTGAAAAACGCGCGTGTACTTATATTTACGTTCGCGTTAAAAAAAGCCCAGGCGATCAAAATTACTCCGGAGCTCTCCTCCCCCATATGGCGAGTGTCTCACAATTACGACTGGACCGAGTTAAGTATTTCAAGTGTGCTTGTAGAGGCCATTATAACCTAGCCGTGTAGAACTGCAACAGTAACCAGTTAAAAAGTTGGACGAGATAGCTTAAAGCCCTTACCCAAGTTTCCACGTGGCTGTAGCAGCGCCCTCGTCGAATCATTCCACAAATGATTGCTGTTCGAATTGGATTCGAATCTCTGACAGTTCTGCCCTCGGAAACAGCATCCCTGATACGCTCATTATCAGATCCCTTTACCTCACGCTCCTCACACGGATGGTGCTGCCGTTTTAGATTGACAAAATAATGTACCGAGCCGTCACACTAATAAGCATCGATTATCAGTCCTTTGGCACTATTCCAGAGTGACTGTCGTTCGCACCAATACTACTCGTTCCGCAGTTGTGGGAGGTGCGGACGGGAAGCCGGCCCACGCTGGTTAACGCCGAACGTCAGCGAAGCATGTGTACCCCCTTCAGCGGTGACGTACACGATTGTGCACACTACTTGTTTTCGGCCGTTCAGTGTACAAGGGACCCCGAAAGTACTTGAGACGAAATTTCTATTCTCATATAACACTCAAACGTTCGCAGCCTTCCTTAGGTGTTGCTCTTGAAAACTTTTACGCTACGACAGCGCCATTTTGGCCTCAAGAACTCTAAATGAGTGAAAGTAAAAGGACGGTGTTCTATCCTCCAATCTAAAATTCATTCAACTTTTTTTAGCACTCCCATTATTACCAAGAACGAAAATAAAGAATCGCCGAACAATGAGTTCCAGGAGGCAGTGCTTGGGCAAGGGGACTCTATTGGTAAGTCTTCGGATGGAAACCTTGTGCTCGAACGACATTCATGCCTTGCTAGGAGGCTTAGCTGACACGTCGGTGATTTCACTAGGGTTTGAGGTGATCGAATTTCGACATCGCTAGTGTGGCTCAGCCTTTACTTCGTTTTTGTAAGTAATACATGCGTTTTAACAAAAAAATAACGACAGAACGATTCAATCGGCTTCTGAGGGCTGTACAGTTCCGAGTTAAAATCTTCTCCTACCTTTACTATTTCTTTGAAGTTGTTGATAACTTTACCTTGTTTATCTTTTGCTCATGCATTTTATTTCCTCCTAATCGCAGTTTCTTTTTGAACGATTTAATGATGGTACCTTTCCCTACTGCTTTCTCTATTTCTCTTACGTTAAAGTTCCTTACATCTCTCTGCCTGGCTTTACTGATTAGCTTCGATAATTCTGCGAATTGTTTTTTTTTTCTTTTGACGCAGTCACTTTGATCTGCTGGCATTTCTTTTATTAAGTCTTTAGCGGATTGGGACAACTTCCTTACACCTTGCTTTGTTGTTTTACCCCCGACTTAGTCGCTTCTTGGAAGGTCACTTCCGTTATGGTTTTGTTTACTACCTCTAAATCTTGATTGTCTTCATCTAATGCGTCAAATCTGTTTATTAATGCGACTTTATATTCTTCGTTCTTTGCTTTGATTACCTCTAGGTTTGCGTTTTTTCTAATAACTAATTTAGTTCTTACTTTCTTTAGGTTAAGTACAATCTTTACCCTTACTAATCTGTGATCGCTACATTTCATCTTACCTACTACTTCCATGTCTTGAATTATGCCTGGTTGCTCGCAAATTATAAAGTCAGTTTCGTTCTTTCTTTCCCCATTAGGGCTTTTCCATGTCCACCTCTTATTCTTATGCTTCTTAAAGAACGTATTCATTATTCGGAGTCAGTTTCTTTCTGCAAACTGTACTAGCATCTCCACGGTTATTCCCTATGACCGACACCGTAGTTGCCAATCGCTTGTTCTCAACTTTGTTTTTTCCTCCTATTCTTGCATTAAAATCCCGCAGAACTATTGTGTATTGTGTCCTTATTCTTTTCATTGCTAATTTGACATCCTCGTAGAACTTTTCTACCTGCTCGTCGTCGTAGGTCGTTGTTGGCGCATATCCCTGGATTATCTTAAGCTTACATCACTTATTTAGTTTTACGGCGGCACTTGCTACCTTTTCATTAAGGCTGTAGAATTCAGCCACGTCGTCCACTATATCTTTGTGAATTAGAAACCCGGCACCGTATTTTCTCTTTTCGGGCAACCCTCTATAGCAGAGGACATGTCCGCTGTTTAATACCGTGTAAGCTTCACCTGGTCTCCTAACTTTGCTGAGGCCAATGATGTCCCAACTAACGCCTTCTTGGTAAATAATTGCTGCTTGTGGATAATTGCTGAAGTGAAATTTTCTAAATAACCGAGCACTATAGAGCGACGTTTTCTGTATTATCAGCCAAGCCGTAAATCCCCGCTGCTTACACATCTGGTACGTTTTATCGCTGGGTGTCGTCGACAGGTGCGAATATCCGCTTGTTTAGCTGGCTAAATAATTGCTGCTTGTGGATAATTGCTGAAGTGAAATTTTATAAATAACTGAGCACTACAGAGCGACGTTTTCTGTATTATCAGCCAAGCCGTAAATCACCGCTGCTGATACATCTGGTACGTTTTATCGCTGGGTGTCGTCGACAGGTGCGAATATCCGCTTATTTCGTTAGTTCCCCGTAGGTGATGAGCAATTTCCGCAGTCTCATTTTGGGAAACATAGCCTTTTCCTTGGCGCTACATATTTTTCGAGGTGTCTGTGGCCCGCAAGGTACACCAAAGTCTTCACAGCGTTCCGTTTTGAAACGCCGGACGGCGACACCTTCAGCTCAGAAATGTTTCTCGGATGCTTTTGTTTGTTACTAGTACACTTTCACTTGGCATCGTCGCAAGGTTTTGTCTATCCTGAGCTACGAAGTGACCTCCAGGGATACCAAGATTTTAGCAGAGTGAGTGATTCGAATATTTCATGTTTATTTGCAGCTGATGATAAATGGCTGCGGAGTTGTTGTGGTTTTAGTATGACACAGGCCCAAGAAATATTTTAGGGGCGAAGCTCCTCTTAGTCTAACCTTGTCACGCGTCAGTCGTCAGGCGTAACCCGCGTGCCGGGAGGCACGCGCTCGCCCTCGGCGCGTGCCTCACGGCGCATGCCTCTGCTGTCTTGTGAGAGAAGGAACGCTACCAGCTCGCAAAGAAGGAGAACGCGCCCTCACCCGCGAGAGACAACGTTGGCGCAGGCAGCGTCTCCTAGCGAGTTTCTTGATTGAGAAATACCGACTGCTCGCGTTGGAGAGGCGTACACCGGCAACCCATATATATATATATATATATATATATATATATATATATATATATATATATATATATATATATATAGGCACTGGATCTTGACTTGCAATGAAGTGCCGGTGGGAGATTTCACTTGTGCATAGTTGAATCATGAGGATTCGCAGCGTGCGCGTTAACTAAATTAATCCGGAACTCGGCACGATCTACGATTAACCTCCCGAGCTTCGCCCACTCATCATCATTCACTCCGTGGATATGCTGTAATTTTTTTTAGATGATACTTAAAGCGGTTTGCCGGGCTCGTTGGAATTCATACGTCGCACGCATCGCCAGCGCATCGCAGAAATAATAAAGACAGGAGAAGAATGAGAACAAAGACAACCAAAAGGTCGAACGATGGTCTTCAACTGAATTTTGTTGTGTAGAAAAGGCAAGCAGTTTGACATATGTGCATGCATGTACTAATATATAGAACCAAGCAGCGTTGCTCATTCATGAGCCACCCTCGAGGAAAATACGCGTTTTTGAATAAATAATCTATTCTTTTCCTGTAGGGGCATTGTATCTTGTGCCAACATATTTGCCCATGCGGCAACCTTCATAAATCACACGCATTGCTGGTCCTTAACGCTGCCAACATAGCACGTGCTGTACAAATCACTGCTTTCCGGTCTTCCTTATTTCCGTTAAGCGCCTCTAGTGCAGGATACGTAGCAGAGGCAACAGTGTTGCAGTGTTGGGGGGCAGTCATATTTGGCACAATTGTATGCACACTCATAATGTCATAAAATGAGGATTGTCCCAGATTTACTAAGAAGAAATATTAAGCTTGGTATGCTTCCCAATGAATTGGAGCCCTCTATTTTCAGAAGGCAGCGACTTGATGGTTAAAGTAGTGTTAGTTCTAAGCAAGTATGTCGTCGACGTGCCGCTTGGTTGGACTGTGGCAGGTGATATTGCTAAACTGTCGTAAATAATATTGGAGATGACGTCGAATATCACACATCAGTATCCAACATGTTTTTTGGCTCGTTTACAGACTTCTGGTAAGAAAATAATTGCCAGACCTTGAATAAAAAAATTGCCAGGCCCACAGCTTTGGAGTAACGGCCACTGTGGCGTACACTGCTGATCTGTGATCGAATTTATCTAAGGGAAATTTGTGCGGTGGGCCTTTTATGAACCGCTTAATGAGAAAATAGCCACAGGAAATTTTATTTATTTATTTATTTATTTATTTATTTATTTATTTATTTACTCAACGATACTGTCAATCTCTTCGGAGATTATAGCAGGCAAGGCACCTGAAAAATAATATTAGTTTACTCTAAGTCATATAACGTTAAATCATAAAAAAAGTAAAAATGACATCAAAATCTATACATTATACATTGCGATAGGAGAACACAAGAAAATGTGCATGCGTTCATTCAATGAAGTTTTTCTTTCTATTTCGTTTAATGTGCAGTGCTACCCTGACGTCGGAAAGTGGCACCTCATGCACAGGAACTACTACTCAGACCCGAACTTTGGCGGAGCGGCCAAGTGTGTGACATTCGAGAGATACGGCTCTTACGAAAACTTTTCGACGCCGGCTGTGTACTCTTTTGGAAAGCAGGGCTCGACGTAAGAACCTTCACGTCGCCACAAATACGTTGTTCTGCTTGTTTTAGGAAACGTAAAAACAAAAAAAATTACAGCATATCCACGGAGTGAATGATGATGAGTGGGCGAAGCTCGGGCAGTTCATCGTAGATCGTGCCGAGTTCGCATTAATTTAGTTAACGCGCACGCTACGAATCCTCATGGTTCAACTATGCACAAGTGAAATCTCCCACCGGCACTTCATTGCAAGTCAAGATCCAGTGCCTATATATATATATATATATATATATATATATATATATATATATATATATATATATATATATATATATATATATATATGGGTTGCCGGTGAACGGTTCTCTAACGCGAGCAGTCGGTATTTCTCAATCAAGGAACTCGCTTGGAGACGCTGCCTGCGCCAACGTTGCCTCTCGCGGGTGAGGGCGCGTTCTCCTTCTTTGCGAGCTGGTAGAGCGTTCCTCTAAGAAAGAGCGTTTCCATAGCCAACGCGCGCCTTTCGCTCTCTCTCTGTCTCTCTCACACAAGACAGCAGATGCACGCGCCGGGAGGCACGCGCAGAGGGCGAGCGCCGAGGGCGAGCGCGTGTCTCCCGGCACGCGGGTTACGCCTGACGACTGACGCGTGAAAAGGTTAGACTAAGAGGAGCTTCGCCCTTAAAAGATATCAGCGTTGGAAGTTGCTGAATGTCCAATGGCTATATAGAACTGCTTAGAGTCGGCAACAATTTCATTAGGGGTTAAACTTACTCATTTTCTCGCGGCTGGATTTTTCTTTCAGTTGCCTATGACCTGCGAGGTAGAGTAAGGTCTTCGCGGCGTTTGAAACACAGACGAGCGAAACCTTAAGCTCAGAAATGCTCCTCGAATGCTTTTGTTTGTTACTAGCAGACTTTCAGTTCGCATCGTCCCAAGGTTTTATCTATCCTGAGCTATGAAGCGACCTCCAGGGATATCAAGATTTTAGCAGAGTTAGCGATTTGAATATTTAGTGGTTCTTTGGAGCTGACAAGAAATGGCTGTAACGTGTATGTATGCGAAAAAAAATATGCGTTCTTGAGTCGGCAAAGCCGTGGCAAAATACAGGCCACCTCGATGCCTTGTCGGTGGCAGTGACTAGCCCCGTGCCATTGACTGTACACTTCAATAGCGGGGCTATTCTAAGTCCATCCTTCAACGACCCTTCCCCGCGCAGCCTACGTAATGCATTAGGGGAAAGAGGACGCGCTCTGGCCCTTCACACGAAAAATCTCATAATACACGTATGTCCCATATCAAATAACCTTATATAACTTATATGAGGACACATATGATTCATATGTGTTCATACGAGGTTATTTGGTCTCTGGCATGTGTGTCATATGAAATTTTTTAATAGGGACACTACTTCATGGTGGTGGTTATTCGAAGCCTGATTGCCGGCATATGCGTCTGCACTTCGTTCGTCTCTTGCGGTCGATCCTAGTGCTACATGGTCGTAATAATGGTAGGAATTGTGAAAATGGCGGTGTGCGATAAGGTGTGTAAAAAGCTTATCTCGAAGTGATGGGTTCGATTCCGGCAGGCACGGCTGTGTCTCGATAGCACGAATTGCAAAGAAAGAAAGAAAAATGATTAAAGAAAAGTGCATGGTGAAGGATTGGATGCGGTCAGTAGATAACGAAGAAAGGTTGGAGTATCGAGAGAACGCCAGGTGATGAAAGGACATAATTTTTCGGTGGAGTACAAATATATGGCTAAGGTAAGCGATATATCACGGCCTCAATAACTTTACACACTCTCCTTTTAAGTTACGATGAGTGGTGCAGATTTCTCGCAAAAGGAATGCTACCGCTGCATTGAGACGCATGTATTGATCATCACCTGACTTTTGACAAATGCTAGTCAATGTTGCTCCTGAATGAGTGGCCCATGAGAAACACGAGGTCATATTAGCATATATTTATTAGCCATCACCACGTGATATCAGGCACCATTTACGTGAAAATACCCTGCACTAACCTGTTCCAGTGCCCGTTGTTAGCACTCTGCACGGTCAGCATAATATTCCCACTCACTGTATTGCATGACTTATTGTTTTACTGACGACTAGACAGGCGGACGGGGCAAATGTCGTAGTCAACCTCATTCGAAACACTTCTCTTGAGTTACATGATTATCATATTACAGCTTGAGGTTCCACAGTTTCGGACAAACCTTAAGGGTCAGCCCATATGACAACGTAAATGAAGCGATTAAAACTCAGGGGTCACCATAAAACTCCTGTTAATATTTTTTTCTTACAGGAAAGGCCAGGTCTCTTTTGATTCTGCGCCCTGTTACACATCTAGAAACAAAGCATTTTTCGAACCGTATGACGGTGAGTGTTTCAAACATCTGGGAGGAAATGGGATGAGTAGGAACGTCGCCAATGATATGATCATGGTACATCGCTGCGCCAATAAAACACAGGAACACAGACGAGCACACAGGAGCTACAATGTACGATGCTTCACCAGCTAGTACAAGCATATACATTAGTGAGGTGAACATGTTGCTTTTGTACGTGTGGTCAGATAGGTAAAATGGCGATTTAGATCACATGCAAGGAAATTACCAAGATTTTCTGAGTTTCTGCGCGAGGTTTGCGGTATTTTGCCGAGCCTATCATCGTATTTCCGTGAACGATAATTGAGCAGAAGGCGGTGGTTATTATAGAGATAAGGACGGAGAATAGCATAAGTGCGAACACGTCCACCAGATTCTTGATGATCGCATAGCATGAGCAGCAATGAGTTACGCCGTTTCGCGTTCCTGTCCTGTCTCTTTTGTATACTAGGGCAGTTACACCTGGGTACCACAAATACTCTGACGGTGCAGCGGAAACTACTAAAGCTGAGCTACCGGACTTGAGTCAGTACCGCATGTATACATCGGAGTGGGGCTTGCTCGACATCACTATAGCTTCCAGTGAAACTATGGTCTTAAATACAAGTTCGTACTGTCTTGCTCACACTCATATTGACACGTGCGGTTGTTTTGGTTTGTGGGGAGCGCCGTTATCACTTTCTGTTAGGAGCAGCGCAGGCTGCGTTTATCTTGCGTGTCGCGTCGAGAACCGTGGCGACCGTTCTTGAAACTTTGCATGCCTGACGCGCACATTTGAGTGTTCCCTAGAACGGCAGAAATAGTGCGAGAACGCGTTATGACGTGTGTATAAAAGCCGACGCATTTTGACGCTTGTCAGTTTTTCCGTCCACCGACGACTGTCGCCGCCGCTATCCTCTTGAAGTGTGATTTGGTTTGCTTTGCTGGGCACAGGTTCGCCTAAAAAACATTCGAACTGACAGCGTCTTTAGTTATGCTGCATGCTTCATCTTCACGACCACGTGACAATATATTATCCGTACTTTATTGTCAACAACCATTGAATGCGACCTTTTTCGTCACTATCGCATACTGCGCATGCAAGGTGCTCGCCTTGTTGCAACGTTTCGTGCTTCTTAGAGATCGGTGTAGGGTGGAAGCGCTACAGCGACGTGGAGTCATAACTCAGGCACGCGTTCTGGTAACGCTACCTTCCAGGCATTGGGGATGAGTGCTTGAGAGTTCGAGCAAGAATAGGAATGTGTTCGCTTACATCGTCATTACGCTGGTGAGGTGCTTCCCACGACTGGTGAAAGCGGTAGGACCAAGTTAAGCAGCGTCACTCGTAGCCGTGGCGGCAAGTGTGGAACACTCTATTTGCCTAGAGGTGTCACGTAGAACGCGAATTTATGGAGAAATGGCTGCTGCCCAATAAGCCCTCGCATGCTACGTAAAATCACCTAGTCTGCTGCAACGAGGCCCAAGCTATGAAATAACGAAAGGGAAGGATTAAAGGGCTGGTTTTATTTGTTAGACAACTTAATGAACCAACAAACATTGAAGGCTAGGAACGCATAGGGGAAGTTATTGAAGTTCTTAATTGCGGCATTGTAATTGTGGATTAAGTCCAAAATAACTAAAGTGGACGAAAAGAGAAACCTGCGTTCGGTGGATGTCTCTAACAAATAAAACGAGCCCACAACCCCTTCCCTTTCGCTATTTCATATCCTGGACCTCGTTGCGTCAGCATTGACTTGGCGTCTTTAAACAGCATGCGAGGGCTGATTGGGCAGCAGCCATTTCGACATAAGTTCGTGACGCCCCCCGGAAAATAGATTGTTCCACACTCGCCGCCATGGTTACGAGTGGCGCAGCCTAACACTACCAGGATTACATGCATATGATTACCCTATAAAGTGGACGGGGGAACGACTGCCTTCGCAGCTCTGCGGTAGAGCATCGGACACGTTATCCGAAGGTTGCGGATTCGGTTGTCACCGAAGACAGGTTTGTCTTTTCGTCCTTTTTAATTCCTTTCTACTTACTCCTCAATTATAATACAGCAATCAAAAACTTCAGTAGTTTCTCCTACGCTTTCATAGACTTCAATGTTTGTCCGTTCATTAAGTTGTATCTAACAAATAAAACAAGCCCATGACCCCTTGTCTTTCGTTATACATATATAGCTACGACGCCTTCCGCGATGTCGTCATTTCGCGTCATTAAACTGATACACGAAACAGACAATTATATCCAATGACAATCGAGATAGGTTCTAGTGATGGCACCAGAAGTTGATGTCAATGTGCGCTTTCTTTCTTTTCCAGATAGTGGACCTGAGGAAATATTTTATCTCATTTACATAGAGTGCGAAACCTGCACCATCATGCGACATCCCTATGCTGCAAACGGTACGCCACAAAAGCGATTTCCTTATGTTATTGGTAAAGTATACTGAATATTATAAGCCCTTCTCAATAACATCGCTTTCTACTGTATACGTGAAACCAAGTTACATTCCTACTTTCTTGTCTTTCGGGAAAGGAGAATGCAGGAATGTGTTCATTCGAGTCTATCTAGCGTTATGCAAGTGTATTTTACCGCTTCTGCAGCGGCCAATTAATAGGCCCCTGAAATAATTTTCTCACATAGTTAGAAAACAACACCGAAAAGTTGTAGGAGCTCGTGTGAATATGAGAGAGAGAGAGAGAACAAAACGTTTATTTGCATGTTTGCAGTAAGGTCCCTCCCCTCGCAGGGGAGGGGGGCCCAATCTTAGGCTGCGGACAAGCCCGGTGGGTCCTGGCGGCACCGAATATTATTGCAATACACGCGCCACGTAATCGGCAACTTCGATTCAAATACATCTGGAAATCGCCTGCGCTTCTTTCAATAAATTGCACGTCGCTGGTGCCGCCGACTACGCCACCTGAGGCAGAAATATCCGTGGTTGATCCTATGGAGGTTGAAATATCCACTGCAATGCTTTATTTCTTCTTTTCGAGTTCTGCAAATTCATACGAGATATGTATCTGGTTTCCGGAAGATCGAGAGAAGTCAAGCTATCTAGTCGGTGCTGCCAGTGACGTCACTTGCTGAAAGACAAGCAGCAGATTTCCAGCTGCATTTCAATCCATATTGCCGATTCTCGTGGTGCACGCTGGGCTGTAATATTTGGCTCACGTGTTCACAGCGGCGTTCACGACTGACGGGTAGGGTTTTCAGGCGGCGTTCAAGGAGTGTTGCTTGGCCCTGTAAAGCGACGCTAAAGAGAAACGCGCTAGTCGACGTGCACTGCTTAAATACCTTTTTCTTTTGGGCTAGGAAACCGGCTAGTTATCTAAGCATGTAAAGCTTGCTTCGTGCAAAGAAAGCGGCTAGCTTTAACGAAAATGGTATTGATATAGTCACGTTGGCATTAGAAATATTCAAACCGCCTGCTTAACCAGTCCCATTGACGTATAGTCGCCGGCAGGGGGGAAGCGGAGTTTCGACATACTCAGTGTACCGCTATGGTCCTCGTCGAACAAGGACGACATCGAGGCACTCTTCAGCCTCACAGAAACCTATTTCAATGATGTCGTGGCTATCCCGGTTGCATACCGCCACCTAATTATGTCACCGCGCCAAGTTAGCAGAGCTCCTGGAGATGGCGCAAGATTTGTCATTCATTTACCTAAATTCTTAGAGAGATAGAGAGGCGAGAAGGAAGGCAGGGAGGTTAACCAGAAGTTGGCATCCGGTGTGCTACGCTGCACTGGGGTGGGGGAAAAAACGGGATGAGAAAGTGGACAGAGAAAGAGAGCGAAAAAAATAACAAGAAAGGACACCCGTAGAGAAAGGTTTCTAGATGAAAAGAGCGGCTGGGTAGGCAATATTAACGTTTCAGACGCTCTTCAGCACTCAATCACTATTCCAAAGTAGAAGAGTTTGCATTTAGGATTTGTTTATTAGATCGATCAGAACGGGTCAGTCAGTTCAGTCTGTGAACGGAACATATGACAATCAGGAAGGAGCAGTACGGTATAATATTTCGTATTTCGCGATGCGGTAGAGGCCCCATGTAGACGAAAACGAACTGAATATGGCAAACCATTTCAGTTAAAGCCCACCCATCAAACTGGAAGGCTTTCCTCCCGTGAAATGCCTTTTCATGCACACTAGAACACCCAACGAAGCCCCGTGACGGCAGTCTAGTTGCTGTGCCACTCGGTGGCTGATCCTGAAGGTAGCGGGATCGAATCCAAGCCGCGGTGGCTGCATTTAGATGGAAGCGAAATGTTCAGGCCCGTGTACTGCGCGATGTCAGTACACGGTAAAGAAGCCCAGGGGGCTGAGATTTCCGGAGTCCTCCACTACGGCGTGGTTTTGAGACGCTACAACCCCAGAAATCACGATACCTGTGCAAATGGCTGGCCCAGTTAATGGTTTTTTTTTTTCATTTTATGTCGTGACATATTCTTGGTGACGGTACTCACTACTCTCCGACATTTTCTTGCCTTGTACTAGAGTAACGGAGCTCGCGTATGGGCGTAAGAGAGCATATCGGGAAATAATGAAAATAGACAGGCCGCAGGACGAGTCCTAAATTACAACTAGTTCCAAACGGAACTTCAAGTTAGCGCTCATACTTTCCCATGTCTGGGTATCAAAAAAGTAGTCCTCAAACAGGCAATGCTTCTTGCTTTCTGGCAACCGCAGGATATGGCTGTACCTACTGGCGCCGTGCGGACACCATGCATCAACCAGCAGACTGCTGCGACTTCATCTACGATGAAAACTGTGGCACGGCGCCGAAATACCAGATATACGATTCATCCTGCGCCTACAGCACTTAGATCTAGAATCGTCATGACAGTGGCGGACTTTGTCATTTTTTTCCTGTGTTATGATCGGCTGCCACTAATTTCGGTTACATTCCAAGTTGCTGGAGAAGTAATATTGCGAAAGAACAAGGCGGTAGGACGGCTTTGTCACCAAAATGTTGACGGAATCTGCGGTGGTCCTGGAGTTCCGTTCTGGATTTACCAGCGTCTTGCACATTTTCCAGAGTGTTAGGTTTTTAGTACTTAGTTTGTATGTTCCGTTTCGTATTTGTGTTATATTCCGTGTGTATCATTTTATTTTTCGTGATCATTGACGCCTTACATTAGCCGATGTTATGGGTTTTCTTACGTTGTCCCAATAATTTTCTTGTTATACTGAAGCTTTCCTAGTACTTTGAATAAAATTTTCATGACGCTGAAGTGACTGGCATTCTCTGAAACTGAATGCAATTGCATAACCCTGCATAAGATCTTGAAGGCATTGTTAATTCAGTGACTTCAGGAAAATTCAAGTTATTGTGATTGTGGGTTGGAATGTGCAAGCAAAATGTCGCGCAGTGAGGCGCTATTAATCTGAATGAAAAGTGGAATTTCTCCTGCACTCTTATACCAAGGATTTCGTTGTGTTATACCAAGGATTTCAGTGAATACTGGGGCATAGGGTACCTCTTTGCTGAAATAATTTGTTAGTCAATCTGCGGAAATTTCGCACAATTGAATTGAATGGCTTTCTTTTGCAATTGGGTTGCGGCGATGACCTGCAAATATAATCCGCATGTAGTGGTTTCAGCTGTAGCCGTGCTACCTCATACACAGGACAGCTCAGTAGCGAGAATTCAAAACAGACTAATATAATGAAATAATTCACACACGCGTACACAGTGAAGCAATTACGCTCATGGAGTTGACGAACACGTCGTCTCACGGAACTGATAAACAATACCAAAGTCTGTTCCATGCCTGTGAAAGCTGAGTAAACAGCATAGCTGAGGTGGAAGGCTTCAAGATGACTATCACTAGAAGACAGCACGATCATAATCGCTATCACTATCATGTAACAATGGGGTGAGCGCAATAGTGGGAGTAGTGGGTTGAGGGAAAACGCGGAACCGCTTTTCCCTTCTGCGCGATGAAAATTTTCTTTCTTTCTTTATCTCCTTCTATGATGTACTTTCCATGATCACTATCATGCTGAAATATGTGTCAACAAGACCTTTCTCTTATGCATGACAGCTACGCTGTTATCGGTATGTGTACGAATCTATATCTGTTATCTGTACGTGTTATCTGTACGTACTTATCTACCTCGACCTTAAAGAGCGCCGCTGTTAAAATACCATCAAAGAGTCAGTCCGAACTCTCGTTTAACGTTGCGGGAGCGTCTTTCCATGACATGCTGATGCGATGCGCCAGACAGAACCCTTGTTTGGTTTCATGCAGACAACTGATCGTTGATGCCCGTGTAGCTAAACCCTCTTCCTTGGTGGGCCGTTCTGAACGCTCATAAATGAACTTCCAGGGTTTCTCGCGTTTAGTAATGAAGTATATGTACAGTTTCCGAAGTGCACGCGAATGAGCACATGGAAGTTCCGGTGGTGAAAGATTCAGTGGTTACTATGACAGGTGGCACGGTCGTGAACACATGAGCGAACGCACACGTATAAATTTTGTAAACGTAGTTGAAAAGTACAGTCACGTTGAAACTGAAGCCTATAAAATGTGTTTTCAACCGAAAAGAATATTTCTACTTGTTAAGTTCATAGGAATATGTGGATGACGTCCGTACCATGGAAAAGCTGTTGTTATGCGCTTTGGTTTCCGTTCCAAACATACATTAAAAAATACTGAACCTCTCCGTTGACAGAGCCCGAGGCGAACTGTATTTGCCGGCCGAAAGAGTAAGTGAAGTTCAGTTATCTTTGTGACAAACGGTGTTATTTCTCGAATTCTCGCGATTTATGTTTTCCAAAAACACTTGCAAAAGAATATCTTAAAATATTCCGAAGACTCCAATCAAAACCAATGTTTGTTTCATTCTCGACAAGCTTGGTGTTCTTCGTGTTTCCGACTTCATATGACGTCTCTTGCGCTATGAGGGCTTCCTCGGAGGGTGAGCCGCCATTGAGGGATAGCGTCATTTGCACATATTCTTAAATCCGGGCAATGCACGACTAATAATACCGTAAGCAATAAAATACGGCAGACTGGAAAGGCCCCATTTTTGCCGCACATGCACCACACGATGCAAAGAAAGAGCGTGACTAGAGAAATGCCACAAGTGAAATCAACTGTTTATTGTTCATTATTCCATTAGGAAAAAGAATGAAAAACGGAGTGTTGATGGTTACGAAACGGTGCCACAGGACACGACTAAACAGTGAACGCGGCAAAAAAATATAACGATGGCATCTTCAGTGTTTCATCGTATTCTGTGGTGACGTTTTACAATCGTCATCATCAGCCTGACTACGCCCACTGCAGGGCAAAGGCCTCTCCCATTGATCTACAAATATCGCGGTCCTGTGCTAAGTGTGCCCAATTTATCCCCGCAAACTTCTTCATCTCATCTGCTGAGCTTTCTGCTGCCGCTTCCCACGCTTGCCTTCTCTAGGAATCCACTATGTTCCCCTTAATGACCAACGGTTGTCTTGGCTTGTCATTGCATGGCCCGTCCACGTCCGTTTCTTCTTCTTAATGTCCATTAATATGTCCTTTACAAAATCATGAATTCATACAATCTCCTCTGACTATTACTACTACCTAAAAAGAATGGTGCCATAACTTGTAACCGCCGTTGGGAACTCACACTTTTTGGGAAGGAAGGCTGTGATGCTCACAGGGATACACTCTTAAAGAGAGCACTGGCGCTCAAGGCGTACCTTCATTCTATTTCCTTCGCAAGCCTCTGTCGTATATACTGGAAGCACATAAGTTTCGGCCGGTAGTTCTGACTTCATTCGACGCATCTGTACCAACAAGGGACATCATTCCGCGCACTCGCAGTTCAGGTGCCAGCATTATGAAAGGTACGAATTCGAGTGCTCTAAGAGTGGACCGTGCTGCATTAACTTACTGTGAGTAACCGTGCTTCATATCGCCGTTCTTTAGGTGCAGTACAGCGGATACATGGGCTAGTCATGCGAATTCACATCTTGTTCTTTGGCCTAGCATGCGGCTGCCCACTAAACTGTTAAGCGTATTTGGTTGCCACTATGAACTCCAGCTGTGGCAAAGTTAGGCGCCACCAGCGAACATGTTGACAGATGCGGAACATATCGTGGAACTGTGGTAGGATTTAGGCTAATTTTAGTGGAGTGGCTCATATATCCACATATCCACTGTGTGTATGAGCCGCATGTGATAACATTGATTGCCTGTTTGTTTTCATATCGCGGATCACAGACACACATCCTCATTTTGTATGCGTGTATCCAGTAAGGTTCTAACTTACCTCATTTTAATATTGCTACTCAACTATATTTATGGTTACATGACTGGTTTCCTTGCTAAAGCGACCAGGTCACATGTACCTCGTACTACTCTCAGCTTGATCTCGTTTATATGGCTTCTTTTTTCTCTAGAGCTTTTTTTTTCGAATTCTCATAACGACTCCCCATCCGGAAGGGAATCGAAGGTGCTGAGCAGGAAACATAATATCGCTAGGGTCAAGCGCCATAAAAAGCACATCCTTTAATCTTGACAGATATGATCGATACTGAAAAGTCCCAAATTATATAACACATGATATAACGTAGGCGGTAAGTACGGATTAAAGTAGAAAGTGTATCTGTATGTCCCCCAGGCGACTGTGTTCAACGAGAGAGAGTTTGGTTGGAGATGGTCATTCCGTTGTCTGTTAGAAATCGCAAGATTGCTCGTATATCGAGTACTTTGGCGTTGAGCCGCAGTTTTCGTCGTAGATGAACTCGCAGCAATCGTCGGGTTCGTTTAGTGTGCCCTTGCGTCGCCACAGTGAGCATCCGTTGCCTGCATTAGTGAAGAGAAAAAAACATACTGAAATCATAGCAAGTAAAAACTTCGCGTATCATTTTCTTGGTTATTTTCTAACAAGCGACTCGAAAAAGGGCACAGCTTGACGTTTCCATAAGAAGTTTGCTCACGTCGCAATTGGTGCATCTACAGGGATGGCAATTTGTCCAATCACTCAAAGAATTGCGCTATATTTACAAAGCATTGGCTTTACCGAACGTTTCTGTGCTTAAGCATTGTTTAAGCGGATGTACTGCTGCCTTTACTATTCTCCGGCGCATTTAAATGTAGCTTATAAGTATTACATCTGAAGTAACATCGAATCTTTGGAAGCTGCAAGTTGTAAATTATATTTTACTTTGTTTTTCATTTATTGATATGCTGACTGCGTGGTATGACACTCCGATTTGTAGGCCTTGAAGTGGACATGCATGCTATATGCGCAAATATTGCTTTGCGTGCAATTATGATCATTTATTCAAATTTTCAAGGTCTCAACTGATAGCCGCATTTCGCGCGATTTCACTCTAAAGTTAGAGCTTACGGTGCAATATCTCATTTCAGGATCTTGGGTTTATTACCATCAAAATTTTCACTTTGTTCAATTATTATTTTTGTTCTGTGGTCTAACTAGCACGCAGGAGAAGGGGGCATAATAAGCACTTCACTTCAGCTGTCCGTCGGCCGCTCCAATCAACTCTATTGAAGCGCAGGTGGCTCAAACACAGAGACATGTAGCAAAATGTAAATAATGGGGGAACCGGCAGCCATTCGTTACACGCGCAGCGACTCCTGTGCCTAGGGCGGTTTGGTATATGTCTTACAGTCTTTTCTTCTTTGCATACCAGCTTTTTCTTCGCTGTGTTTTAGCTTCCATGTTTGAGCTAATATTCCCGCATTAAAAACGAAGATTTTCCTCAACGCTTCCAAGATGTCATTGCGCTCGGTCCGTTTGCTTGCATGAAAAAGCCAAGCTCCCATATAAACCCCTGTCGTGTTCTTAACTGCCGTGTTCCGTGTTATAGTCTGCCGAGCTCAATTGCGGTTTTTACCTTCGGTCTTTGCATAACAATTCTTTCCGATATACTCTTTACTCCCGGATAATGTCTATATAGAGCCGGCTCTGACAAGAGTTCGTTAACAATTATCTTCATCGTGGTCATCGTGTGATGTAACAAATAGCGGACAGAGTTCACGTCTGGGTACTACGACCTTCTGCCAATTTTGGGCTGCCTGAAAAAGGGAGGGCATGCTCACCGTTATCAGCATAGCGATGGCGAATGACAACACAACTGGCGCAATCCACGTAAATGACGTAGAAATCTTCGAAAGGGACCTCAGCTACACAAAAAATACAACACAAAAGTAAGAACAATACGACAAACACTGCAGAGTATACGAAATGCAGGAAGGTACATGATTGCCATTGATTTGTGGTTGATTGAGAGCTGAGTGTTATTGATAATCCTGCTAACGTCGTGGTCGAAAGTACTGACCTACCACTACAACGACCAACACTACGTGACACATGACGCTTCTTGGAAACGCCCGCGTACAAGAGTCACGCAAGACTCCGAATCATCACGAAATTTTCATTGATGAAATAATTCAACACATGCTGCTTTGGTAGCATATCCTCGTTAGTAATCGATAAAAGGAAGTAGTACATTTTTTGATAATTGTATGAAAAGCAGGACAAGGGCTAGATGTAAGACCACTACAGGCATCGCCTAAGTTAAAGTACATTGGTTATAACTGCTTACGTTAAATTAAGAACAAGAGACATCATGGCGAGACAACAGAATCTTGAAATTTTACAAGTTCAATGAGGCCCATTTTGTCAAAGCATAAAATGCGGCTGTTGGTCATCGCTCAATTCCAAAAGAGATGTCTCGACATAAAATCAAATAGTCAAGGATAGCACAATCCTTGTCGTTATTATCACCAACCTTGAAACATTGACAAAGAGATTAGACCAGAGGTGCCGCTACCCTCACCTTTGTGAGTGGTTTTTGTGTGAATCTTCGCAAAATTGGGCCCTGTTACGTTACAGTGCTAACGGCTTTAATTTATATGGCGAACTTCAAAGCAAGTCTTGCTGGCACTTGGTAGTACTTACGACTGTCAGGTGTGAAGCTGTGAATGTTCCTTCCTGTGTAACACGGTGATGAGGTTAGCTGGAATTGCCGGTCCTGCAATACATCAAAGGTCAAAGTTCCATCTAACAGCTGGAGCATGCTCGGCATTTTCTATAGTTCATTCGCCCACCCGGGGCCTGACATTCCCGAGTACGGTTTCGATACAATAATCTGTACGACACTACATTATGGAAAAGGCGCGTCAGGTTCAATCCAACCAAAGTAGAAAGTATCAAAATCTCTAGCTACGCACGAAATGGTCGGATGGTAGGCAAGAGGCAATGAGGAAATGTCTAGGTGTGCTGAGAATATGTTATATAAACAGGTCGCTCCGATGATATCATGATCCCGGTGTGGTCTGGAGTCGTCAGCAACATGAAAGAGCTTAACAGTGGTCGCTAAAAATTTTGATCAACGGTGTGCAAAATAATTTCTGCTTTAAAGAAAAAAAAGATCACAGAGACTTTCGAACAGCTCGAAGCGCACACCTTTCCTGCTTTCCGCAAAAATTAACCAGCTGCACTGACAATTTGCGAAAACCGACCGAGTCGGAATACGTTTATCGTAAGTCAAGGCAAAAGCGTGGCAGACATTTTAGAATCAATGAACTCCTGTACACTCACCCCTGCATAATGCGTACGGCATGGCGCAGCGCCACTAAAGTAAAACATCACTGCCTAATATTTAACATATGGATATATTTCGCGTCTTCGTCTAGCGGTCGTACTGGTTGGTTGATCATTGGTCAAATGACGATGCCTGCTTGTGTTAACCATTCCAACAAGCAGTTAATTTTCCTTTCCTCTCTATTGGAATGTCCCACAGTCGCCCAGTCATTCTTGTCGTATCGTTATGGTAACCTACCTTGACAACCTCTCTTAGTATGCTGTCTTTTTTTTGACATATTTAGTCTGCCATTCTTGCACCCGAACGTATTCTACTTCATTTACGGAGAATAGGGCAAGAGACTACATAGAACCTCTCTAAGAACACGCATTCGGCTATCGCCCAGACGTGTCTTCTCTTCAGAACGTCGGTGCCCTTGCCTTCATTGTCTCATTGGGCCAATCCAGCTCTCATATTCTAGTTTCACAAAGAGGAGAACGTCAGTGCTTACGTGTTTGCCGCTCCGTGCTCCCCAAAGGTAAATACCACGTTTGTCGTGAAATTTTCGTAGACGCCAAATCTCTTGAAATGCAGGCACTTTGAGTGCCCTCCGAAGTCGGCATCCTCGTAGTAGTTCCTGTACATGCAGATCCATTCCCCTACATCCGGATAGCACTGGGAATGAAGAATCGAAAACATTGTAGAATCAGCATTACACGCCTTCTAATTGATACGCAGTGCTGTTCGAAAAATAATTGCCCGCTTTGGCAATGCTACCCTTCATCGGCGGAATGAAACAAACAGTTAATGGAATAGTTGCCATGTATTCTGAAATTGCGCATAATGACACGCGAACTTGTTTAGGTTTGGTAACGGGTATCTTCATTATCACTTTCCTGTGACGCGCAGCGCAGACGGTGCTTATCTTGCATGCCGGTTCCAGAATGGTATCGACCGTTCCACAAATTTTGCATGGCTGACGCGCATATTTGAGCGCCTTGTAGAGGCTTAGCGATAATACCAGAACACGTTGTGGCGGTCGAGCGTATAACAGTCGACGTATTTCGCCGTTGGCCAATTTTGACCGATGACTGTTCACGCCGCTATCGTCTTCCAGTGCTATTCGCTTTGCTTTACTGGGCACAGGCTCGCCCGATAAACAGGTCGACTGACAACGCCTTCATTTGTGCTGCGCCCTTCAATGTCACGACCACATGACAATATCTAATCGCCATGTGAAGTACAAATGCAATAGCCTCATTCATATAGGCCGTCATACATCGTTAAGCAACTGGGTATAACTGTTATGCAATACATGATATAAAGGACAAGCTGTTCTCCTTAATGCTACAAGCGCTTCAATTTTTCAAGCAAAACTCTTTTTCTCTCCTAGGCAAGTTATGTCTAGCGAAGAAGAAAAGTCACGGAACGCGCTGACACTGTATATTTATAAGGAAATTACTCTGAACGTCGCATATCTCTATTCTTATCTACCTTTTCACAGTTGTTAAATGGCAACTCCGGCAAATTTGCAGTGTACACTGATTTCACTGAAATGTTCAGTATATGTCGTCCTCAGAAGTTCAATGAGCTGTGCCAAGTCAGATTACTGCAAGTCCTTTTGTTTTCCTCAAAATGAATTTTGAGATATTTTAGCGGATTTTCATTGAAGCTACCCTGTCTTTTTGGCACCATTACCTTCAACGCTGCCTACCGGAGGAGGCGGGCCGTCAAAAACAAAACATGAACACTTCAGCGTCAAAATCACTACTGCCAGGTTCAGAAAAGCTGTCACAGCTCAATACATCCTCAGTTGGCCTCGTCACTGTCGTTTCTGTGGTACCAGCTCCATATTTCTGATGGCGGGGAGGCTCTGACGAAATCGCATGCGCTCTACAAAGCACTTACTAGTCTCGGTTACGGTTTGAACACAACGTTCGTTCGGTCATTTAAAATTATTGGTGAGTTTCTGAGCAAATTCAATCGCCATTGCAGCTAGGACAATCAGTACCATTGAAAACATCGATATCAGAACATGGTGAAAAAAATTGCCAGAGTTCCATTTTAGGTGGGTTAGCATATAGGCGTCAGTTTTGTGCAGTGAATTAGCAGTGAAAACATTAACACATTTAAGCAGCATACCTGTAAACCTTAAGCATTATTCAAATTATATTTGCGATTAAATGCCACACATATTGGTGCTACAATTTATTTGTACAACGGCTTGTGTAGCTTAGCATCTTAGCAAATAAATAAGTATTTATGATGTCGACGCACTCTTTCCCGAAATCATCAGCTTACTTTCACCTGCAAGTACACTATAATGTCTATGAAAGAAAAGGAATGAAAATGAGGTACGTTGACTTCGCAAAATATTTCAGCCCTCCAACTCTGTCCATGGGTACGCTAGACTACAATGCTCACAAGCGCGTGAAGCACAATGCCTTTTCTTCTATGCATAAGACATTTTTCACGAATAAGTTTACCTTGCTGACATCCTGATACTTTTGCAGGTCGCTTCTAGCTTCAGGGTACCTGGTGCTCTGCCCGGACAGTCGACCTTGCTGCGCAAAGAAGGCGAGAGCCGCAAGTAGGATTTTCAGCAGTGTATGACCCATGATCCGTCTGCCTCGAACGACGCAGAACGGTGTGTAAGTTTTGCGACTTTTCTTTTAAACATTGAGCCTTACGAATACGGCACCAGACTTCACTTCCCCTCGCTTTCATTAAGGCTTTCCGTGCCACTTTTAGTTCCAGGTGTCATAGACACGGGAAGTTCAACGAACAAAAACAAAACCCTTTAAGACAAATTAAACGAAAACACGCGGAGAGCAGGAAATGTTTCCAGAGCACTGACACGCAAAAGCAACATCGTTTTTTAAGCACAGGATGTAGCAAGAGGCCGCTACAATGTTTTATGGAGCAGCCAGGCACGGACATCCCTTATGGCGGGACAAAAGCGAGCTCGTCGAAGCCATTGGCATTCCTATTTCTCCGACGGCAGTTTCCTAATTCTTCTGCACTGGCCTTCAGCTACGCAAGGAAGCTTTCGCTCCAGCAGTGTTGACACGTTGTGTGGAGAGGGCGTTGGGGCCTGGTGGTTGCTTAGTAAAAACAAAAAGATGTCGATATATTCCGCAGCCGACATGCAACATGGCTCGGTGCCACAAGGACATGTAGGAAGCCGGGGGGGGGGGAGACAAGAGATGAAAGCAAAATATAACAATAAAGGAGATAGCACTGCAATGTTGATCGGGCAACGGAAAACGCTTATAAACTTCTGTCTTCAACGCATAGCCCTAACGGCGTCCGAAGCCATGCGAATATTTCCACTGTGTAGCTTGTCTATCTTGTTAATCTAAACACGGTGCCTTGTTGATACATCAGACCTACCACATCGTTCTTGATTATTCAGAGGCTGTTCAATTCCCACTGCAGAATGAAAGACCTCTCCCCAAAGATATCCGATTTGTCCTTCACTACGCTAGCTTCTCTCATTTGATTCCTGCGAATTTTCTGATTTTATCGCTTCATTTTATTCGCTGTCACTGGCGGCCTGCGTGTCCCATCCCTGGGAATGCGTTCGGTTGTTCTTGTTGATACCGCCATCTTCTCGCTGTATTCGGTGACCTGCCCTGGTCCATTTTTTTTTATTCGAAAGGCTGCCCTTTGGCATAAAATGTACAAAGTAACACGTGAGGCTCATCACACATAAACAAACAAGTTGAACTCATGCATAAAATTTAACAAGGATCGGTGGAATGGTCCATTTATCCACCCTTGTAAGTCCGGAGGGCGACTGGGACGGTGACCGGTTGCTCTCAGATGACGAAGGCGTGCTTGCTCCATACCCGCGCACGACCAGAGCAAGTGTGTCACGTCCACTGCATTTATAGGAGCGTCACAAAAGGGGCATGTGGTTCCATACGCTGCGCGGTAGTGTTGCGGCCAGTGGGCGGTCACTGCCGGCGTAAGAGCAACCCCGACTCGAAGTCTCCGAAGCGCCACCTCCTCTAAGCGAGTAAGCCCACCAGGGAGGTCAGAACCACACGGTGGTATAAGTGCTCGTGTGGTGCGTCGGAGACATTCCTTTTGGCGTAGCAGTTTTCCGCAGTTATCTTCGGGGAATTGCGGCAGCGGGTAAATTATGGCAGGCGAGCGACTGGCAGAATCCGCCTCTAGCTGACCAGACAATGCCGCTCTTGGAACCCATTCGATGCGTATCGTTGTGCCGATGTTTCTTGCCAGCTGATGGATGGCATCTGAAAACGCCGTCGATCGGGCCTCACGACGGATGTCGCGAATTGCTTCCGTAGAATCGGTGCGAAGAACAAGCTTGGAGTAGCGCTCCGCGTCGACAAAACGCCTCAATGCGCGAAGGCCGTCCTGTATAGCTGCAAGTTCAGCGAGATATGCCGGTGGTTCGGGGTCAGCTGCATACGTGCATGTCTGTCCTGCTTGAGGTATTTTTGGGCACACCAGTGCGGTGTGAACCATGCCATTGGTGATGCTGGCATCGACATATCCTACAAGGATATCCGGTGTGTTGTCGGTGCGATTAAGACGGGAGACCATCGCCGTCGCCTGGCGAGGAATCGGGCGATGAAGACGGCCAAGTGGCTTCTCTTAATATTGATCGGTATATCTGTTATGCCCGTTCCTTCTTTCATTCATTCTGCGGTTTTCTGCTGTCGCTATTATAAGTATCTTAGGTAGTACAAATCTGAGGATATATGTTGAACACTTCCTTGTATATTAAATGGTTCCGACTGTCCCCCGTATCTGCGTCCTTTCTTTTGCATTTTGCAACTATCATATCTTGTTTTACGGGCTGCTGGTTGTCCCTAAGTGGAGTGCAATATCTGCCCACTACGTGCTATGACTCCATAAGGTGTATGGGTGCACGAGCGAATTTTCGCAAGCGGAAGTGACATAGACGAGAGCTCACCCAATAGGGAGCAAATATAACTCGGTTACCATGATAGCAGGTCTCGGCAGTAGCAACAGAGTACCTTCGTTTGATGGTAGAGAGAGTTTGTCGTCTGGAGATAGTATTGTTACGGGGATGTTGGGGGTATATACAGGATGTGTTTACAAGATATACAGATGTAGTCAATCTGGCCAAGATGGCTGACCAGCAGCAGCACGCAGCAGGCAGCTTCTCCCGGTCTTCTTCCTTGTCCTTCCTTTATCTCTCCGTAACAAGATACCTCTGGCACTGGTGGGAAAGCTAGTCGACTCTTGAAAAGTAACAGTGTCACATGGCGTTCAGTGAAGTGCATCTTCAAAGTTGCAGCTACACTTCGTAGAAACCTGTACCTCACAGAATGGGCGGATCCACAATACACAAGCCACCGTCGAAATTATACCGTATTGCACAAAATATATCGGGAAGTGTGTTGCCAACAGTAACCGCTCAAGAGCTTTACAAGTGCAAAGCTTTTCAGATATTTTTCAACGCACTTTAAAAAATACCGCAGCAATCACCGGCTCATCGACCGGACGCAGAGTTCATAATGGCTTCGGGCAGTCCTACAGGAACGCTCGAACATTTGTCGATAGCTCGGTGAACTACATAAAGCCCACCTGAACACTCGTTTATCAAATCTCGCTAGGACAAAAACTTCCGGTGCGTATATATCGCATACGAATGTGACATCCCTACCGTATTTACTCGCACGCTACTATAGGACACAACCCTGTTTATCGAATCCTACCAGCATTGGTCAGCGAAACATTAATACACTTTTTCGACCAGTATGGTCAGTGTCTGGATATTTCTTTTGGAATATGGTTAGTAGTGTCTATTGATGTGCGCTGCTACGACGGGTAATGATGATGCATGTTGGCTTATGCTCACTAAGCGGTGACTGATTTCCAAGGCTACCTACTGTGCTTGAAGGATTGTATGCTAATATTTTCTGTCGTTGGCCAAATTATGGCTAAAATAGACCAGCGTTACCTAGTTGTAACTGAATGAGAGTAAGTTTTGATTAATGGCTGCGTGAGTTATAGTGTACATGACTTGGTGTTATAAAATAAACATTGTCCTAATTCTGAACTCAGTGCGCAGCAATCTGGCGTATGCGTTAACAACAACCTAAGTTGGCTTTGCCTCATATTTCTTGTTTGGTTTGCTACGCGAAGTTAGCTTCGCGAATCTCAGCGTAGCCGTGGCGTCATACCTGCTGGCTGGTGTATACAGCTCTTCTAAGCAGGCAATTCCAGTAATAGCATTTTCTGTAAAATTTCGTTTGTTTTAAAATCAACATCGTCGGCAACATTGTCTTTTGCATTATTGTGTCCCTTCGAAGTTGGCGATTGCTGCTGTGCGTCACTCCGTAGTCATTTTTGTAGCTGCACTCGAAAGCTTGAAACACGTACAAAGTAGCCTAACAAAGTATTTTCATATCCATTACATGGGGTGATTGCTAATCAGTTCAAGGACTTACGCGCAACCCTTTATGAAAGACCATGACCTATTATTCCCAATAGCCCAATAGCCCACCAAAGGGGAGCCCACGCGGGGCATTCACTGTTCTGATTTCCCGTGTACACCAAATTTTCTATCATTTCGCCTCCAGGATGCCATTTCCTAGCCTCCTGCTTTGCTGGGATGGTACAGAGACTTCCTCAGCAAGGTATCGGCCAACAACTCAAGCGCTGAACTAAGTTGCATTCTTCGTAGAGTAAAAATTCTCTGTGAGTTTTCAGAAAAATGACTTCCTTGCCTTTGTATTTTCAGAATAGAGGTAGTGTATGAAAGTCTATTCCTCTTGCTAGATTGTTGCGCTACATTGTACACAGTCAAAACTACCGAGACCATGTCTTAATGTACAAAGATCCAACTAGGACATAGCGATCACAAGCGCGACAGAGTCCAAACACTGTCGGAAGAGATGTCATGCAAAGCAACCATCGGAGAATTTCACCATGGGGTATCGTATGAATTGAACCAAGTCTTACGCGCAGTATCAACGTGTTTGTCCAAATTGAGTAGTTATGTGCGTAACTTTCGCTTACGAGGCGCGTCGGCGGCAGTATGGCGACTAAACTGTAGCTTCTCGTAAGAGGTAGCGTCAGCGCTCGCGTTAATGTTATTTCGTCCGTTTTCACCCTAGAAGAAACGCAGGCTACGGCGCGCTGGTCCGCACATCATAAAAGGTCCTTTTTCAAGTATTTCAACGTGGTCGAGCTGAACAGGAAACAATGCTGAGTCGTATTGGCACATGTGTATTGTTCCTTACATTGCCTCAAGATCGGTTAACAAATGATGCGCCCCTCGCCTGGAAAGAGCTGCCGTAAGCAAGCACTGGCGTGATTGCTTGGCACCTTGAGAACCCAGGTTCGAATCCCACCCTCCTCCCCCTTCTAGCTCTCGACATGTTGCTTTCGGTCATTATAAGACAACTGACCATCTGGTTATTATGGCTAGACTTTGGCAGAGTCTGTGGGCCTCTGTCAAGTTGGTTGTGTTCCAAGCAACTTTTACCTGCAGTCTCCTCCGTCGTTGATGGAAATAAAGGAGTTATTATTATTATTATTATTATTATTATTATTATTATTATTATTATTATTATTATTAGGCTGCAACAATCATTGCGGCTATCTCTTTCTTCACACACGCAAAGTGTATTGTTAACAATTTTCAATCACTACTTCCTCTCATTTTGTTTTTGACATAAGATGTTCAAATTCAGTCACCTGATTGGCATAGCTGCCGACTGCAGTCCGAGCACTTAGAGTATGAGCAAACTGTGATGGCATTACCCCATGACAGGTTGCTTCCTGAGCCCGGACCCCCATCTAAAAGCGGGGTCCGGGATCATGAATCATACCACCGTCGTCGAACCTAGTAGCCCTAAACACCAGCCACTAAGTGATGAAAGGTGATCGCGAGGACTTTTCCAAGGAATCTGCAACCTTATTCTTCTTCATAAGGTTCTGTGGCGGTGCACTCTATGTTCCCCACGTAGTGTCACATATCGGGAGCTTTGAATTATTATGAATAAATGAAAATAATACAAATACTTTATAAAAAACAGCCCGTACATGAGCACTAAAACCGTGGGCAGCAGTTCTACGAAGGACACATTTGATTGCTCGGTCAGCCGCCTTCCTTCCGCCACTAAATCTGAGCACGACATATTATACAGGTGCATGACCGACGTAAATGCTTTCCATGTCCCTGCAGTCGACGATCTCTACGTTGTCACGAGTAAGGGCCCACGCGATGCCGGGCTGGTAACGGCTGAGAACACCTGTACGTAAGAGCAGAAATTCGGTAAATTGAGGGCGAAGGGAACCAGTGGTGGCAGTGACTGACCGTCTGTTTCCTTTCAGCTTTGAACACGGGGTAAGGTTACCTTCTTTCTTAACGTCCACAGCTGAAAGCATCCAGCTTCCGCCATGTGCGGAGATGAAAGCGTCTTAGCATGCCACCACTGGCTTTTACGGGTGCCTCGAATATTACAGTAATGCTAGAGTAATATTGCATTACTGTGTTGCATGTGGCTGGGCGTGGCATATACCAGGGCCTACTCGTTCCTAAGAGGAATGGCGAATAGTCCAACTTGTGAATTTCGTGGCAGCGAAGCGACACTGGCTCACGTGCTCTGCCACTGCACATCCTATGACACCCAATGGAGTGAGTTAGAAGTTAAGCCTCACCGCCTTGATGGGCGACTACTCTCTGTGTAGAAGAGCCGGGGTCCATGGCTTTAGCACTCCTTCATGCTGAAAGCTGCAAAGGTGCTGCTGTGCTTCTTGAAGTCGACGGGACTTCTGAAAGGCGCGCCCTTGCTACTTCTTTAGCGCTTTGTACATGTCTTGTTACTGCCCACCTGGGCCGGTATTCACAAAAACAACTTGCGACAAAGAGTTCGTAAACGACAATTTCAGCCAATGCTGATACTGGACATATTAGAAATGCCCACCAACCAATGGCCAAACACACTTATGAAAGCGAAGTTTTGTGAATTCGACCACACTTTATTCTTTTCTACTCTTGCTTCCTCTATCTGGTCTATTATTCCCCTCTCGCCTGTCCCCAGGCGTAGGGTAGCCAACGAAGAACATTGTTGGTTAACCTTCCTGCCTGGCAACGTAGTAACAACTACGTTGCCATTCGCAGTTCGGAGGTACACAGTGCTTCGTAAGCAACATTAGTCCCTGCTGAGCAAGTGTCTGGCTACATTCCTTGCATTTCCAGGCTTATAGAGTCATACTCACAGAACTTCAAGCGTCATAATGTAGTGCACTTATTGCACTTTACACTGAATTCAGGAAGGCATTTAATAAAAAGAGTAGCACTCAGGTCGACGTAACGTCAGCTTTATTAAAAAAAGAGAGCAGCAAAAGCTCAACATAGCAAGACACTACTCGCATGATAGATAGTATGTCATAACGTCTATAAGTACGGTACTAAATCGGTTGCAAGAAATAGCGCCTGAACACAATCTACCACCACCACAATCATTCAAGACGTGCTCCTCTATGCGTTGTTTTCGCACGATCCATCGTATATCTGGTATTTCGGTACCGTGCCGCAGTACTTCTCGTAGATGCGGTCGCAGCAAAGTGTTGGCTCGTGCATGGCGTCTTCGTGGCGCCAGTAGGAACAGCCATGCCCTGCAGTTAAAACACAAAAAGAAAAAGAAAAGAAAACAGCTGCGGCCAAGTGAACAGAGCAACAAATACCCTCCATTGAGCGTGCTTTATTAAAACATTTCTCGCTCTTTTTTATGAAAAGGATATATGTCATGCGCTAGCAGGAAAACAAATGTGGTGTTAATATCTAACGAAACCGTACTGCGATCCGCGATATGGCTTCGTTACATACATACATACGTACGCTCCGCATGATATCTAGCTTAGACTCACCGTGATAGCTTATAACGGCTTCGGTGTTCGATAACTCAGCTGGAGTTCGAGCTCAACTGGGTTTCATTTCCTGTAATGGAGTTCGATAGCCTACTACGACTGCTTCATTTTGAATGGGGCGAAGTGCAAGAACAGCTCGGGTCTTGTTTTAGGCAAGTGTGAAACGTATCATGTGGTTAAGAGAAACCCGCAGCCCTCCGCTCCCGGATGCCTCGTAAACGCGTCATGATTTTCGCCGAGGAATGCCCCAACAAATGTTATTATTAGTATAAACATTTATTTCGGGCAAAAATTATGTTGAACGGGTATGAAAAATGAGCGCCTGTGAACGGTTATTTCTATCGATAAACTGTGCTCGCCTTATTTAATAAGCATGTGGTCGTACGGGAGGGTAATCGTGAAACTCATTCCTATGCAAAAGTACGAAGACTAAATAGTTGTACGTTGTAAACGCATTTCGTGAACAAAAGAAGCTGTGAAGGGGATGTATTCGAACGTGTGAAGAGACACGTTGCTGACTGACTCTTTTCCGAGCCTTCTGCGCGATATCAGTGCACGTTAAAGAACCCCAGGTGGTCAAAATTTCCAGAGACCTCCACTACGGCGTCTCTCATAGTGAGAGCTGGTTTTGGGACGTTAAACCTCACAAATCAATCAATCTCTGCCTTCTGACGTTCACACAGGCGCCTATACCATACCAGGGCACATCGAGTACAATTCACTGGTGAGCCTCTCTGAATTGTCATTTCTACCTTTCAAAAGAGAACCAACCAATATGGATTCCGGATTGCTAAGGAAATGGTCAGCTCTGCATCTCACGGCGGAATCATCAATAATAGGAAGGACCAACAAAGTATAGTACACAGTAAGCAAAAGTTACCCGATATTTGGGTTTTTGCGGCTCATGAGCCTTAAAAACTCCTTTGTTTTCAAAATTACTACGTCTCGTTGAGGTAGTAAAAGGACGTTATTGCCCTATTTTACTACGTAGGGGGTTTTGTGTCACGTGATAAAAAAACCCCAGTCTAGAGTTTAAAGCCACGTGATCAAAAACTACGTACCACGTCACGTGGTAAAAAACTCCAAACTGCCGTGGCGCAGGGGTGGGGGCCGTGATAGCCCTCGAATGACTAGTTAGGCCTAGCCACATGGTGCGCGTTTGGAAGCAACTGTTCGTCAAAAGCGTCGGTCGCGGAAGAGGGGACGCGACGTCTCGTGGCATGAGTGCGAACGGCGTGAGTGTGATCAGCGCGTACGCGTATCGGCGCACGCGCCGATACGCGTACACCGGCGTCCGTCAACCACAACGTGATACCGTGACATCTCCGGCAGCTATGCCTAGTGGCTCTCGTTTCGAAGGCACCGCCGAGTTCTGGGAAAGCACGGAAACTACGGTCGCAAACGTTCCTGACTGACCGCATCGTCAACCAGCACGACAACGACACGGCGAACTACCCCGAGTGTTACCAGTGCGGCGTGGTTTTGCGCTGAGTTCGAGCGATGCTGGCTGTCCTAGCGCCGGTCTTGGTGGACGGCGGCCAAGTGAAAACGCACTTTCGAGTATCTCTGCTCCCGCGCTTGTGCCTGTGTTTGTTGTGCTCTCAACGAGTGAAAACGTGCTTCCAATGTTATAAGTTCGAAGGGTGAGTGAGTCCTCGTTTACTGCTCAATAAATTGAGTGATGTCTGCATTTTGCGTAAGCCTATGTGTTTACCCAGCCACAGTAAACCTCGAATGAGCTTTAAAAATAACTCTAGAAAAAAGCCGAGAAAACATTGTTTAGGCAGTAAAAAATTACTCCGCGTATACTCGTGAAAACCTCCAGGGGGGTAAATAATTACTACCGTTTCTACGTTCAAAAACTCGGTTAGCGTGAGAGTAAATTTTTACCTTGACTGTTACGTAGTAAAAAAACCCAGAAAAGGTAGTGCGCTAGAGGACAAGCTGTTTACTCCCGTTCCTGGTTATTTTTGTTTAGTGTGTATTCGTTTTTCGCGGCACCGTATAAGCCTCCGTATTATCGATTTATTGATATTATTTATTTTTGATGCTGTTACCCCGTGGCGATCTCCGACAGGAGTGATTGTAAATTGCATAAACAAGAAGGGCATTATTGCAAACCATGTCGACCGTCGCACTGCTAACCAAGGATCTTGCCAGGGAATCGTGCTTACTACTATATATCCAGTGTTGCTGCCACAGGGCCGTGTTCTTTTTGCGAGGAAAGCATGAATCTTGTCCCCTCGGCACCTGCACAAAACGCGGAGCTCATCTGCTGTCTCATGGCATGGCTGCTTCCTTTGCATTTGAAATGAGCACCACGTCATGGTGGCGTGTTTATAGGCCATTAAATTTGTGAGGCACTCATCGCAATAGTTTGGTTCTATAGAGGACTTTTTCTATTTTCTGAGCGTCGCAGTCTGCGTCGTACCGAGTGGACCGTTCTTAACGCCTCAGCCGAAAGGCACCGCCGCTCACAATGCCCCTTCCCAATTTTTTACGTTTAGAGCTTCCTGGACACTGCACGAATACTAATCCAATGCAGACTCCTTGAAATATTCGTATTTTCTGCTTGTGATTAAACATTTTAATGAACAAGACAAATCGATTAGCAGTCATAAATCTCTTGGGGTTCTTGTAACGCTTCTACAAAATTCGTTGTTGACCTCCTAGTTGCAATATTCTGTATGTTGCACATGTATCTTTTCCCTTGAAATTTATATCTTACCATGTCATATACACGACATGGTCGTCACAAATCAACTTTTTGAAAATAAAAATGCATCCTCAGAACACTAACCATACAAAATATACATTTATTACGTGTGCGATACTTCATACATCAATACTTTACTGTGTTGAAATATATTAGCTGAGGCCTCGTGCGGTATCAATGCCATTTGCTGTTTTTCTTACATCCTTCTGGCCTTTCTTAAACACCCTACATTTAATTCTTTCAGATAGCAATGCGCGATGTATTGTACGCGCGTTTAGGTTTCCGTTGTATAAATGACATATCGCTGTTCAATGTACTTTTGTTCGTTCTCATGAATTCTTTTACGACGTATTTTATGTGTTCCTTCGGCCATGACCTCATATTTATTTTTGACTATATATAAATATATAAGCACCTACACACCTGGCACCCAACAAAATTTTAGGTTCATGTTTGCATACTCACCGTTTCCTGCATAATATTCTCGAGTCACGGCGCATGTTTTGCAGTCGTCATATATGGCGTAGAATACTTCTGGAGGTGCGCTATCTGAAAATCGAAACACTGTTGAATTTAGAAACAGCCACACTGAGCATGATATGTAGAATTATCAGGCAGCCTGGGAACACGCTCAACACTTCTTTCTCAAAGGCTGACAACGTTTCCCGCATTCTTCGTTAATTCCATAATCCAATGGTATTATTCTTGCAAGAACCGTTCCATATAAGAATTCGTGCATACAAACCACGTCGCCTTTTAGCAATCCCTGGGCACCGTTCCGGCTTCTATTTTTCATTTAACGATTCTACCCACATGTTCTCGCTGAGGAGATCTTGCATGTAAAGGAAGTTCGATACCTGGATAGTACTTTAGAAAACCGTTTGAGAATTTCCCGAAAATATGATTTCAACGACAGCTACATAGAACCAACATCCTAGAGCATCAAGGAAATGTTACCAGTTGAGCCACAATATTTAGCAATGCTCTAGCGTTAAATCACTCACGCAAGCTTTCAAAATATTTCTTCAGTGCCAGTACTTCCAATTGAATGATTGCTTGTTTAATAGCACTCAAATATAATACAAAAAAATTGGCCGCGTATCTGCGTGCTTCGCTGCAAATGTCGTTTAAAGACGATAGTCTTCTGCCGGCCGTACTACGCTGTGTGATATATGGACGCAATCTTGCAGCGCCCTCGAAAAACATGAGCTTGTGCAGAATCCCTGGGCAACTGCCAGATGGCAGCACCAAATCGTCGGGAGAGGCCTTTTTCGTGCATAACGTCGCAATTTTTGGCGCAGCCAAACCAAAACTAAGGTCGTTAGAATTACGTATCTATGTATTTTCTAGTAAAGAAACACACCACCTAATGCTTGCGTATTGATGTGGCTCTTCAGATATGCGTAATATTTGCTTTTTGAACGACAACGTTCACAAGTATGAACGCAGCTACAAGTTCAAGTTGGCTGCTTTAGGCAAGTGCTTAAGCTTTGGCCGGGTGGCTGAATCGTGTGACAGAGAGACAACCAGAAACACAGACCAAGGTTTCTCCGTTCAAGTATTGTGCGTTCAAGTGTCGTCTTTAAAATACCCGACGGGATCTTGAAGATGTTAGTTTAATGATGCTTTATATATAGGCAAATAGATGGCTGCATTGCATGGCATCCCTTTCTACTGAACTTCGCGGAGTACCGACCATTGTAGGGTACGAAGGTTGCTTTGTTCCTGGACATGGGTGAAGTGGCATAATCGAAGGTGATTTGGCCTCTTCTGGAAAGAAAATCGAAGGCAGCATTTGTCACAATATGTAGACCCAGGTTGGAAACGTCAGGTTAGGTGCGTTGTTCATTTTTATATTCAAGTACAATTCAACAATTCCGCGGTACAGCTATGCCAGTACGCTTCAGCAGGATGGGTCGCGGCTTCAAATTTGCAGTGACCCACGCGGTGTTGTGATTGCAGTATAGTGCGATAAAATCTCGCGCTTTCCCATTATTTTTTTCACTTTTCCTTAAAAAGAATGCTAACAGTTATTCGCGGCGCGTTCCTCGTTAAGCACTGTTGAGTGTTGCCATGCGTAAGAATGCTTCTCTGCAACGCAATGCAGACATAAGTGGCATAACTTCTTGCGGTTACTTCAATTTAACTCGATGTTTTAGTTATAATATCGAGATAAAAATTAGTTAGGGTGCTTGCATCGCAGCTAGTGGATGGAGGAACCCGAATCTCCACATTACGAACACCATGCATCACTAATTTTGTGCGATGCAAAAGCTTTTTGTACGCTGACAACCAACAGCGAATGTTTCTTAAAATGCTAACAATTTCTTTGGGAACTTATGTTTGACCGTATCTATCTATCTATCTATCTATCTATCTATCTATCTATCTATCTATCTATCTATCTATCTATCTATCTATCTATCTATCATGTCGCCTGCGCAGTCTTCTCCCTCAGGTCCTAGTGAGCGCCAGCTGGCCAACTCATGTAACCTGCGGCCTGCAAAACGTCTCGGCAGGCTGTAGCCAAGACTGTCCCTAGTGCGAGCCACGAGCAACACCACGCTCACGTGAGTTCTGAGCTTGCTGATCGGTCAGTGACCCCTACACTACATATCGACTCCTTATCGCCTACGTAGTGTTGCTGCCCTGGTTGTCTCGTTCACTTGCTACATGAACGAATTGGCAGTGGCAGGCTTATGAATGTTTGACTGCATATGACTCGATACAACATGACTTGAAAAGAACTGCAGGCTCATCCCCTTACGTGAACATTATCTATCGCACAGCTAAGATGTCACTGTGTTGCAGGGATGGCGAGGCGAATCTACCGTCAAATTTTAAATGCACACGCTTGCCCCTCATTGGTCAGGGCGAGATCACGTGACTCAGTCAATGGTGTTTTGACGAACAGCTACGACGGCGCAGAGAGCATATGATAGGCAAGGGCATATTAATCTGTAAAATGTGCAGTTCCCGTGCATATATGGAAATCGACGTTAGGTGACTGTTCGCGTCTGCGTCGGAAAACGCCTCGCGCTTCGCAGTGTCATGGTGCTCGTAGACCGACGACGCGTTTCAGTAAAAGCATATGCTATCATAGACGCTGCTTTCCTTTGTCAGAAATCAAAGCAGTGATTGTGTGGGTCGCACCACAACACTTCAGCGGAAAAGCTGACAAGGCTGATGCGAATAAACAAAATCAGAGGCAGATACGCTCGTTGAGTTGCGTGTGCTTCTGGAGCGAACTATTTCCCGCACCGCAAGGTTGTGCCTTGTGCATATTCTCAGATGTATCTGTAACACTGCATGCATTTCGCGCACTTCAGATCAAATTGATTCTCACAAGAATATAAAACCTGCATACATTTTTTTTTGTTTGCTTGTTTGTTTATCTGTCTGTTTCTTTTTAGAAACAGTCCTTACATAGAGCCATCTTGAAAGGAAAAGAGTACCGGCGTCGAAAAATTCTCGTAGGACCCGTAGCTCTCGTATGTCACGCACTTCGCCGCTCCGCCAAGGTCCGGATCTGAGTAGTGGTTCCTGTACATCAGGTGCCACTTTCCGGAGTCGGGAAAACACTGCATGAAAACACGGCCATGTGAAGCATGTGTTTCAGTCAAAGTGACAGTAATTTTAGTGAAGTGGTACTACTGATTAAAAAAGAATAGGCGGCACTGAGACCACCGGCGCATACCTGTAAGATTGGTGTAAGTTCGGTTGACCGCTGCACAGAGGTCTGCAAAGCTACTTGAAGGATTATTAAGCGTTCAACCGCATATCATTGAACCTAACCGAAATACGAGAACGGCAGAAGCACATACATTCTTTACTAACGGACACGTCCCGTGTTACAGAAAGTTCGCAGGAACTATGTTATGACTTGGGGTTCTAATGCACAGTGACATTAGAGCCAAAATTGATTAACTCTAGAGTATCAGTAAAACCGTACCATGCGTCCTGACAAAACTGTTTTCTACATGAAAACTTCGAATGGTAAAAGGGTGCCCACCAACGCCCCGAGGTCGTCACGAGGAATTAGAGCTCTTTGATAAGAATGTTTAAATAACATTTCAAATAGTGAGTGTTCGCAGTTAGCAGGGCAACTGTCACTAAGAAAAAAAAGGGACCCACTCTTCCCCTTGACGCAGAGGAGGCGCAGAGGAAGTGAAAAATAAAAAAAGCAAATAAACAAATAAGTCTCCGGTAGCACGAAGGGAAAGGTGGACCTAAGCTGGCAGCGCTCCACCTAGGCTGGCACCTGTGGACCAACGCTGTGGACCAACGCTGGCAGCCCTTCATCTTGTCCTATCACAGCAAGATACTTGTTAGCGAAAGTGATAATGTAAGCGATACTTGTCATTGATACAAATAATGATGTCGCTACACGACGGTGGTCTCGAACTTCACATCTCTTTGCCACCTCCGCTGTTTACTGAGATTTCACAGCATGGAACGGGCTTTAGCTTTGTAAATGCACTTGGGAGCCTATAATATGCAGGTGACAAATCTGAATGCGCATCAACACGACAAAAGCATCTAACAGTGATAATGGGACGATACAGAAAGAAGTCATTCTCCATTTGTGTTCATCGGGCGCTTCAACAAATTATCCTCGAAAATATGCCAAGTATAAAGGACCGTTCTTGCTACTTACTCTGCTGAAATCTTCATATTCCTGGAGGTCGCTCTGCCTCTCAGGACACCCAAAATCTTTTGCTAAGGCAACCTGAAATTCTACCAGTAAAATGCAAAATAACTCGAACAGCATATCGGAAAGTGAGCCGCTTCGGTATAGAACTTTCAAAAACGCAACGATACAGAGCGTTTGCACAACCTTGCATGAAACCTAACTTCTTTCCCGCTGAAAATGCACGGGCCATGTGAGCTTGCGTCACCAGTTATATAGCTTTAACCAAATGTCTATGCGGAAAATGTCCACTTTTAATGCAACGAACTCGGACGAAACTATAAAAGCGTTCAATAAAACCAGCCACAAGTGCCGTGCAGCTGGCTATTGCGCACGAACGAAGTACCTGGCTATTTATTTATTTATTTATTTATTAGAAGGAATCGTCCTAGCAAATTATACGCATCGCAGAGTCATCACTTAGTGACAGTGTTCTGCCGCAGATATGGGTCTACTGAGAATGAAAGAACAAAATTCGCTTTAGAAATATGTAAGCGTAGAAGATTCTTCACCAGGGTGGAGGCCAACGAGAATTCGTAGGTGTCCTTGGTCGTCGCCTAGGAGACACAAAGGCGAAGGCGGTATGAATTCTCTTGCATATAGGCATTCTTGCACATTTTGTTTGGGTCTTCTGTTGCACCGTACACCTTCACATTGTGCGATCGCACCTTGATCCGTCTTAAGCCACCTTAATGCAAGAAAGGTCTTGGGTGGAAGTCCACTTTCATCATTTCTACATTAACCATCCATATTAATTGATCACTCATGATTACCTTGAAATTCTGCTCCTTCATTATTAACTTTGGCTATTTTTATCCATCTCTTATCCTCCGCCACGGTGATCTAGCGGCTGTGGTACTCGGCTGCTGTTCCGCAGGTCATGGGATCGAATCCCGGCCGCGGCGGCTGCACTTCGATGGAGGCGAAATGTTGAGGCCCGTGTGCTGTGCGATGTCAGTGCACGTTAAAGAACCCCAGAGTGGTCGAAATTTCCGGAGCCCTCCGCTACGGCGTCTCTCACAATCTAATCGTGTTTTTGCGACGTAAAACACCAGAAATCAATCATGCTACTGTAGTGCAGGAGCATGTGTCTCCTTAAAATAGTAAGAAGTTCCAGGGTTTGAAGCACGAAAATCACAATGTCATTACGAGAGACGCTTCATTGGAAGGCTCCAGAAATTTCGACATACTGGGGTTCTTTAACCTGCACTGACATCGCAGAGTACATGGACCTCTCGGATTTCCCCTGCATCAAAACATGGCCACCACGACCCATAATTCTATCGCGCGATCTTCAGGGCAGTAGTCAAGTGCTACAGCCACCAGACCACCACGACGTGTTCGTAAGGCATATGTCTGTTGAATATACTTTTTTTCTTAACACTTGAGCGCGAATGTCGTGTATCATGTTATTCTAGTGAAAAGAGAGAGCGTTTTAATTTGATGATAACGTTATACACTGAATGCATACTGCTCGCGTCTTGACCTGGTCAGAGTAGCCGTATAGATGTCCGGTTCGCTTGTAAGCGGGGGAAGGGTTGCTTAAGGTGGATAAGCAGCGCATTCATCGAGGCACCTTAGAGTACTTCCGGTGTCTCCATAATGCGCACTACAATACCCAGCCTTTCAATTGAACTCATTCCATATTAATCGCAGCATATGGCGATAGATAAGGCGCACATTTCTGATAGGAGCATCCAGTGAACGTGTGCACACGTCCTATTTACTGCAACATTACAAAATAGTAGATGCCAACGTATCTCTCTTAGTATATAGTGCTGCAATAAGTATCGTCTATGAATTTATAAATGCAGGTTCACCTCTCATGCACACTTCTTGAAGTACAGTGGTCTCGCTATAGCGCAGTGCAAAACCGCCTGCTTGAACTTGAGTTCAAAAATTTTCCCGCTTAGTAAGCGAAATATATGTTCAACTTTGCATTATGAGGTTATGCAAGAGAAGAGAGTATGGACATATACCTAGTTTCATGTTTTATGCGGGAAAACCAGAGAAAGCTTTGTGCGAAAAATAATTTGATAGCATGATAACGTCGCCGTTGCAGTCGTCAGTAATTCAAGCTATGACGAGAGATGCACGTGCATCACCTGCGTCAATGATTTTAATGGGACTGGAGTCAATGATTTCTACTCCCACGCCAGTAAGGGCCCACGTGGTTTCAGATAGGGCAATGACAAGTGATGGCCAGTGCAGCCAACTCATTACATGCGTTGATTTTGAGTGGGACTTAAGGAAGCAGTGGTGCCTACGATTGGCATTTAGGTGCGTGTATTTTAACACAATGTGGGCTTGCTTTATCTACGTTCAAAGCAAGAAGCAGAAAACAAGTCGTTCACTGCTACCACTGCTTGATTTTTGCCTGGCTGACTTGCTCTGTGGTTTCTGACCTTTGCTGCATAAAATAGGTTATCACGTTTCTTGATGGCCGTCACATACACTTCGTGCAATTCCTCACGAAGGTAACCAGAATTCTCGAAACGGTTGGATGGGAAGACTTGCAGAGATATTTGGTAATGAAAGACTGTGATGTATGCGCAATAACAGATTCACATTTCACAGGGTAGCCAAGCGAAGGAGTGTATGGAAGATTATGAACGTGTTAACAACGCTGAAAATATATAGCAAAGCTTAAATATTTCAAACGATGGTGCACCAAAAGGAGCAGATAAACTCAGGCATTGCAAGGAAAATCGGCATTTTAGAAAAAATACAGGTGTGAAGCAACAATAACCAGTGAAAATTTATCAATACGGCAAGAATTGTGTTACCAATAAAGCAACAACGTCGGATCTGCCCAGCTGGGATATTGGTTGGTGTTTATATTTACTTATGAGTTACGTCCCAACCAGACAAACTTCTGTCAAATGTTTACCTTCAAGCCAACCACGGTGTGTTTCATGGAGAGCAAGAATGCGTCAAAAGAGCTTAAATATATGAAGGCAAAGAAAAGTCCGCATTTTAAAGAATGGTTTCAAAAAGTGATAATCGCTGTTTAACAGAAACAATTGTAAAAAAAATGTCTAGATTTGTAGATGAGTAACTTGTACACTACTCGAGTAAGCTGTTGTGTTGCTTGCCAGAACGTTCCTCTACAATTTTGTGCATGGCTTCTGCAGTTTATATAACAGTCCCTCATGTCCGAACTGCTGAGGTGAGTGCACTTGCAACTACGAAATGAAGTCGGTATCAGTAAAGTTGGTATCATACGTTTAGGCACTCTAGCGTTTCGAATGAGCATAGCTATAGGTTTCATTGGAGAGGAATCAAACGCAGGATATTCCGATTGCTGTCATGATCCTTTGACGTCAGTACAACAGCAAGCATTCGCACAGGAAATAAAAGTGTCACACCGCGTTTCGAAGCAGCGGACACCAACTTGCGACAAAGGTCCATGGTCATAACCTGTGAAAAATATTTGACGTCCACTTGGAGCTGCAGCTGTCGGGCTTTCTTTTTTTTCTTTTTGAAACTGAGAACGTTTTTTTTTTTCATTTTTGGATGAAACAGGAAAATTCGCCGAGTACACTGACCTCTATTCTCGCCTATGCGGTCCCTGTCGCGGGCATTACTAGAATTATTAAATACATTTTGCCATCGCGAACTACCATGTGAGGTCCTTTGCGTTCATCCAATAATTCTTTAGGAATACACATTTCAGGTAGAGTCGACACAAACCACTTTCTTTCTTTCTATTCTAAATGTTCATGGAAGGCAGTCATGGTGCGCGATTCTGTTATCTTGTTATGCATGAAAGAGTGGCCAAACAGTCGTGCACGATGGCATTCTTCGCTACGAAACTTCACGTGATAGGCGATTGATGATTGATTGATTTGTGGGGTTTAACCGTCCCAAAACCAGTTCTGATTATGAGAGACGCCGTAGTGGAGGGCTCCGGAAATTTCGACCACCTGGGGTTCTTTAACGTGCACTGACATCGCACAGCACACGGGCCTCGACATTTCGCCTCCATCGAAATGCAGCCGCCGCGGCCGGGATTCGATCCCGCGACCTCCGGATCTGCAGCCGAGTGCCATAACCACTAGACCACCGTGGCGGGGCACGTGATGGGCGAATCGGCTTTCCAAGGATTTTTCTCCCCCTATCAGGCACCCTAGGAAACACCATTGGAATAACACTGCTGACACAAGACGAGAGGGCAAAAGATTGAAGCTGTTTCGGGAAAAGACAAGTAAACTATTCGGATGGAATGCAGCTAAAATTAATCTCGTGCATCTTCACACGCACAGCAAAACACGTTCGCAGCTGAAACGGCTGCGCGAATAAAAATGCCCGCAGTGTTGTAGACAAAATGGTGGACCTCGAAACTATATCATGATCACCCATGACCCGAATGTTATGGTTATCCCAGAAATATGGTGGGGCTTGAACAGTAGTGACTGTGAGCTACGCCAGTTTGGCATAAAGCCGGCTACAGAAAGGCTCTTGTGGTGGCGGTGTAGCCGTTATGTTTCTCGAATCTGTTTTCCACTAGATTTCCCGATATCGGGGATGTGGGATGTGCCATAGCAAAATTTATTTCAGGGTATTTCTCGTTCTGATTGGTGCATTCTACATCGAACCATGTTCAAGTAAAATTTTTTTTATCAAGCTCGATGGATTGCTCTGTACAGAAAAGAATGAAAAATGCACTTCCGTATTGGTCGTAGATATCAGATGTCAGCTGGGCCGACGATTTTCCTGACGTATTTTCCAGTTCCGCTGAACCCCTTCTTGACATCGTTTGTCTCCGTGGGTTAACCCATCTCGTGAAATCACAGACCTCGAAAATTCTGGCGACACTTATCTTCGTCAGATGAAACCAGTATGAAGAGATTTTAAACGATATCAGTAGAACCGATGAGAAGGGCGTCGTTGGTGCAGTTAGTCTGTGTTCACCCAATGATGATGGTATCATTTCGCAGTTTTTGGAATTTCAGGCATTTGGCAAAGTACCACCAATTGGTGACGTCGTTATCACTGAGGAAAGAGTTATTATCGATTTTGCTTAAACTAGACGTCAAAGGCCATCCCGGATAGACGGAATCTCAACGATTTCCTGCACCGGTGCGCTGAATGGCGCGCTAATCATTCTTTTTGTTATTGTTGTTTCGTGTGTCTCAAATCGTTCTAAATTGATTTATATATGCTGTTTTACGTCCGAAAAGCACGATTTGATTATAAGATGCGCCGTAGCGAAGGGCTTCGAAAAGTTCAACCACATGGAGTTTTTAAACGTGCACTGACATCGCACAGGACACGGGCGTCAACACTTCGCTTCCATCGAAACGCGGCTGCCGCGGCTGGGATTCGATCTCGCGACCTTCGCATTCGAAGCCGAGTACGATAGCGACTATACCGGTGTGACGGGGCGAAATTTTTATCAAACCCAGAAATTCCAAGTGACTCGAAATTAGACAGAACAACCTCAAAATCCCCCCAAAAAGGTGATGCGGCGTTTGCTGCTTCACATCGGTCTATATCTCTCCTCTGTAATTGGGGCAAATTGTTTCTACAAATTACATTTAAGCACATGGCAAACTTTATTGCAGGCAATAAAATATTCACATCGCCAGTGCGGTTTCCAATGTGGGCTTTCTACAACAAAGCAGCTACTAGGAAATATCGTGACTTCAGCGATACATTTGGTCAATCTGGTTAGGTTGACGTAATGTTCCTGCACTTTGAGAAAGTTTTTCACTGAGTGTCCTATGCCAAGCAACATTTCAAACTAAAACCTGTGCATAAGAATGATACCCTCGATGCCTCGATCGAAGCATACTTGTCTTGCAAGCAACAAACGGTTTTCGTGGACGTCAGTTCATACTATGCCCCTGTTCATTCATGTATTCCTGAAGGTTCTGTTCTGGGACCGTTATTTATATTTTATACTCATAAATGCTGTTCGTCAAGACATACCTTTAGGTATTCGTTTATTTGCCGATGATTGCGCCTTGTACAACAAAATCAGGAGTTTCGAGGATCAAATTATCCTTAAGAAATCCCCAGCGCATGATTAGAAATCTGTGTAATTCGTGGCAGATGCAAATAATTAAAATCACCGCAAAAAAGTTGCAATGACACGCGCAAGGGCAATCATCTATGTTTCACTTCAAATGTTAGTCGTATCGATCTTAGGCCGAAAGTGTTTAATAAAAACAAATGAGTGCATACATAAGCAAGGCTGACGCACACTTCCTCTAAGCCCATTTTGTTGTTTATGTATTTATTGCTGAAAAGATTCCGCATGGAATAAACCACAATAAACCACAATGTAAACCACAATAAACCACATAGCGGTGAGAGCTGTTAGGGAAATAAAGTACGACGTGGCCAAGGTTTGTTAGTGCACTTCGAGCTTCAGCATCAAGCACCTCTTTAGGCAACAGAATACCGATACCTCATACTACATAATAAACAAGTGAATCGGGCTAGTTGGTATAGATCCATCTCCGTAAGAAGCGCAAAACTACACACAAGGACAGCTGTGTTGTGTCTTTCGTTCCAGCTGTCCTTGTGTGTAGCTTTGCGCTTCTTACGAAGATGGCTCATACTACACACTTTCGTCATACGTATGACTATAAATTTCAAATGATCGGGAATAAAAGGCAGGATATAGTTTCCATGGTTCCCGCTGTGCACTGCACATGCAATCTGTGACATGGGAAATTGAAGCATAAAATTTCGTTTGGCCAATGGCAATGCCAAGTAATACGGTCCCTTACCATAGCTTATGGAAAGTTTTGTGTTCGCTACCAGGTGCAGTTTATACGCTTTTCTACGCCAGGGAAATTATTATCGTTTCGAATGGCCGATTCCAACAAGTACACAGACAACCATTCTAGCATTGCGGCGCATGCCAGCAGCTTCATACGATCGGTCATTGCACGTCGTGTTTTTAAACGGCCATATGACGCTCACTGGTGCGTTTAACAACCTATAACTTATATGTAAAAGCCTACAGGCTCTGTTTCTATGCTCAACTTTCGACGAAGCTGCGGATGAAAACAATTTTGCTCGACATTTTTAAACCACAGTGCGTGCGCTTTATTTACAATAATATAACGAAGCTCTGTATCACGGCCGTTGGCACAACTTAAATTCGCGAAACCGAATTCTCAAGATCGTCGCAGTCACCTCTGATTAGCATAGAAATATAGTGTTCTTACTGAACAACATAGAACGGTTCCCAACAGGTGGTCGTGGTTTGAGTTTGAGTTTATTTAAAAACTTGACAAGTACATGAAAATGCACTGTATGCGTGGTTTGGTGCAAAGAGAAAAAAGCTGCGTTTTACAGCCTGACTCGCCCCTTTACCCAGAAAAAATCAAAATTATAAAAATTACGAAATATTACAAAAGATTACAAGCAGCGGAAGGCAACAATAGAGAGAGGACTCCCATGTGGCCCATGACAGCAAATAATAAAATAAAATAACAACTCTGGAATACATAGAAAATCATTCATATCAAAGCAATGTATGAACGAATAAAACGTCAATAATCCCCAGAAAAATTGTTGAGCGGCGTGAAATTTAGATTGAAGCATGGTGAAATGTTTCTTGTAATACGCGAAGGCGAAATGCAACAAAAAAAGCATTTTTTTAATTGTTACACGTAGTGGTCAGGGCAATATTTGTTGCTTGCTATAAAATCCGTTACAGTTAAATAAATCGATTACAAGTGTGCACTTCGGCACCTTCGTAAGCTTATTTGCTTGTTTTACTTATGCATATAAGTTCAAAAATGCTTCCATGATGGCATGGAGTACAGAGGAATAGAATGAATGAATGAAATAAACGTTTATTTTCTAGACAGTGTTCTGAGCGAATAGAAACTATGCTTTCGTATGAAGTGCCAGCTTTCTTCAAAACAGCGTTAAATCTTCGACATAAAGGACTTATTTTCACAATGTGGTAAGTCATAATTTCAACACGTACGGTACAAAAAAACGTACAGTACGGTACGTGTTGTACCGTACAACACGTAGGGTACAACACGTAATTCAAAACATATGCCCAAAGATCAAAGCTTATGCCCTTCAAGGAAAGCGCACGTTAGTTGATAAAATGGAGATGTTGACATTCATAGAGACAACGGCTTCAAAAAGTGAATCGCCGTAGGGAAACGCAAGAGGAAAAAAATGGTTCTGCTACATCTACGTCAACCTACGTGCTCATCGTTAACCAAAACTCCAGAACATAGGCTAAAAACCCCACATATAACCATAATATATGCAGAAAACTCTCACCCCCGCCACCGCACCCCGTTATAATAAAGCCTCCAGCAACCAATACCGGCATAGAGCAACTGGAGCTCTTTGCAACTGCCTACTACATTTCTTAAGCAAGAGACATAATCCGGTAAATCACGGTGAGTCGAAAGATCGTCTAGGCTTTCGATTCGCAGGATCCATCGTATATCTGATATTTAGGCGTCATGCCGCAGTGCTTGTCGTAGATTCGGTCGCAGCAATCCGCTCGTTTATGCAAGGTCCCCGGGCGACGCCAGTACGTGCAGCCATGCCCTGCGATTTAAACAATTGAAGTAGTCTCACCTTGGCGAGAAATGTCAACACAAGCAAGAGAGAGCACGGAGGAAGTATAGGTGTAAAGCACCACACGAAAACCTCTCGCTTCTGAGTCAGCCGATATTCACGTGTTTCCAAGTATCTTATGGAACGGGTGTGGGCAAACTGTTAGAATAAGTTCCAACAGAGAGAGAGCCATTCGTTATGTTGTGCCACATAGTGTTTCCGTGTATCTATTTACACACTTCATGATATGTATCCTCCATTATGTTTGAATATGGCAATATGTTGAATAAAGAAATTTACCCTAACATGCGAGCTATTCTGACGTTCAAGGTGCATGCTCCATAAAGCTACTTGAATCTTGTTCTCCCACCGTATAATCTGCCTTATGATTCGCTCATGAGACATTAATCCCCGCGATTTTTCCTAATCAAAGGTCTCGACACGAAAGCTTTCAGAGTTCTGCGCTAAAATGTACTCCAATTCTAAATGAATTTCGGCAGCTTACACTAGTAGTGGAAGGCTGGATTGAAAGCGGAGCTCATGGTCAACCTAGTTACTTGTGTCTTCTACACGGTCAACTAAGTCAAGTATCTTGTCACGTGACTAGGTGTCACGTCACGCTAGGTCATGACAGGTCGTTATTTGGGTCGCGTGTGGAGGCTGCAGTTGGCTTGGCGGGAATGTTGGGTTCTGGCGTACTCTTCCTCTCCCGCTCGTCACCCGCACGTCATTCCTCCTCACACTCATGTTCCTTTTTCACCCCTTACTGTATTATACTGTACATGCCTACAGTCTACGCTGTGCTTCAACCTCTCCCTCCTTCCCCCTCACTTTTCCTTCCCTCCCCCTTGTTATGCTGTAGTATACAACGCTGCACTGTTTTACTCTGTCCTGTGGAAATATGTCCGGTGGAAATATGTCGAGATACAGCTATACTACTTCCCTAGAGACAGCCGCCATTCCCCAGATCTAGAGAAGTTTTTCTGCAGTTGGTAGCACAGAATGCACACTAACTCACACGATCGCGACCAGCCACCCGCAGACACTCCTCATTGATACGTCCCATTCAACCGCTCTGGATGGAAATAGCAGCCCAGGGACAGTGCTTTATCACGTGCAGCCACATAGGTACGGAGGAGCTCCAAGAAAGAAGTACCGAGGTGTGGTAAGTGCGGAAGGTCGAATATTGACACAGTAATTAAGGCTCACCTTTATCTTCATGATAATGCTGGCTGATGGCACAGATCGGGCAGTCTACATAAATGGCATGGAACATTTCCTTAGGTGCACTATCTGAAGAATAAAGCACATATGAATGCGCGGATAGTTGCATACCAGGCAATAGAGCAAAAAGCAACGCTCGGGATGCCTCCCGCATTGCTTGAGAAGAATAAAAAGAAAACTAGTCTCTGCCATTCTACTCATCTATAAAAAATTTCCACGTTCTTGTAATCAAATCTGTCATAACACCTGACACGCCCTACACAAAAACAGATAGTCTAGAAGCCCCGCGAAATGCGGAAATATCGACACGGGAACAGTTCCTTCGCCAGCACGCCTAACAGCTTTGCCTTCGCTATGCAGACTTTTTTTAGCGATCTCCGGCAGGTCGCCCTGCTTATCGAGTGTTCCTGCGTCGTTCCAAACGATAATTCTACCAGCCGCAAGCCCACCTTATGCGCTACACGGCCGCGCGCCAACCGCGGTGACGACATTCATACGCTGGATCTTCCATTCCGCCCCCTAGCCACATCGACCCAGGAGAAAAAGATTTAAGCTACCTACTCAGCGACCTGCTGCAATTAAGTGGACACGGGAACCGCGTTGTCGCCAACATGCCTAATAGCTTTGTCTTCGCTCTGAAGGTGCGTACAGCTGTCCCCCTTTATTTTTTTGCTAAAACAAAGACTAACGATCGCAGCTTGCTGCTGCATCCGTGCCCACGGTTATGAGACACCCTATGTGATTGCTTTTCTGTTGCCCTTCCGTTATTACAATTTAGCGATGGTGAGACTAATCCTGGACCTAAAGTACCCTCCGAATCACTGCTTAATCTAAATTCACTGCCCGCGCAATCTTTAGAACTGATGAACGCACTGTTCAAGCTGGTAAAAAAAGTTTGCACACGCAATCCCTCCAAAGTTCCAAAGCCCAGTCTGAGCTAGCCTCTGGAAGGGTATCGAAAAAAAAATTGCTGGTCCCCCAAAAACGCCTAGATTTACACGAAGAAAACTCTTGCAATGTCGACGAACCAACTAAGCGAATGGCATCGGCGCACGCCGAGGTTGAAAACTTTCCCTGTACTTCGGACACTTCTCATTGACGCGTCGCTGACCTAGAAGATAGTTCACGCCGTGATTGTTTTGGGGTATTGCTGACACAAAACAATCATGGCAAGAAACTGAGACCAAGCTAACGACAGCGATAAAGTCAATTCGCGATTATTTTCCCGATGGCGCAATAGAGTGCGTGCATTGCTTTGACTCCTACAGTCCTAACAAGTGCCGCGTCATCATTGCAAAATTTTCACACTTCAAGACAAGCAAAAACATACCTGCACCATGTAACCAATTTAAACAAAAAATATTTCAGTCGCAGAGGACTTCTTGGTACCTACCCGCATCGCTCGCAAGAAAAACTGAATTCGGTAACACCCAGTCTGGCTTTTCCGACTTTAACTTCCGCTATTATACATTTTGAACAAGAAATACTACGTGTCTGATACTACCAGTGATACTTACTGTCAGTGACTTAATTCAGAATCTATCAGGTACTACAATAAATCATACGGATGCACGACGTCGGCACCATAACAAAGCGAAGAGGGTAGTGGCCGATCCACTCATGCAGCCTCATTTTACTTACCCATTCTATGCACACATACCAGAAGTTAAGGCAACAACTTCGTTTCTTTGTCATCGGCAATCAAGTGTGAGGCGCAAATCATTGTCCTTACAGAAACCTGGCTTCCTACACGTTTGTGTGATTGCGATAATTTTATGGCGCCTCTAACTTCGCTATGTACCGCTGTGACTGCACTGAGTGTTGAGGGGGTGGTAACGTTATCTCATTTCGAAAGATATTCTGTCCTTTCATATCGATATTAAAACTGATCTTGGATGCACATGGGCTTGCCTGACGTTCAGTCATACAAAGATATGCCTTCATGTCTGCCATCGATGGCCATCATCGCCTTCCACCTTCGCTGACAATTTGCATGATGTTATTAGCCTCATTCTTCACGCTTTCCTTCGTCACCTTTTTTACTTGGTGACTTTAATTTTCCTAACTTTACTTGGAACACAGATCCACCCCGTATAAAGCCCTCTTCAACTCAGGCAAAAGAATTTTGTGAACTTTGTTCCGTCTTTCCTCTTCCCCATCTTGTTACGAAGCCGAATCCAATCACACCCAACAATGCGAACACTCTTGATTTTAACTAATCCTCCAGATTTATCTTTCCCTATAATAGCTTTACCTATAAATAGCGATCATACTTTGATAAGCTTTGACATTAAATCTAGCCCTCCTAAACAAAGGTTATGAAAGCTATTTGTGGTTATAACAAGGCTAACTATGAATCAGTTAATGAATTAGGCTCATTACTCGGCCGTTTTTTTAGTGACTTTGGTCCTCGTTCACTAGGACTATTACATTTTCTAATCTATATTAATGATCTACCCTCTTCATTGTCTTCTCATGTTCCCTTGTTAGCTGATGATTGCGTGACCTATGGTGAAATAACGAGCATTGACGATTCTAATGCTCTTCAACTACATAAGTGATTGGTGAAAAAATGGCGAATTAAACTAAATATCAACAAATGCAAAATATTGCGTGTCCACAGAAATTCCTCAACCTTCTATTCTACCATTCGAATGATATCCCAGATGATCCTTTGAACTCATAGAAATACTTGGGTGTTTATGTAACTTCAAACCTAATCTGGTCACTTCACATGAGTACATAATCAGTAAGGCCAATAGCACTCTTGGATACTAAAGTCACTTTTCTGATGCAGCGTCATCCTTAAAACTACTACTTTACCAGTCATTAGTCCGCCCCAAATAAAAATATGTTGCAGCAGTGGGGGACACACACAACGAAAATCTGATCCTTTCTCTAGAGCTTGTTCAACATAATTCAGTTCGATTTATTTTTTCCAACTGTAACCATACTTCCAGTATAATTTCAATGAAAGCTAACTTATATCTTTAATCACTATCATCTCGGAGGAAAATAGTACGCTGAACTTTGTTTCATAAGGTCTATCATCAACCATTTCTTCCAAATGGCTTCATTTTACAGCCGCGTTACTTATCTCACTCTATCGACCATCACTACAAAGTCAGAGTTCAAACACGAAACACTAACTCTTTCAGTCATTCCTTTTTCCTAGAACAACCTGTCAGTAGAACCAGCTCCCCTCTGACATAGTCGCCATCAATGACAACAAACTTTTATGCAAGGCTGTAGCTAACATTGTCTATCTAGGATAGTTTAACATGTTCTTTTTTAATCCTTTTGCAGTCGTGTAATCCAGGACAAATTAGCTAACACTGCATGCGGATGAAATAATATCACGTTATTTTGTGTTATTTCTTATTATCGTTTGCGCAAAAGCATTGTCCAACTACACAGTGTGTATTACTATTACTGTGTTTTATTACATTACTGTATGACTTCCTTGCTCTATATCATTACTACCAAAGTGTTGTACAATTTTCTGTTTTTCACTCCCCTCTGTGAAACCCTCGTGTCTTGAGGGTTCAATAACAGAGAATAAAAATCAATGCAAAGTCCACTATGGCGCGACGTAACATAGGTTATCTAGCCTAGTGTTTCAATGCCAATGTGGATGCAATAGGATAGACTGAGCAAGACATTACTAGGGAGTAAGGCTTTCTTGCTATAGGGCTCATGGCACGCGCTGAGCCTGGGCCTTTACTTTCAACGGCATGCTTCGTCCGCGAGCAGCCACCTCTCCCATGTTCCGACTTATTCTGTGACATCTTTAAGCTATTTTATTCCGGTAAGAATATGAGGTAGTACAAATCAAAGTATTTCATTGTGTTCAGCAGTGAATTCACTCGCGCCAAACCTTTCAACGTTTCCATGTTGTCCATGCTTTCGATTGAGATGATCTATCAGGGTTACAAATCGCATACAAGTCGCTGGCCACATGTTGAATACTTCAGCGAGGTGACGGTGCAATATTGGCAGTTCAATGGCCACGTTAAGTCTCATCATGCTCATAAATGAAATACGCATACCATTGTAGGGTGCGAAAGTTGCTTTGTTTCTTGATCTGTAGGGGGATGCGTAGTCAAAAGTGACTAGGCCGCTTCTGAAAAAAAAATACATTCAGGGAAGGAATTTCAACGGAAAGAATGGGTCACACTGAAAACATTACTGAAGCTTTGTTGTTCATTTACAACAGCGCAGTACGATGCGAAGGTGTTACATCACAGCTATGCCTACCGGCTGCTACACATGAAGTTGCCAGTTCGACTCCTCTTTGCAGATGCAGTCTCCTTACATTGAAGTAATGCTGTCACAGCTTGCTACTTACGCACCAATTTCGCCTGTCTTCTTAATAGAAGTGATCGTGATTAACGCAGACACTTGACGATTTCGTCATCCTGCAACATCCTTCAAACCGAACAAATATTTCTTCTGGATCTCCTTAAACTACAGTAAAGAATAAAGATCTGCTCATATGGATGCATGGACTGCGTCCTTTAAGCAAGTTTCTTTCTACTGATAGTTAAAGCTGTCAGCTGAAAGAACTTTGCCTAAAGCATGAAGTCCATTGCATCCATCAAATTTTCTAAATGCTCCATGTTGACTACCTTGCTTTTCTCTAATGCAATACATACCTCTTACTCATAGATACACTAAAGTGAAACGCAGTGGGATTTATGCTGATGTATTAATTTTTGCAAGTTCATCTGTGATTTCTGTTCAATATTGGAGCACAAGGAGATCAATGGTTTCATTTATTTTCGCCTTCGAATTCCGCGCCAGAAGCAGGAGGCGATCACGCCACGACCACCATTCTTTCTTTTCGATTTCTCCAATTCCGTCTTAGTCAATTTGTCTAAAAGTACATCATGTTAAGTCTATTGCTTCCTTACAATGCAATGTGTATACATTTTACTCATAGAGAATTATGTATGAGTTCCTAGATGCCATGAGAACTGTGTGACGTCATGAATTTTTTCGGCGGCACCCTTCCAGGAGCATGACTACCTATATTTTCTTTTTGCGCAATTTCTAGGTTACCAAGCTTATTATCCTCGCCACAGCGGTGCCTTTGGTAAAATTAAAATATGATTTACTAACAGGAGATAAATCCTTATTCACTTGTAGGTCCATTCTTTAATTATTCCCCTGAATATTTTTGTATCCGGTACAAGGATATTTCATTTACAGGGACATTTCCGTTTGGTAGACACCTCAATTTATCTTCTCTCTTTGCTCATAATTGTTTCTCGTCGTTTAGGATCTACAAAAGAAGCCTTATACCATGGCATTTCATTTGTCATCGTTTAACTTCAATTCTACCTCATTTCTACCTTCTCACGCGCAACGGTAAACGAAATTTCACCGATCAATTCAGAGACATCACATGCCGAATATAACAAATGACTGAGGCACGCCACGGCGAATCAGCTCTGCTGTGAGTGCAGGAACCACATATTGTTAATTCTGTCGAAGGTTCTTACATGGACCCATCTTCAAATGAAAAGATAGCCGGTGTTGAAAAATTTTTGTAAGATCCGTAGCTCTTGTATGTCACACACTTCGCTGCTCCGCCAAAATCCGGATCTGAATAGTAGTTTCTGTACATGAGAACCCATTTGTCGGATTCGGGAAGGCACTGCATCAGAAAGAGACATAGACCACACACAAAGTTTTTATCAGGCTATGTTTATTCAAATTATCATGGGCGAACACTGCATATAATTATGTCCAAAATCTGCAAATGTATTAGTTCACAATAATAGTGACGCTATACTAGCGTAGCTATTCGTAGAATTCTGATTAGTCAGCTGAGATACGATTTGTGAATCCGGGGTCAACAGAACTGGGAGGCACAATTTACGACGGCTGCACCTAAGATAGCCTGCTTTTGGCGACTTCATTTTCTCTCTATAGCTTGAGAAGGAATTTCACCGCCACTGATCTATTAAACTTCTCGCATATTATTACTTAATCCGGCCGAAACTCGAGTATGCCTGCATTGCATGGGACCCCTACACTCAACGTAACGTAAAAAAAACTTGAACGTATCCAAAGACAGGTTATCCGGTTTGTTTACAATAGGTTTTCTACTCTCGACTCACCAACTGAACTGATGCAGTCGAATGATATTCCCACTCTTGAATCGCGTCGAACAAAATTACGGCTTGACTTTCTTTCACAGTTACTTACTAATAAACTCGCGCTCGATCCGGCAGCATATTTAAGTCCACTAATGACGAGGCCTACTCGACAACATCACCCAAATGCTCTAACCCCCTATTTTGCCCGAACTAACCTCTTCAAATATTCTTTTTTTCCGTGCACCATTAATGACTGGAACAACTTACGTATGTAAACACTGTGCACAATTGCATTGTTTAGGGTGTTCACTTAAAAGTGTGTTTCCTGGTTTTTTTCAGTTGTATGCTCTTTCAGTTGTATGCTCAAGACTGTATAGTTCAACTTATAAGATTGTATTACTATTGTTAACCCATTGTGTTCTGCCTACCCTGCATGGACTATATGTCCGCAGTATGTATTAAATAAAATAAATAAATAAATAAATAAATAAATAAATAAATAAATAAATAAATAAATAAATAAATAAATAAATAAATAAATAAATAAATAAATAAATAAATAAATAAATAAATAAATAAATAAAGGGCCCGTCATCACGCCAACCGATGGTGCTACCCAGCACAAAGCCGAACTGCGGCATCTTGTCAAAATTTGCCACCCTGGCAGCTCTTATTGTCCCGTAGAGATGCTACGGGCTCCCTGGTTCTCTAGGAATGCGCCATTACAGAATGTGAAAAACATGGCGGAATATGACAGTGTCCGAAATAGCACTCCGCATCTCTGCATTGTGCCCTACCTGGGTCCCCGCAAAGTGAAATATTTAACTCGGTTTTTCTCCTCCTCCTCCTCGGTAGCTCTTCGTAGGTTGATTTAGATATTCACCCTCACTAATTTATGTTAAAATGCCCTTCGCCTAATTTATGCTTCTGGGCGATGTACCAAGCCTTGGCCGCCGTACAGTACAAAATCTTTTATTTTCGTCGTTAGCACTATTCCAAGCCGACTTACCTCTCCTCATTCTGTTCTTTACTTTAGAGCGGGAATGTGCATTATACGGAGTTCACACCTCTTGTCAATACCTATAAACACCTCTTCCGGGATATTTCTAGAATATCCGCAATAGTCGCACATTCCCTGCTTTCCATCATGCTCTTTTCCTACTTATGCACTCAGCGCACCAAATGATGTGGCGTACTAGGATTTCACATTCCGCATTGCTATTTCCTTACCCTCATGAAACTTTGGCAAATCTTCCCAGTGATGGCAGAGTGTTGGAGCGTACCCTGGCAAAAATTTGGCCTTCATATCTCCTGTTTACTTTCAACGCGATGACTGCTAGCCTTTCATTGGCGCTCTCAATTTTATTAGCTGGTCTCGCAGTGCCTTAAGGATTAGACACCTCGTGCCATAAACTTCATTTCCATGCACACCTCTGTGACGCAAGATGTGTCCACTAGTCAGTCCTCCACGTATACGTTTCTCTGGTTATTCTACCCGTACGCCACACCTATGCAAGTTAATCTATTCTGACTCCTCGAGCAGCTGCTCATTTCTGCTTTGCATGTTGAGTGTTGAGAGGCTCAGCTTGCACCGAAAGCACGTCCATATACAGTGAATATCAGCATCTTCGGCTGCTTTACACGTCTCACATCCGCCGAGATCAGAAGCTCTGGAGCGTCAGGATGGCGAGGTCAAGTGTTTCATTTGGTCATTTTTGAAGTAACGTCCTCAAGCCCCCGTGCTGCTCCAGAGGACCGAACTCATCATAGGGAATCACCTTCTTGTTCTGCAATGAGCCATAGTATTTCGGTAGAACGTGGACCGCTGTTGCTTTATTTGAGCTCGATATTGCTTGCCTGTTTCACGCGCCATTTCAAACCTTGTCTTTACGCGGACTTAGGGACAACGTGAAATTTTTTAACAATGGATTTGTCTTGGGAAACAAACAAAGCCGTATCAGACGACGAAAATGAGTTATCGCATTTAAATTTTTTTTTCTGTGCTCTGTCCTTTCCGTGTACTAAAACTTGCACTCCTTGTCAAGCTGCCAATAAAGACAAAAAAAAATGTTCGTAGTACTTACCGTGCTAAAATCTTGATGCTCTTGAAGATCGCTTTGTAACTCAGGACAGGCAGAATGTTTCGCTGACGCAAGCTGAAAATCTACCAGTAAAAAGCAAAACAACTCGAACAGCATGAGTGCAGGTAGGCGAATTCACTACTGTAATTTCATAGACTCAACACTGCAGGGCCTTTAGGCAATCATGGGTGAGACCTAGCTGCCGAATACTCATATGATCTTGCAAAGCGGGAGTATTGACAATATATCGTGACCACGCACTCTTTTCGCGGCAAAAAAAAAATAATGAACCCGTTCCAAACCACCACAGATGTCAATAAAAACTGCAATAAACTCACGCAGCTGTGGTTTACGAGCTAGCGAAATAATACCGAAAAATGTTACTTAAACGCTAGTTAAACGCGCCAGTGTAAAGGACCTCGTGTCACATAAAATCACTTCATAACGTTCATCATGGGCCAAGAATAGCCTTGGCACTCCAAATAACAGTGTTCCGCAAACAAGGCAGAATGAGGCTACAAAAAGCAGGGTAGCACGTAGCATGACACTACAAGAGTGGCACACACCTCGCTTCACGCACCATCGCATACATTCTTTCGACCCACCACTGCAACTGCGGCTTCTACCAGGCCCTTCCCGACTAGGAGACACTGCCTTGTGCAGTTTGCGATAGGGCATCGCATTCACCTCTCCTGATTCTTCCAAACTTGGAGAGGTCGAAAGCGAGGAGTGCCGGGATTGCGCTGTGGAGGAGACTATCGGGCACCTCATGTGCCAGTACTGAACTTTTGAAAAATGAAGGAACACAGCCCTGTGCAGCACTACAAAAGACAAACACCAACGCCTTCTCGGTTGACAAGGTCTTGGTTGCATTGTGCTGCTGTGCATCTCAGCTACGCCAAGCAAGGAAAGCGTGGCTACGCTTTCTGAACGCTGCTGTGCTCATTGACCATCTCTGGGAAAAGGCGAAGAACTTGTATAATGTCAGCGACGCTGCAGTTTGTTTTCCTTTGTTTGTCTATATCTTTATGTCCTAGAACCTTCCTCCCCTTCCTCGTTCCGTATTGAAGTGTAGCCTGCCGTGCTCAGCCGATGTTAACTTCCCTGCATTTCCTATACCTTTCTCCTCCTTTGTTCAGGACACATATATCCCTGAAATTTAACCCCGGACACTTAACGGCAGTCCACTGTTCAACAACATAACTATGCCGTTTCGGTACTTTATTTGTTTTTTCAACTGAAATTCTTACAAGAGACACGTGACTACATAATACAACGAAAAAAAAAAGTACACGTTAAAAAAGGCAGCGTAACTATTGTAAATCAGAAAGATTTCACGTACAGCACAGCTTCCACACAAGGTACCCATTCTTGCACAAACAATTGCGCCTTATTAGGTTTAAGACATATTAGAACAGCCCCTGGAGTTCGGACACCTTTGGCATCATTATCCTTCTGCGTGGAACGGTCATAGGTTCACTTGTACTGTAACAGCCCAGAAACGTCAAAAAATGAAACGGTACACTATTTTCATTTTTTCATTCAAGATGCCCTAGGGCGTCTTCCAGAAGAAAATACCGCCCCCGCGTTCAGCGAAAATGGGTCCAGTTGTCTCTGACTTCTTACATAATTGAGCGATCGTCCTGTTAAGGAAGAGCAGAGCAATTTTCTTCAGTCCATAATTGAAAAAAGTGGGGTGTCAGTACGTGAATTAAGAAATTTCCAACTACTCAACGGTAACGTGATTCTTTTAAGATGCTTTACGATATCTTTGCGTGCCACAACATAGTGCAAAGAGCGATTAACAGGAATAACGAAAGCAGTCTCTACTCCATCTTTGTACGTAAAGCAATAGTTGTGTAAGCTAAACAAAACGTACTTTAGGAACTGATACCAGAGGACCATCTCTGTGTAGTGACCCCATAAGTTCCGGCGCAAATATACTGATGATACAACGAGCGTAGGTAGAGATTTACAGAAGCACGATTGGTACCTCAGTCATACCAGTGCTCGGAAAGTCTGTTTATATATACATAAGCGTATCTTCTGGCGAGGTGTCGCATGGGCTGCAATGGTGACGTTTACTGGCAGACGTGACTTGCGCAGCACCAAGCCTTACGTCATGTGAACTGCACAACGAGAGCTTGCGTTAAAGCATGCCAGCCATTACCATAGGCCCGGCCACAATTCTAAAATGTTGAAATTAGCCACCACCAATATTAGTCAGCGAAAAATGCGCAGCTTCGTACTTGTGCCGTATTTTCTTGTGGTAGCCTTGTAAACCTGAAGCTGTACACTCCCTGTTAGTGGAACAGCGGCTGTGAGTATCATGGCCGCCAAACCCTTCCATGAACAGTGCTCTACTTGAATATAGGCACACACATGCAGTTGCAGCGACATGCCTACATGTATATTACTTTTGGAAACTCCAAGCAGAATTTAAGGGGAATGAATAAAATGAAGTCATTTAAAGAAGACCCTAGAGATAAGTCCAGAATTAAGCTGCAGAAGTTCTCATTCTCCATGACCACAAGTGTCCAATTCATATTGTTCTAGGCATCAGCTGAACACATTACCGAGACACCCAGAAACAGAACAATGATGCCATGGATATTAAATTACATCTTTCACAATAAGGAGAGCACCATTCCTGCCTCGAAAGGCACTGGTAAACAAGGAAACGCACATGAAAGTGAGACGGAAACACCGCATTATGGTTCCAGCACAGATGCGTAGTGACGTCATCGACTTTCATGGTATCTGCTTGTGCTCGTGATAGCAAGGGACATAACATAGAAGGTTCCGGAGTTATACAGCCAGTGTGCCAAAAATAAGGTCAAAGGAAGATACTAAAATCCATGACGTCGCACTGAACACAGGGCTCTGAATTTTCCGCACCGCATTCGGCAATACAACAGACGTTCGTTTCGTCTTCTAGTAACGTACCTAGGATTAAACAAATAATGACAACAAATATTTCTAACAGTACTTTATTTGCACTTATTCTCCGGTTTATTTCATTATTTTTTCAGCATTGCCTGCAGTGTTAAAATAAAATACAGCCGCTTTCACACATGATGGCGTTGCAAGCACCTCGTCTAGGCGTTCTGCGCGCACGATGCGTCGTATATCTGGTATTTCGGAGCCGTGCCACAGTTCTCGTCGTAAATGAATTCGCAGCAATCTGCTGGTTCATCCATGGTGTCGGCGCGACGCCAGTATGAACAGCCGTACCCTGAGATTGCAATAATGCAGAAACAGCATATTGCTAAGTGCTAGATCTGGGTAATTGCCAGCACAAATGTAAAGGAAGCCAAGCACACTCAGAAAATGCACCACCTGACAGACACTTCATTCTCAGGTGCGTGCGTGCGTGTGTGTGTGTGTGTGTGTGTGTGTGTGTGTGTGTGTGTGTGTGTGTGTGTGTGTGTGTGGTGTGGTATATTAGCCAGGAATCTAAGTTTTAAACTGAGGCGCAATAAGCAGATTTCCGGCGCAGTGCCTCGGAATCTCGAACTAATCCGTCAATGTATTTATACTTCTCACTTTTTGGAGCGCACACCACTTTCAAGAATCACACACATACACATACACACACAGTTGCCGCCCTGACGAAGACAAGTCCGCTTGTCGAAACGTTGGCTCCTGCGACATTCCCTGTTCTAAATCGTACTTTGCGATTTGTTCATCGATTCAAGCATCCATCTTCCCCTGAGCTTCTCTTCTAGTTTGGACACATACACACACATAAGTCATGAGGCTCACCCTACACCTGTAACATTTAAGTTATCTCCGAGGCAGGGAGTGTTATGCAGACACCCACAAAGTGATAGCCTGGTTCACCTGTCCAGTCTGAGAGTGCCTGTTGTTAAAGGTACCTTGTCGAATTTGCGAAAGGTATCATTTAGCAATTTTGCTAAGGTTATCGTTTGAAAGGGACAACGAATCTCATTTGCGGTATGAGAATAACATGAAATATTTTTTGCTTGTTCATAAATCTTGCGAAAGTAAGTTCAAGAAGCTCATAATAAGCAAGAAGTACACAGATTATTTCAATTCAGGGTATTTTTTCAGCAATATACAATACAATAGCAGAGAAGGAAAAGAGTTATTCAGAAATTTCGGATACACCACAATAGGAACTAATCATGATCACATTATAGTTTTTCTGGCTCACCGTTATCAGCATAGTGATGCCGCAGAACGGTGCATATTCCGCAGTCTACGTAAATGGCATAAAATATTTCTTGTGCCACAGCATCTGAAAAACGTACAACACAGATATATGGAAAAATGATTCATTTTCCGACGCGAGTAATATGTACTCAATACTTTCTTTCCTGATAGCGCACAAACGGCATTACGAGCTTTTCACAAATCTCTAATTCTGCAGATTTGGCTTTCCTGCTGGAAATCACTGAAGCTGCCAAAACACACGATGAATACCTTCGGAATATTGGGACATAGAAGTTATATATGTATATATGGTGGGGAAGGGGGTCGGCGTATAGAGATTAAGATAGTAATTTTAACCATGCATGGATGACGAACGCCCCGATGCATTTTTTCAGCTTATGTTCTAGCGATTTTATTTGGATACAGTTCAATAGCAGTCTTCAAGTACGTCCAGGAGCTACCACGCAAAGTAAGCTCCACTGAGAGTCTCAACGTGCCTTTCTTCAAGGCCTTCATTAACTTCACGTGTATTACACGTCCTCAGCCTTGCCCTGGTTTATACTTAAGCCAAACATTTAGTTCACTCTCACAGTCACCTGAATGAGATTAACCATCACAGCTTTCTGTCAATCCCGCAGTTCTCATCTGGGTCAACGACTTACCAAAGTACAAGACCACATAGTGAATGCGTCAGCAAAACATATCAATCTCGGCGTCCAAGCTCTAGGCTGTCGCTTTTGTGGTCATAATTGCAACATACTAACCGCTAAAGGGTTCGAATAATGCCTTGTTTCGAGACGTGTAACACGGTGCAGAATCAAAAGTGACTTGGCCCTTCCTGTAAGAAAGTTTGAAGTGAGAAATTAGGGAAGAAGCCAGTTTCACCAGAAGCGCGGAGCGATAAATGCGATGGCAATTCATAATATATGCCTCTTTCACAAGTACGTCTACAGTAACAAAACAACGTCGCTAAACCTTCAACGCCCCCTTTACAGGTCACGTAGGCTACGCTATTACACAGCTTCACACGCATTTTTGGTAACACAAACGCCTTTGACGCATCGTCCACTAACACAAGTCCACTGTTGTGGTACCACAAGTTTCGTAGTGCGCATCGGCACTACCACAAGCATGTGGAATGATATTCCCGACATTGTCGCGTCTGATAGTGATCCAACCACGTTTCGACATAAGCTTGAGGGGTATCTTCCTTAGGAGTGTCATTGTATTTTATCGTTAGACCTTCTGGTTTGTTAATATTCCTTAGTGTTTCGTGTTTGCTTCTTTCTTCTAGAGTTCTGTGATGTGGTGTTGTAAGGGATGTGCACCATAATCAACTAGCTGAACTTTTATTTTCATTATGTTCTTTTTTATATATATGCACTTAAAGGGACACTGAACCACTTTTTAAAAAAAACGAGATTATGGTGTCATGATACGTAATTTCGTGCGGCGAACTCGAAAATCAAGTCGAAAATTTGCATAAACCAACGCAAATAGCTTTATTTTGCCGAAAACAAGCAACAGGCGCCGCGGCCCCCATCGCGAGTCTCGCCGCCACTGTGATTGGTCGAAGCTCCATGACGTCATCGTCAGGAAGGTGACGACAGCTGACTGCGCTCGCCGGCAGGCAATGCCGTGTTTACCTGTTGAGATCGTGTAGTTGCTGTTAGTATGGCGAACTGTGAAAGTCGGAACGAGTTCTCTGTACATCCGTACATGTTCGAGCCGGTCGCTACTGTAAGGGCGTCGACTGAAGCGGCACAGGAAAGCGAGTCCCAACCAGCCACCTCCACCCGCGCCGGAAACATAGACTGGTACATATAAGATGCATGTCAGTGCTTAATTGCACTCTAGTAAACTGTTACAAATGATACGTTCATCCGTGGATATCAAATTCGATAAGAAACAGCAGCATCGGCACTCGCTTTTAGCCGCGTATTGGCACGGTCCGCGCTACGCGCGGGCATCGTGCAGAGACATCAGCTGTTCGTGCTCGCAGTCAGTATCGTACTTCGCAGCGGGCAAGGCGCACGCGAAGAGTCAGTATGCTACCGCGAGGAACAACAACAACAACAAAAAAAAAAAAAAAAAGCCAGACGAGTGCCGCTCTTGCCGCAATGGTGACATGTGCTCTGAATTGCGCTGAAAAATTGCGCAAGGATAGTTTGGCTCATATATTGCAGTTGTGCTTTTTATAATGCCGTCGCTTCTTCTAAATTCTTCCCAGTACTACAATGATGGTGTGTTAAAATGGAAACGGTATATTAGCTGCGTTAAAAGCATGCGACTGTCGTGTAGAGTAGCTGATTTCGATGCTGCGTACTGATATCTGTGTACACGTGTTTTCACCATGGGTGCTCATGCACGCACTGCGTGCAAATGGGGAAAGAGGAGGAGGACTGCTGCTGCTGCCTCGAAATTCGGCAGATTCGCGACCGCAAGAAACAACGGAGGTGCATCACAACAACAAAAAAAAATTAAAAATGTGTGCCTCGACAAGGACGTGTTAGAAGTGGCCCTGCAGCAGAATGGCACGCCAGCGGAATCCCAGTGACTGCATGAGAGTCGGGCTTCGTACGTAGTCGCTGTCACGAAAGTGCTTGGAACACAGCACGCTTGATCTCGTCGGTTTGAAGTCTTTTCTTTTAACTGCAGCGGCCCATTTTGCAGCCATCTTCTGATAACGAGGGAACTTGTGAAAAGCGACCTCATCGCGACCGTAAGTGCTGCGGCAGCCATATGCTGCGCAGTAACTCGGCATCGCGAGTCCACTTCAACCTTGCACAAACACAGCTAGTGAATGTCGGATGGCGAAAATCTCTAATCAGAAGAAGAGAACGGTGCAATGGCAAGAAACCCCTACGAACTGGCAGATCTGATGCTTCACTAGGCGGCAGATCGCAGCAGAAACAAGGCACAACCCCGAAGTAAACAAGCTGAGCTGACTGAGCGACGCAGGCGGCCCGGCGGCTCGACCCTGACGATGACGTCACCTCCCCACGTGTCTAGCTCTCCCATGCTCCGCCCCTGCGCGCGCGCGCGCCGGGGGGGCGTTCCCACGATCAAAGTTTGCTCGCTTATAGCGCCGTTGTTTAATCGAACATCGCGAAAAAAACCTCCGTAGGCATGTTGTAAGAGGTCGCGGATACCGAATTCGCAATAAATTCGCGAATTCAAAACCCGTTCAGTGTCCCTTTAAATATATTCCTGTTCCTGGAAGTTTTTCTTTAACCCCCCTTACTCAGTGCCTTTGGGCCTGTAAGGTATTTTTCAATAAATGATAAGTAAATAAATAAAAATATTATACAGGGACTAGCAGCTATCGGGGAAATCTGAACTGTAGTTAACGCGCGCTTATTATGTAATCATGCAGATGTGCTTAGTGGCCAGAATCGCACAAAAGAAATGAATCACCATGACATGCTGCTTACGGAAGAGTGGTACTAATAAGAAACATTCCAGTGTGCAGGCCATGAAAGGTTGTTTAGATTCCATGTTGCGGCAGTACGGTCAGCATCGCGTGTGTACCACGCTGTGGAAATGGAGCAGAGGGGAAAGCGTTCACTTTACGGTACGGGGGAAGATAGCGTACACAAAGGTAGAACACAAGCAGAGGCCTCGGTTCGCCGTCGACCTCGTATGGCCGCGATGCTGGCTACAGTGGATCACACGTAAGTGGGGACGCGCAGCCCTAGGCACATCTGCGAGCAGTTTCTGCGGGTGCGGGCTCGAGTATGCCTTGAATGACAGTGTTGCTATGATTATGTGAGAAGTAAAGCGCGCCTTGCTTCTGCGGAAACAGCATTCTGCTGGAGCTCTGGGCAGGCGTTTTTTGATGAGACGCGATGGCATGATGGCATAAAGTACTGTGTCACAGGTGTAGCAACAGCGACGACGGCCTAGCAGAGCTGCGAGCAATGTCATGCTTTGACTCCCGACACGAGCCTCACACCGCGCGACACGCTCAGCAGCGTGAACTCTGCGCACTTTGCGCCATCGAGAAACTTGTCCCAGCACAGCATCGTCAAGCGAGCGCTTGCCTTCTCTAGGATCCACTCTGTTACCCTTAATGACGAACGGTTGTCTTGCGTTCGCATTGCGTGTTCCACGTCCGTTTATTCTTCTCAATTGCTATTAATATATATCCCTAACCCGCGTTTGTTCCCCAACCCACGCCGCCTTCTTCATGTCGCTTTACGTTATTCCTACCATTACCGTTCCATCGCTCGCTGCGTCATCCTCAATTTAAGCTGAGCACTTTTAGTGGGCCACCAAGTTTCTGCCCCGTAGGTGAGTGCCAGTAAGATGAAGCTGGTATACATTTGCCTCTTAAGGGACATTGGTAACCCACCATGCATTATCTGACAGTGCTTGCCAAATGCATTCCACCCCATTCTTATCCTCCTAATTATCTCAGCCTCATGATTCTGATCAGGGGTCACTACCTGGCCCAAGTAGACATATTCACTTACTACTTCCAATGCCTCGCCAGCTATCTGAAACCACTGTGCTCGCTCAAGGCTCTTCGACATTACTTCAGTTTTCTGCGTATTAGTTTTCAGGCCAACCATTCTCCCGTTCTATGGAAGTACGGTAGAAGCGTAAAGACCCAACCGCAAATAAGTGCTTTACGTTAAGCTAACAAATAAGTAGTTCAATGCGGGCAACTAATAAAAAAAGACAAATCAACGAATAACAGGGCCCCATATTCCTGTTTTAGCAGTGTCGTCGACGAGTCGCATATAGCCTGCGTAAATGTGCATTTGTCGCGCGCTCGCATGGTTTGCACACGTTAGCTCACGGTCCTACACATTCGAAAAGATTTTGAGCACGCCAGAACGCAGATCAAGCATTAACAAAGGCCACTCAAACGGCCAGCTAGAAAAAAAAATTACAGCATAACAGGGTGAATGATGAGCGATGGGAGTGCGCGCCCGTATGTACCAATAAGCCCTTCAATGTAGTTTGAGCATGATAGGTGTCAACGCGGCTGGACAAACAACTCCTTGTATTCGGTAGTCACATGTAAAAGTTCAGGACCAGAGTGTTTTCTGCACATCCTGCCGCCTTGTTCATAAAGCCAGGATTTGCAACCACCAAAAATATCTTTCAGTGTAGGCAAAATTGAAGCGTCTTTTGTGTGATTGATGCTTTTCATGCTTATTTTCTAGTCGACCGCCCTCATCGTTACGCCCAACGCGTATTAAAATTTCGACATGATAATTCGCACCATCAGGTGAGAGGTAAATTTAATGTAGCGATGCATTACACTGCGTAGACAGGCAGAAGCCGGGGAGGCTATAGGCTTGAACAGTCGTTTAACCGACAACAGGAATCTCGCCAGAACCAACGTTGCCGAAAGCACTTGTCTTCTCCAGCGAGACGCTGTCAACGTTGTCCAGGACATTCGTTCTTCATCGTTTCAACGTCCCTTCATAATGTATCATGCTGACACGCAGTTGCAGGAAAATACAAATACAAGCACTCTTAAGCCAATGGCTATAGGCAAGCAACACAGCATGCGAAGACTTTCGTCAATTTGGACCCCTCGAGCCAACGTGGAACGAGTTCTTACTTTGATTTATCCTGCATCAAAGTTCAATAACTCGGCCAGTAAGGCAAAGCGGTTCATAATTTTGGTTGGCAGCAGTTGAAACGCCAGTGTTAGGCCTTTTCAAGTCGCTACATCGTCATCATTCAGGATGATGCCATTATATTACTATCGTAGAATTGAAGTCCGTGAAGTACGACGATGTTTGTTACTTGTACAAGCATTCTGGGAACGTGTGCTCGTGAAATGCACAATTAGCATCAACTCTTCTGCCAATTTGTGTTTCGATAGTACGATTTGCGTTAGCTGGACCTTACACAAGTGTCATTATCAACTTCTCTGTTTCAAAGACGTAGACTCATACTACAAGTGGATTTTCGAATTCACGCTGGCAGTCCGCACGGTGAAGATGCGAAGCTTGGCTTGGAAATATTTTTTGCGGCTTTGTCCCTTCGTGCTTCCAAAGGGGCACAAAATTCCCGGATTACTTACTCGGGTGAAGTCTTGGTAGCCTTGAAGATCGCTTCGTAGCTCAGGATAGACAAACTTTTGCGTTAATGCAAGCTCAAAGCCGAGAAGCCAAAACGCAAGGAACTTGACTAGCATGTCTGCGGGTTGGACACTGGCTTCACAATGGCACTTCTAACACCGTGGCAGTATGGGCTGTTTATTCGGCTGCGCATGAAATGTATCCGGTATGCGGAGAGTTACCGACGATATTAAATCTGACATCATCATTTAGAATGGTTTCACGAAACGCAGTGTACAAATCACTGATCGCCAGTTCAACAAACCCACAGCGAGCTTTGACAGCATCGTATCTTAAACCTGGCCGGAAACTGACCAGAAATGAAATGTGCGCAGCTGTGTATTTTACCTCACCACATATGATTGAGTTTGTCAATTTGCGTCAAAATTGACAAGTGCTGCTTTATTTTAGCAAGCCGCAAGGTCAGATGTGCGCTAGTCGAAGATATCCTAGCGCCGCTTCTGCCAAGATCATGGAGGTCCACTCGACTTCTGAACACACCCGTTCAATAGAAAAGGAAGTGGCCTTCCGGGTACAGTACTTCGCCGCCACATTTCATTTGCCGCTACAAATTAAGTTTAGCCCACCGTCAAGTATCTGACGACGACGCCGTTGAACAGCTAGTTCCTTCTTCCCCGATGAGTTTGGCCTCTACCACCTCTTGCGTGTGCTTATCCATATGCCTAAACATGACCACACATTCTTTAAACAGTGATTCAGGTCCGCAATTATCGGAGTGCTTTTACACATGGCCGTCTCGGTAACAATTGAATTTTTTTCTTGTGTTCTCCTAATATAACATTTAGGAATCGTTTAGTCTGGCTTATGTAAACTTTAACGAACGAGAACGGAAAGCGATAGATGATGCCTTGTACGCAGGGCACAGGAGGGTCTTGGTGGATCTTTGCGTATTCTCGGCCCTTCTTAAGAAAAGGATCAGTACCTTTACACATGCAACCTAGTTTGTGAGGAGGCGAAAACATAAGCTCGACATCCAACTTAATGGCAGCTTTCTTTAACCTCTTAGGCGACCCATGCGTTTGTGGCACTACCTCTTTCATACTGGTTTCGCGACTACGCTTGCCGGCACCCTTAACTTCTTCAGATTTCTCCACTACCGAAAGGAGTACATAAACATAGGTCAGGTATTTCCATATGTGAGACTAAAGAATGCCTTAAAGGCCAGCGCCGGCGATTTCATGAGCATGTCGAGGTAAAGGTGAATTTATGTTCCTGAGGCGCTCCTGAGAATCTACTGGTAGTGCAAATCCTTAGCAAATGCGGAAGTAATTTTTAACGACGAAAAAAAGGGTGAAACCGAAACGGAAATACAATCCAGCAGTGACGCCGAATCAGACAACCTGCACTGCATGGGGTCACTACACATGAGTCCTTCTTCTGGCGATAATACCGCGAAGGTTCGCCTGCGTGCGCACATATCGTAGGTCATGGTAGGACACAGGCGCGCTGCCATCGCTTTGCCTATAATGACGTAAAGGCACAGAGTGGACGGAAGACAGGTAGTGAGCGGTTTGAGGTAATCGGTAAAAATCGATTTCCAAGCAGTATAATCACCTCTCGACTCTGTAACCTCACACAAATTACTGAAGTGTGTCAAGAAGCGCACCCAGCGCATTTCGTTTGAGGTCTATCGATCTCAAGATATCGCCGGAGTGGGCCTTTCACGTCTGGTTACGAAAACGCAAGGAAAAACAGAATTGTTACCGAGACGACCATGTGTCAGTGCGCTGCGATGATTGCGCATGTACACCCCTGTTTAGAGAAAGTGTAGTCATGTTTAGGCATGTGAATAAGTGCATGAGGGAGATCGTAGAAGCTAACCTGGTAGCGAAAGGAGGAACTGCCTCAGTGCTGCATAGATTGCCCCGAATGCAACAAAAGGAAATGGATAGCTCGCTGGTACTGGGACACATGGCGGATAACTTGGCGAAGTCGTCGTGATGCTGGTAAAGTGTGGAATTTTTTTCCGAAAAACCGATTAGTCGCAAATTAGTGAAAGTCCCGTTGTCTTCCTTGGCCTGGTCACTTCAGCGCTATGGCTTCATCTTACTGAATAAACCACCTGGCCTAAAAATTTGTACTTGACGACTTAGGTTGCAGCATTGCGCTTCTGAGATGTGAGGCTAAGGGTTAGCAATTTGAGCCTCGCCTGAAAAGGGTTCGGTGCCGGGATAGTCTTAGGCGATACCTGGAGCGGACAACAACAGACATCAACAACCCCGCCGTATAAAAAAATTCTTATGAGACCATAACTTTTTGGTCTGCAACAAAGCTATCTCCAGCCTCTCTTTTGTACTGCTCACTGGGAGTGCAAAGTCAGCTGTATTTTATACGGGCTACAGTTTTAATGGCCCGGCTGTAGGGTTGATGCTCGGAGTGAACGCTATTTTGCAGCGTTGTTTTTATGCTGCCATGATATGATGCCTATCCGTTCACTATAACTGGAAGTGTTTTTCTTGGTGCGCAAGTTTCATCACTGGTCAGTACCTTCGCATGTACCCCAGGTGGGCAAAATTTTCGGAGTCCTATACTACGGCGTCTCTCATAATCAGAGCTGGTTTCGGGATGTTAAACCCCACAAATCAATCAATCAATCAATCAGCCTTCGCTAAGCCTACGTTCATCATTGCGTGATGCTACGCAAGGGAAACCTTTTGCTCTGGCGCGTGCCAGTTGGATTCCAGAAATTTTAATGCCGTGCAATGACACCGAAAATGGCGGGGCATTCCCGGCGAGGACGACGTCTACAGGTCGTCGTAAAAAAAAGCTTTCAGAAACATTTATTTCACAAAAGTTGTTTGAAGTCTCGCGCGTGAAGTAAGTACGAAAACCGCATCTCGTTTATATATTGTGCGTAGTTTGAGTATATAAGCGATTTAAAAAAACCCAGGCCTGAGCGAAATCACAGGACAGTGACAACGTAAGCTGGAAGAGCGACCTCCTTAGAGGCCATTGTAAACGCTTGGGGATCTGGCCAAGTGGTTTCTGTCGGGACTACGCACGTCGCCTGTCGCATGACCTGAAAGATAAGGGCCACTGTCGAAATTCCGACGGTGGCAAAAATACTGGAGGCAGGATAATAACATCATCTGTACGTTATCTGTGTACTTTAAAGAACACGACGTGATCAATATCTTCGCAGCCCTCCACTAATTATTACTATTGTTACGTGAAGGCAGATGGTCATCTGCACACCCCGTCGTCGTCTTCGATGCCGCTCTCGAGGCCTGCTCTTGCATTACCTCTAGTATTTTATTATTATTATATTATTATTATTATTATTATTATTATTATTATTCATCGCCTGATAGTCTTCCAGAGACACACAGCTTGGGTATCCAGAGGCCAAAGAATAGTATGAAACCCGTTCAGTCCAAGCTGAACGTGTACAACATCGTCCCTAACTCCAAGAAGGCCGCAAACGGGTATGGTTTAGATGCAGCGATTTCAGAGCCTTGCAATGTGGGATTGATTTATTTTGTGTCGTAGATTGTATAGATAAAAAAGGTAAATTTTTCAGAGCAATTCTTAAAATTCATGGGTTTCGCAAATACTTGCTTTCGCCTTACGAGCGCTGCTAATGACCATTTCTTCTTCATTTCTTCTAGGATGTGATTAACACGCGTTTGTTCACTGACCCACTCCACTCTTGTCCGTTAAAGTTAAATACACGAGTTTCCATTCCGTTGCTCGCTGCCTCGTCCTCAGTTTAAGTTGAACCCTTTCAGAGAGCCTCCAAGTTTCTTTCCCATAGATAAGTACCGGTAAGATGTAGCTGCTATACACTCTCTTATTGAGGGACAATGGTAAGCTGCCGTTTATTGTCTGGGAATGCCTGCCGAATGCACTCCACCCCATTCTTATCCTTCTATCTCAGACATGCTTTTTTTCAGTGGCCACTACCTGGCCTAAGTAGATATATTCGCTTACTATTTACAGCTCCTCACCACCTATCACAAAGTGCTGTGCGCCTTCATGCCTATTGAACATTACATTAGCCTTCTGCGTATTAATGATCAGGCTCACAGTTCTACTTTGCCTGTCTAGTTCAGTAACAATGCTTTGCAATTCATCCCCCGAGTAACTTAGCAAGACAAAATTATCAGCAAATCTGAGGTTACTGAAGTATTCCTCATTAACCATTATACCCAACTCTTCCCAATCGAACGTTCTAAACGATTCTTGTAAACAGGCTGTGAATAACACTGGAGAGATTGCGTACTCTTGTCATGTGTCCTTTCTAAGTGGTATTTTATTGTTTTCTTTGTGGAGGATTATGGTAGCTGCGGAGCCGCTACAAATTTGTTCTGATATTCTTACATAATGTTGGTCTACGCCCTAATTACTTCATACATTTATTTGGGGTATTTTTGCGATTTACGGCGTAAGACATTTAGGGCTCATTACAGTGGCCGAATTTGGTAACGATGCTGTGCGCCACAACTGCCGCCGCGGTTTTTCGTCGCCGCTATCAGCTTTAATGAGGGGCAAAAAAGCAGCACTAAACGCAGTGGTAAAACGAGGACGAGAAAAAAGACGGCAATTAAGAACGAGAAAACGTCGACGACTACTACGGGGACAAACAAGAAGGATGGCCAGGACAACGACAAAATAAAAGAAGTCCATGACGAGGAAGAAGAAGAGGGAGCAGAAACAAACAGGCAACGGAAAAGGAGGAAAAGTGAGGGAGCACGGAAGAAGGCGGAATAGAGTGAGAGTAGAAGAGAAGAATGAGAGAGGGAGGAGTTGAATCTAGCTTGCGCTGCCACTGTGCTGCCTCCTCTGCGCAGGCCCGGGAGTTTTTTAATCTGACCCTCGTGCACCTCAAGGTACTAAAGCAAAAGCCTAGTACGTCTAGGTTTAAAGGAGTACTGCCATGAATTTCTGACATTCTCGTAATGTTGCTGTAAATAAAAGCACTGGCGTCGAGAACCCCAAAAAGGGTATCATGGTGCCTCGCAACGCAATGAATATATTAAATGCGAAGCATTTCTTAGCGAACTTCGGCGACTTTGAGCGTATCTATCTATCTATCTATCTATCTATCTATCTATCTATCTATCTATCTATCTATCTATCTATCTATCTATCTATCTATCTAGCCACCTACGATTTTGTGCTCTCCTGGCCGTTTCGTTTATCGGATGTTTACGAAAATTGGTAAGCCACAACATGACTACATCACGAACATAAATGACAGGTCATAGCATCAAAACCATCACATGAATATCATGACCGGTATGATTTACATGCCACGGTATTGGTTCTCTCCTGGCCGTTTCGCTAATGGGATGTACGCGAAAATTGGTATGACCCAACATGACTGCCTGACCAACAATAAATGGCAGGTCATAACATGAAAATTATGATATGCATGCCATGGGCGACATGATTTACATGCCACGCATTTCCTTAACGGGATGTATACGAAAATTGGCATGCCACAACATGACTGCATGACTATCATAAATGACAGGTCATAACATGAAAATCATGACATGCATGTCACGAGCGACAAGATTTACATGTCACGGTCTTGGCGCTCTACTGCCGTCTCGTTAATGGTATGCATACGAAAATTGGTATGGCACAACAAGACTGCATGATGATCATAAATGACAGGTCATAATGTGAAAATCGTGACATGCATATCATGAGCGGCATGATTTACATGGCACGCGTTTCGTTAATTCGATGTATACAAAAATTCCTATGGCACAACACGACTGCATGACGAACGTAAATGACAGGCCATAACATCAGAATCATGATATGCGTGCATGACCGGCATTGTTTACATGCCACGGTCTTGATGCTCTTGCGGCTGTTTCGTTAATTTCATATGTATCAAACTCGGTATAGCGAGAAAACAATGCAAATTCATTTTACGTTCCTGATGCATGCTTCGCATTTCCTTGATTCCCACTGCACGCGGGATCTGTCAATTTTTTTTGACACGGCTGCCTTAAAAGCCCACTTTCGGTTTCGATATCGAAAGGGCGGTTTCTTAGTGACGTTTCAACACAATCGGACGTACGTCTAAGTCACGTAGGGACAGCAATTCGTGATAACTTCGCTGCAACTCTGTCGTCCGTGGTCAATTACACGTGGGGCACGCAAACAACGACAATTTCACGGTCGTCCAGCGACTCTGACAGCTGTTTCAGTGATTTTTAAGAGACTGTGTTCATACGTCATCGTAGTGTCCATTGCGCTGAGGCTGGCTTGCAATACTGCGCGACGAAAACTTTAAAACCAAACTAAAATATTTTGTATGTGTTTCCTGGCTTCGGTGTGCGGAGGGCGTTAACAGTACAGGCCTAGAAAACGAAAAAAAAATATTTTGCTCCACCGCCAAATCGTGTCAGTAATCCTTTAAAGTGTCCCTGAAGAAGTAGTTCTAATGTTCCGGAAATTTATGCACAATGTACACCCTTGTTTCCAGAACGTCCTGGAGACGCTGGCGCTGACGTTTTCCCCCATACTCGAAAGCACCGCCAAAGTGCTGGCCCTCAACTTGACCGCTGATCTCCGGCCGAAATTTCGGTAGTTTGTTCCAGCCAACGGTGCCCTATGAACCGGCCGTCGTAGCCGCGCTGCCAGGCTTGCGCAGCACGAGGTCGCAGGCTTGAATCCTGCCACGGCGGCTGCACCGTTCCCGCACCTTGTTGCGTATTCTGTACTTAACAAAGTTGCCAAATGGACAGCCCGGGTTAAATGTTCTCGTGAAAGCCTTCGCGCACGATCGATGAGCGCGTAGTTGCAGATTTACTTCTACCTGCAAGAAACGCTGAAGTACGTATTGTGCTTTGAACCAGGCAATTGCAAGTAGTAGCTTTGACAAAGAAATTCGAAACCGCGATGAGGTACACATATTTTTCTTTATTTTGCAGTTTATTTATTGCAGTTTGGAGAGGAGGGCATCAACCCAAAGAATAACTATTTTTGGTCACTTTACCACTTGTGCACGCCGCACACGCCTCTCTTACAAATCTGTAAAATAAGAAAAACGAGCAGAAACAAATAGACATCAATAAAACACGCAGGCATGATGATAATGTCCTGAGACATGCGAAAGGAACTGTTCATTTTAAAAGGGGACACTGGCAGTTCTTTTTCACTGATAGTGCTGTGGTAGCCAGGCTATTTGCTCAGACACGCACCAATAAGTTTAAATAGCAGAACGAATGGTGAGTTCAAACTGAAATCGCAACGGGAAGACCTTTGGTGCAGCGTATGCGTTGATGTCACATCCTCCTTGCCTTCAGAAATATGGATCGGGTGCTAGAAAAATGGCAATGGTGAGGCCATCCGACGATGTATTGAGTTATGCCAATTTTCCTGAACTGACAGCGACGATTTGAGCTGCCGAAGTATCGACTTAATGTGCGGAATGCAACGTATCGACTTAACGTAATGTGCGGAATGCAACGCAAATGAACATCCTCCTATTCGAATTGCTCATAGTGATGAGCAATTCCGTTAGTCAATCCATAGAGGACCTTTTACAAACATTCTCAAAGTGCCGACCAGGGATTTGCGATCGCAAGTATGCGAAACGAGGCCCTAAACCCGTAAAGCACACACACCTTCTTTGAAGACTTTTCAGCAAGTAAAAGCTGTTTTCATGACCAAAAAAAAAATAATGCTATATTATCGCCGGAAAGGGCGCGCCGTATTAAAAAATTTACAGCATATCCACGGAGTGAATCATGATGAGTGGGCGAAGCTCCGGACGTTCATCGTAGATCGTGCCGAGTTCCTGATTAATTTAGTTAACGCGCACGCTACGAATCCATATGGTTCAACTACGCACAAGTGAAATCTCCCACCGGCACTTCAGTGCAAGTCAAGATCCAGTGCCTATATATATATATATATATATATATATATATATATATATATATATATATATATATATATATATGGGTGGCCGGTGAACGGTTCCCCAGCGCGAGCAGTTGGTATTTTTCAACCAAGAAACTCGCTAGAAGACGCTGCCTGCGTCCAGCTTGTCTCTCGCGGGTGAGGGCGCGTTCTTCTTTGCTAGCAGGTGGAGCGTTCATCGAAGAAAGAGCGTTCCCATAGTCAACGCTCTCTCTCTCTCTCTCTCTCTCTCACAAGACAGCAGATGGAAGAGTGAGAGAGGTAGCGCGCCGGGCGGCACGCGCCGAGCGCGAGCGCGAGCCTCCCGGCGGCGCGAGCCATCGAGTGGCCACGTACCACGACGAGCTAGGAGGGACAGACCCACGGCTTTAGGAGCTTCGCCCCTAAAAAAATATTGCTCATGGTTGCGATTGCTTCGTTAGCAAATGAGAACTGATTGAAATAAGAATATTTCCCTAAGCTGAGTTTAGCTATGACTAGTGTCTTGTATATCACGCTCTTCTTTATCAGCATCTTGAACGCTCGTCACCTGCTTGGACCTAAGTGTCCGCAGTATGTAATAAATAAAATAAAAAGTAACAATGGTGGATCGCTTCACAGTGAGTTTAAAATGTATTTGAGCTTGAAGTTCTTATGATTGCGTTCAGCTTTTGTGATGCGCTGTGCTTATATTGGCATTTTTCCATTAGTTCTTAGTTAAAAGCACAACAAAAGGTGTTCGTAGAAGAACAGAGGCGAACCGCAGGAATTTTGTTTCGGTGATTGCCTATTTTGAAGCTCAAGCAACACTCCTGTCCATCAATGGAGGGCAATCGTGATGGAATTTCCCATATTCACCTTTCCTTTCGTGCAATCCATGCGTTCTAGCATGGGAGTTGGCCAGCATGTCCTCGTGTTACCTTGCCAGTAGCAGCATTGCATTTTACAATTGATGGCGTCGTTCTTAGGCTGCGAATATAAGCAGTAAGCATGAGGTCAGATTTCTTGCGTATTTTCTATATTGACACACTTTTACTCTCTTCAAACAAAGTTTAAACATAATCATGGCTGTACACAGTATGCGACACTATTCGCTCGAATTCGTTTTAGCCTTGATATAGCCGCACTCTGGAGACACGAGTAATGCAAGAATACAGGGAAACGTTAATTCATCGCTACTGAATTGTGATGTCCAGTTTTCTTTTCCATTTAGACAGTGCTCTTGAAAAGTGAGAGGGAACACTCGCCCATCATTCATACTCGCCATTTTGCTGCCGACGTCACGAAACTAACATTTGCAGCAAAATAATAACCTACCAAAACTGCTCTTGTCTATAGAAAGATGGAGCAGTTTGATTGATTTGTGGGGTTTAACGTCCCAAAACCACGACCTGATTATGAGAGACGCCGTAGTGGAGGGCTCCGGAAATTTCGACCACCTGGGGTTCTTTAACGTGCACTGACATCGCACAGTACACTGGCTTCAACATTTCGCCTCCACAGAAATGCAGCCGCCGCGGCCGGGATTCGATCCCGCGACCTTCGGATCAGCAGCCGAGTGCCATAACCACAAGACCACCGTGGCGGGGCCGGCCTGGTAACTTAGCGCCCTAATGTTGGCTTGAGAAGATCGGTGTCGATGGACCAAATTCCGGCCATGGCGGTAGAATTTCGTGGGACTGAAATGCAGTGAGACACCAGTATCCTTAGATTTAGGTACAGGTCAAAGGGAACCCCGAGGAAGTCTAGATCACGCCAGTGTGCCCTACTACGGGTTCACCACACCATCATAGATGGTCTTGGCAGAGGAAACTCTATCAAATGTGTGATTATATCACAGAGGATTCATTTGCTAATTTCTCCTGTTCATTTCTCGCTAAGATATCTGAACTTTAGAGCCCGCGATGAGGTGGCAAACACGCTAAATGTACGCTCCTTATATAGCATAAGTCAATGCTCATTTTTAGTGGTATAGTTCGAGCCATATAAACGAGTTCCGAATCGAGCAACTCACTTTCATCGGAAACGCTTTGACTTTCAAGCCCTTTGCCGCTTGCTTAATCCTCTTTCTGCAATAGTACTTCTCCCGCACCGTTTCCGCCGGATATTCCGTGTGCTTGTCCATGTAATTCAGGTTGTTCAAGACTTGTCTGCACTCAGATGACAGTTTCCTGCGGTCAACAGAACGACAGCGAAAGAACTGCAAATCAGGCCAAGCATTATGACTGTAGTATAGCGGGATACCAATATCAGAAAAACGTAAGCGAAAAAAAGCCCGCAGCTTCCGCTAGGCCACGCAACGCCATTTAACAGCGAAGCTGGCCGAGAGTTTACTGCAACAGGTCACTTGATAGTCATATGATATATTGTCAGGTGACATTTCACGTAACATATCAGGCGACATTCTGTTTCGTAGTTTTGGCGGGAACATGTCACGTGTTCACCGAAAATACGTAACGCACTCTCACGTGGCATAGTCCCGTCACAATCACGTAACTCAATGCCACGTGGCATGTTCGCCCAAAAATCACGTAACTAAACTTCACGTGACATGTTCTTCCCCAAATAACGTAACGATATGTCAAGTGACGTGTTCTAGCCCAAATGGCGTAACGCGTTGGCACGTGAGATGTTTTCACCAAAATCCCCTAAGGCAATGTCAGGAGGCATGTTCCCGCCAATATCACGTAACGAAATATCACGTGACATGTTTCCGCCGAAATGCTCATGTACGTTAACTGTGGTTATGTATATTCACTAATTTATACATAACCATAGTTAACGTCCTCTAACTCGCATGCTCGTTCAGAACCGGCTGTAGAGCTGTAACGCCGTCACTCTTACCGATAAGTCCCTCGTATGCTGTCTTCACTGCAGGGAGAGAGTCGGTACTTGTTTACTCCTCCATCGACATAGCTCATCAGGTATCCTTGCTCCCACGGGCACCTCGGTGTCGTGTCATGACCTGCACCCAAACTGCAAGGAGAAGAGGATGACCTACATGATCTGCACATAAACTGCAAGGACATGATGTTTTGTTTTTACGGCTCTTTGCACTGCGATGTCATTAACACGCGTTTGTTTCCCTGATCCACTCCACCCTTTTCTAGTCCCTTAATGTTGCAACTATTATTTTCCGTTCCATTGATCGCTGCGTCGTCCTCAATTTCAGTTGAACTCTTTCACGGAGCCTCCACGTTTCTGCCCCGTGGTTGAGCACCTGTAACACCCAGCTGTTGTGCACTGTCGCCTTGAGGGACAAGGTAAGATAGTAAGCTGACATTCACTATCTTAGAGTGCCTGCCGAATGCACTCCACCCAATTTTTATCCTTGTAATTTTTCTAATAGAAATTAAGAACAAGATGGGCGTGGGCAGGACATGTAATGTGAAAGGAAGATAACCATTCGTCATTAAGGGTAACAGTTCATCCCTAGAGATGGCAAAGTGGCAGAAGGCGGAAGAATATTACATAGGCAGATGAGATCGAGAAGTTTGCAGAGATAACATCGCCGCAGCTAGCTTAGTACCGGAACTATTGGAGATCCATGAGAGAGACCTTTTCCCTGCAGTAGGCGTAACACAGGCTCATGATGACGTGACATTTTTTTAGGCGCGAAGCTCCTTAAGGCGTGGGTCGTGCGTCCCTAGTAGTAGGTAGCCACCGGCGCGTGCCTGCCGGGGGGCACGCACGCGCCGAGGGCGAGCGCGTGGCTCCCGGCACGCGCTCGCCCGCGAGAGGCAACGTTGGCGCAGGCAGCGTCTCCTAGCGAGTTTCTTGATTGAGAAATACGGACTGCTCGCGTTGGAGAAGCGTTCACCGGCAACCCATGTATATATATATATATATATATATATATATATATATATATATATAGGCACTGCATCTTGACTTGCAATGAAGTGCCGGTGGGAGATTTCACTTGTGCATTGTGCATAGTTGAACCGTGAGGATTCGTAGCATGCGCGAGATGTTATAAAACTAGATGGCGGTACTTGTAGTTGATGATGAAAGATGCGAGATGTTATAATAGTTTGATGATATTTACTCAAGTGTTTCACATTTAATTGTGGGGCGAATTCCACGGAAGAGTTTCACGGTTTACCGATGATTCCTTCCGGAGCTTCGCCCCACTCATCATCATTCACCCCGTGAATATGCTGTGATTTTTTTGTATTTGAGTCGTTTGCAACAACACTGCACTCCGCCCACGATGGGAGTGCAAGTCAACTTCAGGCCGTCCAGAGGGCCCACGATATCGAGCCGGTAGTATGAGCGCATTGTTTATATATATAAGCTGGTGATAATCTCTCGCACGGGTGTTTTTCAATGCGATTACGGTGGCCTTTTCCTTGCCCTGTCAGCGCTTGCGTGTTTATGATATAATGTGTAATTATGAAACTGTATTATGCCCCGGCTGTGTTACAATTTTTTCTCTGCAATACACAGATTGTTATGCTACATGTGCAACTTCTTCCATTTGTGCTCATTATTTCTTCATTTCTTTTGCATAGTTATTTTTTGACTACTGTATAAATTGGTAACTTAAAAAATTACAGCACTAGCACTCCGTACAAATGGTTAACCAGCGAAGCTGGAATGTGCGGCCCCGGTGTTTAGCAGTGGGTTGCGAAGCAGTAGCGGTGCGCACGGCGTTGATCCGGTTGAAACGGGCGTCGACGCGGGTGCTGGAAGAACGGTTTGAAGCGAAACTCGGTGTAGCGTTTACTCGAGTAAACGTTTGTTTTAAACCTCCCTGGTGGGCTTACTCGCTTAGAGGAGGTGGCGCTTCGGAGACTTCGAGTCGGGGTTGCTCTTACGCCGGCAGTGACCGCCCACTGGCCGCAACACTACCGCGCAGCGTATGGAACCACATGCCCCTTTTGTGACGCTCCTATAAATGCAGTGGACGTGACACACTTGCTCTGGTCGTGCGCGGGTCTGGAGCAAGCACGCCTTCGTCATCTGAGAGCAACCGGTCACCGTCCCGGTCGCCCTCCGGACTTACAAGGGTGGATAAATGGAACATTCCACCGATCCTTGTTAAATTTTATGCATGAGTGCAACTTGTTTGTTGATGTGTGATGAGCCTCACGTGTTACTTTGTACATTTTATGCCAAAGGGCAGCCTTTCGAATAAAAAAAATGGGCAGATCCCACGTGCAGTGGGAATCAAGGAAATGCGAAGCACGCATAAGGAACGTAAAATGGATTTCCATTGCTGTCTCGCTATAGCGAGTTTGGTACATATGAAGTTAACGAAACGGCCACAAGAGCACCAATACTATGGCATGTAAATCATGCCGCTCATACACGCATGCCATGGTTCTAACGTTATGACTTGTCATTTACGTTCGTCATGCAGTCGTGCTGTGCCATAGCAATTTTGGTATACATCCCTTTAGGGAAACGAGTGGCATGTAGTAGTGACATGCATGTTACGATTTTGATGTAATGACCTGTCATTTATGATCGTCATGCAGTCATGTCGTGCCAAACCAATTTTCGTATACGCTCCGTGCAGTCGAGTTTTCCATGTCCGACATCAGCGCCAGAATGCACTTCCTGGCGGAGAGAAGAAGCAAAATTGGGCAGAGTGTGTCAGGAAAATACGCGAACGCGATGCGCGTCTCCAACTCCATAGCAGCACCGACCGCCCATCCCACATTGTTTCGTTTTATTTCCTTTGAGAGGCGCGCTCCAAACCTGCGGTAAACTGTTCCAAAGGGCGAAGCCGCGAGCGTTGGTGTGGTTCGCAGCACGCCCGGAAAGCAGCGAAGAAACGCGCGCGTCGCTGTCGCCTCGGTTTCCACCGTGCGCGCGCGTCTCATACGTGCGACCCAAGTGGCCAATGTCAGAGATACTGAGCCGTCCGACGAGAGCTACGTAGCGCCCTCTGGTCAGTAGACGGAGCCCATACATCCCATTAACGAAACGGCAGTATAGCGCCAGGACCATGGCATGTAAATCATGCCGGTCATGACACGCGTGTCATGATTATAATCTTATGACCTGTCATTTACGTTCGTCATGCTGTCGTGTTGTGCCATAGCAATATTGGTATACATCCCATTAACGAAACGCCTGGCATGTAAATCATGCCGCCCATGACATGCATGTTATGCTTTTCATATTATGACCTGTGATTTATGTTTGTCATGCATTCATATTGTTGCATACCAATTTTCCTACACATCCCACTAGCGAAAAAGCCAAGAGAGCACCAAGGCCGTGGCATGTACATCATGTCGCTCATGACATGCATGTCATGATTTCATGTTATGAGTTGTTCACATTCGTGATGCAGTCATCTTGTGGCATGCCAATTTTCGTATACATTCCGTTAACCAAACGCGTGGCATGTAAATCATGTCGACCATTACATGCGTATCATGATTTTCATGGTGTGACCTGTCAGTCGTGTCCGTCATGCAGTCATGTTGTGGCATACCAATTTTCGTATACATCCCATTAACGAAACAGCCAGGAGAGCACAAAGACTGTCGCATGTAAATAATGTCACTCATGACATGCATCTCATGATTTTCGGGTTATGACCTGTCATTTATGTTTGTGATGCAGTCATGTTGTGGCATGCCAATTTTCGTACACATCCCGTTAACGAAACGCGTGGCATGTAAATCATGTCACTCATGACATGAATGTCATGATTTTCATGTTATGACCTGCCATTTATGTTCGCCATGCAGTCATATTGTGGCATACCAATTTTTGTATACGTCCCATTAACGAGACGACCAGGAGAGCACCAATACTGTGACATGTAAATCATGCCGCTCATGACACGCATGTCATGATGTTCATGTTATGACCTGCCATTTATGTTCGTCAGGCAGTCGTGCTGTGCCATACCAATTTTCGCATACATCCCATTAGCGAAACGGCCAGGAGAGCACCAAGACCGTGGCATGTAAATCATGCCGCTCATGACACGCATATCATGATTTTCATGTTATGACTTGTCATTTATGTTCGTCATGTAGTTATGTTGTGCCATACCAATTTTCGCATACATCCCATTAGCGAAACGGCCAGGAGAGCACCAAGACCGTGGCATGTAAATCATGCCGCTCATGACTTGCATATCATGATTTTCATGTTATGACTTGTCATTTATGTTCGTCATGTAGTCATGATGTGGCATACCAATTTTCGTAAACATCCGATTAGCGAAACGGCCAGGAGAGCACCAAGACCGTGGCATGTAAATCATGCCGCTCATGACTTGCATATCATGATTTTCATGTTATGACTTGTCATTTATGTTCGTCATGTAGTCATGATGTGGCATACCAATTTTCGTAAACATCCGATTAGCGAAACGGCCAGGAGAGCACAAAATCGTAGGCGGCTAGATAGATAGATAGATAGATAGATAGATAGATAGATAGATAGATAGATAGATAGATAGATAGATAGATAGATAGATACGCTCAAACTCGCCGAAGTTCGCTAAGAAATGCTTCGCATTTAAAAACGCAAAGACATGGGAGGCGGGACGCGTTGAAGACGCTTGCGCTCAGCTTCCTTGGCTCGCGTCTCGTCGGTGTTACCCGCGCGCCGTCTCTATTCTCGAACGCGATCGGCGTTCTTGACTCGCACCTCATCGGCGTCGTTGGTCTTCCACTGCCGACGCTTGCGTTCGGCTTCCCTGGCTCGCGCCTCGTCAGTTTTGCAGGCGCGACGTCGCCATTCCCGAACGCGATCTGCTTCGCTAACCCTCGCAACGCCGGCGACGGCCGGGTTAGGCCAAATCGCTTCGGCGCATGTTTCGGCGGGCGATGGAGCGTCGTCTCCCGGCGTCCCCTCCATCGCAGATAAACGAGCCCAAAGAGTGTTCACTCGATGTGCGCTCGAGCGTAGCGAGCGGTGGAGAGGGTGAAGCGAGAGAGAGGTGACATACGGCGAGCGCGCGGCAGGCGAGGGAGATAGTGACGTCACCGCGCACTTCGAGGGGGTCGTGACCTATTGGCACCGCTCCAACACCTGCGGCGAGGGGAGCGGCACGGAGACACGGACGGACAGCGTTACACAGGCTAGTCAAAGAGCTGCTTCGCATCTAAAATTTCTTGATTCTTTAGCAATTTCGGAATAACGTGTAGGCGTACAACATACTACGTATTAGATTGTACTGTACGCCCCCTCACCATATCTAGAATAGAAGCTCAGGGGACGATGGAGGCTTGAATCGATGAATAGATCGCTAAAAACGATGATAGGGAACAGGGAATGTCCCTGGGGGCAACGTTTCGATAAGTGGACTTGTCTTCGTCAGGACGGCATCATCCTCCCAGAGGTCATGCAAGAACCCGTATAGAATACAAGAATACAGGAACATAATATCCCTGCTTCCCTGCGCCTTGGCAACATCTAAGCCCGAGAAATCAACAGTAATTTCTCCTGCGCCATATATTTTTGTTTCTTAGGCACGAAACAGCACCAACAAAGGACAGAAAACGTCAGCGATTCACCGCTGATAAATTCTGAGGGTTTGGGATTGGTGTAGCACACAAAAAAAAATTGACAATAGCGGATGAAATGTGTTTAAGCGACGCCGACTTGCTAAGTGTCGATAACATGGCTTCTATAAAAAAAAACGCCGCTGTTAATGCTTCACGACCGAGGTTGCCTATCGTCTAACAGAGGTTGCACTTACCGGCTATGTTTTTCTGTAGCTTCCCGTTTTCCACTTTAATTAAATCGAGTCTGCAAGGGAAATGCTCAGCATTACACGACACACATCATTTGTCCGATAACGCCTCTGTTCCACAGCAAAGCGATTCATTGATACACATAGGACACATAGCGCAACTACATGCGGTAGCCAACAAGGAGTGGAAAATGCCGCAGAGTCAGGAACAAAATTAGGTGGGGCGAAAACATTAAGAGATTGACATGCTTGGATCAGGACAGGGCAAATTGTAAATGTTCGAAAAAGTCATTCGTCCGACAGATGACATGAATAGGCTGACACACTGATAGTGGTGATGATGGCAAGGAAGAAGAATAACAACTATGATGATATGTAAAAAAATGATTATTTTTTTATTTGCCGCATGTATATTAGTAAATATTTGCCGCTAGGATAACGCTTGCGAACATATATACTCCATTTCGACGGTATTAGCTACCTTGGCTTGCGACCAACACCCCCAACACTGCAGCCCACAGCGAAGTCATCATGTCTATTCTATGTTTCATCTGCTGTCTGACCAGGAGGAGACATGCCAAGAGGAGCGGCTTTCGGATTAGCACCCGAAAGCCGCATACAAAGCCTCCTTATGGAAATATCGGCAAAATCTCTCTAAATATCATGAGGCATTTTCCAGCCACCTCCAGGATGGCGAAATATTAGGTTAGTATATGGCTGCTGAAAAACAATGTCCGGCCAATGACAAAAAAATTATGTCCGCTAGAGTGACGTTCTAAGCTTTTGCGCTCATTGAGAACACGAAAACGCCAAAGCTCGGTATTGGTGATTCAACTTTCCACTGCAATAAACTGTTATGAAGCTTTATGAACCGCCTTATGGTAACGAAATTTCTACTGAACATGCTACGCTGCGGTCCTGAAAATGTTGGGAAGCGCCTTGAAATTACTTGGACATCATTACATTTTGCCCTTCGAATCCTGCAAGCGCCCATTTATTACCTAAACCCGTCAACATTAATTGATTATTTTGTGGGGTGCTCCTCTCAGCCTGAAGAACTTGTGCGCGCGTTTGGTTTGCAAGCCCCGGGAATTGAAAGGAGCCGACTCTGCTGAACTGCCATCCACGAATGTCAAAATGTGCTTGTGTATATATATATATATATATATATATATATATATATATATATATATATATATATATCAAATAGGGGCTTCGTTTCTTTATAAAACGTCATGAATATAACCATGGCAGACATTATTGCACTGTGTAGCTGTAGTGTTGGAAATATGCTATAAAATTGACAGAAATTACAGTGAACGAACAAGTACTAACGTCACCAGGGTTGAATCCTGCAACTTGCCGACAGCTTCTTTGACGCTGTACTAACACAGCCACGACGGCGATTGTTCTTTCGTCAATCTTACTGCGTCACTTTGCACACTTAACAGGTGAATGGCAGCCAGTGCCACTCGTAGCCATGGCGGCCAGGGGTGCGATAAGCTAAATCTACGTTTGTTGTCGCAGTTGCTTAGAAGATATTAAACATTCACGTTTCTGGGGTTTCACGGGCAAATACCATCATATCATGCCGAAAAGTCGCTGTGGGGGGCTTCGGCAATTCTCACAAACTGGAGTTCTTTAACGTGCCCTGAAAGTGCATAATAGACGGTGCTCTAACGTTTCGCCTTCGAGGAAGAAGTGATTCACGTGGCCGGGATCGAATTCGCGACCTTCAAGTCGGCTTTGAAGCAGCACTGTGCTATAGCGAAGGGCGTGATATGTTCACGCTAGGTACATTTGCAAGACAACTTTTTTCATGTATCCATTTAGCAATACTTATCTCTCTCGCTAGCGCCATTACATCACACAAAGAAGCACAACGAACATTTACAGTGACGTGCAAGTTCCGTCAATTTGTTTTGTTCACCGCTGTCAACAACAAAAAAGTAACATATACTCGGATTTGGGCGACCGACACTCGGCTTTACGGTGGGATGCATCTCACGATTGGTCCAATAGCCGACATCTGCTACAAGAAGCGAACGGCCTGCAATTTATAGGAATAATTTTCATCACTGCCTCGAATGGCTCATATTCATTCACTTCAGTGAAGGTAATTCAGATGTTAAGCGTATGGCACGGCTATAAGTCACACTGAACAGTATCGCACTAATAAATATGTCCGGTTAGTCTCACCCGGTCATAAGAAACACTGCGTCGTGCTTGCCTGGCACTCTTCCTTGTGCTTCATATAGTTGCAACTTGTTCAGTGTGTCTTCTACGTTGATGTTACCTTGAACGGCTGGAGATAAGGGCCCTTCCTGCTTAACGAAAGGCGTTTAATAAAATAAACCAGTCAGCATCAGGCACTCATTGGGTTGCATGTTTCTTTATCAGCTACACATCTCCATTACTACAGCGAATCTGTGCGTCGCTAGAGGGTGCGAAGACGTGGTGGTCCGTAAGTGCTCAGAAACTCCGGGAGAAGCGAGAGCACGCGCGAAGTCAGAGCGCGTGCCATAAATACTACAATAAAAAAGACAATAATTAGTAATGATTTCTGGGGTCTTACGTCCGAGACCTCCGATATGATTGTGAGGGACGTCGTAGTGGAGGACTCCGGAAATTTCGACCACCTGCGCTTCTTTCACGTCCAGTGACAACGCACGGAATTCGGGTGTGCAGAGCTTCGCATCCATTGAAATGTGGTCGCCGCGGCAGGGATTTGGCCCTGTGACCATCATAGCGTGGTGGTTATATGTTATAGGCTGGCGCATATGATGCCAATTTTTCTGCGTATATGTACCCAGCTGCAGTTCTACGCGTTCTCAAAGCTGCTCCTTAGGCTTCCAGTGAACGAAGGATGCCACGCTGCGTGATAAGTAAGTGTTGCTTTTTATATTTACGGGCATGCCGAGTGCTTGAGTGATTGACTGAAGATCAAGATCAAGTAAGCGTACATTTCCGCATAACAAGAGCTGCTAATTTGTTTCTGCCTAACATATGAATAATTTGCCTGCTGCTGTTCTAATGAATCAGATGAATCCAAACTTTTGTATTTCCCTGCTGTGAAGAAAGCAAAGACGCATCCATATAAATGTAGCTACACTAGCTAATCCTTTTTTTAGTGTGCCCTTCCTCGACAAAGCACACAGGATACACCGATGAGTATCTCAACTAGAAATAAATTTCTGGCCGTTGCCTTCCGAAAGCACGTCCTCCGGAAACTTGGACCAACTGGGGTTATTTAAGATGGCCTGGCATCGCGCAGCAATCTGGCCTCAAACATTTCCCCTGCATCGAAATAAGGCTGCCGGCCGGAGATTCGGCCCAACGAACTTCCTGTCAGCATTGAAGTTCCATAGCAATTCGGCCAACGCGGCAAGGCCTGAAGCATGAACATAGAGGCATGTTTCACCTACCAGCGTAATTCGCCATTCCGCTCTCGTGAGTGATATATCAAGTTATGTTATATATATTGTATTATACTGTGGTATAAATGGTCATTTTTATATTTGCACCTGAGTTGCTTCTAATGCAATCAGAATAGCATGCATACAGCGGGTTCCTCGTACGGAGTTTAAGCCCCCTCTCGGCATTGTTTTCGAATGAAATTTCGCGGCGTAAGCTTCATTGCAAATATTCGCATGCTAAATGCAGCACAGTATCACAGAGTTTTGAATCCTAGGTAATATCTTAAAGCAGTCTCCTCACCGTTCTTCTTGTCACACCAACGAGCCGAAAGCGTATCCTTGGACTCATCATGTCGAGATACCTGAGGTTCACCTAGAATTCCAGTATTCATAATGTTAATACAGTAAGCTTAATGAAAGAAAGTGTCAATATTGGCAAAGAATTTAGGCTTCTTTATAAAGTGAATATAACAAAAGTGCGATAGGAAAACACCAAAGGTGGCACGAACGTTCGCCTAAATATATTGGATGGGGCGAGCGCGAAATGTTTGGGGTACCTTTGTAGCGAAGTAGATTTAAAGTAGATTTACGTTAAAGTCACGTGGACTGGCCAATATGCGCGTACTCGATGTGGGGATGACGATGATGATGATCCTTCGTAAAAGGCGCATAGCCAAATCGTGGGATTGGGCAGCCACACATGATTTCATTCTCTCTTAGACGTGCCTCAGGTGGCGCTTTTCTCTGTTTCATACCCTAAAGTCCATTTTGGTGCGCACCTAACAATTAATTAATTAGCAGGCAATTAACTTTCATTAGCTACGCAGATGACGAAATTACTCTTTTATCTGCAAATTCCTCTGATATATTGTCTGCCTCGTATCTCTCTAAACTTCACGTTCTTTTATTTTTATTTTTTCAAATTGTAAATTCTTTAACAACACCCCTTCCGCAGTGAATCGAGTGTGCTGAGCAAGAAACATAATATGGTTAGGTGTTACCACCCTAACAGGTGCGCTGTTGCTGTTTGACAACCGCAGGGAAATCGTTCTCGTTATTATTAATCAGGGTAGACACATGCGAAATACCAGCTTGATATTTTGAGGCATGTCCCGTAGTTGAGGGCTTCGGCGTAATACTAACTTCTCGGGTTTCAAGATTCCAAACTATGGTACCATTATCACAGACACCGTAGTGAAGGGCTGAGGAAATTGCGACCACCTGGGGTTCTTTAACGTGCACTGACGTCGCACAGTACATGGGCCTCTAGCATTTCGAGTTCACCAAAATGCAGCCGCCGCGGCCGGGATTCGATCCCCCCCCACCCTCGTATCAGCCACCAAGCGCCGTTGCCGTGTTGGGGTAAGGACTTCGGGGTGCTTTTGACCACCTGGTGTTCACTAGCGTGCCCCTAAGTTTAAGTACATGGGTTCGTTCTGCATTTTGTCCCCGTTTAAATGCTGCCACCATGGCTGGAATGTAATTACACAGCCTCACGCTTTCGCAAGTCATTGAGCTACCAGTCGTTAAGCTACAAGGGCAGCTGTAATCTGTTTTTCATCACCTAGATGAATCAACATTGGTGGCAAGAGTTTGTTAGTACACTAGTTCACACTAGTGGCTCGGCGACCTCACGTAATTTTTCCAAGCTAAATGCCCTGGACTGTTACTCAGTCTGTTTGCCGTCGTCACTTGCTTAGTGTTGTTAGAACGTCGCTATAAAAGCTATCAGGTCAGCGAAGGAGCACAAACGGTGTCTAAAAGCTGTGTATTTCGAACAACGTGTATGTCAAATCAATCCTGGTACTACAGTCTAGCGCTACGGTTATACGGGAGTATTTAATGAATTATAAATTTTGGGCACGAATTCTAGATTTAGGTTTGCACACATATGCGTTGAATGCTCCTTTTGCGGCAGGCAAAGGGCAGTTATGCTCTATCATTTCTGTATTTTGTCGAATCATTACTAGACACAATTTTTCTGCCCGTCTCTGCAACTTACACCAATATGTTTTGCAATAATTCGAACGTGACTAAACATTGCATTCAATGCAAACGTGACAACAGAGTTATTTTTGCCAACGCAAACTGCACTCACCGCATTCATAAAGACCGCGATATAAGCAATCAAATCTTCATTTTTATCAAAGTTATCCTGGTGTTTCTTGTCACTCATCATGTGGAGCTCAACTTCAAACGCATCATCATTAGCTCTTGGCTCTAGCGTCCGGCTGCTGATACCTAAAACGACACGCGAGCTTCATTAGTACGGCGTAATTCCTCGCAAGCTCTCACGTATGTGACGCTCATTTTGCGCATAATGAGATGGCCGAGGGATCACGCTGTCTGGGTTCAAGAACAATTTTCTTGGGTATCCTCATTTCTGCATGGTTTTTTTTTTGTTGTTGTTTAGCGCGCTCACAATGCCAGTAGCTTGAAGAAGTGACTCTACGAGTAATGTGAAGTTTTTGCTGGTGTTGCGTACAAAGGGAGCATTGATAATAGGCTGACTCATCAATGCTTTCTCACTTTACTGGCCTCATCGGCAAACTTCATGTTGTGGACACTTTTAGATCGCCGGTTATGTGCGTCACAGATTTCAGCGTTACCCTAAATCCCCACAATCTGCCCTAAACGCGTTCAGACTAGTCAGGCTGAGCTACTAGGCAAAAACAGCTCGCCTCCTCCGCTCGCACGGGCTGTGCCCGACCATATTCGATCGAGTTTAGCGCCGCAGCAGGCCATGCGTGCAAGGTAGCAAGGAGACAGCTCCACTACTGTGAAAGAAAGTGCGAAGCACGGGTAACCCAGCGATTCCTTTTGTGCGCTGGAGAAGCAGAATTTGGAGGAGCAATTTCGCACTCGGCAAGGCGCCGGCGCCTTCTCTCGCGTGTCGAGCGTATCGGCCGGTTTTTTAAGAAGTGCTTTTGGCGAAATTTATTTATTTTATTTTACTTGTAATTTACCTGCATCGCCCAGGAGGGCATTGTAGCTGGGAGGTTACAGACTACAAAATACAAGAACAAATTATTACAATGCGTGGTAAAAAGCATCATTTTCTGTGATGTATACAACGCGCGATGGCAAATTGTTCCAATCTCGAACAGTTCTAACAAAAAAGAATGAATAACGGAAAACGTCACCCTTACAAGAAAATTCCCTGACCTTCAAACAGTAGCGCAGTCGCTCAGACATGTAGTGTGGTGCCTTGATATATTTAATGAATGTGGTTAATTATGGATTCTACAAGCCGAAAATGTTCCCTCTCCTCTGTCGCCAGTAGCGAGCTTGAAGCCGCGTAGATGGTAGTGAAAAAAAAAGAGGAAAGAAGCCGCGCTACCACGCGTCGTTGCCTTCAACATTTCCTTTTTTTACGTATTCAAGCTTGCACTATCGCAAACGAGATTATGGCTGTATGCACCATGGGGATGTGGCGCCACCCGACGGCTTGCGCTGTGACTGTAGCTGGGAATCGGCCAACAGTAGTTCTCCCATGCATCTCGTATACCGGGCCGTCATATATGATGTGTTTTGCCGAAAAAGAAATTGCACTTTCCCCGCTACAGTAATATTCCGCTGGAATGTTCACAGCGGCCTCCGCGATTGATCGGCATCATTTTCTTGCCATTTCATCCCTTTGGCGGGTGAGGGTTTTCTGTAGAGGAGACTCCAGGTCCTTGGCCTACGCGCTTCCACATGCTCAAGGCTGTGCTTCCTTAAGACGACGGGACTTCAGGAAGGATTGTGAACTATTTGCCCCTGCTAGAGCTTCGTCGCTTTCAGCCCAAGCTCTGTCGTTTTTATTTTTTCCGCTCTTTTTTCCTATGCCTTATTTATTACACCCCCACCTCTTCCTCGGGCGTAGAGTAGCCAACCAGTTAAATGATCAGTTTCTTCTCCTCTCCACTGAAATGTTTATTCTTGCTCATAACATGAGCATACAACTCACCCATGGTCAGGGAGTCCACATTTGTCTCCTTCACTTCATACATTTTATGCAGCATTTGGCCCTGCAGTGATCCCTTGCCTTCTGGCACAGGTTTGATCCTGAGTTTGTAGTTTATGATGCCTTCCTGTAGGATTAAAAAGACGAATTCTAAAACGTGTTTTCAACAGAAGAACACATATTGCAATATCATTCCCAATATTTTCTTCTCAGTAGAGCTCAAATGCCATTGCATGCGATGCCACCATTTACCGCAGCAAGCGCCATTAGGATAGGGACATGGTAGGTCCATATGCGCCTAAAAATGCTTGCGCTTTATCGTTAACTGAAGTAAGGAGTTCGAACGCAGAATGGTAATTCTATGAACTTATCGTTTTGGACGCATCCGTCTGCTCTTACGTGAATTTACTGTCTTACAAATGATTTAACGAGATTAATTTAAGATAATACTTTATCAATGTTTTGATTTCTGAATGAATGAATGAATGAATGAATGAATGAATATTTCTGCTGAACATTTGAGCAATAAAGATTGTGAGAAAAAGCCGCAGAAAGGCCACTTAAGAAACCTCAACCCCGTTAGAAGCGGCGAGACAGGTCAGCGAACCATACAATAACACATGATATATAGAAGAAAAAAATAATGGAATAACTTCGGTACAGCATCGATGAACAAATCGCAAAATACCATTTAGAACAGGAAATGTCGCAGGCTCCTGCGACATTCCCTGTTCTAAATCGTATTTTGCGATTTTTTCATTGATTCAAGCATCGATCTTCCCCTGAGCTTCTCTTCTAGTTTGGTACAGCATGTAAGCACATATTAGGCACCGCTGAGAAGAAAAATGGTTGCAGTAACTTCATAAACGTAGAGACTCTAGAAATTTCAAAAACCGTTGTCTCAAGTACTGTTGACAAAAACACTTACGACTTCAACGGCACCATTTCGTTGTTGAACACGGACTGAGGACTGGTAGCGTGTGTCATGGTACAAGGTCTGCCGTAACGCAGATGTGTCTACCTGAAAGCGCAAATACTTTCCTTCAGTTCACCTCACAATATGTTGCGTTGTTCCGAGAAAGATTTTCATTTGTATTATTTTTTCATATTTCTTAACGACAAATGTGTGTACTTTTCTTACACAGCGCTCAACTACTGGCCACCATAGCATTAGAGTTCAGCGAATTTTTCATCAGTGGATTTGCAGCATGGCATATTCCGGCTGTGATTCTTAAAAACGAGGAACTCGTGTGCACTCACTTGTTCGAGGTGGTTCACTTCTTCAGTGGTTGTAACAAAGACAAGCTCTTCTGCAAGTGCAGAGCTTCTTCGTAGGTTCAAAGTGATCTCGTCATTGAGCCGGAGAGACATGTTTGCGTCGGAAGCCCTTTCTTGCAGAATTGTTGGGTACACAAATATCTCCTTTTCTGTGTCAAAAAATTGAGAAAAGAAACAACACTGGATTGTCCAGGGAGATTTGCTGGGAACAAGCAACCTTATTTCTTTTTTGCCAGTGATTGGTCGGTCGGTTGTCTGTAAGTCTTAGTATTTGTGATACATACATTCGTCATGACCTCAGTCGCTCGCATTCACGACCCATTTTATCCTAGATGCGCCTATGAAGAGCAAGTGTTGTGGTTTGCAAAGAGATAGTCGTACCTCTCGTAAGTATCGTAATCATGACGTCAGCGTAAAGCTGCTCCGATAAGAAGGTTAGAAAGGTCCTCCGATGGAAAGATTAGGCTTCTTCTTATATTTTCATATGTGGGGTAAAACAAATTCCTTTGTGCAAAGGCCTAAGGGTGCGCAAAACATACAGAAGAAGGCATGTGTTTAAATAGGAGGAGCGCAGCTCTAACACAGAATCTGAGGTGAGTGTTGATTTTACGGACATGTCCGACTGGTGCGCTCCTGAGAAAACTAATCCAGTCTCGGAATCATACTTAAATATACTTAACAGTGGGAGACTGTTTTCGCACTCGAAGCGACGACGACGAAGAGCGCGTGCTTGTGCGAGCCGAACGTGAAGCGCGTGGGCTTCGGAACGCCGACGGCGATCGAGCGTTAGAAGCGACCGAGAGCGGAACGTCGACTCGGCAAGCAGACGCATCAGCTCAGCACCAGCCAGGAAGTACTGGGTGTTCCAGCGGAGAACGGGTGACCTGGACCGTGCTGACTGTTCCTGCGGTGGATGAGCGAGCGGGCCAGTACGAGCGGCTGGAGCAGTGATGTGGCGGGGACCATCTACCGACTCGTGGTTACGGTGCCACGCAGGTTCGAGTCCGGCACAACCATCTGCTGAGGGCGTGGTCACGGTGCCGCGCAAGGTCCCTGCCCGGCACAACCGCCTGATGAACGCGTGGCCCCGGTGCCGCGCACGTTCCCGTCTAGCCGCCTACTGAGAGCGTGGCCACGGTGCCACGTATGCTGCAGTTCGACGCAACCGTTCTCTGAGGGAGTGGCCTCGGTGCCACGTAAGAGGCATCGCACCTCGACGCTTTCGTGAGCGAGCAGCTCAAGATCTGCACGTGCCGGGACACGACCCATCGTGCCTCGTCTACTGAGATCAACGTGCGCCGCATCTAAGAACGTCGGTACTGTGAGTGGTGCTACGTGCTTCGGACATAGTTAGGACGCGCCGTTGGTCTCCGTAGCGTAGCGTTCAGATTGTGTTCTTTGCCGTCTGTTGTTTGTGCATTGTTCGTCTGTCGAAAGTGTATGTGCTGTCTCGTCCTATCGATAAATGTTTCCTTGTCTGTGATTTAGCTGTCTGTGTCTGAGTCCTGGGCCCACGAACCACCACACTCTCTTAGAAAACCGCCTGTCTCGAGCACTTTCTGGTAGGACCAAGTCCAGCTGCTGAGGATATCCTTCTTAGCACATGTGTTCTTCCAGGGTGCCAACATGTTTCAAGACTCAACCAGAGCAGCATGGATCTAAGCGTTCACTGAACGAGAACGACTAAATGCTAAATCAGCTACAATTAACGGAAAAAAGAAATATATCAAGGCTCACAGAAAAGTTATCCTAAAAATTAGAAAAATAAATACTCACCTACGCCCTGCCGCATAACCAGGGAGGTTATGCCACCGAACTACAGCCACCGAACCAGTAAATACAGACAAAAAATATTCATTTCGATTGAAAGAAAGACACGTTGTCTGGCTACGACAAAGCGAATGCAGAGCCGCTGGACCGGGTGATTGCGTGTATCTTGTTTTTTGTTAGAAATAGCGCAGAGTTTCCATAATGTAAGGTCGTGCTCTTCTAAACCGGCGCAGACATTAAAAATAGGTCAAATAGCAATGGCGCAGTGGCAAGCTGCGCCCACTAAGGCAAGAAACAAACTTACGAAAAGGGAAATACACTCATGCATTAGAGAGTCTGTGCACAGTTATATCACTGTGTCGGTAAAGCGGAGGTTCGGGGTCAGAACAGCTATTCATTCTCACACTTGGACACACTCAATAGCGAAAACCTTTTTACGCGAACTCAAGCGTCCTTTCTGCGTCCTTGACCTCGCTGAATGAGATTCTGCCTAACGTGCTTCAATAATTCACAGAAAATTCAATTACCTGCATCGCTGTAGACCGCGAATTGCAATACAATAACAAAAAATCGCATTTCCTACGGTCCTCGTCTCACCGGGCCAGAACTTGAAAGAATGTTCTACTTGGCCGCAGCTCTTAACGCTTGAACTGATACGCGGCTGGTATTAAAGACTTGCTGCCTCTCCTTGCGGCATGCCACTGCGCCTCTGCAGAAATGAGCAGACCTAGTTCGAGTAACAACACTTCTCCCGGAGTAGCGCAATGCTAGTATTTGGTTGCCGTATGCTACGCTGCAAAGTACAAAAAAAGCCGCCTGACAGAAAACAGGGCTCAATGTTTGCTCGTGTTCCCTTTCTTGAAGGCTAGTAGACAATACAATGCGGTCATGTTTGTGCGTGGTAAAGGTCCATGTGTATATCTATGGTGTCCGTTCTTTTACTTGTGTGTGTGTGTGTGTGTGTGTGTGTGTGTGTGTGTGTGTTAAGTTTGTCCCCCTAGCATGGAGAAAACATTAAATAAAGTGGGGGTAGCCCGCGCCACCAGGAGGTATATCGGGCTTAAAGCCAATTTCACCATACAGAAATAAGGTGTGTGTGTGTGTGTGTGTGTGTGTGTGTGTGTGTGTGTGTGTGTGTGTGTGTGTGTGTGTGTGTGTGTGTTTCTTTTTTTTTGTAGTAGTCGTTTACATGACCTTGTTCTTTGAGCGCAGCTTTCAAACTTGACGAAAGCCAGGCGACCAATTTCACTATGTATCTACACGGAGCTCTCTTCTAAATAGTAGCCCTGTAAGCATACATGAATGTATACGTGAATGTGTACATCAAGATGCATACATGAATGATTAAAAGGCCATTTTGATGGTGTTACCACAGCCGTTCAGGGGAACCTGTAAGGGTCCGCTGCGGGGATTATAGCTGCAAGCCTGATTTCTAAAATGCCACTATTGTGACAAAGTATCGCGCGCAACTCACCCGAGAAATTATAGAAGGCAGTAGGGTAAGCAGCTAGAGGACTCTTTATCAGCATGCCATCGATTTTCCTCACCAGAAAGGAAACCGATTATCTGTCTGAGATGCGACGGGACACACGATGTGTACCAGATTCTACTGCTCATGAGCTGCCAATTTCTCTTGCATATCTACCTGGCCTGTAAAGTTCAGTTGAAGTGAGTTCTTCTGTTGTGTCCTCTTGTCTGTGTCCTTGTTTTTTTTTTCTGCGCTGTGCACCATGTCTGTAAGCTTTTCCGTGCTTTTGAGTACAGCCTTTTAGGGCTGTACTCATGAGGGGTGCAGTATATGTAGTAACATCATTTTTTTTCACTGTTCCCGTATTTACCTTCTGTAACAGTACATCGCTACCTTGCCCCGCCACGGTGGTCTAGTGGTTATGGCGCTCGGCTGCTGATCCGAAGGTCGCGGGATCGAATACCGGCCGCGGCGGCTTCATTTCGATGAAGGCGAAATGTTGAGGACCGTGTGCTGTGCGATGTCAGTGCACGTTAAAAAACAACAGGGGGTCAAAATTTCCGGAGGCCTCCACTACGGCGTCTCTCATAATCGGAGCTGGTTTTAGGACGTTAAACCCCGCAAATCAATCAATCATTAAGTTGTAAACCGAAACCGGCAGAATAAGTGCATCGTGGGAATCGACGTCACGGAATGTCACGCGATGGAATAGATGTTTCATGATGTAGGAATCAATGCCAGCTATGAAATTATGTACTCAGTCAAGTGTGAGAAGCAGGATGAATGTCTTCGGGCAGATTGAGCAGTTGTGCGCGTCACGCAGACTTTCCGGCGGCTTAACACGTGTGCGGCGACTAAAGGGTCACAGCACGACGTCATGTCGGCATCAGTGTTACTGCGCAGACATCTGTTATCTCAAACAGTAATGCACGCAACACGGCACTGATGTGCACACCATAAGCATGGGCTGTTCGGGTATTCTTACGGGTTTGATCAAAGCAGGACAAAAAAGCCTGAGAAATGGTAGTAGCAGGCATAGATATTCTTTCTTACACTGATTTAAGAGCTGATAGTGAGCACTACAATCGCAATTGACGTGACACACCTGTTACCACCACGTCACCGCAACTGTTGGTGAAATAAGTAGGTTTATTTACGATATGTATGGCTTAGAAAGACCCGCCATTGAACGAGTGCATTCGGGCCTGCTTAGCACCTGCGCGGCCTGAGTGCGTTTGCCACGCCGTGGTAGGTCACCTTAAGTCATTTCAGCGCATTCGTTTATGTCTCTTGGCTTGTTATGTCCACATTTCCATCTCAATGTACAAAACGGTACCTATTTCTCTTGTTAATCCTTGAGGTATGCTTTCAAAACAAACTTCCCGTGTAAATTTAGGTTTGCCCCTGAGTGAGAGCCTCTGAAGTTGAGGTTCAGTCACCCTTGCAGCATTCAAGTGACTCATCACTCATGATATGAGCCATTAACTTTCACGTGAACGAGAGGTATATCACGTTAGGCACGACAGCATCAATCGTTCTTGTTCGTCATGTACTCATAGCACACCACCCAAATTTACGTGTGTGCCGCAGGACCGGTGTTACCATGAGAGCACCGGGGCGCAAATGTTTGGAGAGGTAGGTAGGTAGATCCTGCTTTGCTAAGCTAATAATTTTACGAACTCAACCAAGTGCTTAATTCAAGAGCAATATTTTACAAAACATATTAAGGTACAGAAATATTCGACTCCACTTATACGAAGTCACATGAGGAAATCTGCCAGGGCAGTGGTTGGAGAAAAATACACTCAGCAATAAAACGAGCTAAACTTCTGTGGCAAGTATTCCCTGACTATGTGACGCACTGACTGCAGTAAACCGGAATAACAATGAACACGTTCCTGCGAGCCTGCATAGTTGGAACAGATTCAACTAGCCTCTGCAGCGCGCAAAAAAAAAAAGGACAAGTGTCATTGCTCCTGTGTGTTCCTCTCCTTCGACATAGCTTTTGCGTGAAAAAGTGCAGAAAGTTCACGCTTCCTAGACACCCAAGCAAGTATCTCAATCAAGCTAATTAAATCAAGCACCCCTATAATATTGGTCCAACAAAAATATGTCCTTGAACTCGCGGCCATAAGCTCAAAAGTCGACAGAACGTCACCTTACGGCCAATGTCGTTCTGCTAAGGCCACTCTTGCAGTGGCGCTCTAGAAAGTTCCCGTACAAGGCACATTTTGTTCTTTCGGAAATGTCACCTCGTTCTGCTCTTTCATCAACCACTTTTTGTTAGCATGCATGAACCGGAGCCAGCAGCATAAGAACTGACCTTACGTTGTTTTCTTTGAATCGGATAATAGAGCTTTGCGGCAGGCTAAGACATGAAAAGGGCATCACATTGATACTTGACCCGATTTCTGTTACATCTCAGTGCATGAGAGACATCACAGACCTTTGCACGACATGTTTAAATCCAACGCGAAAAACAAATCATGCGGATCCCACGCTTTGTGAGAATAGGGGCCGGGTGATGAAGTCGGTGACGAAATTACTTATGTTCAGCACTTTTAGCGCACAAACACACAATCATGAAAAATAGGGGAGACACAAGCACGAACCTTATCTAAACATTGATGTCATTTCTGAAAAAAAAAAAAACGTTGGCTTAAAAACCCGCAGACCTGCCCAGTACAGTTCAACATGACACGCCAGTGACGCATACATCAACGCATCATCATCATCGTCAGCCTGTCTACGCCCACTGCTGGGCAAAGGCCTCTGCCATAGATCTCCAATTATCCCTGTCCTGTGCTAACTGGGCCAAATTTATCCCCGCAGACTTTCTGATCTCATCTGCCCACCTAACTTTCTGCCGCCCCCTGCTACGCTTGCCATCTCGAGGAATCCACTCTGTTACCCTTAATGACAAACGGTTGTCTTGTCTTCGCATTACATGGCCCGCCCACGCCCATTTATTTTTCTTAATTTCTGTTAATATGTTCCTAACACGCGTTTCTTCCCTAACCCACTCCGCTCTCTTTTTATCCCTTAAGGTTACACCTACCATTTTCAGTTCCATTGCTCACTGTGTCATCTTGAATTTAAGCTGAACCCTCTTGGTTAGCCTCCAAGTCAACGCATGTGGTGAAAATGCCACGCATAAAAGCCACCCAACCAATCAACATAAAAAATGGCAATGTGAGTAGAGCAAACATTATGAAGGAATTTTGTAAAATATATGGAGATATAAGCGAAATCTCTTTATCTAACAATGAAATGGAAGGATGAGTGATGCATGCATCTTTTACTTCATGAATCCAGTAGGCTTTCACAATTTTCCGTGTGGTTGAATTTGGGTGCTTAAACAAAGCGCAGGTGCTTCTAGGGCACAGTGTGCCCGCACACACCCGACAATGCATGGTCCAATGTGTACTACGGAGCCCTTTCAGACAGGACAAGTGACAAATTGTTTGACTTTCAGCCAAGTGTTGCCAATAGGATCAATGATTTTGCGCAAGGCTAGTCAGTGGGTGTATTCTGAACGTAGGCTAACCACTATGGCCGACAGCACCGTAGAGAATGAATGGTAGCTGATGGTACGACGCCACATTGGCAGTCATGTCATTGCACAGTATAGACGTCTGTTTGATTCAAGAGAAATGCTTGCTACGATGCACTGATGCGCGAATCCTAAGCGTCATCATTTGATGTATTTCTGTGGGATAGCGCAAGCTAGGGCAAAACATGCCGATTAATGCTTGAATACATGTTATAGTTTATTACACTTCCATGAGTGTTTAACACTCATTAGATGCGCAATTCAGGTTATATAAGCGCCATCATCACAACCGCTTCTGCAGTCTCTTGAATATATTTTCCGTGTGAGGGGTGCCGCCGTAGACAAATGCTGTCTTGGCACATCGGGGTCGTGGGTCTAATATCGCCCTAACGCTCGGTAAATTTCCGGCCCTTCCGTGTGCTTGTTAAGTGTACACATCAATCGTAAGGGACGATGAGTGGTGTGGCTTTCTCGTTTTTAGCGTGTTTTAAGTGTGTTCTAATGGGATGTTAAATGTCAATTTTAGGTGGGCCTTGATTACTATCGGTTGTGCAAGATTCAAGCATCTGGGGTGCATACGAGTATACCACGTGCCAAGCACTACGGGTACAAGCCACGCGTGATTGCAGGACCCTTAACCGTAACGTACAAGGCGAACAGGTCGCACGAGCGATGTAAATACGAGTCATTGATTTTTGTCAAACATTTGTACCTGAGCATCCAAATATTGGCGTGTACCTGGTGAGACGACCAGAAGTCCACCTATTTTATAATACACATATCATCATATAGTTATATTTCTGTACAGTTATACATGACGGACGCCATGTATGGAAAGGTCGATGTTGCTGTGTGCTCGACCATCAATATCGCTGCGCCGCGTCCTCCTGAATGAAATCGCCAATAGAGCAGGCTATGTGAAGTATGAGAAATGAATTCTGTGAAATTCGGCAACTCCCGAAGGATTCGATGCTGGTGTATTTATTAAATTATTAAAATAATAAATTATTATTTATTAATTAGCAGAACTAACGAAACACTCTGAAAGAGCCGTGAGAAGCTTTTATTTTGTTGTGCGCATCACTCCTCTTAGGCTGTTTTTGTTTTCGGGGAGAGAGAGGGGGTGAGGGGGCCATAGGAAAGAAAAAGGCTTGACCAAGCATAGAGGCACTAATTATCCCATAGTTTTACCACTCATGCACGCCGCATACTCCTCTTTTGCAAGTCTGTAAAATGAAAGAAATAAAACATGCAAGCACGGTGAAAATCTTGTTCGATATGCGAAAGAATATGTCAGTGCATATTAAAGTACATGCTGGCTGGTGCTCTGGCGTGTTTGCAGTCAAGTACACACTGCATCGTCAATTGAAGGTGAGATGTCTTGTTAACCGGCTACCGCAGCTACCTCTGGGCAGCCGGGTAAGTTATATGCTATCACCAAAGTGCCGAAAACACAAAAAGCGCGAGATTCGTTGCATTCTGCTCGATGTGATTAGTTTAGTTCTTTTGGTTTACACATGGCAAGAGGTACTATAGCTGACTAAATGAAAGTTGGCGGAAATGTAATGACTATAACAGTAAAAAGACGTCAGGAATAACAGGTTCAGTTGCTGTAACAATCCATAAGACAACAATGCCCGTAATGCGATTCTGCAATGCGGTTCCTTCAGTAAACGCCAGTGTCACCTCTCTCGCCACAGTAACACGCCATATTCATGTTTACTGCCGCCCGTATGCTATGTCTGCTGTATATACTACAACCGTTACATAACATTTTATCCCTGCGAACTGATCTCTCAGGTCTACGGCTGTTAAAAATTTATTGGACGTTCATAACTCATCAATAGTATTGATTTTGCCACTTTGCTTGGAGTACATTCTTTCACCATCCTCTGACATGACTTGAAAAGATCCGGCGCTGTCCCCATTATTGCTATAAGGCATGGGTCAGAAACATGCAAGCTGCATACATCGCGTACACTGCCGCTACGAGCCTGGCCCGCCAATGGTTTTCCCCCCTGCATACCCTATATGCCCATTATATTTCTAGTAAGTACCCTTGTAAGTCTTCAACCCACAACCCTAACGCTCAATCCCTTTCAGAAGTGTGTCATATATCTTAGATACGACAAAGGCCCTCTTTCAAAGGGCATTGTTGGCTATTCTGTTCCATCCTCCCTCATCCTCCCTCCCCCTTTACACTAATTCATCACTGCCACGGGCTTTGCGAAACTAGTTGAGGTGAAATTTAGACCCCTGCTCCAAAGTGGAACGCTTTAAGATGGGGTGTGTAATCTTCGTTATGTCGCCTTCCGTATCGCAACTCTCCCACATGATTTAATTATTTCTATTCGAAAGGCTGAGAGAAATGCGTAGACAGTGGCATGACTAGTCTCACTGTGACATGGGCGAGAAGATGCGTTGTGTGCCGTGCTGCCACGGAAAAATAAACGAAAATGCCAACAGTGCCATGCAGCCGAATGCAATGCACTTCTGTGCATTGATGTACAATTACATCAATTCCATAAATTGCCTCGAATAAAGCTAGCAAAGCCCATATCAGAGTCCGAAAATCTATGATACGTACAAGTCGTCTCGTGAATTTCCCACATTAAGAATGCTAATACCATGTCTATTACTTTACATTCAGGTGATAATCCTGCCACGGTTGACTTGTAGTTTATAAGACTACGTTTCGTGTGTGCAGTGTGTTGGTCAGCAATAAAAATACAAGAGTAAAGTAAAATTATGTCATAAAGCCGAGTACAACTGCGATCAGTGTATTCAGTTTTTTGTACTGCCGCAACCTGAGTGTCACGATCAATGATAGCAGATCTATTCTTGACCACATGAAACTGCACGAAGGGCATAAAATAAACATAATTGCTTTCACTTTTCGTGAGGCGCTATAAACGGGTTCTTATACTATGCTAACAAAAGAGCCACGTTGACGGTATGGGCAGCAGCACTGACGTTTACATAGGTTGCCATACGCAGGACCTCAAGGACTGTAGCTGTACAACGTAGCAGAGCACCACCGTGAAATTTTAGATATTCACCTTTCCTTTTGTGCATTCCATGCGTTCAAGCATTGGAGTTGGCCAGCAAGTTCTCATGTTACCTCTCCAGTAGCAGCACTGCATTTTGCACTTTTTAGCATCGTGCGCTGGCTGTGAATAGAAGCAAAAAGAGCATGACATCACAGATTATTTCTATATAATGCAGGCCATTAGAAGCTGTAGAAGCAGTGGGACTACATGCAAGTGCAACAGTTGCGATAAGCATAGACAGAATGACAAATATGGAAAAACCGCCTGAAGCAATGATACGTCAGCAACAGCTTCTTTTTAAAGTGTGATATCGTGACAAACTAACATTACCAGGCAAGATATGTCAACGTTCAGTCGTGCTAGGGAAAAGTACATAAGCAACAATTGCGTCACTCCAGTGTGTTTAACAAGTATTCCCTGTAATGTTTCTACCCCACCCCCTTTTTTTGTTTGTCTCGTTTGTGTTGCGCTCAAGCTTGGGAACAAACCATAGCGCCGCTAGAGCACGTCGTCCCGTTTTGTTGAATGCCTCCGTACTTTGCTCTTCTTTTCCTTTTCTTTTTCACTCCTTCGCATCCCTCGCATAAAACCTGCACACAGCTTGCTTCTCATTCTTTTTTTTACCGCTCAATGCTCATATCCTGTTCACGTGTCTCGATGGTTCACATGTGACCATAATTAACGAAGCAGCAGTTGCACCTCCAGGGTATTCTTTCTCTATATCGATCTGGTTCTCTCCTTATGTCTTCTGTCTTCTCCCCATTGAGCTACCCGAGTTTGTCTTTGGTGTTCGTTTATTTCTTTATGCATATATGTGTGTGCTTGTTTGCCCCCTTTGAATAGTTTTGCGTTTGTGCTTGTATTCTGATGGCCGTCGTGCTGATTCGTCTTTAAACCCTGAGGAAGGCTGGTTCCCCAGCGGAAACGCTTGGATTACAGTTGTTGCCTTCTAACAATGCGGTTTATTTAAACCTTATATATACACGTCACGTGTTATTACACTATATGTCATGTGTAGTCTAGGGACAACGATTTGTGGAAGTGCACCATTCCGTAGTCGAAACAGTTCTCACAGCATTTCGCAGGCTATGGTGAGCACGGTGAAATATCAGAGGAACGTGGCGGGTTTTGCAAGGAAGTATTTCGCTATTACAATACACCTGAATAGACCGATCTCACCGCGTGATCTGCGCATGCGCGAGTTTCCAGGAGCGGCGCTGCCGCCATCTTAGTTGTAGTTCTCAAAGCACAGCTGCTACGGCTGCGCGTGCTGCATGCTATAAGTTTACTGGCGTTTTTCACGTATCCTTTGGCGTGGACGACGGTTGAACGCGTCAGAAAACGATGTCCGAACCTCCTGTGACCATGTTTCATTCAAAAATTTGTCCCGCGATGTAGCGCTGTTAGAGAAAAAAAAGAAATAAAAAAAGGTTGGAATGTAAACATGCGACCTGGTCACGATCTCGTCGTTAGTCCGTGCGCCCGTGTCGCTTCGAATTGCTGTTACCCGTATTCGCTGAATAATTCGCAATAAGAAAAAACAAGTAAGGACGTGTCAGAGCACGTATCGCACAGAGAACGCCAAGAGCGCAGAGTGGTGAAAACTGAAGACTTAGTCGAAGGAACGATTTTGCGCTTGTTTTGTCAAAGCAAAACTTCACATGCACAGTGTGTTGTTAGTACAGGGCTTCGACCAAAGTGATTCGCTAGATGTAAATGGGTGGAAAACGACCGCGATGAAGAAGTTAAAAGCGCGTCCACCTTAGCGGAACGATGACCTGCCGCACACCGTTAGCGAAAGCTTACGGGCCGCTGCTAATATCGCCAACAAGCAGTTCCTGCTGCATAAAGTACGGATGAGTCGGTGAGTAACTTTGGCGACAAGTGCACAACGACGAAAAAGCGGCAGCCCACTCTGCCCGCCGCCCTCAGACCCGAAGGCTCGGCGCCGATGTCGTCGCTAGGCCTTAAAGAGAGAGAGAAAAGAGGAGAAAGGCAGGGAGGTTAACCAGATATTAGATTCCGGTTTGCTACCCTGCGCTGGGGAGAAGGGGAGGGGGTTAGAAAGATGACAGCCGAGAGAGGGTACAAGATTCAAGACAAGCACAACAAAAAACACGCGCACACGCGCACACACATACATACACACAAAGAACGTTCCGCTTATAGACGTTCACGAAGGCCGGTAGATGTCAAGAAGCGCAGTAGCGCTTGCATGGCCTTCTTCTGCGACGTGATGTCTAGTCGATGGCGTAGGATGCCTTCTTCCGACAGTGGTTGGTCGCCCAGTTTGTTGAGTGCAAGGCGAAGAGGTTGCCTCTCTACGCTGTATCGTGGGCAGTCACATAAAATGTGCTCAATGGTCTCTTCGTGACCGCAGTGGTCACAGGCTGCGGTGTCGGCCATCCCTATGCGGAACGCATATGCTTTTGTGAAAGCGACGCCCAACCATAGTCGGTATAAGAGTGTGGCTTCTCCTCGGCAAGTCTTGGGTGGGACTCGAAGGCTTAAGGTCGGATCGAGAGAGTGAAGTCGGGAATGCGTGAAATGTGTGCCACCCCATTGCGATACAGTACACTTGCGAGCAAGCAGATGGAGCATCCGTGCTAGGCCTTACCGCTTCAAAACTGCGTCGACATAAACTGAGCAGGCGTATGACCCTATGCAGACCACTCGCGCACATAAGATGACACATTTTGTCACTGGTATTTACTCTTTAACTTGTGCTCGCAATAAAATCACACATTGAAAACCGAAACACCGGTGGCACCGATGGTTGCTATTGATGCCGGCGTGGCGTATAGCAATAGCACTGCGCAGCGTAAAGTATGCGCTAAGCTCGGCTTGTATCAAATCTTTCGTTCACGTTGACGCTTGACTGTCGTTATCGCTCGCAAGAGGTTAAGTATTTCCTAGCGAGCACAATTTTGTCCAGAACACAAGCTGTATCCACTCCTTCGCCGTTGGCGGAGATCGCCAGGCAAGGTGACCATACACACGCTATGAATCGTTGCGGTCACTGATCCGTCCGTCCGTGATGTGCCTGAGCTGTTATGACGCTGTAGGGCATTGCTAAAGTGTCATGCGTAAAAAACACAAAAATTCACAAACACTGCTGAACACGCCGTGTGCCGTACGAGCCGGTCTGTCCGACAAACCAGTTCCTGCCGGAGCTTTACATTCTTCGTGAACACGAGAAAAACTGACGCGGTTTTGTTTCAAGCTGTTCTTGTAGCATCCCGGCACATAGGAAGTAAATCCAACCATCACAACTCTTCGAAACAAGGCCGATAAAGCTCGCTAACGCCGTTCGCCGATGCACCAGCCACGCATTTGAGCGTACCGCGACCGCCGCGAGTACTACAAGTTCCGGCATGCACTGCGGCAGCGGTGGCGCGGTGAAACAGCGCGGTGAGATCGGTCTATTACGTCTCATGTCCAGCCCACGGCATATTTTGTACGTTTCGCAAGCTTAAAAAACGCCCAGTGCCAAAAAATAGCAGAATGGCGAAGCTCTAAGAGCGTGCTGGCTACTAGCCTGATGCCAGAACGTGCGGCCATTATGCCCTAAAGTAGAATTATAGGAATCAATAGACCATCGAAACATCCTACGGATTCTTTCACTGTTCGTTTCCTCTTTACATCTTTCGGCTTCAGAACTCTTTCTGAGGTGTCAAAGCGTTTCATGGGAGTTGGCTACATTGACAAAGTCAGCGAAATTGCCGCAAATCTTTTGTAGCTGGAGCCATTCTATACAAGAGGGTGTGCAAATAGAGCAACTCACTTTCATTGGAAACGCTTTCACTTTCAAACCCTTGGCAACACTGTAAATTCTCTTCTTGCAGTAGTACTTCTCCCGCACCGTTTCACCCGGGTATTCTTTGTGCTGCTCCATGTAATTCAGTTTGTTGAGGACCTTTCTACACTTAGACGATAGGCCCCTGCGGTGAAAAAAAAGTAGCAAATGTGCACCTCGTCCAACAGTAGATTTTGTGCGCAATGGCTTCCCCCATATAAGCCGATTCTGGTGTTTTTTTTCGTAAATAGCCACTCCAGCGAGTAACAAATGCAAATGAACTTACTTGTCCTTGACACATGTACTTGGGAAATATGTCGAGAAATAAATAAATCATACAGATCCCGCGCGCAGGTGGGAAGCGGTGTCATGCGAAGCAGTTGATTAGGGGGGTTTAGCGTCCCAAAACCACAATGTGATTGTGAGAGACGCCAGATTTCTACCACCTGCGATTCTTTAACGTCCACTGACACCGCACAGCACATGGGCTTCTACACTTCGCCTCCATCGAAATGCAGCCGCCGCGGCCGGGATTCGATCCCGCGACTATCGGATCAGCAGCCGAGTACCATAGCCACTAGACCAGCGTAGCGGGGCATGCGAAGCAGTCATCTAGTAAATTTCATATGGCGAATCTTGCGCCATTCAGCGAAGTGCAACGAATGGGATTGACGTCTTTGTGCAAAGTGCGTGAGTATGTGCTTATTATGGGGTAACCAGGAAGCTTGACCGCCCCGTCGCCACTCAATGGTAACTCATGGTAGGGCGTAGCGTTGGCACGCGCGGTATTTATGTTTGTGTTGTGTCAATAAACTGGTTTTAAAAAAAAACTGTTTTGTGGAGGAGAAATGCGAGCTATGGTGCGCTAATGTGCGTTTCAGGAGTGTCGCTCGCTGGAGCGTTCATAAGAGATAGAGCAATGTGTGGCATGCCGAGTGATAGTACGGCATAGTATACGTTGCTTATTACATTCTTATGAGTTTTAATTTTCTTTAGGAAAGTCTTTCACTAGTTCACAAGGAATTCTGTATAAGACGATTTGCGGTGTGCAACCACTTGCGTGTCTTTGAAGATTCACTGGTTTTAAGCGTGTTTCTAGAATCAGCTGCTGTTGGCTCTATTTCTTTATCACTGAGCTATCGTTAAGATTGGCCAACTCAAGTACTCGGTAAATAACTGCGATACTGTCACCATTACCGATAAACATTTCGTATGCTGTCTTCCGTGCAAGGAGAGAGTCGATACTTCCTTACTCCTCCATCCACATAACTCATCAAATATCCCTGCTCCCATGGGCATCTCGGGGTCGTGTCGTGATCCGAACCCAAGCTGAAATGTCAAGAGCATTGTCAGTCTTTACAGCGCATATCATGTTTTCGCAACCGTTTGCAACAAACTGCTCTTACATATGCGCTAGCTCGTGGGCAGCTGTGCTTACTCCGATGTAAGTGGTGGCAGTATCTTCTCCCACGCCTACACCGTGACGAGTGCAGACGGTACCCAAAAATGCTCGTCCTTCAAAACAAAAATATAACAATATTCTGTACATGGTTGACAAATGTGTCCACCCTTTATTTTAACTGCATCAATTTCTTTGCCCGACGCAATTTGCGGAGCATGCACGTTTTACCTCAACAAAAGAAAGAGCTCGTATTTTTTACAGTAAAAGTCATGAAGCACAATTTGTATCGAGTATCACCACATGCTCGCTGCAAACCTGTACTCGCAGTTCTGCGTGTACTAAAATTACTTTTAACGGTGCAATAATGACTTGACCACCGGCAATGTAGGCCTAGGTCCCTCACTAACCGTTACTCATGGACAGCGACACAGGGCGTGGCTGGACACGTGCATGGTTGCTAGACCACACTGCCTTCCGGTGCCACTGTATATTGGGACGAGCATTGCTCGTACTCGGCAGTGCTGTCATGTAATTCGTTATAACGATGCATTCGCATTGAACAGTTTACTGTGTAAACCGTGAAAACAAGCTTCAGGGGCGTATAGTATCGGCCATATCGCAGAACAGTACATGACAGACACTTGCCCCTTTTTTTTATTGATGTAAAAATAAATTAAGGAGTTGTTGTCGCCATTTTTGGTGACGGCTACCCCTTTTCGCTTAGATAATAAAAACAAATAAAAAAGAAAATATAATAATAAACTACTCCCAAAGGAGTCCGCTCGCATCTCACACACAACACTGTAAGAACGGTCCAGTCAGTGATTGTTCCCGATTTCCGTCTCTTCAAAGAAGCGTTGAAGGGCTTTTAAGGCCTTGTGGTGTATCTTTGGTGGCCATGGTCCTAATATTTTCTGAAGCGAAAAAGTGCGCGCTGAATCTAACAAACGTAGATTCAGCCCTTTATGCCCTTTATGGGTCGGCCATTGCGCCTTCGCAAGTGGTGCATTCAACAGCAGGGCAAGTGACTGTCATGTACTGTTCTGCGATATAGTCTATAGGAGAGGCCAACACTATTTACGACCACGGCTCGACGTATGGGATTCCGCGCCAGAAATTCTGCGCTTGCACTGTACAAAACGAGCGCCAAAAACGTCAAGAATCTCCTTCAGAACAACTTTCAGGGTTCCACGGAGATTACACATACAAAAGCAATGTAACACTGCAAGAAAAATGGTAAAACCTACAAGGTCGACACAACATTAATTACTTACTGCCAATAACACGTTTCGCTTCAAAGAGGGGCTGCAAAATTTAGGCTGGGGCTTCAACTTACCGGCTATGCCTTTTTGCACTCTTCCGTTTTCCACTTTAATTAGGTCGAGGCTGCAAGTAAATATTCAGCATTCGCGATACACGCTTCGCTTGCATCCAAGGTAGGTGAATCATTGAAGCAAACACAACGTACAACACAAATATCTCAAATATATAATCGTTCTTTTGTTCCAAGCTTTCGTGCACCTTTCGGACGTCAGGTCAAAGTTGGATATTCCTAATTTAACTCATGTGCTTGCAGGGCAATAAAGCTGTTACACTCCTTTGGAAACGTCGTTAGGATAAAGGAGATTCGGTTGAAGTTGCTGCACGGTGTCATTGCAAAACTCTGTCGTTAAAAGCCACTGACCCATCATTCCACAGCGGTATGCAAACTTGGCCAATAGCGGACACATGTACTCATGAGAAACCGCCATAAAATTATAGGCCAGTTTTACATCAACATCATGCGATAGCGGTATGGAGCTGGTTTCACAGAAAATCCGGCACGGCATAGGTGCCATCGACCATGGCGTAAAAAAATATATGGAATATGTATACACCTCACAAGGAATTGCGAAGGCCAAAAGGAAAATCGTTTGATAACATGCCGAGCATGCAGACTCTCCGCCATGACTCAGATGCGTTCGTGAAAGACTGAATTTCTCGACCTGAAATCCACCAGAAAAATTGTGAAGTACGATTTAACTACCAACAGCACGTATGGTAGCTCCGATTGCTATTTGCATGTACAAGAAAACGTAACTTTGTTACGAAGAAGCTCAAATACGGGCCCCTTTTCCAGCATTTCCACCAGAACATCGGCGCCCCCCAGCAGACCCATTTATACGCACTCAGTATATCCCTAGTGGAACGTTCCCTGTAGCCGCCCTCATATTTCCACGTGTGGAAATATGAGGACGGCTACAGTGGTAAATACATGAAATGAATGTGGTAAATACATGAAATATATATGGCGTATATAAATTGGCCTCGCAAGGAAATATACAGCATTCTTGGAACATGGAACGGACTGCTTCGGTAAAGAAAAAAATTTTTCCATGGAAATCAGCCTCAAAAAGGCAGCCACGCTGACACGCAAGGCCAAAGAAAATCGTACAGAAATATATGCCCAGCTCTTCTCACCCAGTCATAAGAAACACGGCATCGTGCTTTCCCGGAACTTTTCCTTCTGCTTCATAATATTGCAACTTGTTCAATGTTTCGGACGTGTCCGTTGTACCTTTTATGTCTGGAGAGAAGGGACTTTCCTGTTTTAACAAAAAATGGGCAAAAGGACGAATAAGTGAGGGCCAGGCCCGAAACCAATTGCATTCTTCTTTATCCCCTGCGATGATTTTTCACATTTTGTTAATAGTTACTGAGTGACAAAATTAAATCGTCTCGTTTCCACATTAACAACACGCGAAACGTTGAAATTCCTTGGTGGAACAAGCAGGCCAGTAATGGTAGTTAAAAAGCTGATATTTCTCCAGATTTAGGCCAGCAGAACCAACCTAATGCTCTTTATATATTTGCTGCAGTTTTACGTGCCATAGCCACGACAGATGATTACACACGGCGCAGTCGGAGGATCCGCAATTGCAGACCACCTGGCGGTTACTCAACGTTGTTCGCTGAAGTCGCTCTGTACAGGTACCTCTCGATAGCAATAAAACCATGATAGCGACATTCTTACGCTAACTACAGGTTGATTTCAACACCAGTACTTTGATTAGCGCATGCAATATGTCATAGATAAAGTAGGTATATGTACGTGTATACCTTCTTCCAGTGCATTCACAAGTGTATGGTCACCACGGCTTCCTAGCAGGCAGTTTTACCTCTTTCCCGACATTGCCTTTCGGTTAAAATATGTAGTTTATGCTGCATTAGCTATATAGATACGGCACGTAAAGCGCTACCTAAAGCTGTGCACTTTTTGCCTAACATTTTAAAATAGTTTCCTTACCTTTCTCCTCGTTATGCCGACCAGAAGAAAGCGTACCTTTGGATTCGTCATGTCGAGATACCGTAGGTTTACCTAGAATTTTGCATTCCCAAAATCAGTACGAGTTTATTGTAAAACAAGCGTAAGATGTTTTCTCAGGTGGCGAAGGTGCAGAAGTGGTTAAATGGCCTTTTAAAGTGCATAGCGCTTTACGGGCTGAACTCGTCGACGACCATTGTCTCCTCCTGTCGCATGATCACGCTTCCGACCGATATCCACGGCGCGCAAGAGAGGGTGCTGCCGCCTCGCCGAGCGCGCGATTTTTCTTCCCATGGCGGCTCTCCGGAGCACAACGAGAATCGCTGGGTTGCCCGTGCTACGCACTTTCTCGGGTTTCGCAATAGTAGAGCGGTTTAGCTGTTCTGTTTCAAACACCGGTGGTGACGGCGGCAGTCCCTCCCTTGCACTGTGCTCCCCACGCGCTAACTGCTCGCGGCGTGTGTGGCGGCATTTCTTCTGAGTCGCTGCCAGCACAGCTGTGTGAGAGAAAACAAGGGACAGAAAAAGCAAACACACGGACACACGGCGCACTGAGTTTGAAAGTTTATTCTTTGGACACATTGGCGGATTGCTGCATGCCACGGCTTCATAGCACTTCGATGGTGCGCCGCGAGGTGCTATGAATCCTTGAATCCGGAGGCCTTGAAGGCCTTGAATCTAGGCCTTGAACGAAGGCCTTGAATCCAGCTTTTTTGCAATTCGTTATCATCGTGCGTATTGCGCGAGCACAGAATATTGAAGGCAACTAACGTAGCACTCCGCCGGCGTCACCAGCAACCATAGACCAGACGGTGTTGTACCGGATCTAGACACCGTACTTCACCCAAACTTTCGTCCGTGATCTCGCTTTCACAAGCGTTCACGTGTGGTGCAAAGAGCGCTGGCAGCTAGAGTTACTGTATGTGCTACGGCAGGTAGCATATACAGTAACTGTACCGGCAACGACGCGCTCAGGGTATCGCGTTGCAATCGCCGAGCACTGCATGTTTTATCTGAGATCGATGCTCCCCACGATATTACTGCACTCTAAAGCTTACTGGAGCTGCTCAGCGCCAATCTCGGAATATTCAAATCAACACTCAAGATGGATGATATAAATTATTTTCCTTTGTTTGTTTCTGCGGAACTTCTTTATTGTTTATGTGGTATCTGTAAAACTTACAGAACGTTCCATCAACTGATGGTGTGAAAACAAAGAATAAATTATGTAAACTCTTTCGGATTTGCCAGATGGTCCATCTTCAGAAAAGGAGCATGAATAGTAAGCCCGAAAGCAAGTAAACATACAACATCGCAACACAATGATTTTGATGTTGTTGTTTTGTGGGGTTTTACGTCCCAAAACCAGTTCTGATTATGAGAGACGCCGTAGTGGAGGGCTCCGGAAATTTCGACCACCTGGGGTTCTTTAACGTGCACTGACATCGCACAGCACACGGGCCTCAACATTTCGCCTCCATCGAAATGCAGCCGCCGCAGCCGGGATTCGATCCCGCGACCCTCGGATCAGCAGCCGAGTACCTTAGCCACTAGACCACCGTGGCGGGGCACAATGATTTTGACACGACCGTGAAAGACCCAAACAAGATAACATTCTGAGCAAGACAGATGCACTCACCGCATTCATGAAGACAGCCATATAACCAATTAAATCCTCATTTGTATCAAAGTTGTTCTGGTGTTTCCTGTCGCTCATTATATGGAGCTCGACTTGGAATGCACCATTACCATCATCATCATCAGTTCTCGCTGCTAGCTCCCCCGTGCTGACACCTAAAAGAGCATGGCACGTTCATTGGCATAGATGAGTTTTTGACACGCTGTCATGTACACAATGTAATTTTTGAAAATAGTGGATCATGGCTTTGTGTAACTAACCGTCTGCGTTGAAAAACAATCTTTGTGGACGATGTTACTCCGACGCGTGGTATGGCCAAAGCGTGTTCATTACCGGTAGTTTGAGAAACTTCCAATGTAGTATGAGGCATTTCTGGAGATCGACTGATCCACCAATGTTATTTAAATTTTCTAGTTTAATCGAAATCAATTCAGTGGAGGGGACACTTACACCGCTACTTATATTTATCAGATAATTCAACATTAGCCTAAACATGTGTGCCCTGCCCTGAAAGCACCCATCGTTATAAATGGCCAGCGTCACCGATGGAAAACAAAACAAAGTATATTTAAGGAACGCTCGCAGCCTTCCTACTCTTTTCTTTTATTTCTTCTTCCACTTGGAGCGGCTCCCTTGTACTATTACGAACTTGAAACAATTAACCCGCTTCTCCCAGCATTGTCAAATATTTAGATAGTTTTAACCAGGCATGACACTTATTTGTGTGTACCTGAGACAGAGGCTACGTCTGTGCCCTGCAAGCATAACTGTGTAGAAATCTCAAGGTGTACTCACCAGTTAGCTTTGGAATGGAGTCATTACTGGCGCCTCTGTATGAACCGCGTGACTTTCGTTCTGAAAAATGTGCAGCGGAAGGAGCGCGCAGTAGCGTTGACGGCTTAATAAGCACCACACATCACATGCAGAAAATAAGTGGTAAAACTGTCTGTTTCGGACATTAATTCGCTCACTTCTTGCTGGTGGGCTAGCTGGTTTCACGTACTTACACGAAGAACAGTGCGACAGGACAAGGACGACAAGGAAGGCACACGCGCGTGCTAACTCACAACTGATTCTATTTGCGATAGTTCACAAAATATATAGCAAACACACGAGAAAATGAAGAAGTACATGACAACGCATGCACCTTTCGTCCATGTTCCATATTTTAATTCTGTGCATACGAGATTGCTAGGCCGACAACCTGATGAAATTACGAGGTTAATAATCGAAGCCGAAAGCATTGCCAAACATGGCCGGGCGTCTATAAGCATGACGTCCCTAGCACTTACCGATAAAAAGAAAAGAGCCAGGCCTGCGCGGAACCACAGGACACTGACAGCGTAAGCTGGAGGAACGACCTTCTTAGAGGCTATTTTAAACGCTTGAGGAAACCGGTGCAAGTAGAGGTGATAGGCAGGAAAGTAGGGAAGTACCCACTACGCCATAGTTACTGCAGTATTTTAACGTGCAAATCTGTATAAATGCACGCCTTAGAGAGTCTCTTGGCGTCGTTTTCCCGAGAACGAACCGAACTCTCGGCCCGGCGTCGACGGCAAGCTGCGGTTTGGGCTTCTCTCTGCACAGCTGTCTGTAGTGCTCGACGTTACCTTGCTGCAGCCGCGCGCGTAGCTCTGCGATTCACCTCTTCCGCAGTGGTCTTGTATGGCTCTATTAACCAGAAGTTGCACGGACTGGACAAAAGGTGCATGCATCGTCATGTACTCGTTTATGTTCCGGTGTGTGCTACATATTTCGTGTACTATGGATAATAAAATCAGTTCTGAGTCGGCACATGTGTGTGTCGTCTTTTCGCGCTGTTCTCCTAAGCATTAATTCCCGTTGTTCCTACTCAGGTGCTGCTGCGAGACACCCGCATCCACATTTGTCGCTCCTGTGTCACCGCTAGCGGTAGCGCATTATAAGAGCGAACAACTTACCCATAATCAGGGGGTCCGCGCTCGTCTCCTCCACTTCGTATACTTTATGTGGAATTCGACCTTCCAGTGACCTCTCGCCCTCTGGCACGGGCTTGATCCTGAGCTTGTGGTTTATGATGCCTTCCTGTAAGATTAGAAACACAAGCTCCAAAAACACCAATTGAAAAGCAATGATCGTTGAAATTCCATTCTACGTTGCCCCGTGATATCGAAGAGCACACGGCACGAAGTTATTTCCACCATGGGTACACACTTACCTGAAGAGGGGTGTGTGTGTGTGTGCGTGGGTGTGTGTTTGGTTGTGTGTGTTTTGAGTCCCAACTTGGCTCTGTTTCTCTGTTTATTAAGACATACTTTTGCTGCAATCGACACGACTTTTAGAACTTCGCCATTTTCCGTGAACATCCGCTACGGTTTAACGAATGTGTTGTTACTCGTGCTCCTTATCTACTACTGCCCATAGTGTAAATAGCATTTGTTTAATCAATTATTGGTTCATTGTACTCACATTACTTCTGATATTAAATAATGAGGGGAGGTATCATGTGTAGAAAGAGGTGGAGGACATGCTAGGGCAATTTTCGAGTTGTTGCCTACCATCTTGTAAATCATAATGAAAGGTGAAAAGCAAGCTGCTCAAAAAAAGCTTAAATAGAGGACACGTAATAACAAGCGAAACCCTGTTAGGCATGCAGTCTTGAAAAATAAGCACATGAAACAAATTAGCGTGAATGTACCACGCTGGACGGATTAGAAAGGAGAGACAGCACCTTGAAGAAGTATGCTGATCTGTTGAATTGTCTGTTGGATCATGAGGTTGCGTGTAACATTGTAAAGCATTGTGTAACATGATGGAAAATAAGTATTTCATTTGGTTTGGTTGTACTCGATAATATTTATGATGGCCTGAATTCTCTTTAGCATTTAAGACTGTGCTCATACGTTATGTCTGTCGTATACAACACTTATTTCCTTTTCAATTTAATTTTTCTAAATATTCTCAAATTTCGTAGTCTCTAAACTCGACTGGTGAAATAAATTTCAAGTGCTGGACGAGACGCTGGAACGTCACTCGGCATTCGGGCGACAAAGAAATAAATACCCTGCTGATTGATTTCTGCGGTTTTACGTCCCGAAACCACGATTTGATTATGAGAGACGCCGTAGCTAAGGGCTCCGGAAATTTCGACCACCTGGGGCTCTTTAACGTGCCTGTACTACCCTGATGTGAGCATATCACACAGTTACGGCATGATTGTTCAAGGAACAGGCGTAGAAACGAAGGATGATGATTAGTACACAGGTAGCTGGCTGATGCGCTTTGACCACGACGATTTGTTGACCATGAAGTGCGCAAACTCGCTTACGACGCTTTACAAAACAGTGGTACGTAAATATAGACTACCTAGAAGGTTAGATAGCCACGATTTAATTATTGCTAAATGAAGCTTACAACTCTCACTGCGTCGTCTCGTTGCTGCACTCGGACAGAGGACTGGTAGCGCGCATCGTGGTACAAGGTGTCTTGTATGGCAGACGTGTCTACCTGGAATGTGAATACATTTTTGTAATTTTACTTAATATCGAAATTGCGTTAGTAAGAGTTGCACATAACTTATCTTATTAGGTGTTCGCAAGCACACGTGTAAATATTATTTTAGATAACGCGGAAAATCTGACCGTCGCACTTTTATATTTTAGGAAGCTCTGAAGCGTATAACATTTCGAGGTGTTACTGGGGTATGAAGCCTCAAATTCGGTTACTTCAAACTCAAATAATTTATTTGTGGAGCTGAGATATCTACTTCAAAGGTGAAGTTGGTTCACCTTATACAGGCGTGCTGTGTGTGCTTCTTGTGATGTAAACGCTCTAATGGAGTAGGCAGCGTAGCGCTAATATGACATTCACTTACGAATGGAGCTACAAGAGAAGCTCAGGAGAAGATGGAGGCTTGAATAGATGAACAAATCGCAAACGATGTAGAACAGGGAATGCCCCTCGAGAAGGAAGGTCCATTTATCGAAACGTTAGCTTCAGCAACGTTCCCTGTTCTACCTCATTTTAGCGATTTGTTCATCAATGCAATTACGAATGTAACTTGGAAAAAAAGCTTGAATCTATCATGCACTCACCTCCTCCAGGTGGTTGACCTCTTCAGTTGTTGTAACAAAGACAAGCTTCTCCGCAAGTACAGAGCTTCTTTGCAGGCTCAAAGTGAACTCGTCATTAAGCCGAAGTATTAAGTTCGTATCGGCCGTTCTTTCTTGCAAAATTGTCGGATAGACAAATATCTCTTTTTCTGTGTCAATGAAAAGAAACGACGCTGCATTACGAGTGTCTCTACACAGTCATTCGTGGCGACCAAAGTGACATTTCTGAATTATTCGTCGATGGGCTAGAGATGTGGTTTCGCTATCTTGCTGCCGTCGAATTATTTCGTGACGCTATCATTTGGCATTCAACCCATATCACTGTGGAAGAGTTGATGCAATAGTATTGGTATTGTTTGGAACAAAGACAACAGTACGTCTCGTAATTATGTTCGTGCTAACGTTAGCTTATGTTTATTTCAAAAATAAGGTAAACTCAATTTTTTTGCATACGTTTTGTGCGCCATGTGATGTATGAATATACATGTGAAGAAGCCTCAAACTTCACAAGAAAGAGACAGATGAAACCACATGAATATTATAAAGCACATGTCTTCCCGTGTTCATGCCTTGGCTATTTTTTCTCGTTCGCTTCCTCCTATTATTCAAAAATAATTCATTAAAATTCAAAATTAATTCATTTATTCAGATGAATTCATGCATTCAAATGAAATTGAATTCAGAATAATTTAAAAGTATTCGAAAATAAATAATTAAGAACCAAATTATTTCTATTTACCGTACATTTCTAAATTGTAAGCTCTCTACGAACTACTTCCTCACCAGTCTTTTCGTAACAATTATCGCACGAATTCTCATGCAGTCTCACCTGCATGTGCGAAATATGTTTTATGAACGTATGTATTCTGCTATACCAGCCTCAATCTTAACCATTGGGCAGCAACAGCCAGGATTCAAGCTGTAACTGTACGCGAACGCGAATGATATAGTCTCAAATAAATGGAAGCGATCTGAGATGTCAAGGGCGCCGTGAAAAAGTAGACACCGTCAGGCGGCAAACAAGCCTATGAAGCAATGCATAAAATACACAGACGGCGCCAAATAATAGAGCTATGTCACAATAGGCAAGGTTCGGTATACAGAATCTGTCATTCTTTTTAACATTTACACGTTTCCGAGCAGCGATACTTTTCGTTTTGAGAATTGAGATTTCTATTCGGCTTCCGTAATTTTGTTGAGTGAAATTCACCCTGAGGCAAATCACTAAACTACCTAAATGTTAAACTGTACCTGCAGCGCTGTACAGAGCGAATTCCAATACGACGATTAGGAGCCTCATTTTCCACCGGTTCTTCGCTAACCGTGCCACAACTTGTAACAATGGTCTTCTGTTTAGCGACCACTTCAACCCTTCAATTTATACGTAGCTGGTATTAAAAATTACGCCTTTTTTGTTGTCGCCTGACCATATGCCTTCGTAGACATCATCCTTCTACGTTTAACGACCCAAAGTCCGTCGTCGTAACGAAATGGTAATGCCCGGCTCTCTGGTGATATGCCACAACTTACAAAAGAATCAACGGCCAGACAGAGAAGATGGTAAGAGATTCGCTCATGTTTTCCTTTTCTTTTTTCTTTTGCCTGGCGACTTGTAGGCCAGACAATGATTCTTGTCGGTACGGATGAAGTCTGATGTCCATTGTTTATTGTTTTTAACAGCGGTGCTGTACAAAGTCTACGCTGTGCCGTATATACGTTGGATCTCATTTTCACACAGGAGGCAAGGGTGGAACCCCTCTTACCCTCTGCCCATTACGCAATCCCGCACTCGATCGACCCCTGGCTTCGGCACACGGTTACATGATAGCGATTATGCGAAGGCGAGTGTGCGATAAAGTGTAGAAAAGGCTTATCTCGAAGTAGCGGGTTTGATCGGCACAGCCACGGCTGCATTTCCATAGCGCAACCTGCAAAGAAAGAAGGAAAGAAGAGGAGAAGTAAAAGAAGTAAGGAAGGAAAGGAAAGAAGGAAAGAAGAAAGGAAGGAAAGAAAGTGCATGAGCGCACATGTGAAGTATCAGGTACTGTTACCAGATAATGAAGTGTGGTACGATTAACATAATTTACACGTCATGAAAAGGCAGAAGCATCGTGCACTTCGCAAGGGCAAAAGGAAGGCAGTTCGACACACATGTGTCGTCCTTGTATGTCTTCTTATCATGAGCCTACTAGCTCGAGGTGTGTTATAGATATCACGATTAAAAACAATGGAACAGCTGCCCTGTTCCGATGGATCTTACAGCGGGGAGTTGGCAAGGTCCATTAACATGGTCTCGAAGATTTGAATGGCACCAAATTGCTGTCGTAAGAAATGTGTGTGTGCAGCCTTGTTGGTAACAAGTACCGAGCCTATGGAAACGTTCTTGTTAGGATTACTCCCATTCCACTAAGAAGACATCTTAAAGTATGTCGCCACAGAACCGCCTAGACCTGCGCACACTAATAAATAAAGAGGTATGCTGCAGTCTACTCCCTACTCCCTGATTTTAGGCACATCGCCCCTGGAGGACTCCGGAATGATATTGAACATTTGTTGATTCTCAACGGCTGCCCTAATCTCGCTAGATAATTTCAGCATTTGTGAATTTTCATGCCTTTGAAAATGGACCACTGAACCCACGACTTGAAGTCCTAAAGCGCCATCTTAAAGCCAACAGAATGTGATCTCACATTAAATGCCGCGTTTTTATGCCCATCATCGAACTCCGTACCTGCTGCAGAAAGTACATGCGCAAGAAGATGGTTTGTCGTCTCAGACGCATCAGTTGGGCGCGCAGTTACATCAAACATCTTGCATCATGATTGCCAAACCTGCGCCCATAGAATTAAAAGTCAACTGGTCGTAGGTTTCTTCGTACTTCTGCTCAAAACGTAGCAGAGCTTGCTGTAAAGCTCAGTCAAGAAAAGGACGTGACGAGAAGACGTAACGCCGCCATGGTTCTCTACCTGTCCATCACAGCCGTTCTAGGTCGTTCCACGTGTGTCCAGCCTAATATAAATTCGTAGAAATCCTGAGAAAAAAATTAAGCTGACGGTGGCATTCAGCACGGACGTTTGCGATTTGATTTACAGGATGCAAAAAATGAGCACTTCATGGAAATGACCTTTTTTTGTCGGCGCCCTGAGGGCAAAATGAGGGCTTTGCTTGACAAGGTTTTTCAAGCAAAACTGCTTATGAGTCACAACGGTGGGCGTTGTGGCACGGGCGCGAAAAGAATCATTATTGTGAAAAGGGGAGAGCGCAAACTTTATTCTTCTCTTGAGCTTCGAGTATTCTACCGCAGTTTTCTTGCACTAAAATCTTTTAGAGCGGAAAAAGCGGTACTAGCCCCGTGACACCTTTTCGAAAAAGGTAAACGTTTATCCATTCGTTCATTCGCTAACCAACGCTACAGAGATGTTACATCACTGGCCATATCGTTAAGTGTGCTATTTGGGGACAGTCGAGACAATTTAGGGATGTTTATTTATTAAGCCTACAGACATAATCCCTACAGCCTGAATACACGTGTAGTCACGTATGTGTTTGCACACACTGGAAAGAAATTCTTTCAAACTGGTTCCTCCTGAGAGCACCGTACAACTGAATGCGCTGATATGCCACTGGCACAAATTATAGCGTTGTATTTCGAGCTTTTGAGTTTTAAAGTATTCATATAACGCTTAACAGACTATATATATATATATATATATTTATATGCAAAAATAGCTTGGGTTGCCGCTAGTTTATAACAGAATTGACGATGCGCCTCTTAGAGAACGACGGTCTATTAAGTCAACGTTTCGGTCGGAGCCCGACGCTCCGACCGAAACGTTGACTTAATAAACCGTCGTTCTCTAAGAGGCGCATCGTCAATACTGTTATATATATATATATATATATATATATATATATATATATATATCAGGAAGTCACCGTGACAAACATATTATTTAGGATTTATTCTGTATATATTTACGATCAGGAAGTCACAGGGACAAACATATTATTTAGTATTTGTTCTGACGTTTCGGCTGGAGACCAGACGTCAGAATAAATCCTAAATAATATGTTTGTCACGGTGACTTTCTGATCGTATATTTATCCCGATAGCCAGGAAGAACTTTTTGATATATATATATATAGATATATATATATATATATATATATGTGTGTGTGTGTGTGTGTGTGTGTGTGTGTGTGTGTGTGTGTGTGTGTGTGTGTGTGTGTGTGTGTGTGTGTGTGTGTGTGTGTGTGTGTAAATTGTGTCCAAAGAACACGCGATTCTTTAAGTACCACGGACGCTGTATCGATGCAGGAACATATGTAAGCGTCAAGATTTTAACAATGTTACCCAACGCATGTGCATGCATAATACTGTATCTCAGGTGTAACTGATGTTGAAATTACGCCTACGTTTTTACGGTTCCTTATGTCGAGTACAGAGGGCACGAACTTACTGTCAGAGATATATGTACGTTTCCTTAGCGATAACGCTTGATAGTTACTAATCATCCAACATGCCGCAGGGGTCGCAGTGTCGCTAGACCGAATGTATGTACACCGAGTGTCGCAAAATCAATAAAACATTCGTCATTCTGTACATGCTTATAGCAGGTGAACTACTACAAAATGTCGCTCCATGTAATCACTGCATGTCGTTTTTGTTCTACTAGAACGTAACATATCAATAATTAGTGACGGGTCGCGAATACGTTAAGTATGCGTTGAATAGGATATTTTTTGGACACAGGCTGGGCCATAGAGAGAGGCGGGTGAAAAACCGTTCTGTCAACGAGATATGACAAGCCAGTTGGTAAATATAAGAATGACTGATCTTTAGCAAAACTGGAGCACAAGGCCTCCGAAAGGTCAGCCGTAACAAGCCAGACCTGTCTTACAGTTTGCCGGCTGGCTGTCACAGTTGGCCGTAAGAGATCAAGTGTTCCACAGCTCACCATCAAAGGTCAATTGTGACAAGCCAGACCTTAACCCTTCGATGTGATGCACGTAGATCGTCGTCATCCAGTGTTGTCATATGAAGTATCATTGTGCTCACAAATCAACGTTCCGCCTAAGCGTTGACCTAATAACCAGCACAAATGCGGGTTTCCAGCGCCACAAGACCTCAGCACGCAACGCTAAGACGAGATTGGCGCCGCTCAGCGCTCGCGTACACTAACGTTTTGTGTCAAAAGAAATTGAACTTTGAGGGGGAACATGGGATTTTGGATTTTATACTTCTCTATATACTTAAGTCTGTTGGTTTACTGCAGGAAGCTATTGCCCAATCGGCTGCCCTAGAAGCTCTCGGCATCGCGAAATACGGGACCTCTTGAAAAAGTGAACAACGAACGTGTAGGATCGGTGTACGAAAGCGTTGTACCGTAGATATCGGGTACTTTTTTCAAGAAGCCAGCGTAACACAATCACTGCAATAGACGGCGGACAAAGAACCCTAAGCTACTATAATAAGCGAATAGATTGAAATGCCCTGGAACGGTTTTTTGGCGTTGAGTCATCGGTTAGGCTTTGTCATCATAAAGTCATTGACACCATTACTTAAGCGAAACAAGTTACACCGATGAAGTTATGGGGTTCTTTACCATCCTTTTCCTTCTCAGCTCGCCTATATGGGCGGCGGACACAAACGACGGCTTCGATTCCCATGGCAGCCGCTGCGCCTAAGCATCGGTACCGATATGATGTCGCTGTGCATCTGTGGAGGCCCATCGGCCTCATAGTGCTGTGGTAGTCCAGTGATACGCATGCGATGCTGGAAGGCCATCTGCGTGCCTACCTCACAATAATGTCCTGGGGTGACTTGAATAGTAGTTCGCCGGCAGGTGACGAGAGGAAATCGGTGGCTGGCCTTTCAGTGCTCATGAAAGCCAATCGCATCAATCCTTGCGTGTCCATAGCATGGCGCACGGGAATGAGTGGTTGAAAGCTCTTTAGGTTAAGTGGCATCAGTCTTTAATGTTAAGAATATTTCAGTCTTGCAGTAAATGACACATTCTTCTGACAACCAGAATGACTTGATCTAACGGCGCAATGCACTGCAGCAGAATTACCATAGCTGTTTCAGGGTCGTTTAAAGAAACTCATGTCACCGAAAATTTATTGCCGCGATGGTCTTGAGAAAAAACAGAGATTGATTTATTAGTAAAAACTGCCTACGAAAGCTGAAGTCGAGTTGGACTTTCTCATGAGGTTGTCGTGCAAACATAGTAAATTGAGGTTGTGAGACAATTAGTGTCCGCATAGGATTTTTATATCAAGCCATCCGAGTGCGATATGAAAAGGTGCCCGGAACACCATGACGGCTTGGAAAAGTGAGCTTCATAAATGACGTTTGCTTTAGATTAGCGCCCCCTCTAGCGGTCTCCGCCCTAGTGATTCCTGTCCCTCTTAGCATATGCAATACCTCGACCACTAGCATTCCATCATGACGACCGCAAGCGCCCACACTCGCGGATGCATTACATTTACCCGCTTTGCCTCGACGACGGTGGTGCACACGGAGAGTAAAACAGTCTTTCAACTCCCTCATGGTATGCAAGCTTCGAAATGTTAGGTAACCCTTTGTTACAAGGCATAGAGAACAGGAGCTTTGCCCATCTGTATAAGTAGAACTAGGTCTCGAGTTGTAGAGAAACTCTAACGTGCTATTACAGGCGTCCTAGGCCTTAGAGTATACATAGGGGCTGCCTTTCTTTGCACATACTAGTTTGCACTGTGTTTAATACGTTGTAAAGCTCCTCGCGATGTTTCAGTAATAATTTCGTGTGTTCTATACGTCTCAGTATTACGGTAATATTATGAGAGACGCCGTAGTGGAAGCCTCCGGAAATTTCTACAAACTGGGGTACCTTAAAGTGCACGGACATGGTGCAATACAGGAGCCTCAAGCCTTTCGTCTCCATTGAAATGCGAACTGCACTGCCGGGAATCCAACATCTATACCGCACGTGGGATCGATCTCGATAGCCGTAGCCACTAGATCGCCGCGGCGGGGCTCGCGGTATTTTTACAACATGTATATTTGCGCGCATGTGTCATTAATTTGCAATCCTTCATTACGTTTCGCACAAGATATAACATTCCACCCCGCAGCAGTTCCACTGCTGCAGTCACGGCACCTTTCTAGTGACATTGCCTCCATCAGTGATAACAAATGGCTACGCCTTACAGCACGTGCTCTCGTTTAAATAAGAAACTTTCATACTCCATACCCATTAAATTTTCCTTTTTCAGTAGCCGTGAGCCAATACCATGCATTCAGGATTACGACCTTGTCACTTTGTTCCCTCGCATTTATTTTGTTGGCCGCTTGTTTGCTACTTTCCTGTTATATACTTTCCTTGTGTCTTATATATCTTACGTTTCCTTTTAGTAAAAACATTCTTCAATGCATAAGCTATGATTGGGGAACTGGTGAAAACAATGTATGTACTACTTCTTCTACAGCTGTATCGCTCTATCCGTTTTGTCCCTCCCCTCTGTAATGCATTTTGTCCTTTAGGGTAAACTAAATAAATAAATAAATAAATAAATAAATATTTTCATTTAGATCCTCTCGCCCCGCTTACAATGTAAAGCATGAATGCCGATGATTACCCACATAATGAAGCAGTCGGGAACAGCACCATTCAATTGCAGTGGTTTATTATTTAACATTGCAGATTGCGGGATTCGTTTTTCGAAAACGGCAAGCTACTTTTCGCCCAACATTTGTTGATCACGGAAACTTGTGAACTCCACATACTCCTCTTTTGCATGTCTGAAAGGAATAGAAACCCTTCGTTATTCTTGTGCATTCATCACATAAAAAAGTACGCTTTTATTTCAAGAGTAAGTTTTACCAAGAACCTCTACGTATTGTTAAAATATCTCCATCCACTTCATGGAGCATGCTAAGAGACATAAGCAGCAATGATACCATGCGATAATTCGTGCCTCTTCTTTATTACGCCTTACGTTTGTGAGAACGCCGTTGTTTTACGTGGGTGTAGCTCCTTCAGACACCTCTAGAAGTAATTTTCGAATCAAGATTAGTGCACGCGAAAATCTCCCTTTTGTGTATGTTGCGTTGTAGGAAACGATTTGAGCATTAAATGACAGGTTATGTCTATGCACTTAGGCCACGACGTCGTCAATGACCAGTGACCTAAAGGCATGACGTTTTCGTGGCGTCAGCACGTAATGTGGTGTCGTGACGTTATCATGACGTCACCACACAGTCACACGACAGTTGTTATAGCACACTTATGCTGTGGCTCGCTTCTGCGCTTCATAGAAAGCCCAAAAATGGTTCATTCTGAAAGCATTATTATTCTTCACGACGTTATCAACCACTACTCTCAGCCACTAACCATTATTGATTCACTTTGTCACTCAACAATCGCCGCTCATGCATGGCTGGTATGCTTTGGTTCGTTGTAGCCTTGTTTTGGTCCCTTGAAATGATTGTGCCAGTTCCTGTAGGGTTCGCACGTCGCCACCAGGGTCGCTCAAGCACACTGTCTAATGAGTGGGATTAGGCTTTCGCCTCAATAAATTTTCTTCGAACCAATGCATTTTTCGGCTTCGTCCAGGAACACTTCCCATACTGTTTTAGTTACTTACTCTGTTGCATATCAAATGGTGACATATTTCGCGAAGTATTATTATAAGCTTTATTACCTAGATTGTAAGCCCCACTTTGCCGTCATCAGACGTGAAGTTTGCCCGTCGTTTCAGCATAAGCCACAGGAGGATCATGTTCCAGCGGCCGTAATGAAAAGCGAAATAAGGAAGTTATGAGCGTTGTATGTAGAGCTGCTGTTCACGGCCACCTCTAGCCTGTCCCACCGATACGAATATTTATATAAAGGGTGCGTTTTTTTAGAGCACCTCTTGGTGTCACGTGTGCTGCCTTTCTGTTCTGCGATATTGTAAACCCTGACAATCCCACCAATTTCGAATTACTGGCACTTGTCCCTTTGCTTGTAAGTTCATGATGGTGCAGTCTACTAACTATGAATTCACTGTGTGCTTCTGTTCTAGTGTCTCCTTTCGTAGTAGCGCTTCGCTATCATAAGTCCAATCAACATTACTTGGTCAGCAAGAAATCAGGAAATCTGCTGGTCAGCAAGAAGTTTCCAATACCCTCGACAGACTCTTCAATAAGTACACAGCGTGGTGCGATTACGCGGACCTGTCGAGCAACCCATATCCGCATACAAAAAAACAACACATCTGTGATGCAAATCGACATACGGTTTGATGATACGGCCATAACTAATTTTCTGCTTCGGCATTGCTGAAAAAAGTCCAGAACTGCTTCAGAGACAATGGGTCAACAGTATCAACTTCTTCTAATTTTTGTTGATAAAGCTGAACTTTCCGACATATTATACGACGCCCTTTACGAGGCTGCTTAAGTGACGTTTAATTGCTAGCAACACTATGGAATAACACAAGACGTGTGGCTTTCACTGACGTCTATGGACATCACGGGCCCACCTAAATATCAAAAGAGAGTGCTTAGAAAATCCCACTCCTTATACACGATGTTGCAAACGCTGTAGCTACAGAAGCACATACCTTTCCGTCTCCACATGACATTCCTGCCAGAATGCTGACTTTCCAGCAAGTACCTCCGGTGGCAGTCGTCTGGTAGCAGCACTGCATTTTGCATTGCTTACTAAGCTCTGGGGTCTGGAAGGAAATCATAAATACATGTGTCAATGCATCGTTCCTGAGTATCCCTCGCTGCGTATTTAGGAACACCGAGAAGAACCTTCCGGGTATGTAATCAATGTAGTAATGTTGGAGCCTCATCAAACACAAAAGGTACCGGCCCCGGCTCGGACAAAGATAGTACATAAAGCGAATAACATCAGAGAAGGTATTTACACGATACACACCACAGTTACCACTGTAGCGTTCGAACGTGTAGCTAACGTAATAGGTCGTTACATTAATAACATGAGAAACTCAACGTTCATCCCAGATTAAAGATAACGCGATCGATTGGGGCTCATACCGCAATAACTCGGCCGAACCTTATTGAATGTTAACTTTTATAGGCTGCATCAGCTTGTGTTCATGTGTTATCCAGACTAATCTAGAAATTAAATGAAGCCACACACGTCAACGAATCTGTATGTCATTGCAGAATGGCTTTCTCCATCAACTGCAGCTACTGCGGGATATGGGACCGGTGGAGGATTCTGTAAATCTTCATGATCCAAACTTGAGAAATTTTCGAAAGTGTATGACCTCCCTTTATTACACTGGCACGTTTTCTGGTTGCTCAGCGGTTTTTTCTTCGTTCTTCTTGGTGTGTGTGTGTGTGTGTGTGTGTGTGTGCTGTGTGTGTGTGTGTGTGTGTGTGTGTGTGTGTGTGTGTGTGTGTGTGTTGGGACTCGATCGGTCACAATGAATCTTTAACTTGTGCATCCAAAATGAGGCACCAGCCAAGCTTGCTGAAGCACGGTCTAGAACGGGAGGGCCTTCTGCTCCGCAGAAACCGATTTCGCGTCACGCATCATATCGGAAAGAAAGCTCCTGCTGTGTTGTTTTCAGGAATCGATTAAGATTTTCAAAAACTAAGCACCATTTGCAAATTTCTGCCGCGTTTCTTCCCACTCTGCCTTATATACCTGGAGGTGATTATTAATGTATTTCTGTGTAACATTGGTTGTAGATAAAGACACATCCAGTTGCAACCTATATCCATATTCACATACAATATTTAGTCAAACATGAAGGTAACTGGATTTTTAAAAAAACTTAAGGCAATGTAGACACACTACCGATTACCTTAGGATGGCAGAACATCTTTTAAATGTTTGTATTAGTTACAATGGTTTGTCCGACCGTTAGTGCAGAGCCAGGAGCCTCGGCACTAGCCACGTTCCAGGAGGAAACCTTTGAAGAGGATACCCTACTACACCGCTCCTTTTCTTCGCTGCAGTACTAAACAGCCACAAAATGATCACCTTGCGTCCAGTGTCGCGCATATGATACCGTTCTCTCACATGGTTGAGGGACTAAGCGGGCAGCACTAACTAAAAGACGAAGTAGTGGAGGCCGAGCCAGGGTGCTATTCTGGGCACTGTCAAATGCAGTCATCGTGCTAAATTCTGTAATGTCCACTTTGGGCTAATCAGAGAGCCATGTATTATGTCTCCGTGCTTATGTCACGGTGTAAATATGCGGCCGCATTGGCCAACACAGCAAATAAACCTTGGAAACAATGCATAGCTCTTCCTCGCGCTTGCCAATCTACTTGGAAGTATGACGAAAAATACCGAAATATAAGTGCCAGCAAACAAGTTCTGAAGAGGCAGAAAGTTTCATCGCCATAGAAAGTCCAAAATTCGCCAACTTAATTAGCGCAAACTAACCAGGAACAATGACCCTGAGCGAAGCAGCTGCTGACAATGGCAAAAAGGCACAAGGCTCAGCCACATTCATGAATGCGTGGCTATGTAACTTACCTTCTTGATGAAGCCTTTTTTCCCATGGTGTTTCGTTATCTTGTTGCAGTAGTGACGTTCGCGCACAGTTTGGCCTGGGAATTGCTTGTACTGATCCATGTAGCTCCGCTTTGCTTGGATCTCTTTGCATTCTTTAGAGAGCTTCCTGCAGTTCGGAGATTCTCACGCTCAGAGCTGTATCCTTCCATCAGTAGGAGTACACCAGCACAGAACACAGTTTTCCAATTGCTTAAAAGACCACCTCGTACTTTTACAGCGAGCCCGCGTTATTCAGCCCTAGGCAGTCCTGCCTCCTGCTTAGCAGTTATTATAACGCCATAACCCCAATATGTCTCATTCGATGGTGACATGACTAAAACATGATAGAATACGATACAGAAACCCTGCAGGTAGCACGGTTTGTCAGAATTGGTGTCATGTGAAGCAGTCAGTGAAGAAAGTCCCTAAGACGAATTGTTTGGCAATCAGCCAAGTGCTACGAATAATATCAAGGTCTTTGTGCAAAGTCCAAGAGAGCCAATGATCAGTGTGCCTTACGTGGGCTCATCAGCAATGTCGACAGCACCGTGGCGACTGAACTGTAGCTCATAGTACGACATTAACATTGCCATTCACGTCAGTTCAAAGAAGAGAATCTGTCTTGTAGAGGAAAAATGCGCTATACGCTGCGTTCATGTATTGTCATCAGCGTTCTCCGTTGAAGTATTTCTACGGGAACGAGCAAACTTGCACAAAAGCATACCGAATTGTAGCAGAACGTATATATTGCCCTGATAGTGCTTGTAACACATCATAAGGGCAGTTAATGTCACAGAAGCTAGATCAGAAAAACTGCACCTGCAACATGTTTATTTACCCTATACATCGTGTGGGAAGCACCGCTGTAGCCTACTGGTTGCCTGACTGCTTGGCGCCTCCAAGGACCGTATTCGATATCCCCCTTCCGCTTGGTAATAGTTGCATGTGTGTGACTTTTGTGCTTGATTAAGTCTACATTTCAATCGCAAGAGAGGATAAACGGTGTTCCTTCTTTTGATGTCATAAGAGCGGTGTTCTTTAAACCGGCTGTCCCGTCTATGGGCCCATTCTGGAGGCTGTGCACATTGTGAGGTCTAGGAAAACTACACGCGATTGCAGTATCGTTAATCGAGACAACAATGATGTAAAAACCAGTCATTAATGTTCGTCATACTTTGATACCGCATCTCTCAAATATTTGCTTATACCAGGTGAACGAGGCAACCAAGAGAGCACCGAGACGCAGATAGATAGATAGATAGATAGATAGATAGATAGATAGATAGATAGATAGATAGATAGATAGATAGATAGATAGATAGATAGATAGATAGATAGATAGATAGATATCGAAAGACCGAGGAAGACTGAACCAGACAACGCCAGCAGACCCATCTAGTCTGCAGGCACTCGCCAGCCTCTAGCCCGAAGAAGCACAGGGATGATTATAAAAGCTTTGATGTAGCGCAAAAACGACACACGGACACGCGAAGGCACATATGGACACCACACAGCGCTATATGTGCCTTCTCGTGTCCGTGTGTTCGTTTTTGCGCTACATCAAAGCTTCTACACTGAACCACCAACAAGCCCACATCGCAACTCTCGTCGACCGGGATGACGTTGGCTATGTACAGATGAGACCGATGAGGTACGTTAAAGGTGCTTACAATAGATAGATAATTGTGAACACTTCCAACTTACTTATAGACTTGTCTCATCGCTTTTTCACTGCAAGGAGAAGGGCGATATCTTTTGAGTCCTCCGTCCACGTAACTCATCAGGTATCCTTCTTCCCAAGGACACTCGGGGCTTTCATCGTGGTCAGAACCCATCCTGCGCGGCATAAAAGTGACAGTGCTTCTACACTGCGTTCAGTACAGTGCGTTTCGAAAAAAAATAAGCGTACTTACACGTGACACAGTTCGTGCGCCATCGTATGAACTCCTGAATAAGCAGTAGCGGTGTCTTCGCCCTCACCGATTGGATTTGCTCGGCAAACGGTGCCGATAAACGCGAGCCCTGAAAAACAGTTTCGTTTCAAACCGCTAGAAATAAGTTTGTCCCTCTCCGTACCAAATACGATGCCATGCAATGAGGAAGCAGGCATGCTGCATGACACTGCGACGCCGTCGGCTTTATATTCCACGGCTAACTCAATATTTTCAAAAGAAGAGGAAGGGCGTAAGCGGCTTGTTTTTGTTAGACCCAAACGTAACGTACCCAACAGTAAATGAGGCCTGGGAAGCCATGGGGAATACTGCTTGTAGTTTGTAGCTGTAGCGCAGCAAGTATCACACGAATTCAAAGGAAGTGGATGACAATACACACCTGACGTCGCCAGGACCTAACCTAAAGTAGTGTTGCGAGAGCGCGCAGGAGAAAATGGTTATCGGCGGAAACGGGCACTGCGGCAAAGAGGAAGGAAGAGAAGAACGACGTTCGGCAGGCTGCCTAGGGACGGCTCTCGCACCACGCCAGTATCGATATTTATCTGGTCACCGTCACTCCTCGAGTGTAACAGTACAACCTGCGAACGCCATAGGTTTTATCCTTACGGATTGAAGGTGTGTTTTAACAGCGCTGCTGTTAGAGTTTTTCTTCGCCCCACGGGGTGTGAGTAAGGATGTGGGCTGATCTCCGGTGCAGTGTGCCTTGTGAGGTGAAGATGATTGATTGATTTCGGGGGTTTCACGTCCCGAAATCGCGCAATGATTATGAGAGCTGCTGCAGTGGAGTGCTTCGGAAATTTCGACCACTTGGGGTTCTTTAGCGAGCACTGGCATCGCACAGTACACGGGCCTCTGGCATTTCGCCTGCATGGCAATGCAGCCGCCGCGGCCGGCATTCGACGCCGCGACCTTCGGATCAGCAGCCAAGTGCCATAGACACTAGACTACCATGCCTGGGCATGTGTGAAGTGAAGAATAAAGCATGGAGTGAAGAACAAGGCTTTTAGGCGCCACTTGAAGTATCGTGTTTGTTCCTCGCAGCCAAGGCTTCATTCGCATACAGGTAGAAATAGAGAAATAAAAAGAAAAAGATATAAAAATGAAGCATAGCATAGCCGTGTACGGAAAAGCAAAGAAGGAAGGGTGGGGAGGAGGGTGGAGATAGATAGATAGATAGATAGATAGATAGATAGATAGATAGATAGATAGATAGATAGATAGATAGATAGATAGATAGATAGATAGATAGATAGATAGATAGATAGAAGTCGGTGCCCCGGAAAACCAGATCGAACGTTATCATAGTGAGCCGATAAAATGCGCTCCACGTACCATTCACAGACTTCTTTAGTTCTCCTCCAGCCTCCTTCTTAGCCATGTCCATCCTGAAAGAGAAATTAAGTAATTCAACGTTGCACAAAATAGAGTTGTAACTAGATACTCTTATGCGTGTTTACACGAGTGGTAGAGCCTGCATCATAAAATTTACACGACCATTTTGACGAGCTCATAAGAGCTTCTTGCAGGCACCAACAGCGCAAGAATCTACAGCGCATGTATCGGCTGACCTAGTTAAGGCTCCAATATTCTTGCTGGAGTATAGTTGGAACAAAATTGTGCAGAGCTGACGCAGGACTTAAAGAATGCGCGCCAGACAGGACTGAAGTGACTACAGCGCGCAAGACATAAGGACAAGAGAAGAGGACACATGCAGCGCTGTGTGTGTCATCTTCTCTTGTCCTTGTGTCTTGCGCGCTGTAGTCACTTCAGTCGTGTCTTACCAACAAGCCCAATCTACATATTTCATGGCGCCAGACAGGTGCTCTCTCGTAAAGACCGAAACTTCAATACCATTGACGCTCGGGATCGGAGACATTTGTAGACGTGGCTCAGTACGGGCGCAGCGACCGGTAGACGGCCGCTTTCAGAGGCTAGGACAGGGTAGCCATTAACGCGGCATCGGTCAAGGGGTAACGGTCAAAGTGGTAGAACAGGTGGCAATGGCCATGGCGATGAGGGACCCCGAACGTGCTTACGTGTGCACGGATTCGCGATCGGCGGCCAGAGTGTTCGCCTCGGGCTCGATATCGCCGGAAGCTGCGGCCGCCCTCGGCAACGAGGGAATCGAGGGTCATCACACCGTCAAATGGTTCCCGACCCACATGGGGGCCGACGTGCACCCACACCTTCCCAACGACAACGAGCTGCCGCACGATCGCGCGCGAGGACTCACGCATCGTGGTGACCGTGGCGAGCGAAGGGGCGAGGAGCACCGAGACCCGCTGCTCACCTTCATTAATCACACTATCAGCTATAAAGAAGGGCCCTCCTACTCCCCAATGCTAAACTCAATTGACCACAGTCATCGATATTGCGAATGCTCCAGACAGGTTCGTTCCTTTCGAGAGGCAGACTGAGCCTTTATTCGCGAGAGGCAGAGCCGCAATGTCCGGATTGCGGCGAATCGTACTGCTCGCCAGCGCACATGCTTTGACAATGCTCCGGGTTAAGCCGCAACCTGTTCAGCAAAGACTAGGAGGACACCCTGCGAAGCGGCGACCACCAGACACAACTCAGGGCCATCCAGAGGGCTCACGAATGGGCGGAGGTTCACGGGCTTTCCGTCCCAACGTGGGTGCGGCCCGCGACCTCTGCCGGCCACTAGACCAAGAGTGTGTGGGGAGGGGTTCCTAAGGACTCAGTTAAGTTATTTGCTCCTCCGGCCGCTCATGTATACAAGGGCTAAAAATCGGAAGCGGTGCCTTTCTGCGCATATTATTAGCAAGAAAACATTACAGCGTGCCAAATGCACCAGCATACGACGCGTGGTACTGTAACTAGGCATCTAGCTCAAACGATGTTTATGTTGATATCACGGGAATAGGCGTTTTCACTTCGTTGTGAGTCGCCTTATCTCTCGGCGCAGGCTTCGCTTGTATTCCACGCTGCTTCGCGCATGACGAATGACAAGGACTGCACGAAAAACACTGCATACCTGACGCGTATATCTCAGTATACTTTCTACATTGTACGCCAGAATCGGTGATAATACTGGAATGTACTCTGACGTATGTCCGAAACCTAACGCATTTAACAGCGGACCCGTTTCTGGACGACTGCGCTTGCCGCTATAGTTTTTCAGTGGGACTCGCTTGCTTTCCTGGCACAGCATGATCCAATAAACAGGCTACACACATTTTATATTCTGCGTTACTCATGGGCACGAACACGCGACATCTGGTGTAGGTGCTACCTGATCAATGTACCGAGCGCCCGAGTCCAGCCGTAAACAAAGTCCACGCCTTCGAGAGGCTATCGGCACCAACCACGACCAGCGATCTGATCGCGCTCGCGCTTTCAGTTTCGCGCCTTCTGATTAGCTCAGCTGACAAAGCGAGCGCCATGGACAGACGTTGGTCCTAGGCTCGACTCCCTGACTAGGACGGACTTTTCTTCAACTACGTAGCTTTCACTCGTGCGAAATCAGTATGGACTTCATCATAGCTCTGTGCTACAAATGGCTTGATGCTACTTTTCCTTTTCACGGAGAAACCTCAGCATTCGTAGCCGCCACTACGTACACCCTTAGTTGCACAGCAGTAACATTTGCTGCCCTTACTATCCTATTACCATCATTGATAGGCCATAATAAAAATTAAGTTAGCTTGCCTCCACTACTGCACAATGAAGTAAACGAAGCAGATTATAAAATTATTCGCTTTTTTTGTGCCATAATCAATGCGCTTACCCGGTTACGAGAAACAAGACGTCAGCATTCCCTGGCACTTTTCCATCCTTCTTATACTTTACGAGCCCACGCAGAGTTGCATCCGCATCCATGAAGCCTTTGATGGTAGTCAGGAAAGCATCATCCTGCGTTAAAAATAACAATTAGCTGCACCAGGCCTAGGCTTGCAGCCCGCATATAGTCCACAAATAGCCCCCGCTTACGTAGTTAAGAGCCCATATCTGAAAGCTTGCACTGTGCGAGATGCTATGAGAGGAAATGCCTTGCGCTTTTGATAGACTGCTCGTCTTGATATACTGCTCGTGCTGCGAATTGCTATCCCCCTGGCTTCCTTATTTATTAGGTTGACCCCTACCCCCTTAACAAACGTTCAATGCAGTGTTCAAGGCTGGCATCAGAAAGAATTCGTCTGCTGAAAAAAATCTTTCCCCTCTGAAAAATACGTGTTTCATATACAGTTTTGTGCCGCACACAAGTGGATACTAATTTTTTTTTCCTTTCGGACTGCTTTCATTATCGACGGTTCTGTTGCAACACATGTACAGCAATTAGGTTCCTGAGCAGGGCCTCTAGCTCGGCGCTTCAGTGATCTCTGCTTCTCTCGGGACGCTGGTTGCTACGGTAGCCTCCAATCAATCTTAGGATGACCACACAGCCCCTCGGCCACCACCACACCGTACGTTGTTTACAGTATAGACACAGTGCATTGTTTTAGGACACGTGCAGATGTTTGAAGCGTTGAAGCGTAAAATTGAACACAACAGAATTATTTGCGGGTACTCACTTTGCTCCTTGTTATTCCAACAAGGATGAATTTGACTTTCGGCCTACTCATGTCAAGATATCTTAAGTTGACCTGAAATAAAGAGGGACTTATTAACGTCCTGGAATTTATATTCGTATATGGCATGCTTGCGTTATATTTGTATACTTTCAATGTCGGCAGCCAGCGTATTGGCTTACATGACGGCCTGCTTATCAAAGGCGATAGCATGCGCACTTTGTGGAAAACAAAAATTAACCCCCGGGAACGAGCAATGTGATGGAAGATTGAAAGGGGGAATCGTGACAAACTTCAACGATGAAAATATTTTCAAGAAAACGACCTGCGCTCAATGTCCTGTTATCCTGTTATGCGAGGGCTTAGAGACGGCACTTCTTCTGTTAACATAATTACACAATTGTTTATTTTATACTTAAGACAACAAAGAGAGAACAACGATGCCTTGAATAAGAAGAGTGATGTGTGTGCGGCACGTAGAATGAACATGCAATACGGGGAAAGTCCAGGCTATCCTGAACTGTTAGTGCCTCTTTGAAAGGGCCCTGTAAGACTTTTTATAGATAGTCCAAAAACAGTGCCGACCACTCATGTACACTCCTATGGACATGTGAAGGAAACATTATTACACTGCGCGCAAGAGGCAAATTGCAGTATTATTTTAAATAGAGCTGGAAATCATCTGCTGTTTGAACAAATTAGAGCGCCAGAATTGCTGCCTACGCTGCTTGAGGCACAACAAGCTTTGACTGCTTTGGTGACTGCGGGAACATCCTCTGTAATGATTTACTCGTCGATTTTGAATTTCACAAAAAAATATTTATCTACCATTAGGAACGCGAAAAAAAAATGAACCAACGTAGTCTGCACTTCTTATGACGTATTTTTTGAAAGTAAAGCACGTAAGTTCCTGCTGCATGTGAAAAAACAGACTGCAAAATCATTGCTATTGCATTGCAACAACATTTGGGTCGCATGTTCGCACAACTCTTCGTCACTAATAGGCACCGTTTTCTAACTATGTTCGAAAAGTGTTGCACGGGCCCGACCAACATAGTGCGACAAAAACGGTCCAGCAATATTGCTATAATTATTGCAAAACTGTTGCTTCCTAACTTCTTGTTGGCATAGAACAAGCGTAATAGATGCACACAAGGAAAGGCTACTATACCGTCCAGCAAACAACCAATCACCCCATTTACTGCTTGTTCCCGCACGCAGCCAAATAGCAGCAAATACTTCATCGACGCAAACCGATTTCGCACTAGGACCAGACATGCATGTAAATTCGAGGACATTTTGGATCGTTATATATGCACGAGAAAGCTAAAATCGGCATATTAAATTTTCAGTCAGCGATTTCAGCATGTCTAGATTAGAGAAACTTGGCACTAGTTCTGGTGGCTGAGGACAGTCATAAGAAAGTGATCACCACAGAAAGGCCTACTTACAGCGTTCGTCATAATTGCCAGGTAAGCAATTAGTTCTTGATTTTTCTTAAAACTGTGCTGGTGTTCTTTGTCGGAGATTATATGAATTTCCACCACAAATGTCTCCTCCTTATCCTGAGAATTCCCATTGTTGTGTGTCACTGTTTTGTTACCTGAAATGTCAAGACAACAAAATCACAAATTGGTTGCTTTAATTTTTATTAGCTTTATTATAAGGCACATCGAGGTCATTAAGGGTAACAGAGTGGATTCCTAGAGAAGGCAATCGTGGTAGGGGCGGCACAAAGTTAGGTGGACAGATGAGATCAGGAAGTTTGCCGGGGTAAATTGGGCCCATTTAGCACAGGACAGGGATAATTAGATATCTATGGAAGAGGCCTTTGCCCTGCAGTGGGCGTAGACAGGCTGATGACGAAGGCATATTAACAAGAGCTCGCATCTATAGCAACGAATAAAATGATAATTTCTCTCTATAAATTAGACGAAGATTAGAACCACTTTATTTGAAATTTTATTGTCCCTGGTTGTGCTCGATTGAAGCTTATGTTTTCGTATATATTAAGTACAAGTGCGACACAGCAGTTTCCAATACTGATCACGCTAACGCATTTGATGATCCACATTACACTCCGCGAGGCCTTGGGACAGCATTACATGAATTAGCTGAAATGTACGCAGGAAAGCACTATTTAGTTTCTTTCCTCGCACTCATATGCCATCTCCCCGCCACAGTGGTCTAGTGGTTATGGCACTCGGCTGCTGATCCGAAGGTCGTGGGATCGTTTATATATATATATATATATATAACGATAGGAAAGGGGGTCGAGGGCTCGCTTTATTTGTTTGAAACAAGTTAATGAAACAACAAACATTGAAGCCTAGGAAAGCATAGGGGAAGTTATATCGATTCGTAATTATGATATTGTAATTTTGGGGTAAGTAGAAAGGAATTAAAGTGGACGAAAAGACAAACCTGCCTTCGGTGGGAACCGAACCCACGTCCTTTCTTCCGAATTGGAATAACTTCCCCTATGCTTTCCTAGGCTTCAATGTTTGTTATTTCATTAAATTGTTTCTATATATATATATATATATATATATATATATATATTCGGAAGAGAGAAGGCGGTTGGTATTTTCAAGAACATGAAATATACATTACTGGCACTTACTGCGCATAGTCTTTCTTGGTCCTGTTTTTGATCTTGGTGCATGGGCCATACCTAAACAATATAAAAAATGATCAGTGAAGGTTATCACAGTGCTGCTGGTTAAAGTTTGTTTCCCAGAACGATGATATGTTCGTAGCAGAGAGCGAGACTAATATAAACGAAAATATTGAGTCGCCAACGCATTCAGCATCAATGGGGCTGATGCGGCTGGTCGGCACCTCTCCACGCTCGAACGAGACAGGAAAAACAAAAAAAGAAGCAAGGAAATATAGGGGGGTCAGCGAGACTTGCCTCCGGGCAGCTATCTTGGTAGGTACCAGTACTAGCTCCCCACCTAAAGAAAGCTAGGCCGGACGGGCTCAGGAATTGAAGAGGGAGAAGCCAAATCTCTTCACGCCTTCGCGAGGCAAGGAAAGGCGAATGGCGAAAGCAAACGCGAAGCAAGCGATTACTTTGAGCAGATGACACCAGGGTGACCCTGAAGACTGTTTTATATATGACGTCATCGATGGCATCAGGCAGCAACCGCCGCTGCCGATAAGGAAGCGAAAATGAAGCAGGGTTACCCTAGGACATTCGTATCCGATAGAGGCCGAAAGACTGACACCTGTGTTATTGCCATTGCTTTTGTTTAATCACAAGTGGCTGCCAGTGCTAGCGCAGGCACACCACGCACATTCACGCTTATCACGAACGGCTAGTGTTGCACAAGTGACACCCACCAGAAAAGAAATGAAGAACAAGAAATGGGCGATGTCTCTGACCATTTCCCCTGACAAAATTTACCGGCCGATATCGCAGTTTGGCTGTGAGTGCCGCGTGCAGCCTTCCGGCGCTCGAATCCAACATGTCTCGAGCCAAGCAGCTACTGATAGATCCATAAAAAAATCACAGCATATCACTGGGTGAATGATGATGAGTGGGCGAAGCTCCTGAGGGGAAATCATCGAAGGTGGCGAGAAACGTCGAAAACGTCGAAAACGTCGAAGGTGGCGAGAAACTCTTCCAACGAGACGAACGATCCCCTCTCCAAAGCGTCGTGCATCTCTTCGTACCGTTGCTTGAGTTTCTGACGATGTGCCTCTCGGCCTCGTCCTCGGTCGGAGGAAAGGGGACTACAATCCTAGTGATTTTCGTTATTAACTGATTTGGGGGCCAAATTAGTTCGTTAAATCGAGTTTTAAATGTACCTCACACTCGGTGAGTCAAGTTTATGCTGCAGTTCATAAACTAGAGGTAGCAGCCTGGACACACAACGCCATCTATTGAGCCATTCATAAACTAAACTAGAGGTGGCTACATACATACGGAGGAGGGAACGGCCCACACCCTAAGGAGCTTCGCCCCTAAAAACAATTCGCAGCACGAAAACACGGGGACGACGACGATTCACGTTATGTCTAACTACTTGTGTTGTGTCTGTTTTCCATGGACGTTCATATGAACTATTCTAATTAAATGTGCACACGCGTGTACCAACTCTTCCTATGTGAACGCCGGCACGGAACTCTGACCGATGCACTGTCGAAGTGCATATAGCGTCCAGTCCTTGGTACTAAAAGGTACCAACCTCCCTTATTAATCATTTCAGTTAAAAAAAGTGAAATGTTCACGCCAAGCCCTGCATTCAGAATCACTTCAGGACGCAAATCCACGTCCACCGAGATAGTTGCAAGTCAACACTGGTCATGTGGTTTCCTCTTCTTCGTCCTCGTGTTTTCGTGAGCTTTGCACGCGAGGCAAGATCGAGATCAACAACTAGACCAATTTGCAATAACATCCAGAAATCTTACATCTTAAATGCATAGTATTTGAGCTATGTCTTTGCGGCAGCTCCCTAACTAGCAAGATAGGTGACGCGATATAACATTTAGCTTTCAAAGCAACTTATGTAAAGCATAACCCGGTCGGTTACACGGTTTAGAATAGGCCACTAGTATGGTTTCTTAACGTGGAATAGCAACCACTCACCTGGGCCTATTGAACTTGCCCTCTCTTCTACTTCGTATATCATATGTGGTATCTGGCCCTCGAGGGAGCGCTCTCCTTCTAGTAGAGGCTTTATCCTGAGCTCGCTACCAAGCACGCCTTCCTGGACAAGAAAACGAGCAGAAAGGTTAGTTCGGCGCATGAAAACAAGTAATGCACAACGGTGAACTCGGCGGTAATCCCAGCGGTAAAAGTATAGTTTCCCTCAGCGTGAAAGCTGTAGGAAGTTCAGCGTAATGATGCGTCCGTGTTTCGCTTCTTGCCTGCTTCTGTTATGTCGTGATTGTGGTGTGTTGCCTCTAAGTTACGGCATCATTATGTTTTGCTGTGCTATGTCTATGTGATGATTGTTGGCTTTATGTCCTGTATGCTTATCGTACTATATGTGATTTTCTATTTGTCTTTTATAGAGCTGGGTGTGTGTTCTGGTATATACGGTTCTGCGAATAGGGTATATGTTAGTCTGTTTTGCTCTGAGGAGATGAATGGCAATTTTCCCCTAAATATTTGTTGCAAATTGTCCTGTAAATGGCGCTATCTGGGTTTATCAAGCATTTACCTGTCCTTGTTTTGCTCTTATCTCTTTTTTTATTGCGATTATCTGTACCAGCGGTTATCTGGCTCAAGGAAAAGGTTCTGTAGTGGGTCGACTGCTGGAGTGCGTCGGCTTTTCTCTCGTGATTGACAATCGTCATTAGGCAGTAGACGCTGGCAGCCCTACCCTTACAGTGCTCCGCGCTTAAACATCCCAACTGCAAGGCCTAGTCGTAAACTTTGAAACAATTAGTGTATTCCTTGAAGCAACCCTCTCTGTATCGCAGTGCATACAGTTGTAAATTATTCAGCTAGTACAGGCAGCGCAGCTTTGATCAAACTTCCTGGTTACGTCGTCCCTATTTCTAGCCCACAGCGTTCAGGGAAATGAGCTTCGATATTATGCTGTGATTCCATTGCCATTAAAAACAGTGTATTTTGTTTTCGCTATGATAGTAGGGCACTCTCTACATACACAAGACTTCGACAGTGCGGTTGCCTAAGAGGAAGGACAGTTAGCTTTTTTTCCTTTGGCGCTTCACTTTTGCGAGTCCGGTTGAACGCATTTTGTTTTGTTTTTGCTGTAACAGCGTTCCATGTGGCTGAAGATTTCACTTGATACAATGTGTAGTCTTTGTAGTAACGTTACAATGCAACTCCATCTGTCTGAACCACCTTCTATATCAACGTTACAATGCAAATGCATATGTCTGAACTACCCAGACCAGGCGGGACCTTCTTGGTAATAGAACACATTTAGCCCAGTCCTTATCAGTTCTCGGTCTACAGCGCATACTGCAAGACAAAATAAAAATATTGTTTGTCAACGCAGTTTTCCTATACCAATCATCGGCAGCGAATTTACTCACGACTTGCACTGCTCCTTCGATATTGTGAACCATAACCGAAGACTGGCGGTGTGTGTCCTGGTAGATATGGTTCTGGATGATTGACGTGTCCACCTGCAAGGCTTCTCTTAGTTAAGCTCACGCTCGACAAACATGTTGGGCAATTGGTACCTGCATGACTTAAATCTCCGTAAAAAGCCGCTCTATATGTTTTGAGAAAAAAACACTGCCCACTCACCGTTTCCACAATGTCTTTCTCTTTAGCGCTCGTAACAAAGACGAGTTCATCAGCCAGTACCGAGCTTCTTTCAAGATTGAGCGTTATGTCTTCTGTAATCTTTACAACCAATTTTGACCCGGTCATCCGCTCTTCTAGAATGCTTGGATATACGATGACTTCTTTTTCTGCTCCAGAACGAAATGTAAAAAGCGTGGTATTTATTCACATTGTCAGGATTCAGATTCCAATTGCAACGCTAAAGCTGCATGCACTTGTACGCTGACTGTATAGCGGTGCTTCTACACTCAAGCAAGATTTCTTCCCGAAATAAAATGGTGTTATAATAACGTCTCACCCTCGTTAGAGTGTACGATTTCCTAAGAAGTTCGCAATAGCGGTTTATTTAATTCGAATGTAAGTCATTATCATTAATAATAAGGTTACTTTTTAAACTGTGCCGATTGATACACAACATGAATACACGTAATAATTGAAATGGCTGCTTCATTTGTCAGAAACAACTTCATGAACCAACAAACAATCAAGCTTAGGAAGGAACTGGGGAAGTTATCGAAGTTTTTAATTGTCGTGTTGTAATTGTGAAGTAGAAAGGAATTAAAGTGGACAACAAGACAAAATTGACTTCGGTGGGAACCGAACCCACGACCTTCGGATAACGTGTCGGATGCTCTACCGCTGAGCTACGAAGGCGGCAGGATCCGAAGGTCGCGGGTTCGGTTCCCAGCGAAGGCAGGTTCACCTTTTTGTCCACTTTAATTCCTTCGTGCTTATTCCAGAACTCAAAGCTAGAACTAAAAACTTCATTATCTTCCCCTGTGATTTCCTTGACTTCATTGCTTGTTGGTTCATCAAGTTTTTTTCCCGAAAGACAAGTAATTTAAGACACTTGCATTTCGTAATAACGTAATAATTTCAGATATGAGAGCCCCGCCACCGTGGTCTCGAGGCTATGACACTCGGCTGCTGATCTGAAGGTCGCGGGATTGAATCCCGGCCTCGGCGGTTGCATTTCGATGGGAACGAAATGCTGAGGCCCGTGTACTGTGCGATGTCAGTGCACGTTAAAGAATCTCAGGTGGTCGAAATTTCCGGAGCCCTCCACTACGGCCTCTCTCTAATCGTATCGTGGCTTTGGGACGTAAAAACCCAGAAATCAGAATCATCTATGAGATGCGTCAAACTAGTATGGCACCCGTAAACCTTACTTGTGCAGTTATGTATTGTTCTAACGACTCGCGCATGCTGAAAGAAATAAATGCGTTCACACTGCACCAGTATTATTAAAAACTGGCCGTGGGTTCATGAAATACTTATGTACTTAGAACCTCAATGTTCTGTGTCCCATTTCCCAGTTTTTGCAAAATTATAATAGAACAATAACTGAAAGATGAAACATGGATTCAAACCAAACAATGTGATAATATTAAAACGAGCATGGATTAAAATAATGTCTTTGAAATTTATATGGACTTCACCTCACACACAGTTATTCCTAATGACCATTTTTAGGAGAACTTCTATCGTGATGTCCACTTACTTGCACACGAGCAGAATGCAAATTGCAGGACAATAGCAACCACATACATGGCTCGTGAATTCGTGTTTCGTAACTCTTGGTTAGCCTTGCTTGTTGCGAAATATTGCATTTGTAATGTGGGAGCTGCAGTAAGCATTTCTTGGTAATCCTTCCTTCTATATAGTGCCAAGGGCTCAAAAGTTCTCCTCCATATATCTGACTCTAGAGACATTGTGCAACCTTTGAACGATTGAAGCCCAAAGCTTTGAAATGCCACAACGATGGCCTTTGATCCCACCAGTGTTACAGGAGCATGTTGTTCTGATAAGGTCAGATTTTTTTTCCCGTTTCGCTTGGTGTACCTGACAATGAGATAAATGTTTTTCCTATTGTCATAGCCAGCCATTATTGGGATTCTAATTTTGCTGGGGCAAATTTAGCAAATTAACATGGCAGTCTTTTGAGGAGTACAGTACTACGAAGAAAAAAATTATGTAGAAATCGCTTTAAAGCGAAGAAAATCGGAAACGTCGCTGAGGCCAGCCTTTCGGCAAGTGGATTGCCTTCGTCGGTGCTCTGACGAAGACAAGTCTAGTTTCCGAAACATGTGCTACAGTGACACGCCCTGTTTTTGATCGTCTTATATGATCTTTGGAAAGCAAACAGCGCGAACACAGGGACGACGTTGAAGAAACACTCCACAACACGTCGTTCCTGTGTTCGCGCTGTTTCCAACGGTGCTCGACCAACTAGCCTGCAAGTTCATCCTATTATATGATCTGTTCAGTTTTACGCCTCTATCTTCCCGTGAGCTTCTCTTCTCGTTTGAATTACAAAAATTAAGTTCCTTTTGCAAGCAGGACGACCTTATTCATCATATTTAGACACAGCTGCTTAAAACAGCAATGAAAAAACCCTGCAGATCCTGCACATTGTGGGAATCGGTCTTATGCGAAGCAGTCGGAGAGGACATTGCCTATGGCGACTCGTGTGGCACTCGTCGAAGCGTTACGAGTGAAGAAAAGTCTTCGTGCAAAGTCTATGCCTACCGGGGGCTAACCAAGAAACTTGAAAGCCCCGTGGCGACTAAATGTAAGATCACGATTAGGACGTAACATTCGCACTCGCATTAGTGTGCAGCACGAGAATCCGTTTTGTCAAAAAGAAATGCAGGCTGCGGTGCGCTCATGTGCATGCCATGAGCTTCGTCCGTTGAAGTATTCCTACAGAATCCAGCGTGGGTGGACAAAACATGCCGAGTGCTATAGAACATATGTATTGCTCATCACATTGTTATGACCTCGCTTAACACACACTACAACCGCAATTGCCGTTACGCAGGAGCCATCATCACAACTGCTGGTGCATTGTGTTTACTAGGCGTGGCAGGTCCCCAATGTACCAAGTGTGCTTGCTTGCACCTTGGGGAACCTGGTTCCATGTCCGCCTACCGCTTCGCTTGGTATAGGCTTCGGAAATGACAGTGCGTTCGGGCGTGTCTGTGCGTTTGTAATATTTTCATTTCACTCCGATCCTACTGAAAACTGTATACCTTTGTTGCTTTCAAGTGTATGCCAATGATACGTTACTTGTCTTCGTTGTCCTGAGATTGACATTGGCTGTGTAAAATTCAAACAACTCTGGCGCATACCCGGATACTACAGGCCGAAACTTAAGGCTATGAGCCACACGTGATTGCAGTACCGTTAATTGGGACGTACATGACGAGTATATGATGTTGGAGATGTAAAGATGAATCATTCATATTCGTCATACCTTCGTACCTTACCATTCAAACCTTGGTGCACATCGGGTGAATGAGACTGCCTGGGGAGCCCCGAGATGTAGGCGGATAGATAGATAGATAGATAGATAGATAGATAGATAGATAGATAGATAGATAGATAGATAGATAGATAGATAGATAGATGATTATTCATTTGATGATTTTTATTAATTTTTTATTGTTCATGTTGTCATAATTTCTGTCTTCATCTATTTACACAAACTCTGTGCATAATAATAAGAAACATTCATGAGGAAATTTCGCCTCTCAAAAACTACTGACCCACCTACGCGCAACCAGTCTAAGTATTTCCTGGAAAAGTCTACAAAACACAGCTCTCTCTAACTGTGCAGCACGCAGCATACTCGATGTGTCCTCACTTTAGAGCAATACACAGGCCGAATGGAAAAAAAAAATTGGACCATCTCCCCGAAGGGAACCCTGACGGGATGCGAAGCAGCAGCGTTGCGCACGGGTGGCGTCACGGGTTGAACGGCGCTAACGCGGGTGCTGGAAGAACAGTTTGAAGCGAAACTCGGTGTAGCGTTTACTGGTGTAAACGTTTGTTTGAAATGCAGACACATTTCATTATTCAAAGACATTCATGTTTATAGCTTTTTTGCAAGTCTACGATTGTAATGGGTCTCCTCAAAATCTTGTTGCACTTGAAATTTGGCCCTGATGCCGTGCGGAACACTACTAGAATGCGGAACAACACACGAACTGCACTCTTCCCAAACGTATATATGTATTTCAAGCTGTTTTGGATAACTACCCTCTAATAGAATTCGGTTTCTAAAAAAATCTAGATGAAACATGTGGGACGTAAAATATACCAACCTTTCCATTCCCGCATGACATTCCTGATAGAATGTTCACCCTCCAACAAATGTACCCGTTAGCTTTGTTGTGGCAGCACTCCATTTTGCACTCCTTGCTGTTTTTTTTTTTCGGTCTAAGAAAAGAATGAAGACATGTACATTGTGTATGTTGCTGATTTTATTTTCTCACTCTTCAAAATATTACTTCCCGATGTTCCAAAATTGTAACAGGTGAAGAAATGTCTCTATTTGCTTAGTTAATACGCCGTGCATTTGAGCTCCCTTTTTCTCACGTCCTCATTTATTGTGATGTGAGACGCAGCAATTCCGATTTTATTACCAACACATGTAGGCTGAGTTCATAAGCGTCTTCAAACCTTGGGTTCTGCTGCAAAAAGTATTGTTTGCGTTCTTGCACTTAACACAAAAAATGGCCGCATATCTTCTTGCTTCGCTGCAACGGACGTCGAAAGACGATAGTTTTCTGCTGCCCTTATACGTAACACCCTCTTTTCTCCTCCCTCTCCACCCGACCGACCGACCGACCGACACACTACCGCCTGTAAAAATGCAGTTGGGCCCTCTCTCACAGGGGTCTGTACGCCACGAATGTGGAACGTGTCTTCACTGAAGCTGTTAAATGCGAAAAGCGGAAACCTTCCCAATCAATGGGTGGCAGCTTGGTCGGGTACTATGGGTTTGTTAACATCAGCGACGCTTTCATAGCGCACAGAGATTCTCAACGAATGGGCAAACACGCGAAAGTTGTTGAACAACTCTAATTTCTCCGTAGACGTTGATTTGCACGCTCCAGAGCCCAGTGCAAACCTGCCGTAACCGGGAGCGTTCGCAGGCGGTGAAACCGTGCAAGCGACACCGAATGCGTTGTGAACAAACTTTATTTGGTCCAGCAAAGCGCGATAACTCGCGCACCCGGCTAATCCCAGGAGGGTACCGACAGGTCTAGCCTGCAGGCCCGGTCATGGGCGCGCTGGACAGCCAGGATTTGGTCCTCAAAGACGGGACTTCGCAGAAGCACATCCCACTCTGTCTTGGTGAACTTCGGGCCCAACGACCCGCATTCCCAGAGCATGTGACACAAAGTAGCAGGCTCTCCACAGGCCGTGCAAGAATAATCAGGGTAAATATCGGGGTACATGTTGTTAGGGGACACAGGATTTGGGTAGGAGTCAGTTTGCAAGAGTCTAGGCGTGACTGCTTACGGCCTGCTTAGCTTGGAATGAGGAGGCGGGAAGACCCTTCTCTCTAAGTAAAAGAATTTAGTAATTTCATTGTGTGTGACTGGAGCGTCTCCGTGTCCGAGGGGAGAGTCGCCCGATGCGAGGGCAGCGCGGTCGGTAAAGCCACGCGCAGCCTCATGGGAGGACTCATTGAGGTTCAGATGAACCCCCTCGATCTTCCCGATATGGGCAGGAAACCAATGTATCGAATGTGTACAGCTGTCGTCGTGTTCGGCGCCTTTCAGGATTTGAACTACTTGCCGGGCTACCCGGCCTTTGTGGAATGCCCGGACGGCCGCTTTCGAATCGCTATACACCCTGTCTCTCCGACCGTCTTGCATGACGAGTGCTATGGCCACTTGCTCGGCCACTTCCGGATCCGTTGTCCGAACCGAGGCACAGTTGATGACCTTGCCCAGCGTGTCTACTACGTAAACCGCAAAAGCCTTGCCGTCGCGGTACGCGGCGGCGTCTACGAAGCTTGCTTCAACTTTGTCATTCTGGATTTGCCTTAGTATAGCCGACGCTCTTGCCTTGCGATGACCGGCGTTGTGCACGGGGTGGACGTTGCGGGGCAATGGGGCGACGACGAGCCTCGGCCACAACTGTCGGGCCCACCTTTCTGATGTTCAGACCACCCGCCGGCCTGACGATGATCTTCGCGTCGTCTTTGGGCAGCGGAGGCATCCTTGCACCCCGAATAATCTTGACTTTAGCGCTGCTGTGGTCACGACGACCCTGGGCGGCCACGTTTTCGTCTGGCGTAACGCCAGTGGGAATGGCAGCAACTCGCTCGGCGTGCGCCGACTTGGCTCTGGAGCGCCTGGCAACAACTGTTTGCCATCCCGAAGCCTCGGAAAACGCTTCAGGGGGCAAAGACTCCCCTTCCACTTCCCAGTCCATAACGGCACAGTTTCAAGGTGCGTACGCAGGCGAGAAGAGAGGCGAACGCCGCAGAAGCACCTCGCCGCGCTAACCCAAACGCAGTTTGGGCCAGCTTCGCAGCTGCATGGTCCGTAAAACAAAAGGGCGATAAAATCGTACAAGTCCACCCACCTCCGAAAAGCAAGTATCGCCGTTATCTGCACAACTTCGCGAGTCCGTTGGCACCAAAATCGCGAATGCGAATGGTGCTTTTAAAGATTTTTCATCGTATCGTAGAAACCAATGACCGAAATAAAACTTTAACCTTGCATTCTCGGAGACAATTGGAGCGGTCATCGCAGTTTTGCGCAATTATTTAGTATAAGAAGTCTGGATCAGTTCTGCCAAAACTTGCCTGAATACACTGCTCAAAAAGTGAGACTTACTTTCAAGACAAAAGAGAAACTAAAATTGGCACACCTTGCAACAATGGTCTTTTCAGGCAGCGCAACTGTATGAGCCTCTATCCAACAATTTTACACTAATATCCACTTACTTGCACACAAGACGCGCACAAGCTGCAGAACCGTAACAACTAGAAACATTTCTGCTGCACTCCTACCGCACAACTGATTTTGGCGCCTTGCTGGAAGCGAAACTTTTGTACAGTGTTGTAAGCTCAAACATAAACGCTTATTGGGACACTGTATATCTCTTACACTGACAAGGGTCGAAAAGTTCATCGCTTGATGCTTCGTGAAAATTTTAAAAGCCGAGATTTCTAAGCCACTTTGCGCAACTCTTAAGGTGTCCGGACTGATGCTTTCAAATGTAATGACGGTGCCCTCTATTCCCAAAACTGCGATACAGTATACAATAACAAGTCGTCATGACAATGTGAGCGTCTCGCCTTTTGACCTCGTAGATCTTTTGACTCCAAGTGCTGCGTAGAAAACGTAGCCCATTTATTATGCTTTCTTTTCTTGACGTAGGCAGCACAGACGAACACAACCGAATTTTTTAGCTGTAAACTACGCACGGGCAATACATGGTTAATGTTCTTATATCCTATTAATGCCCGATGTCATTCAGCACAAGAACTTATTACTGGTAATGGACCTGGATCTATAGGTTGGTCCGAAGCCGCATTATATACACGCTATGAGGTAATTAGGTGCCACCAAGCATTGTTCTGCGCGGAAGTCAAGCATATTTCGCTGGCCATAAAGCAGCATGTGATCACTAGAGGCTATAATTTTGTCTTTCTTGTGTGTTGTGACAAGAACGACAGCGGATCATGTCCAGCTAGATGGAAGGCACCCGGAAGAGAGGATCGGATTGTAAAGCGCAAGTGTTGTTACTTGAGTGCGCCTAAGCGAAGAGTTCGTTACGACTTGTGTAATCCTTCAAGGCTCCGATAAAGAGGTCCTATGAACAGGCAAATATTGATGTCGAAGTAAGCTATAACCTCAGAGATTCTCAAAGGAAGGTCACAATCTGTGTTCTGTACACTCGAGGCGAACGAAAGGGGCATATGTCTTTTCTGAAAAAGTGTAGCATCTGCTGTTTCCGACATAGAAAGGGCTAGTCAAGCCAGCGCATGCAATGCACTAAATATGGCGAGAGCCCGAGAAGGAAAACAGAAAGTGGAAGAATAGCGCTGCGCTGACCTTAAAGGGGCTCAGCAACACGTCTTGAACTATAGTTGCCAATACGTCATTGTGGCACACGTGAACACGGGAGCCACGTTTTATGGCGTTTAGCGAACCAGAAAATTTGCTCTTCGGTTTCTGATACAGCTGGAAACCTCCTGCACTTTTTTCAACAAATTTCACCACTATAAGAAGGGCCTACATCGTCTCACTTATTAAATGCGAAGAACCGCCACCTGCGTGGCCTTGCATATCATCCAGGTCTGCAGTGATAGCGAAGGCCTTACACGAACGCGTCTGCGAGTGCCGTAAGGAACGCGGCCGTTTGATGCCGCCGTGCTGGACTAATTTTCTCGACCGAGAAAAGTGGGCAAAATTCATGCTGGTTATCGCGGTCGCGTGCCGGTAGAGATCAAACCAACATTAAATTCAATTCAATTTTATTCAATATCTGACAGATGCTTGGTGCACGGACAAAAAGCCTGAAAAGACTTGACTAGAAAAGGCATGACTTAGATCGCGGCTCCGATGGGCCGCTTTCTCTGCCGCTCGACCGTCACATGGTACTTTACGCCATCATGTCACCACGTCTCATCGGAACGCTTGTAGAAGTGCTCCAGCAAAATGCTACTCGCCCTGAAGCAAGGCGCTCTTTACTTCTAATATAATCATTGCAACACTGCACCCCACGCGCGTTCGAGCCCGCACTTGCAGCGACTGCTCGGGCTGCGCGTCCACAGTTGCGTGCAGTGTGATCTACTGTGGCCCGAATCACGGCCATACGAACTTGACAGAGAGCCGAGGGCGCTGATCGCGTTCCACGTTTACTACGCTATCTTCCCCCGTGCCGTAATGTGAACGCTTTCTCCTCAGCTCACTTTCCACAGTGCGGTAGAAATTGAGGAGAGTAGAAAGCGCAGCGTGGTGCATACGCAATGCTGACCGTACAGCAGCAACATGAAACGTAAATAAACTGACGTCCTGCCCACGGCCGCCGTTTCTCATCAGTACCGCTCTTCTGCGAGCGGCATGTCATGGTCATGCCTTCCCTTCCTGCGAGTCTGGTCACGCCTGAACACGCCTGCAGGCTTACTCAATAAGCCCACGTTCGCTACAATTTAGATTGCCCCTAAAGCAGCAAGTATTCATTACTTCGTATATTATATCATGTATTGCTATCGGACTCATTGCTTCGCCCTTCTGGCGAAGCTGTTACTTTTTTTCTTTCGTTGCTCGTTTCTATAGTGCGGTAGAGAAAGACACCAGAAAGGTATAAAGGTGCGCCGCCTCTGGCATTACGTTCTTTCGATGATGTTGGTGAATCTGTGTGCACATGTCCTTATTTAAGGTTGAATCTGCCTGCTTTTCGGCTGAATCAGTCTTAATGGACTTAAGTACCCACACCAACACGTACATCACAGTGTGTCTAATAAATGGAAACACTGGGCGCGAAATGAACAAGGACGAAGAATAACACACAAGCAAACAGGACTGGTGCCAGGCCTGTTTCTTTGCGTGTTCTTAGTTCTCGTTCATTTCGCGCTCAAAAGCTTTCAGATATGAAGAAATACTAGCGAGATCAAACCAAGATTCTGGTTCTAGTAAGTGTACCCTTACCAAAACCTAATTTACCTCGATCAATAGATCAACCGCCCTAACCATCTTAGTCCGTCTTGATCCACCTTGGTTCACCTTAATCCATATTAAGCCACGATGATTTGCTGGACCATTGGTAATTACGTCTAAGTGAACCTGCATATTCGCCCAAACGGTGGTAACCCACTTTAAGTAGACGTGACTTCAAGGAGTCATAATTCACACCAATAAGTATATAAAATGTCATAATCGACCTTGATTTTATTCTCTTGAGCTTAATTCCATCTTCTTCAAATCATTATACATACAAATTGCGCTTACTTACGTTAATGTACCATAATTCTAATATGCAGATTTGTGCTGACCATTTATTCGTCCTTCAGTGCACATACGCAGTCTTGCCTAGCGCACCTCACGCCATTTGAGAGCAAATGGGACGAACCATCTCTGAACTATATTTCGCAGCATTCGTATTAACGCCGACGACGCCGTATACTTTTGACTTGTAGTACATACAAGCCTATGGCACAATATTACGCAGCGGGAAATGTGTTAACGCTTACGTATAAGGAGACCTGCCGCGGCAGTCTAGTGGCCATGACACTTGTCTGCTGACACAAAGGTCGCGGGATCGAACGCCCGCCGCAGCGGCCGCATTTCGCTGGAGGCGAAATGCTAGAGGCCCGTGTACTGGGCGGCGTCAGTGCACGTTAATGAACCCCAGGATGTCGAAATGATCGGAATCCTCCACTGCGGCGTCTCTTATAATTATATAGTGGTTTTTAGACGTCAAACCGAATCAATTCTTATTCCGTATAAGGAAAAACCTTTGCTAACCTCCAAAACAGTTGTCGCTGCTTCCTGTAAAAGGCCTTTATCGTTTTTCGTATGTACAACCGACCCACCGGAAACAATCGTCACTCAAAAAAAAAAAGAACTTGTATTGTTCACAGCGTACGTCTCACGTCATTTTTCGATGAACTATAAGTTGTAAGGTAGCAGTTGTTTTCGTTTTCTTTCGGCGTGTTCCTCGTGCTCCATAATCTTGCTCAACGACCTCAATGTGTCAGCCATGACTGAAATGTGCTATTGAAGTCTGGAACACAGATTATGTTTTCGTAGTTTGTTTCGCGCGAACGCGTTGCTGCTCTGTCTGTCTACATTTGACGGCTATCAGGAAAGAACACGAGGCTGAAGCTGCACTTAGTGGGAAAACTACAACGTGTCCCAGTTTCCAAGCTGCAGCTCTACGCAAGCAAAATCACATACAGTACGTCCACGTCCTCAACTTAACGAATGTATGCTGATAACGAGCCGAGCGTTTTATTGAAACGAACAGCTTCACTTATCGCGGTCAATGCTCGGGCCAGATATTCCTCGGCGCAGTTGATACGTCTTCTTTGTAAATTATCTAATACTGGCATCACACGGGCGCTTCGAAGGCCTTCGAACCAACGGTCAATCGACTCAAAAGTCATGCTTCAGCAGCTACAAAGGCGGTTTCGATGGCCTTAGAGTAGATATTCTATTGAGCTCGATAGACTGTCTAATCGACGGTCATCGAAACCGCCCGTGTAGCAGCTAAAACAAGATTTTTGAGTCGATGGACCGTTGGTTCGGGGGCCTTCGAAACGCCCGTGTGACGCCATATTATTTCTCCCATCTGTCGGGCTCGCCATTCTTCGTCATGTTTAGCAGCACGCCTATTATGCTTTTGCGTTTTCGAAAATTAAAACAGCGTTTTGACGTTATCTGTGGCTCTCGAACGTCCTTCCGCACGATGCTACGTTTCTTGGTGTCCGTCGTGGTGGTACGGTGGTCATGACGCTGGGCCGCTGAGCCGAAGGTTGCGGGTTCGATACCAGCCATGGCGCTCGCGTTTTCAATAGATACGAAATTATTGTCGCATCCTGCCATTTGTGTCTTTTTTGTGGAAGTCAGGGGACGACATGTGACGAAAATTTTCGGAGACCTGCAATATGGCGCATTGTCCCATTACAAATTGTTCTTTTGGCGCCTAAAGCCCCAGGAAATATTGCACTGCTTAAGCGTTGAGAGTGCATGAGCTATTGCGTTGCTTGCGTCATCGAGCTACGTCCGTGATGACGTCATGCCGTCATGTGATTGGATGTGGACATTGAAGTAGTTATGGACGTTCACAAAGCGGTCACACCTAAACATACCATGCCTTCGCATTCAGTGCACGGCAGAAGACTTAGCTCCCTCTGCAAGTTTCTTTTGGCTCTTCTAACCTACAGTGCCTGTCCTGACGTTGCTTCTTGCAAGCCTTGTTAGTGCCGGCAAAATTTTTCCGCTTCCTTCACTCTGGACGCACTCGCACCTTTCTCTCCTGTTGGTTACAAAATTACTGACCCATTTCCCCAGTCGACTTCCGCCAGAAGGTTGTTTCACAGGTTACTGTTTGCGCTAATGGTACGCCGCCGCACAGGCATTTCTCACCCTTGGCCTTGATGACGTCGTGAATACTGTCCACCAAGAGGTTCTTTTAGTACAGGGCTTGTTATGCGAGAAAACTTTATTACCTGGCAAAGTGATGGCTTGGTTTATGCTTCACCGAGGGCAGAGTACAGATCTGGTCCCTCGCTAGCTTCCCGAGTTTGCTCGATGACCCGTACTCGGTCATGGAGGTCTCAGGTAGTAAGCGCGTCTGTCCACCGCAATTTCAGCACATCCGGAGGAACTGCAATTTTTCTCTGAACTATTTGTCGCGCAGTCAAAGAGTATAAGATCAACGGTGTCTCAGCGCAAAAGACTGGGACCAAGGAAACACGTAACACACAGGGCGAGCGCTGTCTCGCCTGTGTGTCGTCCTGTGTGTTACGTGTTTCCTTGGTCCCAGTCTTTTGCGTTGCTACTATGCATGTGTTCCAACTAGCCCAACTTTCCATGCTATTACATTTGTAATCAAAGTACGTCTCCGGAAACATGCGGTGTATATTAATGGAAGTCTTGTAGCGCGCCAAAACATTAATCTCTGTGCACGATCGTGGGTAACCCAGAAGCTCATGAGTCGCTCCCATCAGTAGCATTGGCTGTCATTAGCCGGACTGTGAACGTGATGACGCAGGCAGCAGTTGATTATATATATGCACAAATAGTTCCTGCGGACGCTGACACAGCTTTGAAAGTGTTGCCAGGACAACTATGCGTGGTCCCATGTAATCACATGTAACTAAAAATGAACCATATGTGGAGCTTGAAGCATCGCTATTGATAGGGCAAACGGAGAACTGCAACATGCGGAAGAGATTTATTTGAGGTGGAAAATATGGCGATGCAGACTGTCGCGAGTTGAATCAAAAGGCGATCGTGCATATATGTGTTTTTTTTCATTCCGATCAATTGTGCACTCCACACACTCCTCTCTGACAAGTCTGAAATAAAACGGAAAGTGAAGTCAGTTCCCTCATGGAAAAGAACCCGCGGGAGAAGAACCATTTAATGGTGCCTCAGTTATCGCACAGAAAATTCCGGTGGATTCAACGCATGGCGGGCATCTGCGTCAAGAGAAACAGTCTGTAAATGACTAACTGCATTTGACGCTCTGTTAAAGACTGCGGAAACCGTTACGATTACGACCGGCATAGTTGTGTAAGTGCATGAACTGCGTTGGTTACATGGGCTTACCATGCACGTCGAAAGCACCGTGACTATATCGCCAGGAAATGCCATAAATGTCAACTCGCACCTTCTTTCTTTCTCATGCTCTTCATTTGATCTAGCTTATCTACTGAATATCCCCCCCCCCTTCGCCAACCAGGTGTAGGGTTTCGCACCATGGCAACTTCAAGGCTCGCGAATGAGTGCTTGCAATGAACGACGAAAAGGCGATCAGATTGTGCGCACTTGGCCGACCTTGCACGCATGCTAGCACTCTTGGTATCAACGTTCTTTTTTCTCTTTGACACTGTCCGCACGGTTTGCGCGCTCACTAAAGTGGGCCGACCCTGGAGAGGAGAGGCGTTGAATGACGCCCTCCTGCTGAGAGACTTCATAGGAACCCAAAACAAACATAGGAAAGGAGGCACCAGAAGCGTTATCAAAATAGGTTGAGCTGTTTGTGATGTGCACTTGTTACGCTGGGGATATGCATGTAACTTTTTTAGCCTCATTCCGTGAGCTAAAGGCCAGTGTTCCGACGCATCTTATCAGACCGAGCTGCACGTTAAGCTCATTCCAGTACTGCGGCATAGACGGCCACAAGAGTGTGTTGCGTTGTACAAAAGCAAGCTTCCCGCGGTAGACCAAAATTTTGAGGTCATCTGCCTGACAGATTCCGGTTGTACAGACTAAAAGATGCAACGCTGAAGTGAAATACCCACCTTTCCTGTACCACAAGTCATACCTGCCGGCATTTTTTGGTACCAGCAAGTCCTGCCATGCATTTGACAGCACTTAAATTGACACTTCTTGCTAAGTTGATCATCCTTGAAAAAGAATACACAATCTATTATGTCATGTCACAGCTCATTCTTTCATATAAAGAAGTTTCAATCAGTGCAAGTAATTACATGACTGCATAACGCGATGTCAACAGGGAGTTATGTAACCTTGCATTTCGAACTGCTAGCTTCAGTATATAGCATCCGCAGCATTTCTTAGTGCTGGCATCGAAGCGTTGAGTTGCTTAGTAGATGTGGTCACGCAGTCTGCAGAGCATATACGCGTTCAGCAGCTCGCCAAAAATGCGCGATATGCTCCGTAAAGAATACGCCGTACAAGGGACATGTCGTACATGCCTGTAAATTTAGGGGCGACAAGGGCACACTATATCGTGTGGTACGGGGTTGCCAACAGAGCCCGATCAAAACAGCAACACCAACGCATCAGCCGATGCTGTAGTGGTGGAAGCGACCCTATCCGCTCCGGAACGACCATTAGGGTACAGAGAACCCTGGTGGAACAAGCCAGGTGATTGCCGCTGTGTGTTAAGGTTTTCGTGGTGTTTATTCATTGTACCTTCAACTAGACTTTCGCTACAAGTTGGACAGGTCTTTCTTGTCTCTATTCAGAAATACTGAAACAGAGATTTCATTTCATTTCATATTTGAGCGCTCAGTAGGCGAGTACGATAGCGTCTATAAAGCGGCAATAAAGGAAAGCATATGAGCCAGCCCCTAGTTCTAAAGAAGTAACATTGCCCTTGTTGAGCCGGTTTGAATGCGTTCAGCATTTTTTAACGTTCTCAATTAAACTACAATGATCCCTGCATGCTTTCTCGGGTTCCTATGCCAGTGTTTCCGCCAAATACAAATACAAATGTTGCATTGCAAGGCCAACGGCCATCGAGTCTTTATGGGCCCCCACACGCGATAGACGCCGTGCGCATGCACCGCAGCTAAGCACACGTGTTCGGTTCCGCTAGTTGCCGCGGATGCATGGCCGCTTCTCAGCTTTAACTCGCTTCACAGCGTGATAAGCAAATATTGTGCCTGAAATGCAGTAGGCTACGTAATGCAACCCGAATGATGAAATCTGTCAGTGCCTGAGCTTCGCCACCAGGAGTCGCGGCGTGCCGCCTTCTGTGATTTACAAGCCCCATATAAAAATACAAAGTCCTTTTTAAATCACAATAAGGTATGCTCGAATCCACCGTACTAACTCACTGTCTTTCCAACAGGAGGAACATTCAACTTCGTGTTCTAGCCGACTGTGACACATTAAGGCTCGTATCAAGCCCCGCCACGGTGGTCTAGTGGTTATGGCACTCGGCTGCTGATCCGAATGTCGCGGGATCGAATCCTGGCCGCGGCGGCTGCATTTCAATGGAGGCGAAATGTTGAGGCCCGTGTGCTGTGCGATGTCAGTGCACGTTAAAGAACCCCAGGTGGTCAAAATTTCCGGAGACCTCCACTACCGCGTCTCTCACAATCAGTGCTGGTTTTGGGACGTTAAACCCCACAAATCAATCAAGGCTCGTATCAAACCAATGATATCCAGCAGTAGGACATCCTGGCGGGCTAGTTGGCTCATATCTTTACAATGTCTTAAACTGCGCAAAAAGGCGAGGACAGGCGGAAGGAAACTTCAGCAGCAGTGTTTGTACGTCTAGCTTCTGTGACGACATCGAGTTCGGGCCGAAAAAAAAAAAGCATTCCAGTCTACGAAGTCACCGCCCTCCGTCGGAGAAGTACAGTTTTGAATGGTCGCAGAACGGGGCTGGGCTCAAGGGCTGTACCATACGCTGACGTAGTTCCAGAGCGCAAGGGGAGCCGGCTGTCCCGAAGATTGAACACAGGTAAAGCAAACGTAGAAGGAGCGGGCGCGTGGGATGTCAAATTAACCGCCCGGTCCGCGAGCAGATAATAGAGTCAACAAAGATAATACAGTCAACCACTGCCACCAATACGTAACGGGACTAACACAAACTCAGGTAACCACACTATATTTCCCGAACACTCAAACAATTCCCATTGCACAGCCCCACTACAAATAAACGGATCTTTCATAGCAAAACTGCCCCGCCACAGTGGTCTAGTGGTTACGGCACTTATCTGCTGATGCGAAGCTCGCGGAATCGAATCCCGGCTGTGGTGGCTACATTTCGATGGGGTCGAAACGTTGAGGCACGTGTGCTCTGCAATGTCAGTGCACGTTAAAGAACCCCGGGTGGTCGAAATTTCCGGAGCCTTCCACTACGACGTGTCTCATGATCGTATTATGGTTTTGGGACATAAAACCCCAGAAATCATTCCACAGCAAATCTAACAAGTTTGTTAGTGGATGCGGGCAAGGCGACTAGAATTTGTGCACTATATTTATTCGCTCTTTGTCTCCTCTCAATTTCAGCCTGAATGCTTGGTCGGTTACATTAGTGAGCTGGGCAATTCGTGAAAATTACGCCATTTCAGCTAAAATTGCCCCTTCGGTAGAGCCACGAAAAAGTTTGGAAGCGCGGCTGCATCACCGTAGCCCAGTGAGTCGACCTTCAGTTCTAATGACATCTCCGAGGTACTTCGTTAAAGACATCTATTGTCAAATAGCGCTTACCTTTTGGACGTAAAACTTTCTTCCGCGATTGCTGAGCGTCTTCCTGCAAATAAACTTGGCGCGTACCGTTTCGCCAGGAAGCTTCTTGTGCTCAGTCATGTAGTTGTTCTTTGAGTTCACAGCTTTGCACTGACTCGACAGCTTCCTGTAAGCGGACATCCAGTTGTTAGAATGACGGTCGGAGAGAAAAAGCTAGCAATTTCCACGCCGCGAACACCGTCGAGCAGAAGTCAATTCCACTCGGAACGATTTGTGTCGGTAGCTTTCACTACAGCCTTTTCTGTCTGCCTTTGTCCTGTATATGAGTATCCCCTGTGTGTGACGACCAACGGCTTCATTGGTGGGCCCAAATGGGTGTCCCGGCACGCCAAGTGTCTGCATGAGCCTCCATACGTGCCCAGGTGCCTTCTCCGGGCTTAGTACAATTCATCTAGGTTTCTAAAAAAAACTTCTGCTTTCTTTCCCAGTATTCTGTATTGAAATTACCGATAGGTTTATGCTTGTATCATTATTTTCAAAATTAATTAAACGAATCACCCATAGCAAGTGCTCTCGTTTGCTTTTGTGTTACAATACCCGGTACAATGCTTGCATATGCTTCCCATAAATTTACGTTCTGCAAGCGTTGGTGCATAGCCTAGTGGTTTCGAGCCGTGAGGGCCCGGTTCACATCCCGCCTCGCCAATGAAACGAAATTTTTTTGTATTTATTCGTGAATTTATTTATTTATTATTTATTTATAAGTTCGTTCGTTTAGTTAGTTAGCTAGCTAACTAACTAGTTAGTTAGTTAGTTAGTTAGTTAGTTAGTTAGTTAGTTAGTTATTAGTTAGTTAGTTAGTAGTTAGTTAGTTAGTTAGTTAGTTAGTTATTGTCAACTGCGTGACGACTTGTGCTATTGTTACTCCTGTGGAACTGCGTAGACCGGGCCAGCTAAAGCTGCTGTGTAAGCTGTTATGAGCTCGTTATTACAGCCGATTTTGATGGCGATTACGTCCACCGGTATTCGTAACCGCTGCTGACGTCAGTAACCGCTATTGCTCACATTGAGAAAAAGAAAACCCCCATGCCTGCCTGCCTGCCTGCCTGTCTGTCTGTCTGTCTCTGCTTTGTGTGCACGTGTGCCTACATGCGCCTCAGTCTGTTTCCTGTGCGTCGTCATTGCAACACTTTCTCCTCAGAATACACTAAACACTTGCTCTGTATGTATGTGTCTGTGGTTGACGTTCCATCATCATGTAGGTTACCTCAGTGATCCTGTTTGTCCCTCACAGTGACCTTACGACTCCTTTTTAGTGTTTCGTGCGCAATCAAATCGGTCGCCTACCGCAATACTCCTCTTTGCGTACTTACCCGTAAACATCTCGTATCGCCTTTTCACTGCAAGGCGAAAGGCGATAGTGCTTTAGCCCTCCGTCCACATAACTCATCATGTATCCTTCTTCCCATGGGCATTCCGGTGTTGTATCATGGGGCGCCCCCAACCTGTATACCGATTACTCGATCAGTCACCTTTTCAACTTTCATTCCGGTGTTCGGGCTTGCGTTAAAGACAGGCGTACTTACAGATGAGCGAGCTCATGACCCATGGCATGGACCCCGGAGTAACTAAGAGCAATGTCGGCACTTTCGCCCACTCTGGCTTCCGTGCAGACCGTACCAAGAAATGCTAAGCCTTGAGAAAAGAGAGATACATGCGAAAGCGTTTAAACAAGCACATCTTTCGTATTAACACTTAGTCTATTTTAGGAGCTCATATACGACAAGTGCACAATAACATTTGGCGTTATGGAAACCACTCCTCATGGCATAAGTCTACAGTTCTTAAGTATCTTGTACACTAATACCGCTGACGACGAATGACGAATGTAGATCACCATTGAAGAAGCACTGGAGGGGAAGGGCAGCTCCGAATTGAATAGACTCTTTGGAGCAGCTCTTTAAAAAAGCGCGAGAGGATCGTGATTTAGTAAAAATGAGCAGTCATTTTTCTCCGAAGGGAGAGAGGCGACTAACCAAACTGTACCGCATCGCCTGCATCGGTAATAGTACTTACCGTCGAACACGACGCATGGCCTCCAAGATGCGACACGCTGGCGCAAGCAAACTTCAGAAGCCATGCGCAACACCTCTATAGAAGAGGATCTGGCTCTCTGATATCGCGAAGCTGCATCACGCGGAGCTGCTACTGAGTCATGACCCGGCGGCTCCTCATGGACGAATCACCGCTCGCTCCTGAGCGGTGATTCGTCCATGCGCAGATTCGTCCAGCGGTGACTCGGAGCCTACCCAGCGAAAGAACCGAGCTGCAGCTCGTTTTTTTTTTTTTCGCTAAATCATAGAAAAGCAAATCCTGGAGCTCCTCCGCGGAGCAGCTTCCAGAAACAGCCTAGCTACCCAGCTTAACATAATAGCTGCCGCTATCAAACAAAGCGATCGAATTCGAATTTAGTGGCACATAATTACCAGTGCCCGTAGTTATACTCCGAAAAGTGTAGGTTTTGCTAAGAAACGCCCGATCTTAATAATGGGTTGCCTGTGCCTGTGCGCACACAGGCAAAATAAAACAGATGAAAGGCAGTGGGAGACCAGACCGGTCAGCTTGGTCTTGAGTGGCCGCAAATTCTAAAGTTTCCCTTACGCCGGGACGAGACCCAGCATACTGCATGCGTGCTCTTTCAGACCACTCGTCCTTAAGCCAGTCAGCTGTTTTGTGACCTGAACAAAAATTGGGGGACCCTTAAGTTTCGCCTTTAAGAGTTGAATGCGATAGTGAAATCAGGCGCCTAGTGTGCACTTCAACCACTCAGTGCATACTTATTAATGTGTGTTGTTACACACATGCACGCACAGACACACACACACACGCGCGCGCGACGTACCTATAGTAATGGTAGAGGTTCTCGATCTATTTAACAGCACTTTTATATCAACTTCATGATAATTTTGTACAGTGATGTAGTCACATGGTCCTGTATTATTAACTGCGCGTAGGCGTGGCACTTTTATTCGTAAATAGTCGCATTCTGTCGTCCTTCGTGCGTTAACTATCTGGCAGCTGTTCGATTTGTTCGTCTGGAGACCTCTTCCGGCCAACCGCAACAAGCATCGCCTTATGGTCCGTGAAATGGCAACTGCAGTACTTCACTTCTTTACTGGCGTCGTGAGAATGAAATGCTAAAAAAAGTGGATGCAGAGCATCCGACGAAACCGCATATAGGCTCTGCTGTAGTCGCATGGCCTCCGAGACGGCGAGCGCGCCCGCCATCTCGGAGGCCATGGTAGTCGAGACATTGCTTGATGTGTTTTCCGCTAGATGGACATAGCTGTCCATTTTCGGAGCTGTTTTTTTCGCTCACGGAGACGCCGTCACCGACGGCGGTATTTCTGCGGTACGAGCTCTCTAACGCTATCGCGTTAATAGGGTTTATGAAGACAGCCTATGCACAGTCGAAACTAGCTTAAGAACGCATGATAATTACGAAGATGTTTTTATGCCGGTGTATTGCAATGATAATAATTCTACAAAAGGACGCCTATGTATTAGTATATCACCGCGTCTATGTTAATTTAATCACATATGAATGTCTTGTCTACACGAATGTCTACACATATGAATGTCCGTGTAGTCGTCTCCTTTCCCTTGTGTTTCGTCTTTCTTGCGCTCAAATGTATCCCTCATTGAACCAACGCGCCCAACCAAACATTCTATTAAGTTGCCAGATTGTGTAGGTAAGAAATAAAAAGAATCGGCAGTCGCTAAGAGCCACTATTGGTTTTATACGGGACGGTGTTGTGTCAATTTTCAAGCACTAAATTTGAACATCTTGCATGATCTGGTACGTTCTATCTATCAGAACATTTTAGTTCTCGTGAGTAAATGCAGCGAGAGCCACATCGTGACATTGCTAGAACAGCCTTCCTCGACAAGTACTCTTGTTTCTACGCTAAAGATAAACCACACTGCAGCCTAGTACTCCCGTGGCTGCGAAAGGTTACAAATTCCTTGGAAAGCGAGTAACACCACTGGAGAAATAGAACGTGCAAACAAAAATCATAACGATTTCCGGGATTTCACATCCCAGAATCACGATGAACTTATGAGAGACGGCGTAGTGGAGGAGCTCCGGAAACTCCCCACCACCTGGGGTTCTTTAACGCACACTCACAGTACAAAAGCCTGTAGCATTTTAACCGCCATCAAAATGTGGCGCCGTCGCCGGGATTCGATCCCGCGACCTACTGGGCTGCAGTCAGGTGCCACAGTCGCAAAACCACCGCCGCGGATCACGGAACGAACTGACGACGTACTATAGCAGCCATTAAACCTGGCTTCAATGCTACGTACCAAAAAAATTCTCACGTACCTCCTAACGAGTTCACGAGCTTCCCGTCCTTCCTTGCGCCCAATGGTAACCTGAAATTATATAATGTGACCTCACGTAAAAAAACGCCAGAGTTACATGATGCGGTAGCGAAAAAATTACATTGATGTTTATGGTAATGACACCGTTATTAGGTCATATTTCATTATTAAGGCTATGGATTCATTTGAATTTCGAGCAGAAGTGGTCGCAGAACATGATTTTCTATCAACATAAGCGTACTGTTCCTCAAAATATATATAATCATTCCTCAATCCCAAAAGCTTACGTCAACTAAATGTTTCATGGCCCGCTGCGTCACAATTACATATGATACCAAGACGGCGTATACATTTCAATGCACTCACTACACTGCAGTCAAAGCTAGGTAACTGTTCTTTAAAAGTCATACTGCCCAAGACAGTTAGTAAAGACGCTTGACTAAAAGCTGCTTATAGCATCCATGCATTTAAATCGATCACCGCATGGGGCGATGCTAACGTTGCTACATCTCGAGACAATGGCTAGATTAGACGGTATAGTGCTCAGCAAATTTCATCGGTCAGCCTTAGCCAGTTTGCCGCGTGCAGCTATTTTTGTGTAGTGTTCGCTCGTGCTTCATTAAGCAAGGTGCTAGCAACAGAAACACAGTCGACAACCGCACAACGAGGTGCGCTTGTATGAATTTTGATGGAGGCGAAATGTTGAGGCCCGTCTACTCTGCGATGTCAGTGCACGTTACGAACCCCAGGTGGTTGAAACTTCCTGAGTCCTCCCCTACGCCATCTCTCATAATCAGATGGTGGTTTATGGGACGCTAAACCCCAGATAACAATCAATCAATCAATCGTGCATTTGCATTGCTCAGCGTCTTGCTGCAGTTGTTCGACGGACTCACTCAAGGTCATGCTATATCACGGTATGGTTATGAGAGACGCCGCAGGGAAGGGCTCCGGGAATTTCGACCGCCTAAGGTTCTTTAACGTGCACTGACATGGCGCAGTACACGGGCCTCAATACTTCGCCTCTATCGAAATGCCAAAAACATTGCCCACAGGTATGTGTAATGCGAGCTAGTGCTTGTTATTTATTTATAATATCAGTCATACTCGCGCTATATAACGCCCACTTAAGCCTCCCCGTAAATAGTTGCAATGACAACAATAACTTCTGACGCGACGGTGTCCTTGCCTTGGGCGATTTTTGGACTTCAATTTTCCTGAATGTGTTATCTCTATGCTGACTGCAACATTCCCGCTATATCTACCCATAAGACGACTGTACTCCGATTTGATGTATATTTTAACGCCATTAGATCAAGCACAGTCGCTGAGCTCTGCTACGTCTCTTGACGTCTATACAAATTTGGTGAAATAGAGTTTATCTGTGGCTTTCACACACCCCACCATGCATACTTACTCTGTCAAAAGATACAATACGTCGGGATCTCCAGGCACTTTCCCAGCTTTAATGTATTTCTTGAGGCCTTGCAATGTTTCACCCGCATCTAATAAACCTTGGGACTGCGTCTCAAAGGAGTCATCCTGCATTGAAAACGCGCCATATGTTCGCTCTGTTGCCATTTCCTCCAAATTACGCCACATTTACCTTTCCCTAACATACACACTAACATGATTAGGTTAGGTCAGGTTAGGTTAGGTTAGAAGGGCAATTGGTACAAGGATCACTCCATTACGGGACGTCATCTGCCATCCTCATTTCTCGCCTTGAGGGTTAGTGCGAGGGAACAAGCTGCTAATCCCCGAATCGTTATTCCCTGAGAAAGACAAAGCTGCTTACTCCTGGAGCGGAGCTTCGAACCTACGTCGCTCTCGCATATGTCTTGTGCGAAACCTTTGCATCGCTGAACAAAAAGTTTGTTTGTTCCAACTATAGGTTCAACACAAGCCTTACCTGATGTAACATTCTCAAGCAGGATTTTCAATCGGGCTAGTTGGTTCATGTTCGTCTGAATGAAACAGCACGAAGAAGAACAAGGAAAAAGGAGGAACACGGAGATAGGACAGCGCTCGTCCTGGCGAGCTGGTTAAACAGGAAGAACAGTAACAGAAGAATGTCGTAAGAGAATAGTGGGAGAGCATGCAGCGATGTCTAGCTCATGAATTTACTATGCTCGGAGTTTACTTGGCTCGGACATGAAACTCTTTTATAATGAAAGTTCAAAGAATATAGCAGCCTGGCCCATGCCTGTGGAAGCAACAGCGGGCTTTAAGCCAACTGAATATAAATTGATATGTGGTGGCAACGTTACCCAACGTGTCATTTCATTACATGAAGACAAACTGGGGGAAAGAAGCGTTGGGCATGGTGAGGCTTGGTGGCCTGGCCTGATCAACGAGCACAAGAACGGTTCGTACAGGGCCTTCATTGGTAAGTGGGATCTCGTGAGCAGAGATATGATCTGAAATGCGGCGCTGAACACAAGAACTCTCTCTGATTAAGTTTTGATGAACTTTAACAATTCGCTTTCGATCAAACACTGGTCTTAGCGCTAAGTCCCCTACTGTGATTCATCTCGTACTCAGCAAGTGGTTCCACCACATCGACACTACTACCTTGCTTCATATCAGATGTTATGCTAAGTAGCATGTACTCACCTTACTTCTCGTTACTCCTACCAGCATGAAGCTCACCTTCGGTGCCGCCATATCAGTATATCTCAAATTAACCTGCAATGCATGGTATGATTCACCGAATGTCTTCTTGCGCTTTCTTTAGCTAATGGCAAGCAAGCAATGAGGTGTTCAAAGCAATATTGCAGAAGGTACAGGGACCGAACTGTCTATAAGTGGCACAAATAAGCCTGCCTGCATAATAATAAGAAATTCGCACGAGCTTTGACGTCGGGTTAACTTGATTCCCAGAAGGAAGATCTTATGTGACTGCATAATATCTACATCAGAATAGAAAGCTGAAAATCATACTTTTTATCCAAATCATACTACACGCAACTGCTACTTGCAATAAAACAACGCGACAAATAAAGCGAATGTATTTAAACTGTGCAACTGAGTTCGAAATGTGGCAATTAATACATTTTAATGCAAACTGGCATCTAGTGAGCTTTTAGTAAAATGTTTTGGTTGTCAGGCTCTATTCCTTACTTACAAGCACTGAATTCTCGAAGCGGCGAAAGTAGAACAAAGTGACGAAACAAAATAGGACGCACTGAAGGCAAATATCAGTGGTTAGCAACATGAAATAACAATTCTGTTGCAATGTGCGATACGGCACCCATCAGTGCACAATGTACTCAATCTTGTTATTTCTGCAGGTTATTCATTTTACCTGGTCTTCACATCCGCCCAACTCCCTAATCGCATCTAGGACAAGCTGTTGCCAACAGAACGCAGGGACACATCCTGAATTACCAAGAGTTCTGGCAATTCAGGAATTCAGTCAGTATAATCCTCAACAGGATTATACTCACCGTACTTTCGGTGCTAGCAACCTGACACGTCGGGTGGACAAATAAACGCCCATAGAAGCTGCAGCTATAAAGCTTCTATGGGCGTTTATTTGATGCAGAAGTAGCATAGAAGCCTCACGCACACACTCGTGCAGTTGTGGTGGTCATGCGGTGTGTCGCTGCAGGTTATTTGCCACCTGGACAGATTGTCGATAAAGTTAAAGCGGTTTTTATTTGGGCGGCATCATGGCCACCTGATGCAAAATGCCGCATGAACTGGTTGGTCTTGCATTCAACACTCGCTTCCTACCATGCCCTACACTCGCTTTTACGTTTAGCATTGTCAGGTGATGTGGAGCTAAATCCCGGTCTGACGACCGCCTGCGATTCTATAACGCAGACAGTACCACAGGACATGTCAGCAGGTTTACAAGAGCTGGCTAGAATGGAATCGGGCCGGCAAAAGATTTTGGATGAACTAGCCGTCATTCGATGCTGTGAGCACCGTACACATGAAATAAACCTAAATCTTTCTGGGCGGGTTGTTTTTTTTTTCTTTTAGATGATAATAGCTTTCTCTCGATGTGGTATATGCTGAACTCGAAGTAAACTTGCTACCGCAGCACTCCATCCCTTGTTCCTCCTCAGGTCTTTCTCCTGGTTGTCCAAAGAGCTGCCTTAGTTCTTTGCGTGCACGTATAGACGCCTACCTCATTGCTTTACTATATGGTTTATGTGACTACTTTGCGAACCGTTACTAGGTGTGTCTGTAGCAGTTCTCGCTTAACAGGCGGTACATGAAGCGTTGAAGCGAACAAAACACATCTGGACTCCTGAATATTGCCTTCGTTCTTGAATTCATTGTCATTTCACAAGCATGTCTACTACGTCATCCGTTTGTATCTTTCTTACAGTAAATCGGTTGTCGTTGTTCGCACTGCTTCGGCTACATTGGCTCCATCTGCCATACTTTGCGACCCGTTTTTCGAAAGTGTGCCAGTACCAAACACACTCGCAATATATCCTTCTGGCGAAGTTTTCTTGCGTTATTAGTTGTTGTTTTGCTATTAACGTTAACCTGAGCGAAGTTACGAGGGTTGTTCTTCACGATGGCCATTCTGCAACAAAGGAACCCACTCTCAACATACTCGATCAGCCAAGCTTTCCTATTGTTATTCGCTCTTTGCGAACAATGGGAACTTGTCGAAGGTTCTGAAAGTAGCTCTTCATTATAACCATTTCGTAAGGAGCACGGGAACTATTTAGCGAGTTAACGGGATACTACGCGTACGTTAGGTGAATTACCAACCAACCTGTACAACATTAAGCAAGCGTGCCAAAGCAATCATGAAAAGAAAGCATACTTACACCATTTGTCATTACAGCCAGGTAAGTGATGAGTTCTTTATTGTTTTTGAAATGTTGTTGGTGTGAACTGTCGGAAATCAAGTGAACCTCCACAACAAATTTATCTCCGCCTGCCCGGTTTCCTAAAAAGGCGAAAAAAGTCATCAATTCGTTATTTCAGTGTTACATTCTGCAAGTTGCGCTCTGATGCGAAGACACTGCCATTAATATTTACACCAAAAAAGCGAAGTCAACCAAGGATAGTCTTCCACCGAAAATTCGCTTTCTAGATATGTTCCGGCGAAATTAACTATTTGCCACGGAAGACGTATTTATTTATTTATTTATTTATTTATTTATTTATTTATTTATTTATTTATTTATTTATACATACTGTCAATCCCAGAGAGATTTTAAGAGGTCGACAATTTCCGCAATTGTATCAAAATCCTCACGCGAACTGGTTTCTTGATGTTCGCACAAAGCAGACACATTAGACAGAACGTATTGCAAGGATAAATGACGTGGCTTTTGTATTAGAGATGGCTGACTTTAGGGCCTATGTCCAAGCATTTCGGGTGTCTTGACATATTGTCAAATAGCACCTAACTGTAACTGCAACTGTGATTGGAGAACCTAACAGTAAATAACCCCAAATTACCGCCATATTTTTTATTTTTCCTTTACCATAGCTTATTTGAATTATCCTTTCGGTTTCTTATGGGTGCCCTTGCAAGGAACCTCGTTCAATAGACGCACAGTAGAAATACTGGCAAATACGATGAAATCATGATCGTGCATCCGCGGTCACCTGCCTCTTTTAGTCCGTGTTCTTAGACCACCACCACGGCTGCCTTTACCTTGAGCTTCAATGCTCACACCTGCAAAAGAACAAAAACGATCACTACGGAGCAAAAAGAAATTTGCACTTGTCAAGCGCCAATGTATGAATCAATTCAGATTTGAACGTATATTTAGGGGAAGCAATATGTGTACGTAACCCTCAATGAACTAGTCAAGAGTTCGACGGAATACCGTCTGGTCAGGTAAAGGCATTGTTAGAGGTAAAGGTCACTGACCAGTGTCAAAAATAAAAAAATGACGTTTCGGGGTCCGTACGGATCCCTTGTTCACAATCTTGTGAACAAGGGATCCGTACGGACTCCGAAGATTGTGAACAAGGGATCTGTACGGACCCCGAAACGTCATTTTTTTTATTTTTGACACTGGTCAGTGACCTTTACCTCTAACAAAACCCTCAGTGAACTGTACCCTTTATGTTCAATGTAACTGTTGGAAAAAATTATTCCCTGCTTATATAACCTCATTCCACCAAAACCGATATGCAGGGCGAGATTTCCTGGATTCCTAATGGCGGATCACTTAACCCAGCGTTCACAGAAATAAAGCCGCTCTTCCTATAGACTATCGTTAAGTGCCAGATTACCTGGGGTGGTCAGTACGCCTCTGTTTCAGCCGATCTCAAAGATGTGTTGCGTGAGTTAAAAATAAAGAATGTAGTGTTAAGAACTGTACTGGTAGGGACATATTAGCGCAATGTGTTTTTTTTTCTCGGTACTTTCGTACTGCCCCGGTATTTTGACGCATACGAATGGAGCAGGCAAAATGCATGTTAAAGGCTGGCTGTTTTAATGGGCCAGCCTGCTGCCACGAACACCTCCCAGAATACTCAAGGCGTAGCAATAGTACTAAAGCTTGAACTGTATTTATACTCTCCCTCTACTTGAGGCTCCACCCTCTGACACAGCATCACCAAAACAGCAAATAAAAAGATGTGTCCGTGCTTTCGTAGGGAACCTGGGAAGAATATAGCCAAACGAACGCGCGTTCTGTCCCATTCCGCCAATGAAGGTGACATCAGCTTGAATGGCATCAACTGGACGGTTCGCAACGTGGTGACAAGTCGTCGACAGCCTTGAGTCTCGATGTCGTGTTCTAAGGAAATGCAACATCAATCGTACCTTGGTAACGACAGAATCACATCCAGAAATCTCTGCTCTGCAATTGTATACAAATACAAAATTGCGTTCGAAAACAATAATAAAAATTACCGACCCAGATTAAGAGAATTCGCGTCCGCTTTTACTTCAAATATTTGATGGGGAATTCTGCCCTCCAGAGAACGTTCTTCACCACGTAATGGCCTGATCCGTAGTTCGCTATCAAGGATACCTTCCTGCAAAGAAGTTGCACATAATAGAGCAATTAGCGAATCTAGCCGAAAAAGAAGATTTCTTATCCTGGAATATCGAATATGCTACAGAAATTCAATGCCATAATGAACGAAAAATCACCAGCAGAATGACTTCTCTAGAGTGGGTGTACGCATTTCACGAGTGAAAGCGAATATACAGAGCGACTCTCACAAGATTAATATTTTGTCCCGCGGTTGTACTCGCAAGCAAATGGTGAATTTTATACCGTGTACCGTATGTAGTATGTAACGCATATACTCTAACGCAATTGATATAGCAAATCCGGAGTTTTCTTTTCTACTTTTAAGCAGCACTCTACTAGTCAAGATTACCGAGAATCTTCATAATGAAAGAAACCATTCCATTACTTTCGAGCAACCTGTAATTATTACCCCTCCCCAAAAACCTCTCTATTTATCAGTGATCTTCGGTCCTCGTTTTATTATAAATGAATTTGTCTACCTATTCTAACCAGTAATGCTTTTCTACTCAACTAATGCATGAAGTCACAAAAGCACTCACCACTTCAACAGCTCCCTCTAAGTTTCGTACCTATTACAGAAGCCTGGCGATGTTTGTCGTGGTATAAGCTCTCCTGAATGGAATATGTGTCCACCTACAAAGTCATGCAATCGTTATCTTAATTTAGTGCAAGTTCACCACCGCAAATGCTATCGTGCATCGTTACATTTTCCACTTTCTTGGAGGTTATTTCTTGGGCACGTTAGAAAAGGTTGCGAGAATCCTCTTTCCTATGTCACTCATCTCAGCAGTACAAGGCCAAGAAAAATGGGCCGCGGTTGTGTACTTTGGATTATGTGCACCAACTACGGGCGTCGCATCGAATGCATGCATGAGAGCAGGAGAGGGCCTACGTATATATCTCACGCATACCCCCAGCGTGTGTGCGTCAGCTCCATTGGCGTAGCCAGTAAAGAGGGTAAAGGAAGAGGCGGAGGGGGTTCAGTACCTCATCTACCACCCTACATAATTTTTCAGTTTTGATCTTTACACACGCACGAGTGCATACAAACACAAATAAATTGTTTATACACCAACGAGGGTCGGACCACCCTAGCCGTCTTCCCCCTGAAATGAAATCCTAGCATTTACCCTGGTGGCGTAAGAAACACATAAGACATTTCACATATCCCATGAAATCTTGCCACACTCACTCTTTCCACGTGGTGTTTCTGTTCACCGCTCGTCACAAACAGCAACTCGTCGGCCAGTACGAAACTTTTTTCGAGCTTGAGGGTTATTTCTTCGCTAATCTTGACAACCAAGTCTGCCCCAATCATTCTTTCTTCCACTATTCTTGGATATACGACGAATTCGGTCTCTGTTCCCGGGAAAAGAAACGTGAAAATGCGTGAAATGTAACCGTGGTCGGTTTCTCAATACTCAGACTAAAATCGATCGAGGACATTGTAGCATGGCTGATTCCCTAATACTGTTCAGTTGTTTGTTGTTGGGTGTTCTTTCCTATAAGCACGTCTCATCTTCCTTGATGCAGTCACTGCTGTTGTAGAAGACATTCTAAAACAATTGTGGCTTTACTAGATTACCACTGAACAATAATGATGGAAGCCTTCAGGGGCCAACATGCCCAAATAATTTCATTCGGATCCATTCTCCTGGCCACTCCCTCACCAGAGGGGTGGGAGGAGGCTCTGATCTCCCCCAACTTTAGTGTCCAGCTACAGGCTATACAGAGAGCAGCGAAGTTGGCCACCAGGCTCGACATGGCGGATCACCTACCTCCATAACTGACGAAAATAAATTTTAGAGATTTATCTCTCTCTCTCTCAGGGTTCCTCGTTCAACGAGACCACTAGCCCCTATCGGATGACTCGCAGGATTTTCCCGTTGCCACATTGAAATCTCCCGAGACCTCAGGCCATGACTCTCAGGCAAATCTAAACGTATACATATCTTACACGTTCCGCCTTCAGTATAGGTACACAGAGATTTCCCCTCTGTGTCCCGATTGCGGTGGGGTTAGTGATTTTAAGCACATCGTCTGGGAGTGCCCCTCTTTACAGTGCCGCACTGACGACGGATTCACAGCGGAAGTATTTTATTCAATGGTCAAGAGCCATGACTGGATTGAACAACTACGGGCTGTCTAGAAGGCCCACGATGCGGCGATGAGGCTTAGCCTCTCCGTCCCAACGTGAGAACGGCCCGGAGTCTTGCCCTTTTGACAACGGGGTGAATATTCTTCCGAACCACAGTAAAGTTTATCTATCTATCTATTTCAGATCCACTGACCTTGAAAATTGCCGGAGTTGAATTTAAAGAAGCGCCTGCCAAAGGCCTTAACTTCGAGGCTTTCAGCGCGTGCGACGTGTTCCAGGAGACGGGATTTTCCTGTTGATAAGCAACCTTGCTTGGAAGAGATTGATATTAATGTGCGACGCGCACGCGTCTCTGACAAGCTTGCCTCGAAAGTGGATGCGACGAAAAAGAACGTTGAAAGAAAGGAATCAAAAAGTAATTATTGAAACTGCCGTTTCATTTACAGTATGTAACTCAACAAACAATGACATCGTGTACTTTGGGTCTCACTTTCTCAAAAAAGAAACGTTGCACTATTTCACACTTACTTGCACAGCAGCAGAGCGCGAATTTCAGGACCAAGACGACTGCAAACATCTTTTTCTTCCTCGTGAATATACTAACCTGCTTTGCTGGCTGCCACGTTTTATATGCTGTGGCCGAGAAAAGCAGTAGTAAGTGACGTAAGTTGTGCTCCTGCCAGGGGCGTGGATCGAAAAGTAAGTTTAGAGCCGCAACGTCAAAACGAGGCAGGTTTAGATCTCGATGCTTTGTTCACCACCGAAATTTAGCGTACAGCTCTGTGGTTGCAAAGGTCGTGCAGATTCGTTCTTCTCCCAATCATTTGGTAGTGATGAAGAAACAAACACCTTCCTGGAGCTGTCAAACTTTCCCTTTAGAGGGTGATGCCCCAGATGTGAAGACTGAAAAAGTTCATGCTACTAGTATTTATTATCACACTATATATATTGTTGTTTTGTTTTGTGGGGTTTTACGTCCCAAAACCAGTTCTGATTATGAGAGACGCCGTAGTGGAGGGCTCCGGAAATTTCGACCACCTGGGGTTCTTTAACGTGCACTGACATCGCACAGCACACGGGCCTCAACATTTCGCCTCCATCGAAATGCAGCCGCCGCGGCCGGGATTCGATCCCGCGACCCTCGGATCAGCAGCCGAGTACCTTAGCTACTAGACCACCGTGGCGGGGCCACACTATATATATATATATATATATATATATATATATATATATATATATATATATATATATATATATAACGAGCGGGAAGGGGCTCAAGGGCTCGCTTTAATTGTTAGAAACAAGTTAATGAAACAACAAACATTGCATCTATAGGAAAGCAAAGGGGAAGTAATTCCAATTCGTAATAATAATATTGTAATTTTGGGGTAAGCAGAAAGGAAATAAAGTGACGAAAATTCAAACCTGCCTTCGTTGGGACCGAAGGAAGGTTTGTCTTTTCGTCCGCTTTAATTAACTTCATTAACTTGTTTCTATATATATATATATATATATATATATATATAGTTAGCCTCCCAGTTTCTGAACCGTAGGTGAGTACCGGTAAGATGCAGCTCTTATACACTTTCCTCTTCAGAGACAATGGTAAGCTTTATACCGTTCATTATCTGACAATGCTTGCCGAATGCACTCCACCCCGTCCTCCTAATTACCTCAGCCTCATGATCCGGGTCAGAGGTCACTACTTCCTAAGTAGACACAACACAGATGCTACATTACAAATGCGTCAGATAGCACCATGTACAGTACTCAAGGCTGCTTATGTGTATATCCATGCGCATTACGGCCAAATAAGGGTTAGACGTCCTCAACTTTCTTTAAATGTGCTTTTTGTGATACAGTTTATCTTGCTTTTCCTTGACATATTTTTTCCCCTCGTATGGATCTCCCGCCAAGTTCCACGAACTCTTCACGAAGCCCTATTTCTGAAGACATGCCCTTATAAGTATTCTGTGTCCTAATGTATTAAAGCCGAATGTATTCGACGAGGAGTAGTGGTCATTTATCTTCAACATGACCACATAAGTCACTTGCAGATATAAGTAGACAAACCTGGTAGATATACGAGACGTCGTTTATTTACTGCCCATGAAGCTTCTTCATGCGTAGCGCATAACCTTCACGTACAACCCGGTCATTACAGAGTTTTAGTTTGTCCGTAAACTTCTTCACGTTTACGGATACCGGTTTAACGGGAAAGTGTACGTGACCAGCAGCGCTGGTGGCGACACCTGATGATGCGAAATTTAACCAGGCACACAAAAACTAATATTATTGTTGCTTGCCCGTTTTGCTTGACTCCTAGTGTAAAGCATTGGACGTGAGAGAATAATTGACTCTGAGTACTTTCATTACCTCTTTCGAAGAAAACACTCACGCTACTAAATAGAAAATTGAATGCATTGTAGTTAAGCAAACCGCGAATAGATGGCGCTAGCAGTTCTACTTCCACCGTAAACACGCACGGTAAACCGGTATCCGCAAACGTAAAAAAGTTTACGGACAAACTAAAACTCTCTATTAGAGAGTTTTTTACGTTTCTTCTTTACGTTTGCGGATATCGGTTTACCGTGCGTGTTTACGGTGGAAGTAGAACTGCTAGCGCCATCTATTCGCGGTTTGCTTAGCTACAGTGCATTCGATTTTCTTTTTAGTAGCGCGAGCGTTTGCTTCGAAAGAGGTAATGAAAGTACTCAGAGTCAATTATTCTCTCACGTCCAACGCTTTACACTAGGAGTCAAGCACAACGGGCAAGCAACAATTGTTAGCTTTTTGTGTACCTGGCTATGTTCCGCATCATCAGGTGTCGCCACCAGCGCTGTCGGTCACGTACACTTTCCCGTTAAACCGGTATCCGTAAACGTGAAGAAGTTTACGGACAAACTAAAGCTCTTAATTATCAGGTTTCGTTTTTTGTTAGGGGATATAGAAACAAACAGCCAAAGGAAAGGCACTAGGCCTGCACATCTGTGCAGGGTAAGCAAGACTCTCAGGTGGTGCTGCTGTCAGCACCACCTGAAGCTCATCTTCGTAATTGCCGCGTGTTAAAAATACACGGCAATTAAGAATACTGCCAAATAGCCACGACGGTATCGTTCCCTAGATCTGGAGAGCGGGCAAACATAGAAAGTCGTCGTGTGCCCCCAGCAATTCCCCATAGAGAACGTCGTGCGCCTATCAATTCTCTAGAGCATAAACATAGGGAACATTGTCGTGCACCCAGACATTTCCGGTAGCGGTGCACTCCGTAGTGCCCATAGCGTCATCGTTTTTCTTTTGGCTCCATGGTCATAGAGCTAATATGTCCACAGTAGAGTGAATTTATGGGCTCCATGCATGGAGGTTCCTGCGCAGCTCCATGCAACGTTTTTTAGATGACTCGGCAAATTTCCCTAGATTCCCTAAATTTGGCTGCTATGCCAACTGTGACGCTATGTTCCTATGCCCGTTATGAGGAACGTAGTTATGGCCGTGTGATGGCTATGCGCTGCCGCCAGCTGATCTGCATCGAACACACCTGAACAAACTCCAAGGAAGCCGATCTCGCGTACCGTGGCTTGCAGCACCTCGACATGGCACCTCCTCGCATCATCAGAACACCGTCCGAGGAGCGAGCGCTCAAGAATAAACGCAAGGAAGCTAGGCAAGCGCGCATACGTGCCATGACGCAGGAAGAGCGCGACCTCGCCCGCGCAAAACAGGCCGAACAACGGCGTCTCAGGCGCCAGCTCGCGGCCGTGAAAGCGCGCGAGGCCGAGGCGAGGCAACGGCGCCGACAGGACCCAGCGTTGAGGGAGAAGGAGGCAGCCGAACGGCGCGCCCGCCGCGCAGATGCTGCAGTGCGCAAACGGGAGTCCGAGGCGAGACGGCAACGCCGACAGGACCCCGCGATTCGGCAGCAGGAAGCCGAGGCACGTCGAGCACGGCGCGAAGACGCGGCAGCGCGGGAACGTGAACTTGAAGCTAGGCGGCAACGCCGGCAGGACCCCGCAGTTCGGCGGCAGGAAGCCGAGGCACGTCGAGCACGGCGCGAAGACGCGGCAGAACGCGAACGTGAACTTGAAGCTAGGCGGCAACGCCGGCAGGACCCCGCAGTTCGGCGGCAGGAAGCCGAGGCACGTCGAGCACGGCGCGAAGACGCGGCAGTGCGGGAACGTGAACTCGAAGCTAGGCGGCAACGCCGACAGGATCCCGTAGTTCGAGTGCTAGAAGCGGCCGGACGTCGTGCCCGCCGTGCAGATCCAGCAGTGCGGAAACGTGAGGCAGAAGCGAGGCGTCAGCGACGTCTGAGGCAGCGAGAGGCGTTGCTTGGCGGACAGTTCAGTGACGACAATCCGTTCGGATATGCATGCGACGTTTGCGGTCGCCTCGGTTTTAAAGAAGACTTTTCGCACGTCGGCGCTGAGCACGTTCCTCTGCTCGCAGCCGAGTCTCCAAGCGAAGACGTTCCTGCTTTTATGCTGTGCTCTGTGTGTAACGACACGCTGCAAAAGGGCATCGATCCCGCGTGTTGTCGGACGAATGATTCAGATGCGGACAGTGCCACTCGGTTTCTTCAAGTCTACCTGGTGGGCAGGTAATAAGCCGGTGCACAAATTTTGCGCCAGTTCCCCCACAGGTCTTGCCTAAGTACTGCATGCTGACAAAGAAGGAAGTATTTCCTTGTCACACTCATTGCACCACCGTAGTTGCAGGTTGCAGGCAGCGTATACATCAAATACGGCACCTGCATGCAAAGTGTTCGGGCAAGCGATATGCAGTTCCTGTGTGTGCAGAGAAACGACACCTTTTGGAAATGGGAGACAACAGACTACATGAAAGATGAGTGGAAGCTGCCACGTTTATTCGCACCAAATGGTCGGACGCATTTGGCTTACAATGAATACACAACCAATGCACTTGGTGCTCACAGCATCAGTGTTCTCCTTTAGTCCGGACAAAAATCACAGCTACCACTCAGCACTCGCAATATCATTTCCTCTTTTTTATAAATAAATTCCGTTTCTTAGATCAAAAACAGTTACTGTTGTGCAGCTACACTTGCAGGACTGCAGCTCTTGTGTTCAACACAAACGTAATAGCCACGTGTGAACCACTTATACGTGGCACGCGTAATAGATTGGGACCAGGAACCATGCAGCGAAGAGGACAGAATGGTTCGTGCTAGTTGCCATTCAGCTATACATTTAAACTGACTAGGCCAAGTACCAGTGCTGTTACAATGTATGGCATTGTCGCGATTCTACCGTGTGTGTTTTCCGTGATACCACAGTGACAGTAGCACCCACTCAGTTAGCAGCATGACTAGCTGTTACTGGATTGGTTGCACAGGGTACGGTTCTCTGTTGGTGTGCACATCCTGCACAATGCCACTACATGTGTCCGTCTTGAAAAACAACTGCAAGCAAAGTGATGATGTTACTGCATGTGATACCGAGAGCTGTCTTGCCGCACTTTGCCAGGGTGAATTGCGCATTGTTATATCTTCACCCATTACACATTTTGCTGCCAAAATGACAAAACCAAATGGACGCGTTGTGATGTTTTCAGCAGCCCAGCTCTGCAATGAAACTGGGAGTGCTGTGACACCTTTTGCTGGTAGAATGGGCATTCTCAGCGCATGCACTTGCATTTATGCTGTGTGTATACAACATCTTTTGATTGAGAGAAAACATGTCCATTCAATTCAGCTTCTATTCATGAATGTCTTAACAACATCTTTACCATACTCTCATGACATGCCAGCCAAGGGAATGCTCCCTAATGCCCGATCGTTGCACCAATCCACTAACTAGGTATTTGCGTACTTCTGTGGCTTCATAAATTGTTAGTCTACTCTGCATCAAAAACTTGTCGTGTTTAGGAAGAAGTTGCTGTTTAAACGCAACAAACATGTAGACAAAGGTATAGGGCTACAGTTTTGAATACCACTGGACAGATTTTAAGTAGTGCAGGTAAAGTCGTGTCATATAACGCTGTCAAGTTTTTGACACTTTTGCAGGCTGTGTAAGTTTTTCTGAATGCTGCACTTGATGCGAGAACATACACATTCGCCTTTAAAAGATGTAATAGATTTATTTCAAGGAATGAAATCATCTATTAGATGTGATTGAGTCGGGGATTCTGATGAAGTTGCTTAAACGTTGCTTTTCATCCTTGTTTTAGCATTTGCTACATTCAACAGCAGCGAATGTTGTGTAAAAACATCTAATGATCCTAATGCCCATGATATTATGTATGTTCCTTCATTAGGTTGAATATTGCAAAGAAATTGAGGTGCTGAAAAACAAGTATCAGTAGAAAGCAATCAGTAAAAACTTATTTGTCAAGGTAATCTAGGAATTCACATCTTGCTGATAAACGCGGGTAAATGACCACCCAGGCAAGGCGCTTTTCAACTTTGGAGATGGTTAGTGGAAAGAAACAGTTGCAGATACAAATTATCATCCTCATCTGAAGCAGCCCTTTGCGGCTCAAATGTTTACATTATTACTTTTATTGAATCTATCCAGAAACTATACCTGCCCGCTTGATGACAAGCGTTATATGTAAGTTGACAAAGTAGATTGTCTAGCTTACTGACAAACATATGCTGAAGTGTTATACAAGTTTTTATTTATTGCAGTAGCGATGACCAAGACTCGCAAGGTCCCTTGCACAGCTTCACCAAACAATGCAGTTCTGAAGAAAATGCTCGAGGAAGCAAGGTAAGGTTCAGTCAAGGCATTGATACAGTGCTGTGGTCATTGCATTAGCGCTGAACATCCCAAGGACAGCCGAAGAGGTATATAGGAGTGGAAGCGACGAAGGGAAAAAAAGAACATGTTATAGAAATGGTTTATTGTTGCTGCACCTTGATGGCATTTTCTCAGTTGATGATGACGGTGATCGTGGTTCGGTTAAGGAAAGGGCGCTAATTTCTGCAACCCATGTAGGGAGCACGGCTAAGTATCCATGGGGGCAGGGGGAAAGGGACTGGAAGAGATAGAACAGAAAAGCCGTAGTGGAGGGCTCTAGAAATTTTGACCAGCTGGGATTCTTTAGCGTGCACTGGCAACGGATAGTACACGGGCCTCTGGCATTTTCGCCTGCATCGAAAATGCGACCGCTGCGGCCGGGATCGAACCCGCATTTTTTGCGTGGCAGCCGAGTACCGTAACCACTACACCAACGTGGCGGACTAGTCGAGCGGTGCATTGGGGGAATGTGTCTCTTGTCTTTTTCTGTAAAATTGCAATTTTTCAATTCAGTATGGCTTTTGGATGAACAGCTTTTCCAACAGCATCTGGTAATGAAGGTCTGAAGAACAACTACTGCAACAGCGCATTCATTACCACGAAGAGCAGCATGTGTAGGTGTCCATGTGATCCGCAGCCTGCGTAACGTTGTGGAGTGTAAGATATTAGTGGATAGTTTGTATATTGCGTCACCATTCCTTTTGCTAAAGTACTGCAGGCAGTTTATAAATCACTGACTGCAGTTGCTGACTTATACATCAGTGGCTTGTTACTTAGCTCTTAAGTGGGAATATTGCAATAGTGCATTCATTACCACGGAACATGATCATACAATACGCAGCATATCAGTAATTTCACTACAGATCCCTCAGGGGGGCATCTGTAACCAGCGTCACATGTTTGCAAGTGCAAGCATTAGGTCAGCTGTTCTCAGAGTGCACCAGACCACTAACAAGAAAATACTCAGTGGAGAACATACCAGAACGGGCTGGTGGAATCACGTCATGTGGCAATGCAACGCTGGTTACACGCCATTGAGTGTTGCACTAGCTTTGGCTGTAGCCGAGGCTGGTTATCTTTCTAGCTTTTGTTTCTCCTGAGAGCGTTGCACGCCTCGAATAACCTGGCACCAGGGTACGTGGGAAACAAAACCAAAACTGCAGTAGTAAATGGCTTGTGCACAGTTCGCAATCCAACGCGAGCCAATCCACAGCCTGTACTTCCCATAATTCCCACGGTGGTTGAACGATCACAGTGCCAGATGGCCCTCTAGTTTATGGTGTGAAACTCTGTGGTGCTGAGCATCTGATTGATTACTGCTATCTGTTTCGGCAGCATGCATTGTTAATGTTGCCGATGTTTGGCGGTGGCGTGTTTGTCCGAGCTTGTGTCGCATCTAGTGAGCACGACACTGCTGTGTATTCCTTGAAGTGCCACCAGTTCTGGTGGATGGGGCTTTGTGGCTAGGAGCTCGATCAATCCTCCCTGCAACTCCATCGTGACACTCGGAAGAGACTGGAAGTGAATGTTTGGCACTGTCTCACCAACGAGCGCAGCCATGTTTGAAAAAACTGAGCAGGCATAGCAGTGCCAGAGATGCTGTCCACGGAATTCTTAGTAAAGCATAGCATAGCAGTCTGCCTGACCAAATTTACTAATGCCAATGAAATGTTGATTCCTTCCATTTCCTTCCATTTGTCATAAACATCACGGTCGCTTGGCAGTGGTTGTCATGTTGCAGGAGCAGTAATTTGGCTGGCATTTCCAAGAGTGACAGCCTATTCAAAGTGTATCATTGATGTGCTGCTACACGGTGTAAAAAAATGTAATTTTTAGGGGCGAAGCTCCTTACGCCGTGGGTCGTTCCATCCTCTGTTGTCCCTTGTAGCCACCTTGTCTAGTTCGTGAAGTGCTCACTAGATGGCGTGATGGCGTGCAGTGCTCGCTTCATTCAGATCTATGGGAAAGCGTAGTATGGGAGCGCATGGCGCGCAAGACCGCTAGGTCTCGTGCTCGCTCTTGAATGCGCTTGCTCTTGAATGATCTCAGAATGATCACGAGATGACGCTGCAGTGCTGCTTAGCTAGTACGTGAATTGATCAATAGATGGTGCTGCAGCACTCGCTGTGTTTCGTTGTCGCATCGTAGCCACGCTCGCGCTCGCCCTCGGCACGTGCCTCCTGGCGCACGTTGACTATGGAAATGCTCTTTCTTCGATGAACGCTCTACCAGCTCGCAAAGAAGGAGAACGCGCCCTCACCCGCGAGAGACAACGTTGACGCAGGCAGCGTCTTCTAACGAGTTTCTTGATTGAAAAATACCGACTGCACGCGCTGGAGAACCGTTCACCGGCCACCCATATATATATATATATATATATATAGGCACTGGATCTTGACTTGCAATGAAGTGCCGGTGGGAGATTTCACTTGTGCGTAGTTGAACCATAAGGATTCATAGCGTGCATGTTAACTAAATTAATCCAGAACTCGGCACAATCTACGATGAACACCTGGAGCTTCGCCCACTCATCATCATTCACTCCGTGGATATGCGTGGATTTTTTTGTTATCGTTTTCGCAAAACAAAGGATACGTGAACGCTCAGCCATGCAATGCGATGTGGTTTACCTTGTGGTTGTGCATTGTGGTTTGTACTTCGTAAATTTCATGCCCAAACAATGTAGGGTCCGAGTGTCGGTTGCGTGTCAGTTATGAGCGAGACTAAAGGTGACACACAGCTTGTATTTGCAGTGAATGCATGGCCTTCGAGCTGGGGCTAACATGATTTGTTACATATGTTTTCTCATTTAAGTTATGTGTGTTTAGTGATTTTGGATTGCCCTTACTGACCTTGTTATTCCTTTTTTTCTCATGATATGCTGGAAGAACATTTGCTTAACAAGTCTACATATTTAAACAAATAGTTCTATCTTGATTGTGAGGCACTCATACAAGGAAAAACTGCTAAACTTATTCATAAAATTTCTCTGTTTCAGTTTCACAGCTGCATGCAGACAGATGGCACTGGAAAGGTGATATTTTAGAGCTTTCTCTTTTTTTTTGGCAGTCATGATGCCGAGGTGATAATAATTTCTTGGTTTTTACATCACAAAACCATAATATGATTATGAAAGACACTGTGGTGGAGGGCTCCAGAAATTTCCACCACCTGGGGTTCTCTTAACATGCATTGACGTCGAACAGTACACTAGCGTTAACATTTCCCCTCCAGGGAAATGCAGCCAGCCGCCATGGCCGGGGATTCTATCCCACGACCTTTGGATTAGCAGCCGAGTGCCACAGCCACTAGACCACTAGGCAGGGCGTCGCTGCTAAGGTGCTTTGTTGGACGGTTCTCGTGCAGCATCTGAGACATCGCTGCAACTGGATAGTCAGTACTGTTAGGAGAAAGAGACCATACACACAACAGGTATCTTGTGAGCCAAGGCATAGAGGACTGTCTGCCGTGGTGGTGCGGTAATTATGATGCAGGGCTGTGTACCCAAAGAATGTGGGTTCGATCCTGGCCACAGCGGCCTCGTTTTCGATGGAAGCAAAAACGCTGGAGGCCTACGTAGTGTGCATTGTCAACGCATATTAAGACAACCCCAGATGGTCAGAATTCCCAGAGCCCTAATTTACGGCATGCCTTATAATTGTATTGTGGTTTTAGGACAGAAAACCCAAGCAGCTATTGTGAAATGGCAGGCCTGCGCCAGTTGGCGTTGTTGTCAATAGCTGGTGACATCAGCGCTTATGACAGTAGTGAATGTTAGTGTAACACAGTACTGAATGTTAGTGTTACACAACCCAAGTGGGAACCAGAATTTAGCCTAAAACATTACAAATAATAACTAAAGGTTTTCTTTTGTGTATCTGATTGAAATAGACATCAACTTAGGTGTGCAGCTTTTTAAGTGCACTCTGTAATGCTCGCTTCTTGCATTGCCCTTTACAATCTAAACATTGGAGGTGAGCTCTGAGTTTCTACCATTGTGGGGGTCAGAGCTGGTGCCATGGTAACCACAGTACAACTCTCGTAAGAGCCGCCGTGGAGAACAGGCAGAGTTCGTGAGCCACTGCTTCTGCATTCAACTAGGGCCATATCTTCTATGTTAGCTTGGCAGCTAAAGTGTCGCACTGCTGAGCAAGAGGGCGCAATTTTTTGTTCTGTGACAAGCTTGACAATTGTACACAACTGTATGCAAGCAATGACAAGCTTCACAATTGTACAATATGCCTTTGGTGCTTAAACTTGCATATGTAATTTTAGTTTGATATAGTCTTTAAATGGGTCATGAAATACCTTCTGAAAATTTTAGATGATTTGAGCATTCGGAATCCTGGCCTTCCAGTCTATAATAAGCATTGTTTCATTGCATTGACTGTGTTGTCTTACTGCGATAAAAACACATTTTCAATTTCCCAGTACTTGTTCCTCTCAACTTTGCAAATTATGTCATCTTCAACACCATTGCTTCGAAGACTGGTGCCCCCCCCCCCCTGGAAGCCATGTGAAAACAAACCATGCTCCAGTTTTGCTTCTGTACGGTGTCACCACACTGGTTCCAACTATTTTCTTACTTTACAGCTGTCGTATAAATGTGTTATTTTATAACAGGCAAAATTAAACATTTTGTTTATGTTTTTAAATGTCTGGAGGTGATGTCCCTGGATAGTGCCTATGCCGGTCATTGGTGTTGCATGGTTGTCATCATTGTGTCAGGAGGGAAAGAACGCTGGTATTTCATATGGGTGTTATTAAATGCACACTGAATATTGCAGTGATATATTTTGGAATCAGCACATCGACTGCTTAATGAAGCGGCGAAAATTACAGCTGGGCAGCTCTGTAATCTTTTTACGACCGCTTTAAGCCAGGAAACAGCTGCTTTTCAGAAAGGTGCAAGAACTCACAAATACGGCTTTCTTGCCTTTGATGTATCACTCGGCAGATGAACAAATACTTTAGATGGATTTTGCTGGCTCGTTTTACCTGATGTGGTCTTTGTAACAAGCATGGTTTCTTAATTCCAGGTCGCTTCTTACACGCAGACTGACGATGCAGCTAAGGTACAGTGTGCGTGCTCATTCCTAGTTAGCATGACATCGCATTGCAAGATACATTGGCATACAGTAACAATGCTTTTTTTTTCTTCCGGTCGTTCACAGAAAACTTTCGAAGTGGCATCCCAGGCATGCATGAAGGTAATAGCATGTTCTGTATTGGCAGCAGGTGTACTACATTTTCCAGGTTATAACTAGCACATAAAATTCCAAATTATAACTAGCAAGAAAGTAGGAAACACCGATTTCGTGACTTCGTTTCCATTCTTGGCTAGTGAACGGTGGTACAGAAACATAGGCATATGCAACATGTAAAAAGTCACCATGTTTGCAGTATTGTTACCTGCGGTTATCATTTATTTCGTGCAAAACACTACTAAGGGACATACATGGCAAGTTTGCAGCGCTCAATTTTTTTGACAGGTTGCTGCAGTGCAGACTGACGGCTGTCTATGGATTCATTAGACTAGTTGTCAACTTGTGTTTCCAGCTGCTGAGAAACGCGTGCCGTACATACCCAAGGCCTTAATATGCTGCCGAAGGCACACTAAAGAAATTTGGCATTAACCGGCATAACAGTATTCCCTAATTGGCTTAACATAGAGATCTTTCCAAACTTAATTGAACGTAGGAGACATTCTACTCATTCAAGCAAAGGGCCACAACATATGTGTTAATTTATTGCAGTGTAGTGTTTCAACGGTCATATGACAAACACCAAACAAGAACTTTAAAAATCCTATACATACGTAAAAGCGAATGCACAGAAGACAAATGGGCATGCCTCTGTGCAGCAGTTAGTATGGCGCAGAAAGCCAGGGGTGAGACAGCTGCTCATATTGCACAGTTTCGATACAATTCTGTTTTCCTGCTCCGAGCTGCTCCAAGAGCATGAAGATTGGGAAAATTGCTCCAAACTGCTCCAAAACAGGCTGAAAAACAAGTATTTTGGTGCTCACGTCAGTTTCATCGGGGAAAAGCGGAGTTGCACTACATGCACCGCATGATTGAATCCCGTGGGTCCGAGATTTGCTGCAGACACTTCGATTTTTGTGTCAGCATACATTGACACGAAACTCAAGACATGTGCAACCAAGACACGAGGAAGCCATTGTCTACATGCAATTGGAGTATCTTCCACGATTAGTTGCCACCACAGTATTGCTGTGTTACAATGGAGGGCAATGCGCTGGTGAAAAGCTCGGATGAGCTTCTTCGTAATGGTGTGAAGCAGGAAAATCTGGATGAAATCCAAAGTGGCCAGACTCTCCTGACAAAAGAGAACACTAAATAACCTACAAGAAGTGCTAGGGATCCTTCAGAAGCTAAATAAAAATATCTACAAAAAGTCAAGCACTGATTGACAAAATCATGTAAGTGGTCATAACTAAAAGACTATTGTGTGTCAACAATTTTCGTGCAATGAGAATTTCTTTTAATTTTGAGAAGGTGTGCTGATTGTAGAAAAGATACTGACTGCCTGGGCTGCTCCAAATTCGACTTTTTGAGCTCTTAAGACATCACATAAACTGCTGTGAGCTGCTCCAAATCAAGGTTATCCTGCTCCAAAATGAACATTTTGCTGCTCCAAAAACTGCTCCCAAGGCTGTTTCTGCTGTCTCACCCCTGGAAAGTGAAACCCTGGGGCTAAAGCACAGCCAGGCTTGGCTTTGTCAATCTAGACGTGTACCATTCTCATAACCACTGTTCGAATTTTTCGCTGCTGTTAGAGTTTGGGTAAGAAAGAATCCACATTGGGGCATAAATTGGTACATTCATTGCAACAATAGTCCAGCTCTTCTGAAGGTGACCTACATGACAATTGTGAGATTTTGTGATGTGCCTCAGTTTGCATTGGAACTACTTTATGCTGACTATTGAGAAAGCAGTCTGCAAATTCTTAGATGCCCAGTTTGCTTGCTGCTTTTCTCTTTTCTCTTGCAACAACATTGTACTACCACAAGTCCAGCTGTGATGATTCCGAGTACCAGGAAAGTGAAGATCTGTCTTCTGAGGGCTGCGGGCTTTGATGGCAAGAAAGGTGTCTTATGCAGTAAGTGTACCTAGTTCTTACTTTGGCCCGTGTACTGTGCGATGTCAGTGCAAGTTAAGGAATCCCAGGTGGTTGAAATTTTTGGAACCGTCCATTATGACATCTGTCATAATCAAATCATGGTTTTGGAAAGTAATATCCCTAAAACCAGTCAATCGTTTTTACTTCCCGTGTGTCACGTCTAGTGGCTGGGAATTATTGTGAATGTTTATACCACATCTCCTTACTCTCTTAAAAGTTGAGCCTAGGTCGTGTACAGTGGCGTAGCCAGGAATTTTGTTCAGAGGGGGCTGGGAATTTCCAACTGGGTGGAGGGGGGAGTCGGAGCTCCAATCCCTTTCACACATGGACACACACACACACACACACTTTCACGAAAAAAAAAATACGGGCACCTGCATAGGCCGTCGCCGGTTGAATGCATCGGAGTGCTAGCTGAATTACCTATGACTGTCAATGCACCGCTCTGAGCGACACAGGCGAAGCAGCAGACTTGCTCTGCCATACTATTAGTACATGCTCATGCAAAGTATGTACTATTACATGCTTTGTAATATAATTATTACAAATTATGATTACTGACCTAAACAGGCAAAGTAGAACAACAGGGCTGGAAATTAATATGCAGAAAACTTAAGTGATGTTCAATAGCCTTGGGCGAGCACAGCGATTTGAGATGGCTGGCGAGGCATTGGAAGTAGTAAGTGAATGTCTGCTTAGGCCAGGTAGTGACCCCTGGTCCGAATCATGAGGCTGAGATAATTAGGAGGAATAGAATGAGGTCGAGTGCTTTCGGCAAGCATTGTCAGATAATGAATGATAGCTTACCGTTGTCTCTGAAGAGGAAAGTGTATAACAGCTGCATCTTACCGGCACTCACCTACGGGGCAGAAACTTGGAGGCTAACTAAGAGGGTGCAGCTTAAATTGTGAACGACGCAGCGAGCCATGGAACGGAAAATAGTAGGTGTAACCTTAAGGGACAAGAAGAGAGCGGAGTGGGTTAGGGAAGAAACGCATGCTAGGGACATATTAATAGAAATTAAGAAAAAGAAATAGGCGTGGGCAGGCCATGTAATGCGAAGACAAGGCAACCGTTGGTCATAAAGGGTAACAGAGTGGATCCCTAGAGAAGGCAAGCATGGCAGGGGGCGGCAGAAAGTTAGGTGGGCTGATGAGACCAAGAAGATTGCGGGGCTAAATTGGGTTCAGTTAGCACAGGACAGGGATAATTGGAGATCCATAGGAGAGGCCTTTGCTCTTCAGTGGGCGTAGGATAGGCTGATGACTATTAGTACAAGTGGGAATGGCACAATAAAGTAGGTAGTGCCATGGTTGATTTCTCTTAATCCCCAGAACAAAAAGCGGCAATACGCTGCCACTCGAGTGAGTCTTATGTGTATTTGCCGTGGCCAAGCGTACTCTATTCTACGCTGGTGCTCATCAGAGAGCCCCTATGACATACTTTAACTCATGAATTCTGTTTTCGTGTCAACTGAGCGATAAAATAAAGCTACTCTCACGCAATCAAAACTTTCACAGATGACAAAGAAGTGTGAACAAAACCTAGTATATAGAAATACTTTTGTTTACTCGCCACTAGTACTGGGGGTTAATAGGGGTTAATAGGGGTTATAGTACAAAAATATGATGTGCATAATCTTTGTTGGCTTTGGTGTTATGGCTTGGACGCTTTGGCGCAGGTGAAATAAATGACGATATTCTTTTCTCCAACACGATCGTACAAATGAAGCACCAAATAGCTTCGCAGCGGTGCATTTGACTGCGTGCCTTTGTCCCGTTATAATCCCCCCATCATTAGTGAGCAGGGTACGCCCCGAAACGCACTAACAAAGCATTTGATTTATCACTTTTGTTTAAGCGCACTCCAAGGCGAAGTTACCCAAGGGTAGAGTAACGGAGCCCAATAAGCGCGTGCGATGAACGGCTAGACTGTTGAAGGAGCAACGACAAAGGAATGCATGCCGTGTGCTAACAACTTAGCCTGCGAGAGCAGCAACCCAGCACACCCAGCAACGATGGGGAGGTGCAGGCTGTGTGCAGAAATGTGTTCCGTGTGCAAACCGTTGTCAAGGGAACCAAAGGGAACTAAGTGTCGTCCTCGCTGTTCCTCCTCACTATTATGTCAGTCTTCCCAGTTTGGGTTTGCGGTGGAGTGCTGGTGGTAGTGCCGTGCTTCGCAGTTAGTTCAACTGGTGTAGGTGCGAAGCCGTGGCGCCTTATATGCACAGTGTGCGTGGATGAGCTTGGGGTGCTGCGTGCTTTTAGGTTTCGCTGCACCCATGAAGTTGGGAGCTGGTCTCGACGCGACATTTGACATTTATTCGACATTTGGCAGCGAATCCGCTGAAAGAAAGAAGAAATTTTATATGTATATAGAAAAATAAGACATTTCATTGTCTCACTTTTGTATTTAGTTGTCGCAATGACAGCGAAAGCAGTGAGGCACGGAATGCTAAATATTTTTTTCTCGCGCTCTTTTCCGCGCGATTTTTCGTAACCACGGAAAAACAACACGCGGAAAGAAGTATTGGTGCCTTGCGCTAAATAAATGTGAAAAATAATTCCTGGGGATTAACAGCTCATCTGAACTGGGGATAAAAAGATCATTCGCATGGAGTGGGTGAGCAGGACCGACTATTCGTCTGGCGAGGTGATCTGTGAGGACTAATAGTTGCCTTGTAAAAGTAACTGCTTGTAGAGTAACTGTGAGACCCGGGGACGTCAGTCCTTAAAAAATTAATGTACTTACACGTGCGTCGCCTTGTAGACCTATGGTTAGGAAGAACACAATGGCAGACGCCGGCTGCGTGAAAGTAAGGTAAAAATAGGAATAATCTGACCAGAGTCAATTATCTTTTTATTGTCCAAAAAAGAAAAAAAGAGTGATACCCTGTTTCACAAACTGCAATGGTTGAAAAAATTTCGCAGAAAAGCCACCTTCCAGAACCTTTGAACTGTCCATGGCATTGTCGTGCTCGAAAAAGAAAAAAAAACATGTTAGACGACATCCTGGGTGGTTTTCGGTGAAGGTGGTTATTTCGGACCGGCGCTGTATAATAGAACGAAAAAAGAAAATTTCAAGAGGGAGGGGGGGGGGGAGGGTGGCGAGGAGGCTGAAACCCAATACCCGGGTGGCGCCCCTGGTCAGTGGAGTATGAGAGCACGAAAAATTTCGGGGGGGGGGGGGGGGCTGAAGCCCCATAAGTCCCCCCCCCTGGCTATGCCCCTGGTCGTGTACTGTGTTGCATGGTTTGAATAGTGCATTCATATGACACACATGCTTGTTTTCTTTCATGGGAACTGCCTTTCGCATTGTCTTGTGGTGTGCGTTATTGGTCCACTCAGGATGCACTGATTCCATTTGTTTTACAAATGTTGCACGGCCGACTGTAATGGGGTTCTTTGGAATTTAGATGGAATGCACGTTGCGTCTGACGACGGCAACGCGTTCAGAAAGATCAGAAAGATGGCGAGGCTGTTTTCTACGAAGACTTTATGAGAAAAACGACAACAAACAACGACATAGACCAAACACAATGATAAACGAAAGAAAACGCAACACTTCGGAACAGAATGGCAGAAAAACACGAGAGAACACGCGAGCAAAGTCAGAGTTCGGAACGCTCTCACCGAGGCTGGTCTACTGGTGCGGGAGAAGGACGCAGGTGGAGCGTTGGCGTGAGCTCGAGGTCGTCAAGGAGCTCGTTGACGAAAGGTAGTAAGCACTGATGCGGGCCAGGGACGGGGACGAGGAGGAAAATGGGCACCGAAGTCTCGAGAGGCGTTGCGTTGCCGATCGGGGCTCGAAGGGACACTGCAGCATTCGGGTCTACGCCCGACCGTGCTGCGGGGAGCGGCGGCCTTCCTTAACCCCACGAAGGAGACGGTGGAGCTGAGGCCCCACAGAGCCGATGGACATGGCCAAGAGGTTCTCTGCAGGTGGTACAGCACTCGCACCTACACCCGACGGTGCTGTTGGTGGCACGGGCGGCTCGTCAGGCGTTCCGTGGGCACAGTCGGGAGCTCGGTGCCAAGCAGAGCCATACGCCCCGACTCTTGGCGCCCGCCAGGCACTTGGGACTACTCTGCGACCATGGTTCTGGCGGAGAGCTCCTGTGCCACGTCCACGCTGGTGGAATGCCACCTTGCTTCTCCTCCAATATGGCACCTCACGAGCCCTCTCCGCGTGCAACTCTTCATGTTATTTTTTTTTCTTCTCCTCTCGTGCGGCAGCTTGTCGTCATCATTTTCTTCGGGGGCTGACGGAACGCCGCTTTTGCGTGGTCACTTCGCACTTGCCGTCGTCGGCACACTACAAAAAACAGCTCTCGCGCACTTTTCCCATGACACCGATGCATTTGTGCAAGTACGCTTCAGATCTTGTGTAAGCATAGCTGATGAAGCTGGAATCTTCTGTCACACATGTAAAAAAGCCAATTCATTTCTCAGCCAGTAAGCTTTTATCGATGACCGCCAAGTGTCCTCGCCCCTGTCACTGTACAGTGCGATGTGATTGCTTTGCTGTGCACTGGTTTGCCCAGTAAACAGTTTGACCTTTAATACTAGTTGTTCTGGGCCATTTATCATCACAACATTGTCAAAATATGCTACACCTAACTGCTTTCACACTTTCTTGATGTGCTTTTTCAAAAAGGGGCCTGTGTTGCCACAAGGTGGCCACGCTGGCCTGTATATATGTGGTACTAAAGCCATACTTGAACTGGTATAACGCATTACAGAAAAAGAAATGGCCGAGCAGACCGACACAAGAGGACAGAGCGCTCCTCTGCTCGGCCGTTTCTTTTTCCATAATGCGCTATACCAGTTCAAGTATGATGAACCAACTCGCCCAATCTTCAACACTTGCGTACTAAAGCCAACTTGCATTTAATCAACACAGATGGAATCGACGAAATCAATTTGTGTACTGTGTTTTATTGAACAAGACGCAATACTTGCGTCTCTGCTGCCTTGAAGCTTAAAAAAGCGAATGAATGGCGATTTCTGTGGACTGATCAGCGTGTGATAAAAGCCCATCGGGATGCATCAAGCGCGGTACACAAAATTAGGTCAGAGGCAGACCTTCGTATATTTACGGATGGTCATAATGAGTAATTATCCTCACTGCTCGACATGTCTGTTTGCTTGATTTCTCCAGAAACATTTAAATACCAAATTCCACATTCTCCAGACTTCTCTCTTTTACACTTAAATATTCGTAGTCTCCAACGTCATTATGATGATTTTTTCCATCTATGTGTCACCTTGCAGCATTCATTTGACATCATTGGTTTATCTGAAACTTGGCACAGAGATTCGTCATGTGTTAACTACAATATCCCAGGTTACAACCTTGAATTAGAAAGTCGGCGATCCACAACAGGCACTTCTTTGCACGGAGGGGTGGCTCTATGCATTAGAGACACCATAAAGTACAAAGTACGACGGGACCTATGTTTTACAACAGAGTGGTGTGAATCACTTTTCATAGAAATTCCTCCTATTGCAACATCAATTCGTTGTGTACCGCATAAAACAAAATCCACGCTTATTGGAGTAATATACAGATCCCCTCAGAACCGGAGGGAACATTTCCTTGAAGCACTACAGTTGTTTTTCACAAAACATGCAACCAATGAGACCAACATTTTTATCACAGGGGACCTCAACATTGATACTTCTGAAAAAAACAGGATGACTTGCGATTACTTCGATCTTCTGGCGTCTCATGGTTTAAACCAACTAATAAATACGCCAACTCGATACAATGGTGACAAGCACACGACATTGGACCATATAATAACTAATTATCCATGCTCTGCCTTTACAAGTGGTACAATATCTGCTGATATAACAGACCACATACCTATCTTTACTGCATCTAATTCGTCATCCTCTGCTGAAAATGAAAAATGTGTCCGCAAAGTGTACGACTACAAAGCCATAACATCAAAATTAAGTTTAGAAACATGGGACAGTGTTTATAGTGTAACTACTACTGACGAAAAACTTGATGCTTTTGTAAAGGTATTTCATGATCACATGAGCAGCTCTTGCACTACGGTATCCGGCAGTAGAAAACGATTAAAAAGAAAGCCATGGATTACACAAGGACTACTTAGGTCGATAAACCATAAGAATAATCTACATAAAAAACTTAAGCTCTTTCCTTACAGAGTAGACTTGGAGAAGAGATACAAGATGTATAAAAACGTCTAGAAAATTTATTGCATATTTCAAAAGCTGATTATTATCATTGCCAAATAATTAGTACCGCTAATAATACTGCTAAAACATGGAAAGTTCTGAACTCTGCAATGAACAATGGGACACATCAAAGTAAATCGATAGCTATTACTGATGGTAATACTGTCATAACGGAACCATATGCGCTGGCAGAAAAATTTAACTGTTACTTCGCTGAGGTTCTTGCAGAGCTTACCTCAAAGCAAGAGCCTGCGAACTTTCAAAGGCCTGATGATTTACCCATAATAAAGCATCACAATAGCTCGTTTTATTTGGCACCTACTGATCCTACTGAGGTCCGTAGTGCTGTGCTGTCGTTAAACAACACAAATTCTGTAGGACATGATAACTTACCTGTAGCCCTGTTGAAACAATCAGTGAATTTCAGTGCGGAACCCTTAGCCGATATAACAAACACAGCGTTTTCCTCTGGTGTCTTCCCGACAGCTTTGAAAATCGGCAAAGTAATACCGGTATTTAAAAAGAACGACAAACTACTCGTCGAAAATTACCGTCCCATTACTTTGCTGTCACCTTTATCTAAGGTAATAGAGAAAATACTTCTTAAGAGGATCAGATTTTATTTTGAAAACAACAAGCTTTTATCAAGTGCACAATATGGCTACCTGAAAGCGAAAAGTACTGAACTAGCCTTACTGACTTTAACGGAAAAAATTATGCAAAATATTGAAAATAAGCTCCTTACCATGGGTATATTTATTGACTTAACAAAAGCATTCGACGTTATTAATCACAAGAAACTGCTGTCAAAACTAGAGCTCTACGGTATTCGTGGCACTCCTAACAAGTTAATAGAAAGCTATCTGACGAATAGAGAACAGTATGTGTGCATCAAGGGACGAAATTCTGATAAAAAACCCAGTAGTACAGGTGTCCCGCAGGGGTCAATATTAGGACCTTTCTTATTCATTATATTCATAAATGATCTCCCATCGTACATACTGGAAGAATGTGTCCTATATGCGGATGACACAAATGTGTTCATAGCGGCTAAGACTGAGAAAGACTTGTACCAAAAAGCTAATCACACTCTGAACAGGCTCTCTTACTGGTTACACATAAATGAACTAGTTCCAAATCTTGCTAAAAGCAACTTTATAATTTTTTCTGCCAAAAATGTGCCACTTAGTAAGGATGGAAAGTTGCTTTTTAACGGAGTTGCTCTAGAAAAAGTTAGTCAAACAAAATTCTTAGGATTAGTAATAGATGAACATCTGACGTGGCACAATCATGTGCACGATGTGACTAGGAAGATTTATAAAAACATACCAATATTTTATAAGCTAAGGTATCTGTTTCCACTACGCACCATTCTCATCCTTTACCGTAGTTTTGTTGAATCATATGTGTCATATTGTATTTCAGTTTACGGACTTGCGTATCCCACAACATTACAGCCAATTCAGGTAGCACAAAATACAGTTCTGAGAATAATCTGTTTTACTCAACGTACAGAGTCCATATCATTTGCTTATCCCCTATTGCATATTCTAACACTACATTGTCACATTCGTTTCCGCATTGCAGTTCTTACATACAAATTTCTAAGGAATATTATACACTGTCCGTCACTTCAATTTCATCGACAGGCTACGCACTATCCGACACGTTCCTCTTTACTATCGTTGTGAGCAGTTTCACGTGCTCGCACAAATTATGGAGCATTTTCTTTTATCAATACTGCAGCTAGTGTTTGGAACGCATTTCCTGAAGAACTATCTTCATCACCATCCATTCAGCATTTTTCTAACTCACTGCGCCAGTACTTCCTGTGTAATTCCTAAATTTATAGAAACTCTGTTTCCTTTCGTGTATACTGTACCGATCAGCTTTTTCAGCTTTTTTTGCATACTTCCGTTTCCTTTTACGCATTGTATAACGTTTTATTTTGTTTTGTATACGCCTATGTATAAGGTCTTTGTATAAATAGCATCATCGCCTATGTATAAATAGCATCATCTGTCAAAGGGACCCCTTCCACAACTCATGTAGAGTTCTGGGGTCCCAACTGTATAAATATTATGCATTGTATTCCATTTTGTTATAAATAAACCGGATTGATTGATTGATTGAAAAGACTCCAAAGTGCACCAGGCTCACCTAGCATTATCTTTCTATTGATCTGTGATGCCTCAGATAGAACCTTTGATTGAAAAAATAACAATTTCTGGGGTTTCATGTTCCAAAACTGTGACATGAGTATGAGAGATGTCCAAGTGTAGGGCTCTGGAATTTTTAACCACCTGGGGTTCAGCGGTCACGTGCACTGACATTGCACAGTACACGGTCCTCTAGCATTCCGCCCCTCCCCCCTCCCCTCTCGAAATGCAGTTGCTGTGATCAGAATTTGATCGTGCGACCTTCTGGTCAGCCACCACGTGCCATAGGTAATAGACCACTGTAGCTCACTGTAGTTCACTGTAGATGACTAAAATGGAAGGGACAGTGTTTCGTAGGGAAGTCAAAATATAATGCATCCCGACTTTTAGCAAGAAAAGTATGTCCAGTGAAATAGAAAATTGGGCAGATTGGTGCAATTTAATCATTTCGTACTGGGTGAAAAAAAAACAACAGGAGAACTTAGATCACGAGAACAGGATACACATGCACGATCACTACAGTGCAGTGTTCAAGTCCTGGCAATAAAAAGCGGATGAAATCAATTTTATTGTCATTGTGTCAGAATTGAATTACTATATGCCTGTTATCTTCCTTCAGCAGTCTAGATCAATGCTTCATTATTCTCCTTAAAGCACATGTCCTCTGTGACCTGTTGTCACCATTGATGTCAGGGGTATGTGTGCAGATAGGTCGTGTTCTAATTATCCTGTGAATACTGGCTTTTGAGGATAAAAATGATGTTTTGTCACAGAGAAATTTATGGGAGACAGCAGCAACCTTAGGTCACGATTGAATCAATTATTGTTGAGTAAATGTCTCCATATTTAGGTTTACATTTTATAAATTGGTGCTTTCTGCAACAAATGTTGGACTGCAATGCCTGTGCTTTTGGCTCCCCTGTGTATATATCTCACCTTTCACATTGCAGTTAGGCTGTCTAATAATTATGCAGGACTGTCGAGCTGAATGAAGGGTTAAGTGTAAGCAGGTGTGCCACTGAAAGAATGGAAAAGTGGGAATGAGTGCTCTTGGCTTATATTCAGTGTTGAGAAGTTGTCCCAGCTTCACGCCCTTCTCATGTTGTGAATTGTGCTTGCAGCTGCTTAAATTTCCTTTGTGCATTCAAGAAGCTTGAGTGCAAGTGTGCACTGCCTCAAACTTGCAGTGTTCTTGTTTGTTTTTTGGCAAGTGGCTCTCAGTCTATGCTATTGTAAGTTTTTTTCTAATCTCTGCTCCTTTTTTACCAGTAGCCGTTTCTCTAATCGTGAGACCTTCGACAGCTGCAGATGACCTTCCATGCATGACGTCTGCCAGAACTTCTCATTGCTTTTGGACACAGCATTTCCAGTATGCCTAAGTGTCAACACAAGAGGAACTCCATGCTGTGATGGTACTTTGCTTCGTTATCGTGCATCGCACACCGTCATCAGTTACGACTAAGCAGTGATGAACACTGTTATACAAGTATGACGTGACGTGCAACAAGAACTTTACATGCGAGACTGGCCTTACGGAGACTGTGATAACACACTCAAATGAGAGACTGCATGCCTCCTTGCTGTGCAGAAAGTTTCATGTAATACAGCAGTATAAAGCTGTGTCAAAGGGTAATTAGATGATTGATGCCCGTTGGGCTATCCACACTGTGAGAAAGGAGGCTAGAGCAACATGAAACTTAGAACCCAAGTGTAGTCTTGACAGGCCAGCTCCACAAGAAGCAAGAAGGGAAAAGGAGCCCCTTTAATAATTATGTACACTTGTGCAATTGCTGCTTCAGAAAAGCCTGCAGCATTATGAAAATTTTGTGTGAAGATAAGTTTCTGTAAAAAGCTAATAAATGTTCTTCATACACTTGTCTGTTTGGTTTCGAAGCGCATTGCACCTGACTATTTTTTAATGGGGCGTGCAGAAAAATAAATTAACCATGTGTATTCCAAGTATATAATTAGGAATTTCTTTCACAAAGTTTAACTTGCAAGTGTCCTAGAGACCACATTCCTAGTAAACATGTTCTCAGTCAGGTCACATGTATAGAAGTGTACCTAATGGGTTGGCGCCGCAGCTGTATAGGCATACTTACTGTGGCTGTCTTTCATGTTTTTGTTCTTTTTCATTTTTAAATAAAGGTGGGTGGAGGATGTGTGCATGCTATGAAGCATTTTTACTTTAATTACCAGAGTGACATCGGAAAAATTATTGCAAAATGTCATTGCTGTATGTTTTGAATCGTAAAAAGCTCATATCTGATGTTTATGTTTGTAATGACATATTTTATTGTGTGAACATTTTTATTATTTCTAATATAGAGTTGCCCCTCCATTAGTAATGCCCTCAGTTGCATTGTAGGAAATATAAATAAAAAAAAGAGCCAGGCCCGTGCGGAATCATAGGACAGTGACAGCGTAAGCTGGAGGAGCGACCGTCTTAGAGGCCATTGTAAACGCTTCGGGAAACTAGTGCAAGTACAGGTGGTAGGTATCCCCTGTGCCATAACTCTGTGGTTTGGGCTTCTCTCTACACAGCGGTCTGTTGTGCCCGATGTCTTGCTACAGCCGCGCGCGTAGCTCTGCGATTCACTTTTTCAGGAGCGGCCTGCACCTTACGAGGAGGCTCCATCAGGTATATTGAAGAGCCAAGTCAGGATGCTGTTGGGGCTATGCATGTCACCTGTCGTGTGACGCGATGTGACAAAACTGCTTCATGAGGCAGCACTTTGTAATAATGATGACCCAAAAGGTGAAGATTGTTTTATAATGGTGATGTTGGTGATGCCTCTGTAATGGGTGCAGAGCTATGAAGCATGCACCCCTGTGTCCTTTCAAATGGTTCCTTACACTCATTATGCAGTGCACTTTCCGCGACACGTAGTGGCGTACTACTATTCTGCCATGTAACATTACATTTGTTAATGCGATTTCTCGGCGGGCTTTATACCTTAGGTCTTTCAGCAATGATTTTTCAAGCACAGGTGTAGCTCGGTGGTAGAACGCTTGACTGCCATGCTGAGGACGTGGGTTCAAATCCTCCACGGTCCTGCTTATTTTTTTCTAAAATGTGCGCGATAGTGGTTACGGACACTGGCAGCGGTGGTGGACAACTACGGCACCAAAAGCGGCCATTGTTGTGATCTCATAACAGCTTACGCTGTCATAATAAATTGCTCTCATGTACCATGCTGCCATTGTCCGGCTTCTTGGAACAGAATATTGAAAAAGCCTGTGCTGAAAACGGTTACTGCTTGCTTTTAAAGCTCATAGGAGGCACAAGTATGTGTAGCGTGTACCTTATACGCAACTGAAGCACAGTTTTCATTGTGCATTTATTGTTGCAGTTTGTCAACAAATTTCTGAGCAATAACTTTTGTAGCATTGCAAAGTAGTGTTACGAGTTCTCTAAAAAATGAACACAGTAGCGTGCCGCAGGAAATGGGCACAGTAGTGTTTTAAGCTGATAAATGCTTCTAGCTTCTCTATCGCACGCAGCTATTGCAAATCACGAATGCCTCGTGAACGGTCCATCTAACATAGCTTGTATTTGGCAGTTTGTCCGGATGTTGTGGAATGTGGTCATGTGATCCTTCCACGCCAGTGTTCTCAGTATCCCACTGTGGCTGTTCTTCCTTCCATGATGCTCAGACGCTTGGTGAGTGAGGCCAGAGAACACTGTGAGCCCTCGAGCAACCCGGTGAGCCATGTCATCGGGATAGTTCAGACCATGCAGTGTTTAACGGCCAGAGTCCTGTTTTTTATATGAAGTTGTCTTCTCACAAGCAGTGTATGGATTGCACTGGGCTATCTGGTATCCCTCTTGCGAGATGTGCTTGCGTTTGCGAAATTGTGGATTGCTGATCACGTACTTTAGTAGTACAGGCCTGCTAATTAAGTTATAGTTACTCCATTCCATATAGTAGAAGGAGAGGAACACCGTAGTGGAGGGCTCTGGAAATTTCATCAGCATGGGGTTCTTCAACGTGCACTGACAATGCACAGTACAGTGTGGGTACAGTGAACTTCCAGAACACTGCACTCCGGGCCTTTAGAAATTTCGAAAATGTGACCTCTGTGCCCAGCTTGGAAAGCTGAGTCCTGCAGGTCCACAGTCTGCAGTCTTCTACAACACTTTCTAGTTCTCCTCCTCATACTTCAGCTAACTGGGCTGTTCCAGAAATGTCCCTTGATGTTTGTTCTCTTCACCTCATTTGCAACATTACCCTTCCGTCTCGTGAGTCAGGGGCATGTTTCTTTTGTTTAGTTTTTGCCGTTTTTAGCTTTGTAATCTGGCTACGCCTCGGGCGAATACCTTGGCGAGCTGTTAAAAAGGGCGCAGCCTCATCACCATCGAAACCAATGGCACGCTCCAAACAGTTGATGTTCCGTGCCGAGAATTTTCTCTTTATTTTTGACGGTCACTTCGGAGGAAAGGGAGAAAGGGAATCTTCGCGACATTGCGGGTAATTTCGGGGTTGGAGAAATATCCTTACAGTGTTCAAAACACTATGGTTGCGAGGCGCTTTTGGATTATCCAATAGTTTCCGGCGATTGGAGAATCCGAAAAAAGAAATAACAAGCTTATCTTTTTATTCACGGGCCGTGCGAACACAAACGAGTGTGTACAGCATTTCTTCCGCCGCATCGCATACCCTCTAAAGCCAGCTCGAAGGTAGCTCCCTTGGAGCATTTGAAACCTAAAAGCCAATCTCGGAGGCAATGCTTTGAGTTTTGCAGGACACAAGTGCAAATAGACATAACAACAAGGACAGTCATATATATATACAGATATAGGGAAATATACATTTTATAGGGAAATATGCGGGCATCTTTAGCAATGCACGCGGGGAATACATGCCGGAAATAGGGAATTTTCATGCTTCGGATAGGGAATTCTTCGGCGCAGAACCAGAACCACGACCAGAACATCGCTGCGTGGCGATGTGTAAAAGCACTAACTCGGCGTTCTGGACGAAGTGGTAGGCGCACAGTAAAACAGGGAAAGCACTGTAGCAGGGGAGGTGACTGCAGCACTTCCTTTCCCGCCATGGATCACGAACTCCTACGTAGAGGAAAACGTGCCGTCGGTGCCTCCGCTCGACTAGAACGCCGACGCGCGCTCGCCCGAGAGCGGCAGCGTCGCCGGCGTGCAAATCCGGCAGTTCGCGCTGAGGAGGTGGCAGCTAAACGCCGAAGACAGGGAGGCCAACCCGGAGCTGCAGAGGAAAGAAGCGGAGGCAAGGCGACGACGGATGCAGGCAAATCCCGAGCTGCGTACGAAAGAAGCGGAGTCCAAGCGAAGGCGCCGGCAAGCTGACCCCGAAATTCTAAAGAAAGAAGCCGAAGCTAAACATAACCGTCGGAAACAGAACCGCGACCTTGGCATGCAACAAAGTGTTTGTGCAGGTGAACCGTGCATGATGGGCTGCGAACACGCATTTGCCCAAGCGAGAACTCGAGCGCGAGCGACGGGACGTACCGCTGAACGAGGGTGGCGCCGGGCGATCCGAGATACACCTACTTGACAGAGAATCCGGGCACAGCTGTGGAGTGCGTGACAGACTGTGCTGTGATGGCAGCCTCACTCGTATGAACGACATGCGGAACTCAGAAACAAGAGCCAAGGTAATCGATGTGCTGGATCGGCAATTTCCCTAGACGTTAGTTGTCAACATCCATCAAGCGTTTCCGGGTGTGCGCCGCTTGTATCGCACACACCCGCACATGATCGCAAATACCCACACAAAATCACCTTGAAGTCGCAGTAAAAGTCACGATAGAAACACGGGAAAACCACAGCGGGTTCCTGCAGGTTTCGCGTTAGGTGGAGCACACTAGGTGCTTTCACACTAGGTGCAGCAACATTAGGTGGAGCCAGTTTCAGTCGTCAACATCTGTCGTAGGTTTCCTGCTGTGCCCAACTCGTATCGCATACACATGTACTAAATTCTGAAAAAATACGCAGGAAATGATGACGGAAGGACAGGCGAGCCACAGTTGTGCAAATTTGACACTGCATGCAACTGTGCTTGGTGTCTTTCTGTGACTTTGATACGCCCAACTGGTTCAAGATGGTTGCACAAATCATCTGATTCAGCAAACAAAAGAAAGAAGCAAAGGGAAGGCACTTCTAAAATGCCAGGAGAATGATTCCATAATGTGTAGGGGTGCAGTAAGCGAGTCCTTGAAAATATGTTGCGACAATGAAGGCCCTTTTTCTTGCGATACGTGCGGGTGCCCGCTGTTTGCAAATTTTAACTGGTTTCTCTCCTCTTGCTTCATTCTCTCGAACATATGAGTGAAGAAAAATAGGGTGTAGAGTGCAAGCAACCTGGCGTACCATTTGTGCATCAAATCACCACAGGTTGGATCTGATGGACAGCCTCTGTTTTACTAGAAAGGACATGACATTACTCAGCACGTGCAAAAATTATATAGCTATTACTGAATCTCAATGCCTCTTTACCAAATCACATAGTGCGAGATAGAACGATTGTTATGATTTTAACGTCTGATCTAAGTATGTAATCTGAGGACCATAATCGGTCGCTCTATTTCCAGCATGTGACTCTACCAGTATGCCCTATATCCGGTCAAATTTGTTTATGTTAGCTGGTGTTATTACACTAGTGACCATGTCTGCGATTACCAATAACAAAGTTACATTTCTTTTGTTACTATCTCCCTTGCAGGTCAACTTTTGTGGGCAGACAGATCAAGTCAGAAAGGTGATGTTTGTATTATTGTTTGTAAGATGTTCTTGCTATCATTTTGCATTCTAGCTTTACTTCATGCAAGTTGTTAGAACTGAGACTATCTGGTTTTCACTAGAAGGAATTTCGTTCTAGGTTGACTTCTGCACACAGACTGAACGTACCGTAAAGGTAAGATCAATTATTCAAGTGCTTTCCCTAGAATAGCTCACTCTTTCCCTCACTTTGGGGCATTGGGATGTTCAGCAGTAAAGTTCACCTTGTCTGTTTTCAGAGGGACTTGCGAGGTACAGACAGAATGTTCCGTGGAGGTAAAAACATCCTTTGTGTTACTGACTTGTTGAGTTCTCTCAGTAAAGCATTATTTTGGCCCAGGACATTTCAATAGTACATATATATTTAGATGATTGACAGATGGAAAATTTTCTTTAAAAGATGCTAAAGTAATAAATTTCCATGATAGCAAGGCAGGTGTTCACACCTTAGAGGACGCTTGGTAAATTAAAACAATATGAAAAAGAAAAGCTTATATCTTAACAGCATTACCTATGTCTGTCCAAATCACAATCTAAAAACAAAAATATTCAAAGTAGCTTAAGCTATGGAAAATGTTCATAAGCCACCAGAATGCTCCAGATATTGGAAAATATATCTTCAAATTGTAAATGATACATGGCCAGTATGACTTTGAGATTCCAGTTCTAAGTTTATAACTATGGGGGCTCAATTTGAATACTGTGTCACTAGGTGGTTACTAGTGTCAAGTGAATAATATTGTTTATTGGGCTGATCGGAGAGCCAATGATTAGTGCAAGATTAGTTCTGAACCATGGTGAAACATGCTTTTCATTACCCACAAATAAATTGGTTTATGCCAGCAAGTTTTTTTTTTTCTGCAACCTGACAGCACCAGAATTTGTGCTTGGCAAATTGCAATCGATGCCAGATGAATGAAAGAGCATCTGATACCAATCATAGCAGTCATTTGTGAGAAGTAGTAGCCGGTTATGGACCGTCTGGTTTCCTGATATTGGCTGTTATTTTAACTTGTTATGCATTTACTTGAAATTAATAAGTTTGAGTGGGCCTTCTTCTTCATTTACTAATGCTCTTGTCCTTGTACAGGCATCAGAGTCACTTTTGAATACCCAAAGAGGCAAGTCACTAGTGCAGTCTACCTTGCTAAAGGAGACCTGCATCCAAACCGGTGAGTAGTACTTGCTTTTTTTTAGGTAAGTGAGTACACTTGGGTATCACAGAAAGTCACTTTGGCATGCACCACAGCAGTGGTCACTTAGTGAGCGCTTCTGCCTCCAGTGTGGGAAATGCTGCATTTGATTCTATAAACCACTACAGTGAGTGTGTTTGGTATTGTCCTGAGGAGGCAGTTGTTCGGCAGTGTGTAGCATTTTTCAAATTTGGTATAGAGAGTGTGTGCCACCTCGTGCTTGACTTAAGTTGTGCAGCCTCTAGACTCTCAACACTGTGACGCCAGTTCTGATCTGTAGCATTGGAAGTCGGATGGCTGCATTTCCTTGATTTTGGGAATCGTGATGCACTGGTTTTTGCCGGGTACACTCATGATATTGCGGTCAAGCACTGATTGTACGGAGCTTTTGGAGAAAGTCCTTTTAACAGCAGCTCTGTTTGGGGCCTAGCAGTGTCTGCTGCTACTGTGTTCGTCACACTCCGTGCGGAGTGTTACCGTGAGCCTGACCTGTGACAGCACTCGACCCATGCTTGTCCTCAGCCCACTCCTTGCCCCGCCATGGTGGTCTAGGGGTTATGGCACTCGGCTGCTGATCCGAAGGTCGCGGGATCGAATCCTGGTTGCAGCGGCTGCATTTCGATGGAGGCGAAATGTTGAGGCCGGTGTACTGTGCGATGTCAGTGCACGTTAAAGAACCCCAGGTGCTAGAAATTTTCGGAGACCTCCACTTCGGCATCTCTCATAATCAGAGCTGGTTTTGGGACGTTAAACCCCACAAATCAATCAGCCCACTGCTAAATGATAGTGTTTATCTGAAGGCCATAACGAATTAAAGTTGGTATTGGGGGAGGGTGGGGGTGATATTGATAAAAAAAATGATCACAAGGGAAACACAGCAGAAGCTAAGCTCCACTGCTTCAGCAGATTTCACATTGGGTAGACCTGCCTTCTAGTTCTTTTCTTCCTACCCTATTCCCTATGTTAGTGCTTTGCCAGGTGAAAACATTGACTTACGAGATTGTTCCAGATAGCTTTACTGGTCCTTTGAACTTGGTGTTCATTGATATTTGCATCAACACTGCTCAAGGCATACCTGAATGCTTTGTACACCTGGCCCTTAGATGCTTTGAAAGGCGCTTCTTCAGCTGAATGTTGTGGAATGAAATGGTCCCACGGAGGGAAATGTTGGTTGCATGTGAGAAGAGGGTGACAATCAGAATTGAGGCTCGAGCAAGTTGGTGAGGATTCATATTTGAAAGTGTGTGTGCAGCGCAAGGTTAAGACCAGGGATGAAATGAAGTAGGCGGGACAGGCTTAAACTCACAACTAAAGTTTATTAAAAAGAATAAATACATATAGTAGTGCCTGAGACTTATCAACATGTATGCCCAAAGTGCATTGCTGATGCTCAGCGTTGTTGGTTGAACATTGCATCATTGTGTAGCACTGGGAAAGACAACAAAGATGAGAACACTACCCGAGTACTGACTTTCAGCAGATGGATTTACTTAGAAAATGAAATATAACATATGTTAAATAAATCTATTTGTTGAAAGTTAGCACTCTTGGTATTCTCATCTGTCATTCTTGTCTTTTGGAGTTCTATACATTGCAAAACACAATATCGTGACTCACCCTTAAGCTTTTTCAATATGGAAGCAAGGTAGTCGTATTCATAAAGGCTCAGTGTTATAGAAGCGCTGGCTGACGCATCTTTTGTTTCTTCTTACATGAAACGGTTTTTGGGCATACATGGTAAGTGCTGTGCACTACATGTATTTATTCTTTCCATTTTTTAATAAACTTTAGAATTAATTTGCGCCCATGGCATTTTTGTTCCTGGCTTCCATGCAGCGCACGTTTTCTAATATAACCAATGTGGTAGCCTAAACGTGCTGTGGTGTTGGTTTGCAAAGCTTGTAACAGCTTTGCAGTATGCTGTCTACAAGGCGGTAGGCTGAGATGGAAGGCCGACCTCATTGCATCAGCTACATTGCTGTTCAAGACTGTGTGAAAAGCACAAACAAAAAAAAAACGTCATGCTTGCAGGGTGGTTTGCTTTTGAAGGGAACACTAGCGCACAGGGCATGCCTTTATGTTACTTCCCGGCCAATCCTCCGTCACATATATTTGTGGCACATATGTCACAACTGGAAGTTACGACTCCCTTCGACACATCTGTATGATAAACGGACATTATTTTTGTAGCGAATCGGATTTAAGGTTGCAGCAGTAGGAAAGGTGCAGATTCAAGTGTTCACTTTTAACAGTGGACTGTACTGTACATTTATGCTATGTCCAAAATTATGGTGTTTACTCCTGTTCATTTGGTCAATGCTAATGGTGGCTACATGCAAATTATTGTCTTTAAGGGGGGTGGCAGCTGCATAATCGATTTCAGCTATTCTCCCATGAAATATTTCTTTCACACGTTTTCCTCATAAAATTTTTTTGTCTTCTTTTCTGTTTGTGTCAACGTGTCAAAAGCGATATCACACTTCCGCAGGTGATCTTTCCCTGCAAGGAATGTGGGGACCTTTTCTTGACACAGGGTATGTTGGACCGGCACCTGCGGCGTGAGCACAAGCCGGGGTCAGGAAAGCCCCAGAGCTGGTAACTACCATGTTCCGTAATTTGGTAGTTTGCAGCTTTCTGCTTCACACTGTCTGGTGATGTTATGCCTCAGTTACTGGAACGCCCTAATACTGAGAATCGATGAACAAATCGCAAAGTACGATTTAGAACAGGGAATGTCGCAGGAGCCAACGTTTCGACAAGCGGACTTGTCTTCGTCAGGGCGGCAACTAACGAATGCTGGAGAAGGCAGTTGCCGCCCTGACGAAGACAAGTCCGCTTGTCGAAACGTTGGCTCCCGTGACATTCCCTGTTCTAAATCGTACTTTGCGATTTGTTCATCGATTCAAGCATCCATCTTCCCCTGAGCTTCTCTCCTAATACTGAGAGGAAGACATGCTTAGAGTGCAGCTCTTAGGCAACCACATTGTTGCTTTCATGGCATCCTCATTGTCATTGTTGGCAGTGATCTATTGGCACAGAGGAGGATGAAGGAAGGTCATCGCAAAGTGAGATGGCGGATGGGAAAGCGAGCGCTAAGTGCAGAACAAAGCAAATGACAGTAATCGACAGGAGAGGTGAAGAAAGTGGGTGTAGGTATATGGAAGCTTTAGAAGGAAAGCAGAGTAGAAGAGTAGTGACTGGAGTAAATACACACGTGAGGGCACGATGGAGTGGGTGCTCTCTCAATGTGTGCATCTGCCCTCCCTTTGCTGCCCAAGAGCGTTGAAAAACTGAAACACCATACATAAAGCGCCCACCTCTCAGCACCCTTCCTCCCCCCTCACACTTGTCATCACTCTTCCATGTAATTACCAAGTTTTGAATGTAATCACATGTTGTGTTTTACTTGCAGTTTCGGAAGCTAGGGTATTACTCAGCAGTTTCACTTGTGGCACAGTTAAATTTACAAGATGAGGTTTAGTTTTCAAAATCTGTGTCTTTTGTTCTCTTGGCGTCTCCAGCTTTGGTATTGCTGCAAGGCAGCACCACTGCTCCATCTCAGCCTACGAAGCAGCTCTTACCGTTCTTTGCTTTCCTGCGCTACATACTATTGTGCACCTTTTCAGATTCACAATCGGGCTACGGCTCATATTCTGTGCATTCTATATTATAGGGTATTCTCTAACGAGTGTGGTGAAAGCTAATCTTCACTGTGTTTATAGCTTCAGTAAAGGTACATCTGTGCTCTGGGACATATTCAGGACAGCTGTTGGTGAAGGCATTAAGCTTCATCTACTTTTTTTTTCACTTCAGTGCACTTCCATTGACCAAATTCTACAGTTTTCGTGTTCATTTTTGATTATGCAGTCTTTTACATTTGCTATCATATGTGCGCACAACTGTAGTCATCAGAAGCAAGTAGAGCTGAGAGCATGCAAATTACAGTTTGAAAGTGGTAACACTTTGCTGCTAAATTAAAAGAATGTTGGTGCTGATGTTCTTGCTAGTGCTGATGCAACATACCGTATTTACTCGCATAATGATCGCACTTTTTCTACAAGAAAATTGACGCAAATTTCGGGGTGCGATCATTACGCGGGGTAAATTTTCCGCGAAATAATATTTTGAGCACCGAGAACGCAAACAAGTCACGTATCAGAATTCTTACAATAGCTATCATGAACATAACGAAAGATAAAAGTAGAGTAAGGCTTGCCTTTGTAATAAACGCACACATTACGCAGGAACTACATGCATCGCATATTGCCCTTTAATTTTTTTCATTCACTGACCCCCTAACTTTCATTCAGAGTCTGAAGCGTCACTGGCGTCAGTGTCGTCGTCGCTCGATTCCCTGCCGGAACCGACAGTGTCATCGCAGTCCCACAGAAGGTTATCTTCCGTTCCGTCGAGGGCGTTAGATATGCCTGTCTTCTTGAAGCTGTTGGCATGGTGAAAACTACGGCATTTGTCTTTACTGCTATCCTAATACGGCACATTTCCGCCAAGGGTGGGCAAAAATTAGGCATCTGCTTGGTGCGTACAGTTCACGTGGCGAGTCTTGAAGAGTTATTTACGTAACGTTCGACAGATGGTAAACATGATGATCGTCAGCTAGACTTGGCACACGACATATCGCTGCGGCAAGTTCGGGGTGCGTATCAGTTACGCGAGGGGAAAAAAACCGAATTTTGACGACAAAATTTAGGGGTGCGATCATTACGTGAGTGCGATCATTATGCGAGTAAATACGGTATTGTAAATCATGTGCACGACTAGAACAGGCAGCCTGTTTAGGATGACACTGAAGGTGCACCATAGGTTAAGAAACATTTTATCTATGTTTTGTAGAGAAGAATTGGAACGTCGTAGTGGGCTGTCCTCTCCAGTGAAGACAGGCGGGTCACGGACACTAGGGACACCTGGACAGGCAGTCGGTTCGGGCGGTGGCGTTTGCTGGGCGGCGTCTCGGGGCATGGTAGATGGCAATACGAGATACCGAGCCATGGCCATCGTCGCTGGGCAAGGGAGATCGTGAGAGAGTGTCGGCATCGGAGTGCTGACGCCCGCTGCACGACTACACGAATATCGTAGTCTTGTAAGCGAAGTGGCCAACGTGCAAGGCAGCCGGAGGGGTCTTTTCAGTGACGACAACCAACAAAGTGCGTGGTGATCCGTGACGACATCAAATGGGCGGCCGTACAGATATGGTCGGAACTTAGTAAGTGCCCAGATGACGGCCAAACATTCTTTTTCCGTCACGGTATAATAGACCCTTTTCGTAAAAGGGCGCCGCTAGCACCAAACGCATGAACTATAGCCAGCTGCCATGATGAGGGCACCCTAGCAGACGACGTGATCCTCGGTGAATGTCAACGCGCGAGTGCGTGACATTTCAGCACCGCTGAATACTAAATTGCTCCTGCTTGTTCTTGGGGTGCCTCACTGTTCGATCCCATTGTACGATAATCCAAACGGGTCACATTCTGACGTGCTAGCGTTGAGGATGCCGTGACGAGAACAGTGAAAAGGTTATAAGTTTAATTGGAAACCAGAGGAGCTGTGGTGCACCAAATGCGGTTAGAAAAAGGTGCGCGTATCCCTTTTCATTATAGTGTAATGGCCGTGAAGATAACTTTGTGATTAATGAGATGTAAACTGATTTGTTCGGCTACAACCTTGTAGATTACTGGCCAAGTTTATGTCCACAGAGGACCACTGTCACTCAAAGTGGTGTGGCACTTCAAGCCGATCTCTTCTAGCCCAGAATATGTGAACCGATTCTTGTCTTGTTTATTATTATAACGGGCGGAATGTCTGAAACTTTCTGCACATCACAATGTTTTTCATTACCTCTGAGGTCGGCCGACAGTTTTTTCTTACGGACAAGAATGAACTAATGCCTAGCCTGGTACGTCTCTGAGTTTTAAAAACTTAGTTGTCAACAAACGTTTCCGTATGATAAATGAGTAAGAACAGATGCTGATGGGCTCTCATTCGTAAACGCGCTGCACATAGGAAAGTTTCATTGCGACAAGCTATGGTTTCTTTTTTTTTTTCCAACATGCAGTGGATTGCGATGCGCAAGCCTGAAGGTTCACCAGGGCTGCCGGAGCCAAGGGCGACTGCAAATATCAGACGCAGAAACAAAAATGGTGCGCGCATCTTTTACATGGTGACCGCAGCCATGAACAGTATCATGAATAACAGCACAGAATTTCTCGGTGTATACAATTAAGGTTGACAGTCATGTCAGGAAAGCGATTACGCAGATATTTTTGGCAAATGCCCTTGCAGTGTTCGTCACTAAGGTTAAGCCAAGCCTTATTCGGCATCTTAATTCTCATGTCGATTTTTTCTTTTTTACCTTCGGTCACGTTGCATAAGCTTTTTGCCAACAAGCTAGGGGGACAGTGATCCATGCTGTTTGGAGAGGCAGGGGAAATGAATAACAAAAAAAAAAACAAACTATGTTCCATGAACTTTATTGAAAAACACTTCTTTCCTGCTGGGGCAGTGAACGACGACCCTCGAAACAGGATGGTGCCTCCTCGGTTTTCCCTGCAGGAGAAAAAAAAAAAGCATCCGTAAACGGTACGAACACAAACGTCGCCGCGTATGCATAGCACTGCCAGCATGTTTATGTGCACGCGCAGAACGGTAGCGACTCACCTTTCTTGTTTCTAGGAAGAAAGGTTGAGGTCGTGACGCAAATGCCGCCAAAATGCGGCGAGCCCTTATTATCGTCCCGGTGGTGCCAGGTGTCGATGGTGCACGCTGCCGCAGACGTTGATGACACACACTTGCAGGTTTATCATCGTCCTGCGACCGAGCCACTCTGCCCAACCATGCTGTTAATGGGCACAAAATACCACTCACTGTAGAGGAGAAGCGCTTGGGAGGCACGAACACATTGCACGAAAAGCACGTTCGCAAATACAGACGAGATTTCGGCGGATCACACGGGAACCAACTGCCACCACACTCATGCTTTGCCCCCGCTCTCCAGCGATTCCCTCATGATGGCCGCTCGCGAACCCAAAATGCCTTGCAAAACGAAACTGACGAAAAGCCCACCACCAGGTGCTGTATTTATGAAAAGGGTCTATTGGTCTCGGCTTTAGTAAGCGTACAACTTGCGTATGCAACGACATACTAAGGGAACCCTGGTTGGCACTACGCAAGGACAGCACTGAGGCCAACACCGCTAGCGTCCGTGTGTACCTCTGTAGGGGCCGTAGGATCATAGTGGTGTAGTATGGGAGGAGACGTCAACAGACGAAAGAGCTTTGCAAACGCGTCATCGCACTCTGACGACCACGAATCGAGGGCCCCGTTACTTCCGAGGAGCTTCGTCAGCGACGATATGATAGTGGCGAAGTTCCTAATAAAGCGTAGAAAGTAGGAGCACAGTCCTACGAAACTGCGTAGTTCCTTGATGGACGTCGGTTTGGGGAACTCGGCCACGGCCCGAAGCTTGGCTGGATCAGGGAGAATTCCGTCCTTGGACATGACGTAGCTGAGTATTGTTAGCTGCTGTGCTGCAAATCGGCACTTCTTGAGATTCAGTTGTAAGTCGGCTTCCCGCAAACGCATCAAAACATGCCGCAGGCGTTGAAGATGCGTGGAGAAGTCCGGAGCGAAAATGACAACATCATCGAGGTAGCACAAGCACGTGTGCCATTTCAAGATGCGCAGAACGGTATCCACCATGCACTCAAAGGTAGCGGGCGCATTACACAGTCCAAACGGCATGACGTTGAATTCGTACAAGCCGTTGGGCGTGACAAAAGCCGTCTTCGGTCGAGCGTCATCAGCCATGGGTACCTGCCAGTACCCCAACCACAAATCTAGAAATGAAAAGAATTCTGCTCCTTGCAGGCTGTCAATCGCGTCATCAATTCGCGGTATCGGATAAACGTCCTTACGAGTGACCTTGTTGAGTCGCTGGTAGTCCATACAGAACCATACAGAACCATCCTTCTTCGCTGCAAGAACAACAGGCGACGTCCAGGGGCTGTTTGAAGGCCGAATAACATCGCGTTGAAGCATGTCATCGACTTGTTCATTAATTACTCGACATTCTGAGGGAGAGACGCGGTATGGACATTGCCGCAGTGGCGGTTGGGTGCCACTGTCGATGTGGTGTGTAACAGTGGACGTGCGGCCGAGGGAAGTTTGTGCGACATCGAAAGAACGAAATTTGTCTAGCAGGCACAGAAGCTGGGAACATTGGAAGCTGGGAACGTTCGCTACCGAACAGCGCAAGGATCACTGGATCGCCTCGTTGATCGACTTCCTCTCTGACCCATCGGCAAAACCGACCACTCGCGCGTTGCGCCGTCAAGCCCACCACTTCGCCATTCAGCGACGACCTACTTATCGACGCAATTACAACGCCGACAGCCGCCAATGGTTGCTAGTTGTACCCGGAGTCTGCATTCTGAACTATGCGTGTCGTTCCACTCTGATCCTCAGTGTGTGCATCCTGGGGTATACAAAACATACGAGCGCATCCGACAGCGATACTTCTGGCGAGGCATGTACCGCTACCTTCAGCAGTTCGTTCGCTCCTGCCTCGATTGCCAGCGGAGGAAGTCTTTGCCGCACCTGTCTCCAGTAGGTCTACAGCCTCTGCCTTGCCCTATCCGGCCATTTGGGCATGTTGGCATCGATTTGTATGGGCCCCTCCCGCTGACATCGGCTGGTAACCGCTGGGCCATCGTCGCTGTTGACCACCTCACGAGATACGCCGAAACCGCTGCCCTCCCCGCAGCTACAGCGCACGATGTCGCCTCCTTCCTGCTCCACCACTTCATACTTCGACACGGCCCACCCTAGGAATTGCTTAGCGATTGAGGGTGTGTCTTCTTATCGGAAGTCGTCGAAGCCATTCTCAAAGAGTGCCACGGTTGTTCATCGCACAACTACTGCTTACCACCCGCAGACGAATAGCCTCACAGAACACTTTAATCACGTGCTCGGCGATATGCTCTCAATGTACGTTGCCTCTGACCAAGCAAATTGGGATGCCGTTCTGCCGTTCGTGACCTACGCTTATAATACCATCCCTCAGTGCACCACTGGGTTTTCACCCTTCTTTTTATTGTACGGTCGGCACTCATCGCACACAATCAACACAATCCTACCATATAGGCCGGATGCACCTGAGGCTGCGCCTATTTCTGCCACAGCCAGACGTGCTGAAGAGCGTCGCAATATCGCCTGGGCGTTTACTACCAATGACCAAGAGCGCCAGAAGAGCATTCGCGGTGACACCACCTCTGCACCTGCGTGCCTTCCTGGAAAGCTTGTCTCGCTCTTGGTCCCTTGCACTACACCAGGGCTCTCTTCAGAGCTACTGCCCAAGTACGGAGGCCCCTACCGAGTAGTTGAGCGTACCTCCCCGGTGAACTACCTCATCGAGCCCGTTGAGCCAGTCCTGAGACATGCGCCGTCGGGGCCGCGACATTGTAAACGTCGAGCGCCTCAAGACCTACTATGACCCACTCATAGTGACCAGCTGTTAGGTCGCCGGGTGGCTCCCTTTTTGTCCCCGGGGGTAATGTAAGAAGCATTGGAACGTCGTAGTGGGCCGTCCTCTCCAGCGCCTTGCAGTGGGGTTCGCTCTTCAGCAGCTCCGCTGAGGAAGACGCGCTCGTACTCGAGGTCCGGGCTTCGTTGAGACGCGCATTGCCCGTGTGGTCACCGCTTGCTCCAGGGATCGTGAGGATCGAGCTACCGGCTGGCCCTTACGCCAGCATTGAATAAACGTCCTTTACAGTTTAGTTATTTCAATTCAACTGTACTGCAGTTGAAGTGCTGTTGCTGCCTCTGAGTCTTATTCCTTAAGAAACATCAAGGTTTTTCTTCATTATTGAGCGAGGTCTAGTAAATTGATGGTGTCGGCCCTTTCAAGTGGAGGATGCCGCAGCTGCACAGCCAAATGTGCTTGCCCTTGCCAATTTGCCCCTTCCCATGACCTGGCAGTTTTCAACCTGCAGCAGTCTGCCTTCTACAAACAGCTTGAAAAATGTGACAAATGGACTGCCAGAGTCCTCAAACACTGATTCTGTGCCACGGTGGAGGCAGTGGGACGAGTTTCATGCCACTCAGTTTTTGCACATGTTCATGTCCAAACACATTATCAGGCTCACTTGGGTGTCTTTGTCACGACATTCAGAAAGTGGCACTTTAGGAAAACCTGTGGGGATAACAGAATCATCCCTCATTTGCGTATTTTCTGGAGGTCTGGACAGGAATGATGGAAGGCTGGGAAAAATGTTCGGGACAGCTACCTCAGCAAGCGACTGCTCTCCTCACGGTGTTCTGTCTGTTCATCACATGCACGTAGCTCTCAAAAATGTCTTGTTCTTGAAAATCAGCATAACATAACCTGAACTTCAATGGCAGTTCTCTATCTAAACGTGGAATGGCCCCATCTTATGCCATGAAAAATTATGCCTGTTACATGCTGATACAAATTTGTGGAGAAAGCTTTGGTTGGTCCCACACCATATCAAACGTACAAGAGAATAATAATAATAATAACTTTATTTCAGCATCAACAGGAAAGGATACAACACTGGTGATGCTACAGGGTGCTAACAAAACACCTCTAATGTCTTGAAAAAGGCCGGCGCCCCGTTTACAAGACAATACAAAACAAAGCAAAACAGCAGTGGACAACAAATGGGTGCAAATAAGGAAGAGCCTATAAACATAGCGATGGCTTATAGGTACATTTATCAGTTTACATTTAGATAACAAGACTAAAAATGGTGGCTATTGTATCATCCTGTTTGTTTTCCGTGATCACCATGGTAGCAATTATTGCATGATTGTAGTAACCAATGAGAAGTCGGTGGCTGTGTTCAAAAGGCTTTTCATTTGAACAGCATGGTGTTTAATTGCATGAAACTGGTCCAACTGTGTTTAGTGTTAATGGCAACGAATGGAAAACCAAATGAAAGACAAATAAGTGTCTCCTTAACTACATGTGATGGCATGCATGTACATTTTTCAATGTAGCTACACATATTTAACTTCCTTAGAAAGGCTCCACACTCTAGAAATTTATTGGAAAAAGAAGGCTCCTTTTATGTGATTCTGCGTATTACTCTGCATGTGAACTGACGTCCTTTCCCTGTACTCCTCGCTTCTGCAGGAACTATCGCGACTCGCATAGAAGGACCCATAGATGCAAGCAGCCATTTGAGTGCCACTTGTGCCAAAAGGTCTTCAGCAAGGAGGAACATCTGGACTGGCACTTGAAGAACCACACGGATGAAAGGTTGTGGAGTAGCAGATATGAATTTTATTTTTATTTGCTCCCACAGGCACCGCCTTAACCCTTTGAGGGTTTTTGGCCGTACATGCATGGTGGGGCAGTTTTCTCTCCAGCAAGGTCTTTGCCGTATGGGTACAGTTTTGACCCTCCATTTCAAATTTCATACAATAATGGACGATACATGCCCACTGGGAGGTGCTGCCACCTGTTAAGACCTAGAAGCGTTTGAAATTTCATTGTACTACCTTCTTGTGGGAATCAAAAGAATAGCTTTCTAGCATGGGGGAATCACGTGGTCTCTGGCAGCTGGTGGCAGTGCACTTTCGCGGTTTCGGTTTCGCTCTGTGATCGCAATGGAGGCATGCAAAACTAGATTTTTATCTTCATAGGCATTCCCTTGCAAGAGCGGCTGAAGTTGATTTCTTACTTTACAGTTGTTGCTCTTAGCTTGGCTATCACGGATGCTGATGAGGTATTCTCTCATCCTTTACCGAGTTTCCATCGAGTTGTTCGAATACATGGGAAAGCGGCGACATGACTGAATGCACTGCCCATTGTCTTGACACTGACTGCAATGGCTCTTCTGACTCAGACTTCTGAACCGCTGAATTCCGAATGCGCTATGTGTAGACCTGTGTTTCAAGTACCACACACTGAAGTAATATTGAACATCTTGCAGTTCTGAGTGATGCTGATGCCGAAATACTGTTTCTGATTTTCTTTTACAATTTATTCCAAACTTTACTTGTGTAGTGCCACACTACTCTTACATTAAAAGAGCAGAAAAATTTCCATCAAGAGAGGAGTCAGACAAGGAGGCATGATTTCACCAATGTTATTCACTGCATGCCTAGAAGTATTCAAACACCTAGACTGGGAAGAATTAGAATAGATGGAGAATATCTCAGCAATTTAAATCTTGCAGACTACATTGTGCTCTTTAGCAGTGACAGTGAGGAACTACAAACATCATTGAAGACTTAAACTGGGAAAGTCTTAAAACAGGACTAAATATGAATAGGCAAAAGACCAAAATTATGCTCTACAGTCTAGCTAAGGAACAGGAATTTAAAATTAGCAATGAACCCTTAGAGTGTGTGAACGAGTACACTTATCTGGGGCACTTATTAACAGGGACACCTACCCATGAAAATGAAATCCTTCGTAGAAGAAGAGGGATGGAGCGCATTCGGGAGACATTCTCAAATTATGACTGGAAACTTGTGGCTGTCACTAAAGCGAAAAGCATTTAATCACTGCATTCTGCCGGCACTAACGTACGGTGCAGAAACATGGAGGATAACTAAAAAGCTGGAGATGAAATTAAGGAGCACGCAGCGTGCAATGGAAAGAAAAATGATAGGTGTAGCGCTAAGAAGTAAAAATGAGTGGAGTGGATCAGAGAACATACAGGAGTAACCTATATTCTTATATCAGTTAAAAGAAAAAAGTGAACCTGGGCAGCGCATAGCATGTGGGGGACAGATAACAGATGGACAGTAAGGGCAATGGAATGGATGCCAAGAGAAGGAAAATTCAACAGAGGCAGGCAGAACGTTTGATTAACTCTTTCGTTACCGTGGGAAAATGGGCAACTTTTCGTAGGTTTTTGTTGGTATTTTTTTGTAATAAGTAATAAAATGGTTATACTGTAATGCAATACATCAAGCGAAAGCTAAGTAAGTGTACTTTTGACCTGTGTAAGTTTAAAAAACTGAACTTGGAAACTAATATGCATAAAAAATCGTTAAATGTAACATTTCTTGCAAATTTGAAAGAACATTTGCAATTGTATGTTTACTACATAAAAGAACTAAATCTGGAAAATATTCTGAAATATACAAATTGTTTAGATAGGAGACATCTACCTAACAGAAAAGCTTCACTGACCTAGCTCAACAACTGCACGAGTTACACTTGTTTACTTGTTGCCCAGTAGAAAGTGTCTTGTTCAGCCAGGTTGCACAGTTTTTTCTTTTTATTGCACAAATTTCTCACGCACAGAAGCACAGTAAATATTCGTAAAAAGGGAAAGAAGTGGGCTATAGAATCATGCATATATGGACATATTGCGCTCTATGGTTGCAAAAAGAAATGGCAACCCGTCTTGTGCCATAAAACAAAACATACCGATGGACAGCTGATGTAGGTCCGGGCTGATTCTGCACGTCCTCGTCGTCTGAACTAAAATCCGATGATGCGGGATCATCATCTGAATCACTGGTGCTAGAAGCAGCCAAATGATCGCTTCCAGATGCAACAGAATCGCCAGAAAGGCGTCGTTCGCGCGAGGGACAAAAGCGTCTGCCATCTTCGTAAACAGACGGAGCGAACCGCACAATTGGAACCGCCGCTTAAATCGCTGCCGCACGGGAAAAATACAAACTACGCAAAAAATGAAAGATTGGTGCCTGGAGAATACGACTGATGGCGGTGCTAGTCCATAGGAGCGCTCATATTTTAAAAATAGCTTGTGGCGCGTATGGGTCACCGGTGACCCATGTCCTATGGACACGGTAATGAAAGAGTTAAGGGATGTAGTTAAGAAGTTTGCAGCCATAAAGTGAAACTGACTCGGTCAGGATGGGGAAAATTGGAAATTATTGGGAGAGGCCTTCAACGTGCAGTGTACTTCAAACAGGCTGGTGATGGTGATGATGACACATAGTGCATTAAAAATCTGTGAAAATGTCATTAGGCCGTCTGGGAAAGCTTTTTAAAAAAATTTTGTCCTCAAAGGGTTGAGGGAACTCACAGGTGAGTTTTGCAAGAACGTCAGTGCACTTCCACTCTGCGAAGAAGGGTGGCCAGTGAAGTTGAGGTGGTGGGGTCAGCCCAGCACTGTAAAATTTTCTGTCAACAGCACTTGATAGACAAGCGCACTTTTGGTCAAACCTAGCTATGTGCACTAGAATAGATACTTGGGCATGTTGCTCGATATGCATTTTCCAGGAAAAACAGTGGAACAAGGCTGGACAGAGAAAGATCACGGCCGTGTTCCAGCGGCCGTGTCGTTTTCATTCTCTGTCCTGTCTGGTTCCGCTGTTTTTCCTAGCTATACGCAGCCTAACTAAGTGCATCATTTTGGTTCATTTAGAACACCTGCAAACCACTTATTTTAACACTTTATGTACAGAGTGCTGAAAATGATGAATAGGGTATGTCAGCTGAGGCTTCAGTGACATTTCCTGTTCATTGCCTTTAACGGTTGATCGATTCAAGCCTCCATCTTCCCCTGACCTTTTGTACTAGTTTCGATTAGTTAATGTTTGTTCACTTAATTCACACTTGAATAACATAAGTCACCTTTAGTCCACTTAATATGCATTTGATTCATTTTAATTCTCACTTGGTTCACTTATTTTGCACCTTGTTTTGTGTATGAGCCACTCCTCCATGCCTTGCACTCCCCAGGATCAGCTTGCTGTGGCCAATTTCTGTTCTGCACATTGTTTTGTCCCCAGACATGATCTGTGAGGAGCTACCCTTATAAAGCTTTGCAGTAGAAAAAAAGCTACATATTACTTGAGGATGTTTGCACTGAACTATTTGTCAAACCATGTGTCTACTCGCATCCTTCTCTTCTGTGTCCATATTTGCAGGAGCCCTCTCAGATTGCATAAAGAGACCAACACAGACGAGCAGCCGTTTCGGTTCCATTACTGTTGGATGGGCTTCAGCCAGCGGGAACTTCGTGACCAGCATCTGAGAGGTCACTTGGATGACAAAGACCGGCTGTATAGGAGGAAGAGTGCGCATACTGTGGGGAACACTTCACCCAGCAGTCTCAGCTGACTTGCCACCAAATGTTGCATAGGAGCAACACTTCCACCGATGTGTGTCCTAACTGTGGTCAAGCCTTCACTCAAAGGCACGTCCTCGTCGAACACATGCTGGCCCAACACACGGACGGGCGGTCACATGCCTGCCTTTTATACGGGAGGACGTTCGCACTGTTACGGTGTTTAAGAAGACATGAGGAAGTGGTGCACAACCAGTCTCTGGTGTCCTAAAGGACTTGCTGATGAGTTCACATTGCATCTATAGTCACTTCATGGTCAGGAAGCAACACAGGTTTAGTCTGGTGGGAGCATTGAATAGCAATTTGCCGTGTAAGCAGACGGCGATGATTGATAGCAGATAATGAACACTGTAATGGCAAATGGGGCATTCGGCTGCTCTGCACAGTTATGAGTTTGACATGCAGCCGCAGGGGTTGTGCTACAGTAAAACCTCGTTATAACGAAGTCGAAGGGGGAGCGGTAATTACATTGTTATAACCATTAGTTCGTTATAACCAATATCAGTTTCATCTATAGGAATTTCAAGGGGAATTGCGATTACTTCGTTATATCCGATATTTCGTTATATCCAGGTTCGTTATAACGAGGTTCTACTGTATTATGCACGTAGAATACAAAACCCTTGTACATATGTAGGCATGCGTCAAAGAAATCCTGGATGACCAGGTGTTTCTACTCGCCACTTCATTTTTTGTAAGTCTCATGTATTTCATGTTAAATTTTGATATGAGGGAACTCAATAAAGAAAGCAATTTATGTAGATTACGTTGTGTATTGCTTTTTGAATCAGTGTGTTAAGCTCTAATGAGACTATGAAATGCACAGCATTTGCGCTCACTTCTCTTGCGCCCATGTAGTCAGCCCACTACTGTATAAAATTTGATGCCTTCCATAGCATAGCACAGCGTGGTAAGCAAGGTGGTAGGGAAGGGAAGTCGGAGTGAGGAGGAGAGGCAGCGTAAAACATGGCATAGCCTTGTGTAAGGTTTGTTCATTTCAGTAAACGTGCACGGCACCACATACAAAAAGGTGCAGGTGGTGTCGACAACCGGCGCAGCAGTTTCTGTTCCAGGGTGCAGATGCAGCTCAGTCCCCTGCCGCCCAAATGTGTGAACTGAATGTTGAGGTGCTCTGGCTCGCTACAACTACGGTGGCTATGCTGCAACAAAGCCAGCATGCGGGCGTGCGAAACTGAACGTGCTAGTCCGCGCATTTGTTGACACGAATGATGTGATAAACCTGTATGTGCATACAGTCTACATTTTGCCATCTGTAAAAAGAAAAATGAATGTGAAAACAAAGCTGTCATCCTGTACATGTTCAAAAAACTGTCAAATGTTTTATCACTTTCACGGAATTACTGTGATTTTGCTGCTATGCGTGTCTGTGATATGGCATAAGATCAAACCATCATCATTAGATTGATGCTGTCTGCACTAAAGTCCCTGTATAAGCACACTGCAATTATATGGGGATTACAGAGGCTTAGTCTGCATGCGTCGTGTGACAAGCCAGTGAGGCTGCCCAAAATAAATGCTGCACCCACATGCTGGAAGGAAGGTCACGTAACATGACATCACGGCTACTCGCGCGACATCTACCAGCCAAAACCATGTAATATCTAGTCACGTGACAGATCACTTAGCATCTTGAAGGCAGAACAAGCTAGCTCAGCCACAAGCTCTGCACAACTGGTGCAAGCTGGCCACATTCTTTTTGCATTTCTGCGTCTATAGTGGGATAAAGCACCTCAGTATGCAACAACCATGCGGTTCGAAATGAAACAAGAGCTAGGTTACTCGCAATAATTTGGTTGCTGAGCTGTGAGGCATTGTAGTACTTTTTAAAAATGCTTTTAGACTGCAAAAGAATATTACGACGATATGAGGTGCCTGTACAACATGAAGAGCTTTATGATCGCTGTCTTGGGCTTTCCGCTGTCTTGCATAGTGGTGGTAGCAACGTCTCCAATAGCAAAGTCTAGGTAATGTTGTGTTTGAAATGGTGCAACTGTACTTAATACGAACTGCAAATGATGAGATTGTCCGTTGAGCCCATGTAGCCGCGGGCCTTGGCCATCTCTCCAGCCCGCGCCCACCTGGGGTGCAGACTGCGCTTGCTCAAAATCAACTTTCTCTCTCTCCGTTGAGCCCAACCACTGAGCCTGCATATTCAGATGTGGGGTGCTATACTGAACACTGCCAAATTCTGCCATGTTGTCTAATTCTGCAATGGCTGCATTTCTAAGCCAGTCAGGGTGCCTGTAGCCGCCCTCCGGTCCAATGAGCAATGCTAACATGGCAGAATTTGACAATGTCCAAAGTAGCACCCCTGCTCATTGCACCAGCGTATCGCACGTGGTGATTGTGCGCGTGTGCGGTACACGTGAGCCCATCTCTCCTTTGCCAGAAGCTCACCCCCGTTCGAAAATGACACAGGCCTGTATACTAAGCATTGTCAGTGCACATCAAAGAACACCAGGTGGTCGAAATTTCCTGAGCTTTCCACTAGGGCTTCATGCAGGTCCGAGCTTCATGCAGAGGCTGTTGAAAGTTCGCCATCGCCGACCTAACACTGATGTGGGAATCGTGGTTTTGTTTTGCTGCTTCACAAATGAGCGAAAGAGCACAGCGATCTGTGGCTCGTGCCTCGAGCCATGCAGCGCACTTTTGCTGACAACTGGTAACCGAGCACACGTCACTGCCTTCTTTTCTCTGTACATCACAACGCAATCTTGAATCTATTAGTATTATTGTATTACCTAGTATCTTGAATCTATTAGTAATGTTATCAATGCTCTGGCTCAGCAATCTTGAAGAGCTTTTGGTGAAGCATTTTGTGCGGAGGCATGAGAATAGCTGTGTGCCACATGTTTATATTCAATGGCAGCCTTAATAGAATCCTCAACTGGTTTTCTAGATCTATGGTAAGAGGGTCTACGGAAAACTTCACATTTGAAGCTTGTGAGAATTCCGAAACAACCGTTTTATTTTTGTGAGCTTCTATTAAGTGCCACCAGGTGCGCTGCTGTTGCTTTCGTTGACTTTGTTGGCTTGGTTATCTCGGTGCTGGTGTTCGGAGTAGCGTTGTACCATTTTAATATTACTTCAGTTTCTGGCTGAGTTGTTCGAAGTTGAAGCAAAAGCCAGCTGACCTCGCATGGCTTTTGTGCTGATTTTTTATGCAGGAAGCTCTATCTCGACCATTTCTGTGTGCTTTCGGGCCGGTTCGTGCTTGCAAGTGTCCCAGCTGTGTTATTAAAAGCTGAAGATATATGCCTCTCTTTAGCATCACATGCAACGATTTATTTTCACTGTGTCATGCCGAAGTGAACATAATGTATTTCTCTTGTGGGTGTGGTTGCGACATCAGCATTGATGTGATAGGGTTGATGGCCACACGCATTAAAGGTATGGTGAACTACAGTGGGAACACAATGCTATTAAGCAACCATTTGGCAGCAGACGCTGGTTGAATCCTTTTGCGTAACTTTTACCTTGGAAGTGTATGACGGGGGCTACTAGCTTTTATTTCCTCTCTGGCGTTGCCTGGTAAAACTGACACATTATTTTTTAAATATATGTTCTACTAATGCAACCCAGCTTGTTTTCTCAACGCCGTCTTTGCATTGAAGCATTGAGTGTTTCGTTTTGTGCGACATTTGGTTATTCGTGCTGCAAACACCCACTCTACAAGAAACGCCAGCAAACTGGCACTGATTCCAACCAGAAGCATAACGAATCCACCCTGGAGGTCCACCATGGCCAGAGGCTTGATGCCATCGTCCTTTTCATTCTGGCACATAGTGTAATTGCGGAGGCGCCATTCCATTTCCTTGTGGTAGAAGTGACACTGGTTCACGTGTGTAATGCTGCAAAAGTAAGAAAAAAGAAAGAGAAAGAAACGCATGTTTGTTTTCCGAGCCAAACGTATTCCCTCAATAGGGGGCCGATCTGGAAAAGACGAAAAAGAAGACAAATATATGTCCACTAAAATGACTCCTCGATAGCGCTTTGGAACTTGCAGTGCGCAACGAAAAATTTTAGCGGCGAAGCTTTTTAAGCTTGGCAAAAGTGTGGTCATCACGAAATAACACTTTCTGGGGGAAGGGGGTTCACTTCCCGGAACCACGATATGGTTATGAGAGCGCCATGGTTAGGTATGGCGCTCTCACTATATGGTTAAGTGAGCGCGTGCACTTCTACGCAATGCCCAATGTGCCGAATTTGCACGTCCGCGTGTTTATTTTGCGCTCTTGCCTTCAGCCCACGACTACAAAAGCGGAGGCGTTTCATCAGAACGCCGATAGAAGCGCTTCGCCAAATGCCAGTTGCGCTGAAGAAAACGCGTGCTCGTATGTGTGTCTGCAAGCAGACACAAATTGCAGCTGCGCTGCTCTACCAAAACGGGAAAAGACCAAAACGTAGACGCCGGAAGAAAAAGCCGCTCAACGCGAGAGAATCTGTGCGATGGCGCCGATCCTCTCTCGTTGAGCGACTTGGATTAAGCAATGGATTACGTTGAGCAATGGATCAGTGCGGTGGCGTCGATCCGATGGCGTTAAGTGGCTTGAATTGAGCAATGAATCGCGTTGAGTAACGGATCGGTGCGCAATGATCGGGTCTTGCGTTGAGCGGCTTGGATTGAGCAATGGATCGCGTTGAGCAACGGATCGGTGCGATGGCGTCGATCATCTCGTGTTGAGCGGCTTGGATTGAGAAATAGATCGCGTTGAGCAATGGATCGGTGCGAAGATCGGCTCTCGCGTTGATTGGCTTGGTTTGAGCAATGGATCGGTGCGATGGCATCGATCCTCTCGCACTGAGCGGCTTGGATTGAGCAATTGATCGCGTTGAGCACTGGATCGATGCCATGGCGTCGATCCTCTCGCGTTGAATGGCTTGCATTGAGCAATGGATCGCGTTGAGCAATGGATCGGTGCGATGGCGTCGATCCTCTCGCGTTGAGCGGCTTGGATTGAGCAATGGATCGCGTTGAGTGAGGGATCGGTGCGATGATCGGCTCTCGCGTTGAGTGGCTTGGTTTGAGCAATGGATCGCGTTGAGTGAGGGATCGGTGCGATGATCGGCTCTCGCGTTGAGTGGCTTGGTTTGAGCAATGGATCGGTGCGATGGCATCGATCCTCTCGCACTGAGCGGCTTGGATTGAGCAATGGATCGCGTTGAGCACCATGGCATCGATCCTCTCGCGTTGAGTGACTTGGATTGAGCAATGGATCGCGTTGAGCAATGGATCGGTGCGATGGCGTCGATCCTCTCGCGTTGAGCGGCTTGGATTGAGCAATGGATCGTGTTGAGCAATGGCGTCGATCCTCTCGCTTTGAGCGGCTTGGATTGAGCAATGAATCACGTTGAGTGGACCGGTGCGATGATCGGCTCTTGCGTTGAGCGGCATGGATCGCGTTTATTCGCACGTTTATTGCGAAAATCGCACGTTTATTGTTCAACGTTTCGGCCGTGCCACGGCCGAAACGTTGTACAATAAACGTGCGATTTTCGCAAGTGCGCAATTCGTTTCTAAACTATATATATATATTAAAATGTGGATGTTGGTCTTCAAGCAGGCCGCGACGTTGTTTTACAGACTGCTAGCAGGAAGGTAGATCTGCGTCCAGGCGAGCGCGCGCAAGAGCGTGGGTAACAACCACCGATTGTCGTCGTCTTCTGCATCCAGGCGTTCGGGCACATGTCATACATCTTCAGTCATACATCCTAGGATGACATCATAGGAGGAGCGGGGAAGGACGATAAATTTAAGGGCATACATGGCATTTTGAATGATTACACGGGCTGTGCACTGGGCGGTAGGCTTGATGTGATGCGAGGTCGCTGTTCGCAGGGAAAGGTCGGAAATCGGCGTGGTAACTTTTCTCAAATCGCGGCAAAGTTTTTCGCTCATTACTGAAACAACGGCTCCTGTATCGACAAGCGCGCGCACGGCAACACCTTCTACTGACACATCAATTTCGTTGGGCGGGTAAAAATGAGGTCTTGGACATTTCGACGAAGACGCAGTTCTTGCCTCTGGAACTGCGGCTGTCAGTTTTCCTCTCGAGCGGGGCTAGGGCGACGAAGCATCGGTGAGATGGATCGACGACGTGAAGAAGACGAGCGGTATGACTCAAGGGGGCGGCGTGTAGAAGGAGAGTCGGCGACTGGAGAAGGAGCTCGTTGCGAATGGTGAGTGGGATAGGTTGGAGGAGCCACACTGTCTTGGTAACGGAAGCGGCGGCGATTACAGTATCGGGCTACATGTCCTGCGAAGCGACACCTGAAGCATATGGGGAGGTTATCGCTGGTGCGCCATGGGCTAGCCCGGGTTGGTCCGGGGGGCGGAGAGGAATATGGCACGGTGCGTGAAGGTGGCGGCGACGTGTACGAGGGACCCGTGGTCCGGTAGGCGCCAGGGACCGGTGGGGCTTGTCTGGCAACAACCGAGGCGTAAGTCAGCGGTGTAGCAACAGGCAGAGGCACAGGGGCAGGTGGTAGTGCCTGAGCGACCTGCGTCTCAATGACATGGCGAAGAGGCGGGTCCAAAGAGGAAGTCATCGGCTCAGGTGTGTGGATGACAAGCGACAGCTGGCGTGCGACTTCTTCGCGAATGAACTGCTTGATGTGGGGCAGTAGAGCGGTGTGATCAGCAGCGACGTCACTGGCAAGGGTGGCAAGGGTTGATCTTGTACAGCTCGGCGCGTTGAGGCACGCTGCTTTCGCAGCTCGTCGTATGACTGACAGAGCTGTATCACGTCGGCTACGGTCTGTGGGTTTCTTGCGACGAGCATTTGAAATGCATCATCATCGACTCCTTTCATTATGTGCTTTATTTTTTCTGCTTCGGCAAAAGATGGGTCGACGCGCTTACAAAGGGAGAGAACATCTTCGATGTAGCTTGTGAACGTCTCCTCTCTGCACTGGACTCGACTACGCAAGCGCTGTTCCGCGCGAAGTCGACGCACTGAGGGACGACCGAATACCTCTGTGATGGCTGTCGTGAAGGTCGACCAGTCCATTATTTAGTTCTCATGGTTTTTATACCAGAGAGCAGCTACATCAGTGATATAAAAGTGGACGTTTGTGAGCTTGGCGCGGCCGTCCCACTTGTTACAGGAGCTCACCTGTTCGTATTCGGCGATCCAATCCTCGACGTCCTGGTCGTCGGCGCCGCTGAATACAGGCGGATCGCGTTGTCGGGTAGAGCCAGCACATAAGATCGTCGTTGGTACGGGAGCCGCTTGCGATGGAGCTGGGTCAGCCATGATCAAAGGCGATGGTAGCGTCCGGCTGCGAAGTTCCAGGATGTACGATGAGCAGTACCCGGCACTTCCACCACTTAAAATGTGGATGTTGGTCTTCAAGCAGGCCGCGACGTTGTTTTACAGACTGCTAGCAGGAAGGTAGATCTGGGTCCAGGCGAGCGCGCGCAAGAGCTGGTTGGTTGATTGGTTGGTCCTTGGGTATCTTGGCGCAACCCACTCTGGGGGATCGGCCATGAACCGGAAAAGAAATTTGTGTGGGAGAGAACTCCTAATAAAATACAAAAAAAATTGCAGTACGAATATGATAATCAAATTTAGGTTAAAGGAATAGTTTTCTGCGAAGTCTGAAGGCATATAATTATAAAAGAGAAGCGAACGCTATGGAGATTGGTTCTCACGTACTGAGATCATGATAGAAAAAAAAATAATAAAATAATGAACTGAGCAGATCAACATTTAATTCTTTTTGTCTCACGAAGAAAATCGCATACGGCCTTGCACACGTTCCTGTGACTAAATCCGAGGATAGTCGCACCAAGAGAGAGCACTACTGGAAGAGACAAATTTAAACCCATGTTTCTTAAGGGTATTTCCAGAAACCTTTTCCGTGGGATGTTGAATCTTCGACATGACATGAAGAAGTGCTCCAGAGACTCATCCTCATCACAATGCAGACACAACGGTGATTGAGCCAAACCAGACCTGTACATGTAAAAGTTCAGTGGGGGGACTCGGCATCGTAATTTAGTGATTGAGACTTCTGCTCTTCTAGATTCGCACCATCTATTTTTCCACGGATAAGCCAAGTGTCCGAAGCCAGTGTTGGCTAGTGCAGATTTCTTAAAATTATTGCAGGTAGTATATTTTGAGAAGCGCGCAGCTGTAACAAACGCCGAAGTCGGCAACACAGAAATTACCGGGCCATTTAGACCTGACACTGCGAGCGCGTCCGCATATTCATTGAGTGTTATACCTTTGTGCCCAGGCACCCATATCAACCGAATGAGGCGTAAATGTCTGGGCAGAAGAGAATAGAATGCTTCTAGTGCACTTGATAAATTAGGCGCGCTGAGAGATGCACACACGGACAAACAGTCAGTTAGAACGGCGACTGATGAGAAGGACTGGGGCAATTTTCGTACAGCTAAGACGATTGCCAATAGTTCCGCTTGGAAAATGGGCGTGAAGTCCGGTAAACGAATTGAGAAGGACCAATTCAGAGATGAGGACACAATACCAACAGCTGCCTTCTCTTCCCAGACTGACGCATCAGTCGCTATCACGATTTTTGTGTCTATCTGAGCCAGGTGATCTTCTAAGAGGCCATTGAGGTAAGAGTGAGACAGGTGTTTAGCGTTACTTGGGAATATATTATCAAATTCAATTGCAATTGCTTGCACAGTGTCATTTAGCACGACAACTTCACTTAGGTGCACTTGTAACGGATCCAAGAGTGACTGCGCAAAAACGACTTGGGGGCAACGTAATCTAGACCAATGATGGGTAAAAAATGTGGCCGATTGATTAATAAAAATATATTGAGACCTCCTCTGGGGAGATGCATAAATTTTTAGAAATGTTCGCACTGTTAGGACATGGAACCTTTTATGAAGAGAAGGAAGGCGTGATTCCTGATATAATACACTGATTGCGACAAATTTCGGGAGCCCAAGGCATAAACGTAATGCCTCGCGTTCTAGAAGTACCAATGGCCTGATTTTGTAAGCAGGTGCCCCAGAAAACAAGACGCAGCCAAACTCAAGTATCGGTCGGATATACATGCAGTAAACCATAATGAGGACGTCACGACGAAGCCCGGAACGAATGGAGCTGAGCCGACGAAGAATCCCCAACGCACGAGCTCCCTTAGCTGCTATATTTTCGATGTGTTGACTCCAGTTCAGTTTTTCATTGTAAGTGACCCCTAAATACATTAGCGAGTCAACTTGCGGAATAATGTTTTGTTTATACGACAACGTGATATGCACCGGAACACTTTGGTGAAAAACTATAAGCGCACTTTTCCCGATGTTTAAGGATAAGTTAATTCCTTCCAGCCACGTCTCAAGCCTGTCCATGTACGCCTGCAGAGTTTGATACAGTGTATGAATATCGTTTGCTGCCGCAAGAAATGCGATGTCGTCGGCATATACGTATACCTGTACATCCTCTTGGATAGGGATTGAGCGCAAGAGTATATTAAAAGGTAATGGGGACAACACCGACCCTTGGGGGAGGCCTCTAGATTGTTGATATTTTAAAGACGACAAACCCTGTTGCCAGCAGTAAAACTCTCTGCCCTCTAAGAAAGCGTATATCCATGATATAAAATACTGTGGTAGTCCTGCGGTATGAAGTGAACTGACTATATTAGAGTGTTCAACACTGTCATAAGCTTTTGTGATATCAAGAGTCACAAGAGCGGCATATTGTTTGTGATATCGAGCAAGCTGTATTCGGCTTTCTAGGTCTACATGAGCACACCAGATGGAGCAGCCACGCCTAAAACCAATTTGGTATGGGCTCAAAATCGTGTTCTCAATTAACCAATTATCCATCCGGCTGTAGAGGATTCTTTCGATGAGTTTCACTAGATTAGATGTAAGAGCTATTGGTCTAATGTTATCTAATGTATATCCTGCACCCTGTTTTTTTAATAATGGAATTATTTTAGCAACTCTCCAGTCAGGGGGGATCCATGAATTCCTAATCGAGTGGTTAACAAGTGCAAGGAGGCCCTGGGGCAGTACCTTATGTATTGTTTTTAATAATGATGTAGTGATGCCATCAGGTCCTGGCGCAGAATTGGGCAACACTCTTATTAAACCAGCTAATTCCGAAGCTGTGACTTCATCAAAGTCATCACCGCGGGCAGGAACGTGGGCGTGAGTGGTCAAAGTTGAAGCAAAACGGGTTTCAAGCCCTTTAGCTATTTCTTCGAGCAGATTAGCCAACTCTCTTGGCGTAGGGACAACTGAATCGACATTGATCAAAGCCGGAATTGCTTTCTTAGTCCTAAGAAATTTAAAAAGCTTTTTTCTGTTGTCTGACTTTGATAAGAATTCAAATCGCTGACTATCATAGTTATCCTTCGCCTTGGCGACTGTACGCCTGAACGTTCCAGCCGCGTATTTATAATCATTCCAATTCCGAGGGCATTGGTTATAAAGTAATTTTCTCAAGGCTGCTTTTCTTAATCTGTAATCCCGTGAGCATTCAGGTGTCCACCAAGGATTAGCAGAGTCCACTTTCGAGACCTGAATGGAAAACGTGGATTCCTTTAAGGAATCTTTCACCACTGAATTGAGGTTTAATGCGGTCTGCTCCTCATCGCCATCTAACTGATTAGTTAGAGCTCTGCATAAAAGCTTTTCAAAGACATTTATATTGACATGAGTGACGCTGCGTCTATTCAACGAGATCATAGGGCAAATTAGTTCGAAAATTATAGGAAGATGATCACTACTGGTACCTGAATAGACAGCACTCCACGATGATATAGAAAGACCGGCACTGCAGAACGTAAGGTCAATCGCTGACAATGTCCGGTTCCCAATAAAAGTTGGTGTTCTTGAGTTAACACATGTTAGATTATTCTTCGCAGCCCAATCCCACAACCGTTTCCCGCTCAGATCTGTTCTGTAGCCCCACGAAATATGGTGAGCGTTTAAATCTCCAGCCAGTAGCATATCCTTCCTGCAATGCGAGACGACCGAGTCTAGCGCATTACTATTATGAACACCGGATGGGAAATACACGTTAATTAACGAGAACGGCTGAAATCCCGGGAGTGAAATGTCTACAGCTAGTATTTCACTGTCTGGAGTAGTTGTCTGATACATAATTTTAGCCCGGTGAGCAATTTTGGATGAAATAAAGACAGCTAAACCGCCACCGCGAGAGGGACGGTCTAAACGAAATGTGCGGTAATTTTTTAGTCTAAAACTCCTGTCTGTTGAGAGCCACGTTTCTTGTAAGATTATAATATCAGGGCAGTGCTGAGCACAGAGGTAGAATAGATCAGAAGCTGCTGAAAATATTGAACGACAATTCCACTGAAATATTTTAAGACCTATTTTGCTGAGATACCAGCAGAAATAACTGCTTTCTCCAATATGCTGTCTTTCAGGAATGATTTTTTCGAAGTGATTTCTTTTTGGCATTTTTTAGTTTTTGGCTTGAGCCTCACTGAAAGGCCCTGAGATTCTGGGGACGCACGGCGCTTCATGGTCCTAAAATCAAAGTCCATTTGCGAATCGAGAGATCCAGAGTCTGAGCTCCAACCTTGTTCCCGTTCGACAGGGATTATTTTCTTTAAATTGGTTTTTGATGGGCCAGGTTGAGGTAGCTCGCTATGGCTGACCTCTGAAGGTGGTAAAACTGGCATATCTGGGATCGCCTCAGTCGTCCGAGTGATGGTCTGCAGCAGTTGACTCATCTGTGCATTTACCATTTGCGCTAACGATTCTGTCAAACTCACAAAAAGGTTCTCCATCGCCTTCTTCATTGACTTCTCTACCGCTGAGGCAATAGCATCTGACAATGATGAGTCTATCCCCTGAGAGAAACGATTCGCAGCACTAGCATACCCACGAGGTCGCTCAGCAAGGACAGCGCGGGCCTCGCGTCGTGAACATCGTCTCTGATCGATAATTTCTAGAATTTGAAGTTCATAAGCTCTCGCAGAGCAGTCTCCATTATCGGCCGCGTGGGCTCCACTGCATAAACAACAACGCACTTCCTGTGTTGAACAAACGTTAAAGTCATGCGCTTCACCACAGGCTCTACATCTCACGCCTGATCTGCAGCCCTTAATGCTATGCCCGTATCTCCAACATTTAATGCACTGTAAAGGGCGAGGAGACAACGATTCAACCCGGTAAATGAGAGGCCACGCCTTGATTTCTGTAGGGCGAGTAATGCCAGCAAATGTGACAATGACCGATTCCGTGGGGATCTTACTGTTTTCGACGGAACGAGAGCATCGGTAGACTGAAATAGCTCCTGCCACTGAAAACATATCCAGTATCTCTGATGGTGTAAGGCTCGAGTCCACCCCACGAACCAGCCCCTTTACGCATGCTAAGTGGGGAGGAACGAAACAACTCACCGGATGGGAAGCGAAAATTGAGCACTTTAGCAGGTCAGATATACAGGCCTGGTCTGGCGAACAGCACAGAATACCTCCACGTCCGAATTGTCGCACCTCAGTGATCTGCTGGTAATGGGGAGTAGCGGTCCGGAGCTCTTCCTGAATCAGTTTGGGATTTTTCATTCGAATTGTCTCTCCATTGGTCGGTACCAGAGCCACAGGAACGCTGTTCAGACCGCTGCGCAGAAAGAGATCGATTGGCAAATCATTAGGTGCAAGGGAAGCCGACCAGGCAGGGTTCGCCTGGCCGGGAGACGAAACAGACATCATGCTAAGAAGCCTAGATCAGCACCGCGCAGTTTGGCCGCACCCCCCAGGAGGATGCGCCAAGACACGGTTGGACGACCAGGACAGGACGGCTACGAAGAAGCGGCAGCCTTGAGAACACAGGACGCAGGACCGTGAGCGGGAGGTTGCAGTGAGCTGGCGTTCGAAAGCAGCGAAGGGGAGCACGGCCGCGCAGCGAGCCAGCCGGATCGAACGCTAACGATGGTTTTCTTCTTCTTCTTCTTGGTAACAACCACCGATCGTCGTCGTCTTCTGCATCCAGGCGTTCGGGCGCATGTCATACATCTTCAGTACAATATATATATATATATATATATATATATATATATATATATATATATCGGTTGCCGGTGAACGCTTCCCCAACGCGAGCAGTCGGTATTTCTCAATCAAGAAACTCGCTAGGAGACGCTGCCTGCGCCAACGTTGTCTCTCGCGGGTGAGGGCGCGTTCTCCTTCTTTGCGAGCTGGTAGAGCGTTCCTCTGAGAAAGAGCGTTTCCATAGCCAACGCGCGCCTTTCGCTCTCTCTGTCTCTCGCACAAGACAGCAGAGGCACGCGCCGGGAGAGAGAGAGAGGCACGCGCCGAGGGCGAACGCGTGCCTCCCGGCACGCGGGTTACGCCTGACGACTGACGCCTGACGCGGGACAAGGTTAGACTAAGAGGAGCTTCGCCCCTAAAAAATGGATCGCGTTGAGCAGTGGATCGGTGCGATGGCGTCGATCCTCTCGCTTGAGCTGCTTGGATTGGATTGTGCAATGAACCACGTTGTGTAATGGATAGGTGGGATGATAGCTCTCGCGTTGAGCGGCTTGGATTGAGCAATGAACCACGTTGAGTAATGAATAGGTGCGATGCTCGGCTCTCGCGTCGAGCGGCTTGGATTGAGCAATGGTTCGCGGTGAGCAGTGGTTCGGTGCGATGGCGCCGATGCTCTCGCGTTGAGCGGCTTGGATTGAGAAATGGATCGCGTTGAGCATTGAATCGGTTCGATGGCACCGATCGTATCGCGCTGAGCGGCTCGCATGGATAGGCGTCGTGCCGATTCTATGGTGTTTGCCAGGAAAGCCTAGGATATAGGTGACGTGGCGACGTCGCCAGGCCGACCCGGAATGCTGAGAACAGGTCAACCAAGCCATTTTAGCTTTTAGGCGCCAGAAGACAAGAAGCACAAACGAGTGCACAGGACAGAGCGCCAATAACAACTGCTTTATTTTTCAGAAGAACATGTACATATTTATTCTGGCGTGTTTTTCTCCAAAATAAAGCAGTTAGTGGCGCTCTGTCTTGTGTACTTGCATGTGCTTCGTGTCTTTGGCGCCTTCAAGCTAAAATGAATGTATGCTAACTAGACCAGCAAAAGGTTCTGTTGAACCAAGCCAACCGACTCATAAAAAGCAGCGTTGCTGGGCGGCTTTCTTAGCTCAACTTGGCCACTAGCCAAAGCGCATCTTAGCATTTCCCGTAAGAGCCCAGCCATGCAAAACAAATCTAAGCTCCATCCTGCGGCTTGGTTTAATCAACCAAGGAGTCCAACCTTTTACGAATGCACTAACTGCTGTACGAAGGTAATATCCTACACGTCCTGCGTCATAAGGCATGAAACATCTCCGCAACACTGGAGCTCGACTCTTCAAACCTAAAATGAGAAAGGTTTATGGTGTAATCTTGGGAATGCCTAAAACACAAAGCGTTCAAAACATCCCCGTATCGCTTCCAGTTCCAAGTCACTTGTGCCACGTAGGTATAAAAAAAAAATCCCAACGCTCTGCAATAAACAATTTCACTTGCTGCCATAAGGTATCAGGACCCTTACAATCTGTCTAGCTTCCTCTTGAATTCCTTAGGCAATGTCTTCCGGAGGAGCATCACGATATGCATGGTTCCGCCTACACCCCTGGTCACGTGGTGCCGACAAGTCCCAGTGTTAACGAAGTGGTCCGCGATGTGAGACTTGAGCATGACGTCAGTGCCAATCATGACCCGCTTCTTCTTGAGGATGTCTTCCATCACGGATTCGAGCACCGGACCAGCTTGGTAGATACCGACCACCTCCTGGTGTCGGCTGCTCAGTTTGCTGAAGGTTTCTCCTACGGGATCCTGTGGCCACGGATCACGGAAATCAGAAAAGCAGCGTTCCGATGCACATTTATTACATTTACACACTCACGCATTATATACACATACACGCATATATATATATATATATATATATATATATATATATATATATATATATATATATATATATATATATATATATATATACGCGCGCGAGAATGAAGTTTAATAGATCAGGTGTAATATGCATTCGGTGAAGAGGGCGACAAACACTTGAAACAGCGTTTCACTAACGTTCCGGCAGGACGGACAGACACCACAGAGGACATCTTTCATGCGCGCCCATTCCGATGCAGCGTAAACGATATTTGAATACAATGAAAGCAAAGGAATGCCAATTTCGGATTGAACGTCGCAGATTGTTAACGAAGGTGCATTCAGCGATGAAGTGTGCCGCTGCAGCTCTTGAATGCTAATCCGATTAATGGCGACGGCCACTGTGAAGTGGGTTCTGCCAGAACAACGTCTTTGCTAGTAGAATTACCTTTAGGATCCTAGAAAAATAAGTCAGCTTCTCTGTGGCGATCTTGACCTTGGGAAAGCGCACCAGGTCTTCAAAGCTGTCCACGTAATCGGTCGTCTTCCTGACAAGCATCGTGGAGGTGAGCGTGCAGTTGAGAAGGCCCATGACGACCACGAGGGAAAGCAGCCATATTCCCACCAGGAGCCGAAACCAAGTCGCCTTGTTGTTAGGATAACCTGCACGACGTTGATTGGCGCTGTCATGTCGTTATGCAGTTCTAAGTCATTCTCGCACATTCCTGTCATAAACGCTATTAATAACGCTAAAATTTCTTCGACAAGCAGGAGTTGGTGACCGATTGTGACAGTGTCCTGACAAGTGACAGTGATGGTGATATGTACCTCAACTCTGTTCTCTCCTTTCCTTCTTTCATTCCCCTTTCCTCTTCACCAGTACAGGATAGCCAACCGAAGATCTCTTCTGGTTAACCTTCCTGTCTTTCCTTTCCCTTTCTCTCTCTCTCTCTAAACTTTATTGTGTCCAAGGTTCTCCCAAGAAATTTTTGAGCGGTGGATGCTTTGCAAGAGGAAGAGGGTGAAGACGGTGGTCGAGACGTCATATTATGGGGTGAAAAAAATGAAGGCTCCTAGAAGTTATGAGCACATCCTGTCGTGAATTTAGTGTAGTCGTTACGAACATGCGTCGCCTAAAATGCATAATCAGTGACTCCAAGATTCGCACATAGATGACGGAAACCTATGTTCTAGCACTTACAATGAAGTTGACCTTTGATGACACAAGGGTATCGTATCAGACTCTTTTTGACGTAACGGTGGCGGGAAGTGTGTCCTGCTCACTATGCGTGCGGACAGTTGCTATCCTTTTTGTTGCTCATTCGCGCATTTTTAATGCAAAAGGGGATCAGTCGGAGCCATCGGCGGTGAGTCGAAGCGGTGAACGGCAGTTCCTACGCCGTCCACTGTGGGGAGAACCCTGGGTGTCCCTTGTACCTAGATGCACTGAATAACACTTAAAGGGCCCCTAAACAACACCGAGATGTAAAATTTGTTTTAAAAATATAACTGCGCTCCTGTGCGATGTGAACATGCTCCCGCAAAAATTTTGCGAATACGTGCAATAATAAAGAAGTTACACGGGTTTAAGTGGCCGCTTGCGTCGGTTTCGTTTTCTCGGTCGGCCTCCCCATCCTTCTCTGCTGAGGAGAGGGTAGGGGCGGCGCGCCGTCGAGACTCCGCCCACTTTTGACACGTGACCTGTCGTGATCATTTGACGTCATTGACGCTTGCGCTGCGGAACCGGTTGCTCCCGTTCTAGAAACGTTGGGTTGCTCCTGCGCTCACGCCGGTGGGATGGCCAGGGGACCTGACAATAGACGTTTCGACCAATCAACGAGATACAACTACGCAAAGTTGTTCGCGGTAGAACATGACGACACCTAGGATGCGAGCGCGACTGGTCAGTCGCCGGAAAGAAGCGCGGGAATTGTTTTTTGAAATACGGCGTCTGTGTGGCGCGCAGCGCTGTCATATTCGCAGAATGTGATCGCCGCAACCTTCTCTATGATTGAGTTAGCTTGTTTGGGCGGCTTTGAAAAAAAGTAGGAGCCTGTTTAGTGGCCCTTTAAAGTATAAATGTACGTGGAGGGTGCAGGATGGTCAGGAGAAGTTTGTCACCCACTATGAATGCATGCCAATTGCTTGGCGTACACGTTGACGTCATTGTAAGATCTGGTGGTAGACTGCTTGTAGAAAGCTTGTTTGCATCAGTTCCACGATGTGTGGGGTCTGTATGTAAAGTTGCTTCACAAGTCTTCTACGCCGTACATCATGAGGGAGTGTAGCCACAGCCACGGAGCAAGAATTCTTCTTTCTCCGTGGCCACAGCGCGACCCCTACGTGCGTTACGCTGCGCATATGACATGCAGCTTTGGAAGCCCACATAATTACGACCTCTTTGTCGCTTTGTAGACGGTATTGTCGGTTGTCGATCGTTGATATATGCTAGGAATTGACAACAACCTTACACTGCAAAAAAAAAAGGCGAAGCAATATATAGATAAATGCTAGATATAGGATCTCATCCTTACTGTTGGGGAACAGCAGCTTGAAGTAGACCCAGAAGTACTCCGGAAATGACCTGTTCTTGTACCTGAAACAGAGGCCCCGAAATCATGTCCATCTTGGCCGTGACGAAGGCCAGAAGGAGCCAGGAGAAGAAAATGCTCAACCAGACCTGCGAGAGGCAAGATCGCCGAGAATTGTGGTGTATTGCAATGACTGTGACACACGCGGGGATGGCGTGTTTTTATGTGTTCAATCAGACTTGCGCGAAATTTGTCTCGCGTACCACCGAGTAAAAGCAATAACCGCCTGGGTTTGTTCTTGATACGTGGCTACCCCGCCACGCTTGTCTAATGGCCGTGACACTCGGATGTTGATACGGAGGTCGCGGGATCGAATTCCGGCCGTGGCGGCTGCATTTCTATGGAGGCGAAATGTTGAGGCGCGTGTACTGTGCGATGTCAACGCACTTAAAAATACCCCACGTGGTCGAAATTTCCAGAGCCTTCCACTACGGCGTCTTATATAATCATATCGTGGTTTTGGGACATAAAACCCCAGAAATCAATCAAGTCTACATGTGTGCATAATACATACAGAAAGCGCCGCGGGAAGGAAAGAATTTTGTGGACAAGGTGCAAAGGCAAGGTTGACTATCGTCGACATTCCATGACTGTCCTTGACTTCATATTCCTTTGGTTCGTTATAGAGAAAGCGCCGCGGAATTTAAAGAATGTGTGGGCACGGTGGTGCGAAGGCAACGCGTACTATCATACTATCCATCAATTTATCTCTGTCTAAGATATTTGGGCATGGTTTGAACGATTCTTACTCTGTTCAAAAAAAAAAATCGCGAAAAGAGCGCGCGCGGAGACAACGGAAAACGATGAATCGTGTACGTGATTTCTTCTGTGCACTCTTTAACACGTTCTGAAGCTTTACAACATTTTCGCCGTTAAAGCGAGTAATGGTCTTACGTTGAGGTCAAAAGAAAAGACGAAGTTGAAAGGATCGACGAACTTCACTGGCTTCCAGGTCATGAGGCTGACGTAGTTGACATCGTAAGGAGCCGAAAAGTCGGCGGCCTCTGCTCTTCCTATCGTGGGTGCCATGGGCCCCAGCATGATGTCGATGCCCTGTTGGGGGATGAATGCGTTACATGCGATTGTATGAATGACACGTCGCCTACGACGAAATCCACTATTCACTGATGCCAAGCCAAAAAAGGATGAAGTTCTACACAGTGCGAGCCGTACACGGCTCAGCATGGTGGAACACAACGACCTTTCATACCTTTCGTCCTAACATGGCTGGCTATTCAAGGAACTTGCTTGGCGTTTAGCTGTGTGTGTGTGTGCGAGAGAGATGAAGCATTTATTCATATTTCCTTAAATCTAAGGTGGGTGGGGACCTTCGTCCAGTGCTCCATTGGATATAGCGGCTCGCCGCACCTGGTCTAGGGTTGCTAGTTGGCTTCCCACGGCCAGGGGTGCTATGCTGGACATTGTTAAATTTTGCCATATTGTCAAATTCTGCCATAATGGCAGCTCTTATTAGCCTAGAGGGCAGTTACGGGCTCCCTGATTGGGTAAAAAATGCCGCCGCTACGGAATGTGACAATATGGTGGAATTTGACAATGTCCAGGATAGCACTTCCAAGAGTCACGCCTCCCACGACCAGGGTGGCACCGTGGGTGTTGGTATAAGGGTGTTGGCATAAGCGGGGCGTGAGGTACAATTGTATGGAATGTTTGCGGGTTTTGGTATCGCTCCGCACCAGGGCTACTTGTAATATTCGGAAGGGTATGCCGAATGGCATGCCCCTGTATGCTGCATATGCAAGCTTCCTCGTATATGCAACTTGGTCGAGCCAAGCTCTTCGCTCGCGTCGAGTTGTAGTGCTGTACAGCTCAGAAAAAAACCTTCATTTGGTTTCAGCCTCAGTTTTAAAATCTTAGTTTCGGGCTGGTGTTATGGCGGGAACGGAAAAGTGATTTATTTTACACACGAAGTAACCTGACAGCCAATATCCAAGGCTGAGAATACGGCTCGCATTATAAATTCGTTTTCTTGCCAAAAAGCTTTCGTGGACATCCATAAGCGACGTGGTATAGTCTTACAAGCAATGAAACTACAAGACAGCATCCATCATTCTATTTAGGAAGTCGTTGTCAGTTGCAGAGGCTTTCTTTTTTCGTAGTTTTTTTTTAACCACCGATTTTGTTATGAACATTGGGATATACGCCACTTTTTTAATGCTTTGAGACAGGGTAACTAGACGTTCTAAAATATTCGCATGGTTTACGTCACAAGCAAGTGCTTTGAAGGCATTCATCAACTAAGCTTTGTGATCAAATAAAACTTATGGTTTCATGCAAGGTTCTCCTTCTTACCCCTCTTTGAACCATTCCGAGGAATCCGGAGAAAGTTCCATTTGACTTGATGCCCCATATTCGTTCTTCTGGGAATAACATCTGAGATCTGGGAACAACGAGAAACGGGCCAGACAAACAAACCTAAAATCACAATTTCACATTTAAAATGCAGAAATATTTGGCTTTGATCAAGCAGTATTCAATAAATTGAGAAGGAAACAAAACAGGGTCGTACCTCAGCTTGAAGTTTCTCACCAAGGCCTCAACGACTGCACCAAGAGGACCTTCGATTTTTGTTCCATTCAGGAATTCCTCGTAGTGCACGTATGGTACTATCTGTAACGTTGAAAAGAAGATGACAGAACACTGAGAGCTTGCGTCGAAATCAGGAGCTAATCCGGAATTTTGATTTTGGGGTGGTGTTACCCGCGGTGTTACCAGAATGCGGAGAGTGTGTGGGTACGAATTTATTGGCTAGTTGTAACATTCCTTTTTAGCGGAAGGGGGCGGGGGGAGGGGTTCGCGACGACCTCGTCAAAAAAGAACATTTGGCAGAGCTTCTGTGTGCCCTTGAGTACGCGCGAAACTACGTCATCACGCAACGTACACATGCTGAGTAGACCATAGCACTTGGTATTAAAATACGTGTGTATAGGATTACTGTGGAGTTAATCAACAGGTAAAACTTAATCAACTCTCTCTCCCGTCTCTCTTTTTCTTGAAGTCTCACAGTCTATTATATCTGCTGTCCTTTTCTCCAAGTTTTCCAGTTTATGAAGGAGAAAATTAGCATCCACCCGATTTGTAGCACAAGACCACAAGGAAATCAATACAGATTTCCCAGAAATCCGCATGGATTTTCTTGTAGCCTTGTGCTACAAAACGGGTGGACGCTAATTTTCTCTTCCATAAACGTTACCCCACCTTGCGGGTTTCTGCAGAACACAGTCGCCAAGTTTTCTCTTTCTAAAACCTCGGCAGTGAGCGTTCTATTTAAAACGCATGGATAAAAATTAAGTCTTGGACGCCAGAAAAGTATTTTTCCCCTGAGTAATGAAGCGCAAGTATTTTTCGGAGGTGTCACTGTGTCTAAGTTTACTAGTTTATTGATGGGAAGCGAGAACTTAGCAGTCCTAAGCGTATAGATACTGGAAACTGCAAGCCCGTGCAAATCCTTTAGTGCGCTTGCGTCGATTTAAGTTAGATGCAATAGATGGGCATTACTTGCATCGGTAAGTTTTCCTAGAACGAGAAACTGTAGCAAAAGAACGCGGACTTCACTTTGCAATTGCTATACCGTAAGCTGCTGTAATATGCGTGTGTTTGTATGCGAACAACTTTCTATACTGCGTGATGTAGCGAAATTTAAAGTGCTCTTACTTTGCCCACGTTGAATCTCAAGCAACCTTGATCGAAAACACAGGGATCGCTGCTGTTTGGGACGAACATCTCGTCTAGCTCACGCAGTCTTGCGTTTGAGTCGGAAAGTGAGCCACGGCAGCTAAAAAGTACGGATATATGACGGACGCTTTTGATTTATAATTATATGAAGAAAACTTGCGCTGGTAATGGTCATTCGCTTCAAATTTGAGATGGTATCGCCTTGATACACAGCATGTGCGAGCAGGCAGGATACATCGCCACTAGCTCCGATTATACTGCAGATTAACTGCGGCTCCAGAAATCGAAGCGGTATGTCTGGTAAAATCTGAAAAAGGCTAGGCATCCGAAAAAGGGAACAATGGTGATTTCGGCAACGGCAGTTTCTTTTTTCTTTTTATGTAAGAGGCATTACACTTGGAAACATTTATGAGAAGAAAACTGCGACTTTCGCTTGGTGTTGTCAGGCCCGCCTGAACTGAGCATTTCGGCAAAACAAGCGTCAAGAGCAAAAATGAGCGGGCACTTGATCGTCGAAACAAGCGCTCATGCATCAGTGATTCAGGATACATGCGACGTGGATAAATTACGAAATGTAAAAGCCTATAAATGCAACAACGAAATGATGAACAACGGAGAGCAGATGTCATAGTAATAAATGAAAGTAAATACATAAATTTATTGGGCTACCGTAATAGCTCGCTTATATAGGTGTGATTATTTTTAGGACTCAGTACTCTCAATTCACGTCATTGTGTTCATTTCAGTTGCGAGGTTTTCACCAGTTAAGAACTTTTTGGCGTTATGATGTACAATAAATAAATTAGATTTAGTCACTATATTCCTACACAATGAACCGCATATCTGTGCTTTCGGCTGCCCTAGAGTGTCGTTTATTGCTTTGGATCGTACGTTTCAGTTCACCTTATCTGTAGACGGGTAGTATGCATGCCATTTTAAGACTCTCTGCCGCTATAATTTATTTGCAAAACATTTTGGATCGTACCTTGCGGTGCGTTTAAAACAGGCACGCGTAATACTTCACAAATGAAGAAATAGATGACACAGGCCGTCCGTTGCTTTTTGTTCGACCCTGCATTGCTGGTGTGTCCGTTATGACCGGGCGTCAATAGTCACGGTGGCAGTTTTGTTATAAGTAGAACCTCGCTATAACAAACCCGGATATAACGAACTACTGGATATAACGAAGCATCCGCGATTCCCCTTGAAATTCCCATAGATGACATAGATATTGGCTATAACGAACTAATGGTTATGACAAAGTAATTACGGCTCCCCCTTCAACTTCGTTATAACGAGGTTATAATACACTTCTACGCTTCGTTAACAGATAGTGTTACAGCTATTCTTTGTTGTGTTTTGTTATTACAACCATATCTTGGCCGTCAACACCTTTTGATAGCTTCCAGCGCAGAATAAGCGCTAGCGTAGCAAGCGTGCCCTGTGAATTACAGTGACTGTCGCTAAAAGGAACGTGCGATGCATATGCAACCGCGGTCAGTGTGCTCTGTGTAGCCTTAGCAGTTATGAGAAGTTTGCAACCCATCGTCCTAACGTCAGGGGTAGTTGTACTTACAGCTGGGCTTGGTTGTGTCCTATAATTAAAAGTACATGCAAAAGCTGATATTTGGGCCATTAGGCACGGGGGAAGGGGAGCAAAGATGGTGTGAAACTTAATTTCAAGAATTCTAAGCTTGGCTTGGTTTTGTGCTGTTGTTTTTCGAGGCCGGGGCAGCATCTGAGCGCTGAAGTGTCGCAACTATATAAATAACTATATAACTGCACTCATACACTTCATGTTTTGGTCAGCTAGCAAGAAATAAGAATCTACCTGTCCATCCCTCTGTTGTTCAGGATGTGACCGTGTTCCCTGCATGGAAATGTTTCTGAAGGCCTTGTTGGAATTTACAATTGATATGCCGGTGATCAGATAGGCGAGATCATGCTTATGCCAACTGCTTTAAAATATCTCATCGCTTATTCGTTTTCTGGACAATTACTTCAGAGCTGTTCGCATTAAGGCCAAGCTATAGATGTTGAAACGGCAGAAATTATCGAGCGTTTCCTGTTCTGTATACAGTGAAGCTTCAAATTTCTCGGTGAACTAAGGAGTACAACCGCACTAAATACTGTACGCACCCTGTGTTTCCTGCTATCAGTAGGTAATCGGTTATTAACGAGTACGGTACAGTATAATGTAAAGTCTAGAGAATTTAAACCTGTGTCATTGGAAGATTGTACAATCGTATACATACGGCTTTGTTGGAACAGAACGCTTGTGATGGTTATCTTTACCAATAGAGCGGAAAATATGAACTACACGGCCAAGTTCTGCCAAAGAATAGAGCTGCGGGTACCCGTTATCCGTTATCTCTGCCAACTTTTATTGGAGAGTTGTCAGAGAAGGTTCGCACAACTTTTCTCCAGGTAGTGCACTATCGAATGAGAGTCAAGTTGTCCAACTGCGACAGTGCTGCTCGCTTTGTCGTCATGATAAACGCGCTTAAGTTCCTCTCGGTGTTCGAGTCCTTGTTTCGTGACGATTGCAAAAATATCCGTGATTTGCTTAGTGATTAAAACTTTTCATATGGATTTACTTGAAGCCGGACGAGGGAGAGTCATATTGACGCATAAATAAATAAAAAACAAACAAACAACAAACAAAGGAACAAAAACAGTTACAAGTTGCATCGTTCTTGTATTGCTTACAGGTGTGGCTTGTGTGCTGGAGAGGCCAGCTTAAACGGATGAAGACAGCACTTTGAAGTACCTTTGTATGCATATGAACTTTAATAAGCCCGTGACAGACATTTCGTAAACTTCTGAAATTATATCTGATAGACTAGCAACAACGCTGACGAGACGTACCGATGAACTGTTTATTTGAGCATAACGTAAATGATAATTGATGACGGCAAGCCTTAGAGGCTCAATGTGAATTAGACTTGACAATTGATTTAATGATAAGGATTACGATGTGCGTGGTTTACGGGGCTCTGCAACATTTCCTAAACATAGCAAGAAAACACCGCCGATCAATCCTGGAGGCTGTTGCGGGCTCGCCAGCCAAACATCGTCGTAGTACAATCAGCAGGGAATTTGCAATTTCGTTTCAAAATACGTCTGGATAGCGTCTGATCTTCTTTCAGTAAGATACGTCATAAACGGACACGGGCTGCTAAATGGCTGGGAAAACCACATTCTGTTACATTTTGTTATCTTGTGTTATATTAGCGATATGTATGTATTGTGTATTTGCGTAAATGTATATATGTGTGCACATAACATAAAAATGTCAATGTATAAGATAGTGTATGCACGGTGTATATTGATTTCTGGAAACCTTCTTTTTAAATTACACCTTTATAATATGTATTCGCAAATAATCAGTAGTGAAATCATTTATGAATTAGTATGTATTGTTCATGTTTTCTTTTGTACTTGCGCGTCATGTACCTCGCGCCATTTTCCGCACTACTGCCATGTGTATGCACAAGTCACCAGGGCCTTTGTCAAGCCGCTCTCACGGCTTTTAGCCTTGGCGACCTTCCAGTTTTGTCTGGTAAATAAAATTTGAATTGAATTAAAAAAAGGAAAACTACCGTTGGCTGATTACCAGCTACAGTTACCGCGGATGTTGCTGGGGCGAGGCCAAGTTCCCGCAGTTGACTCTGGTCACGAGCTTGTCGTCACTGCGGAATCGCGAATAGGTTCAAAGAAAAAGAGAAGAGAAAACGTTCAAGGTCGTGACAAGGTCCGGAACAAAAGCTGTTCAGAACATATCGCCAGCGACATCAGCATGGTAGTTATGGATGGTGCGATTGAAGCTTGACTAGGTGTGAATGGAACGAGAACGCTTATGTAATAAATAACATGACACGATTTATTCTAAACAAACAGAAAACTTTTCAAGATCGCTTTAAATAAATTTGATGTGTGAAACAAAGACCCAAACCTTTTTTTTTTCGTTTCATAATGCTTGTTTCTTGTAGAAAGTAAGGGGGCGTTGATGATTTGTGGGGTTTAACGTCCCAAAACCAGCTCTGATTACGAGAGACGCCGTAGTGGAGGTCTCCGGAAATTTCTGCCACCTGGGGTTCTTTAACGTGCACTGACATCGCACAGCACACGGGTCTCAACATTTCGCCTCCATCGGAATGCAGCCGCCGCGGCCGGGATTCGATCCCGCGACCTTCGGATCTGCAGCCGAGTGCCATAAACACTAGGCCACCGTGGCGGGGCAAGGGGGCGTTCCCGTAGCTGCAGGAAAGTGCACGTGAAAAGTCAGTCTGCTAGGAAACGCCCACCGAGACGATGTTCTACTTTGCTCTCCCGTGCATTATCTGAATTTCTTTGGTGCGAATCTTGCGCTCGCTGGATGCCCTGTTTCAAAGATGTATTACAATGTGAGTGGTGCCTTCAGTGAAGTGTGAAGTGGCTTGAAACTCTGGGTAAACGTCGCCTTCGGCGGTCTTCGTGCGACAGCTGCGAGCGAAGGGAGGAACAGCTGTACCCGAAGAAACTGGGCTCCTTGCAAGATCGCAAGGATTTCGGTATGTACCGACAGCTAAATTGGTTGATCGATTACCTTGTACCTTTCCACAATCACAGCTTTAAAATGCACAACCACTTGCGTGGTAGTCGAGCAAATTGGCGTGATGTTAACTGGTAACTTTCCACAATACTGTTTTAGAATTCGCAGCCACTTTCGGGGTAGTGGATCAAACATATGCTTGACGTGAAATTAGGTGTACGCGCTCGCATATGTTGGCGTGCGTACTTGTTTCCTGCGATGCTAAAATACGTTGGAATGTGAACTTCTTTACGCTGTTTGAAATATTTACGTCCACTGCTTTTGCAGTTTTCAGGTTGCTGCTTCACGTAGTACATATACCTTAAAGAGGAGTCGTTCTCACCCATTTCCCAACAAAATATATGAAAATATATAAATATATATAAAAACAAAAAAATATATAAGAGGGGCATGAATATACGTATAACGGTGTGTCGACTTCTGAAATTCGCGCTAAAGCTGTATCCATATTATCGCTGTAACAGAGAGCTTAGCGCCTTCTATTAGCGCACTTATATTGTTCAGCGGATTCATGAGACCATAAGCTCCTTTTAAGTGATGTCGCTCGTGGATTACTTGTATAATTATTGCAGTGCTCCTTCGAAGGCAGTAGGGTCGGCTATGCTCGAACAGTTCCAAGAAGTTCGATTATGAGTATTCACTGAAGCAATGCTGTATCTTCTAGTACGCCGTAGGACGATGACCTCAACTTACCGTGCCCCGCGCACGCCGATTTCACTTTTCTCCGGCATATTTATGAACTTCATCATCACACCTAACCAGTTGTCAAGCTCGGCTATGTTTTCTGTTCCACGGTACCTATTTTGTCTTTTTTAACGGGCCGTCTGCCACCTTTGATTTAGTTCTTTTTTCTTTTATCACAGCAAAAACATACCGCCATTCGATGTGTACAAGCTTCTAGTGGTTTCGTTGGAAAGTCAGTATAATAAAAAAAAAGAATCTCTCCACCTTCGTGGTCACCCCCTCGGCAGGTGTAGGAACGCCGGAAACGCTGGTTACTGAGATTTTGTAAAATTAATTGAAAAATGGAGAATACTCTCCGTCGTGAAGAAACGCTGCCAGATGTGAGTGAAACACTATCGTATAGTAATTTTTCTGCTTTAAGCAATATAAGTGAACGTGCATGGGTATTAGTTTTTCGTTAACTTTAGAGTTTGACACACGCCACAGTGGCTGGCACCACCGGTAATTATATAACGTACTAATCACCTTATGCGCTCTGGATGTCGGCGTGTCCTGCCGTCGTCGTCACGGCAAAGCAAATTATAGTAAAAAATTAATACACGGTTGACAAGGAAGAGTAACAACCGCTGGGATTCGAAGCCACAGCTACCCGTGTTGCGAGATAGGAGCCGGAATATCTACCGACCACTCCACTGACACATACCGGATGCATGAAACAAACCGGTATTATATCTTCACTACACCGCTTTACAGTCTGCGTCTAAGTGATGTCCGGTTTAAGCAAAGGTGCTAAATTACTCCAAAATTAACATAACCTCACTTCCCCTGACACTTGGCTCGCAGCGGTGATGCCGCCATCTAGGAACGATAGGGAATAGCAGATTGTTGTGCTAATGCACGCCGGCAGCTCAGCGCATCTATGGCAGCGGAAATAGCGGCGTGGCGGCGCTAAGTTGGGCAGAGTGTTATCACGGCTTCTACAATGCATGTCTTGTGTGGCCAGTTGTGTTGTGACGCGCTCTGCTAAAGAAACGGAAAGGCGGCCACCGACAAGCAAATGACGCGTCTTTCGCTGCATCGGACTGTTCACAAAACGACGCGCTGACAACTCGCTCAGTTTCCCTTGCAAGGTTTTACCGTTTGCGGAAGGATTGCGAATTACCCATTAGCTCTCCATTACAGCATGCTTCGCATCTCCCCAGGATTCACGTTAGTGGGGCTGCAGGCTCTTTTTAACGACATACAGTGCCGAATTAAAAGTATATAGTATTTTTATTTTATGGGGTACAAGCGTAGGCGTTTCTGTCAGTGTAAGGAACGATCTTCTCATCAATTCACCACAGCCGAAATTTTTTTTTTCATATGGTACGAGGTCTTTTCACAGCCGGTCATTTAAATCTTTCACCTACACAGGTCAGTTTTCCCTTCTAATATAAACTAGGATATCAGTTACCACTATTAATTTTGTTCTTTGCTCCACTCTGCTGTTATGCTGTATCATTTCGTGTATACCGGCGTTTTTCATACTCACTGGTTCACTTGGAGCCTATGCGTACGGTGTCGGATGCTTTTAAACATATCTTGTGGATCTTTTGTTAAATTGACTGTTATTCCGTCTTCTACGGTCGCTTCCACGCAGGACTTGTCTTGTAGAGACGTTCTAACCTGACCGACAATGACGCATAGAGCTTCGGTGTCCGATTCAACTTCAATTGCAGTCTAGGTTGCCTGACTTAAGTATGAACTGTATTGTTAATTAGAAAAGTATTCTGACGCCTTCATCACGTCTTTGAAATCGCTAACAACATTGCCCTGCTTATCTTTATCCAGATGCAGCTTGGTTATTCCAGCACAGAATTTGATTTTAACTGCTTTAATGTTGCCTTGTTTTTGTGCTGGTGGGTCCATTTCTTTCACGCTTGAGTTCTGTAGGCCACTAACTTTCCTGTTGATAAAAGCTTTTGTCTTTTGAGGCAGTTACTTTTATCAGTTGTTTCTGAGTGAGTCTCCAGTGGTTTGAGCGAGCTGGCTTGCTTTCTTACCTTGGTGCTTTGCCCCCCATTTGAATTGCTGCATGACAGAACGTAAAAGGACATGACACGCACGCCACTGCGTGTACTCTATTTACTCCCACAAAGGCAACACAAGTCGGCCAACAGTCTTGTCGTGTTCCGGAACGGCGCCTTGTATTGGCTACCCATTGACGGGATTTGGTTAGTGTTGGCCAAGTGCTGGCTCGTGTTGGCTATCATTGGCTAGTGCTTGCTAACTGTCGAATACAGACAGGGCTAACTCATCTTGCATTTATGGCATTAGCTAGTGCTCGCTAATGTCTGCTACAATGATGGCTAACTTATCTTGCATATTGTGACTTATGATGCGCTAAATTCGGCTAACAGTGGATAGCTGACACTAGATACCGTCAGCTGTCAGCTGGTTGGGCATAGGGCTTGAGAATGCAGGCTTGCTGAAGGCTAGCAGTGCGTAATGCTGGCTAACTATCAGCTGGTGCTGGCTAATGTTGGCTGAGATTGATTAGTGTTCATTACTGATTGTTAATTTTGCTTGATTGGTGTTGGCTACGGCTGTCTATAGTGCATTCTAATGTTGATGTGCACTAGCTAATAATTCTGGCTAACTGTCGGCTAGTGTTCACTAATGCTTGCTTGTGTTGGCTGGCATATAACATTGACTAAGTGCCAGATAGTGTAGGGCAGCGCGGGCTTAATTATATAGGCTAGCAGTGGCAAATATTTGCTGTCAGCCAGTGTACCCTAAACATGTCTGGTGCTGAGTAATATTAACCAGCCACTCCTTAACAGTGTAATAAACATTGCACATGAACAAATACGACTCTGCCACTAGGGCTGTTCAATCCCGAAAGAAACGCCAACGAACAATGCTTATGATATGAGCGTAGCGCGAAGTCCCGTGCATGTCTCCGTCAGGAGACAAAAGCCTGTGCTATAATGTGTGGATGAACATTAAGACTCTCTATTGGCTACCTTGCAGGCATCAAGGTGTAGTTGGCGCAGCTGCTAAGCTCACATCACGCACACAACTTCTCGATCCACAGAAAGACATCGATCAGCTTCGTAACAATTGGTTCCATTCCAAACAATGCTCAATAGGCAGCTATTTCGCTAACTGCTGTGCACAGCGCCGACTCCCACAATGCGTGAGATCTGTTGGAGTCCTTTAACAAAATTCCTTAATCTGTTTCCCCGGAATTCCTTTGGGGCGTCTACTGCTTCTTGCTGCTCCGGGTTACAGTCCTTGTGTGCACCCACTCGGCGACAAACGCTACCAGACTGGTGCAGATTCCGACGACAAGCACCACGAATCCGCCCTGGAGGTCCACCATGGAGAGCGGCTTGATGCCGTCGTCCTTTTCGTTCTGGCACATGGTGTAGTTACGGAGGCGCCATTCCATCTCCTTGTGGTAGGCGTGACACTCGTTCACGTGCGTTATGCTGTAGGATGGAAAAAAGAGTGATTATTCATACTTGGTTACTTGGCAGAATTGGTTAAAATAGTTAGTGCGACGCCAAAAAAAAGTCCCAGTAAACCAGGTTAGGCAGACGTTCATAACTGCTTGCACAGTACATTGGTTACTTTGTTGCATATAGTCTTTCGACGCACGTTGTTTTGCAGATTACGTGTTTTCGCCTGTCAGCATTCTCTAAAACATACTGGAATGACGGGTAGTACGCATACTGTATGCGTTCCCGCGTTTGCTTCCCTCCAATATTCATGTTTCAGTTCGATTATATTTACTCATAACAGCGTGTGCTTCCCTTCTATATTCCTTACCATTTCCGTGCTGCTTCATTCTTTTGTGGTGTTAGTTTGCTTTCACAGCCATGGAAGTGCTTTGTGAGAGAAGCTACGGTTCAGTTCTCACTAACGAGTTCAACGAGTGCGCATGGATAAGTAAGTCAAAAAGTTCATTATTTTTGCCGAAAAATTGATTTGGCTTTCAATAAGACACGTCAACTAATTTGACGAGACTGTCTGAGCAGAGAATCTAACACAAAGCTTGCACGATGGTGATGTAACAATTAGCCAAGAAAGAAACCTCTCTATGCCACATCTTGTAAATTATTACGCATGGAATTTTCGTAGCTGTGTGATTGGACATTACAAGGGGTGAGCATACAATATGGAAAAATATTCAAATAGAAGAGAAAGCTGTCGTAATTTTCGCTTCAGTGAAAACAAGGAAATATAACGATGTTAATGCACTTTGTGTGTTTGAAAACTACGCTGTTTCTCAAGTCGCAGATACTCGCAGCCTGACTGACGCACGTGTTGACCGTATGGTCACAACAAACGTCACAGATTTCTTACAATCTGTCCAGTTTCCTCTTGAATTCATTGGGCAAGGTCTTCCGGACGAGCATCACGATGTTTATAGGCCCGCCTGTCCCTCTGGCCACGTGGTGTCTGCAAGTCCCGGTCTTAGCGAAATTGTCGGCGATGTGAGACTTGAGCATGACGTCAGGTCCGACTATGACCCGCTTCTTCATGACAACTTCGTTCATCAACGATCTGAGTACTGGACCGTCCACGTAGACGCCAACGACCTTCTGATGTCGGCTGCTCAATTTCCTTAAACGTCTCTCCCACGGGATCCTGCGTCCAAGACAGTACAAAAGAACGATCACAGGATAAGACTTACCATCGTGAGACACGAAAACACAAAGAGTGATCGGGAATCACAGAGATAAGCGGAACGAAACCCAGTGCCACAGCTGTGCTTGAACTATCAAAGATGATCCTCAGAGGGGTCGAGCCTTAAGCTGTTTTCTAGCCCGCTGGGCTTGCGTCATTCTACTTTTCTTGTTTGCAGTTGAACGGGTGATACCTGTGTGGTAGTTTAATTGATAGCGCCGTCCGACGCAGGAATCTCAGTGAGGCGGATCCTTCATGGAAAAGTTCATCGCAAGCACGTTTGTTTCGATTTAAATTGTGGCGCTGCACAGATTTGCATCGGACCTTACAACCGCTTGTGGAGGGACGTGTCTCAGCGTCATCGCATAAAACAGCCTTAGGTGTTCACACCTGGCAAATACTGCTTCAGTAAATAGTATAGCAATCATTTTTTTTTTCGCCGGCAGACTTTTTTTGTCCACTGCCGGATGAAAGCGCCTCCAGCTTCCGAGGTACCTGCGATCGATGGTGTGCTGTGTCGCCTGAATCAGCGCAGCGTCTGTGACTTGGCTTTTCAACACAACACTTAGTTATCTGCCGTCGTTAAGTGCAATTTGTTTCTCTTGGCATGTTGTTTGACGGCGTATAATACAGGCCGGTTACATGAGCTATGTATTCCACGACATGCTCAGTTTCATATTTACCCCTAAAATGTGAACTGGAGTATTTGAGAGCACAGGTTGCTCTTTATTCCAGAACACTGTCCCCTGATGCTATAATTTAGCTATGACTTTTAGTTTGTTTTCTCTCTGCGTTGTCGCTTTTATTGTTATTTTCAAACGTTCGTGCTCCTGCAGCTCCGGCAGGTGGAATGAATTATTGCACGCTGTTGACTTGAACATATATAAAGTAATCTGCCGGCAACGACTTGGTAGCAAAAATGTTATCCAATTATTGAAGCCATCATGATAATGCGTGTCAGTTATTTTGCACCGCCGTCAATATATATACACTAATTTGTTGGAGTCATTCTAGAATAAAGCAGCTAGGTTCATTGCGTCTTCGGTACTCACGTCATCAGAGCGTCTCGCAGCTCAGTAGACACTTTACTTTCCATTTCTTGGCATGAAGAGACATTTAGCTCTGTTATCAATCTTCAATTTTGCCTCCCACAGCGTATATATATCATCACAGTGTCAACCACACACACACAGAAGGCACAGCCTATTTTCAGTCGCACAAAGAAGTTAAAAAGACAGGCCACTGGTATTGACAATGGAGAAATAAAACGCTACCTGCAAGCAGCGCCGAACCAACACATACACATGCCTTTGGGGCGACGTTAATAAAAACAGACGGCGAATTCTTCGTGTAAGCATGTGGGATTTCTCACCTCTACACTGAATTTGTCATACACATTAGTAGCAACTTACGTCGACGTGTATTATAGGCAACTTCATTTCAACGGAGGTGCTTGTTGTGCAGCGTCACTTTTTGTTCTACAGATCATAATATTCTTGTCATTTATATTGTCCACTTGCTGTATCGATGTCGTTTTCGGCATTTGTTGAGCAGCGTCTGTACGTTGCCTTTCCTATATGTGCTCCTTTCTCTACTCACATGTAATTCTTAAGGCGCTTTTTTTCCTATTTTCTATCACCCCTCCCCTCTACTACACTCTTTCTTTCACGTAACTAAGGGCGCATGCAACGTATGTATCGGTTTAGATATACGTATTCTTTCACGGATTCTAGAAGATGACGTCCAGTTGCAAGTTTTTGTGGTCTTGCTAGACTATGCTATTGTCGTATTTCTAGGGTGTCCTTCAGTCCCCAAAGACTATGGCATCGTGTCCTGAATAGAGGTTCTGGAACAGTGTCTCGTGTGACTAAAAGGGCAATTCACAAGCCGTTCAACAGAAGCTATATTCTGAACATTCACATTGACATGCGCATGTCTTCATGACAGAGTATACTTGCCCAAATTGCGAGCTCACTAAGATGTTATACTAGATTGAAATTTGACAGGGGCAGAATAACTGTTCTTTCTGCCACGCTCACGTTCAGAAAATCACCAGTTCGCACGGGGACGCACGAGAAGGAATAAGAGCTTGAAGGCAGCAAGGGATCGCATTGTCGACGGTACTAGACACACGTACAAGGTAACTTTCAAATGCGATACGGCACCAAACTCAAGCGCATAATTATTTACCTGAAAGATCTTCGAAAAGTAGGTCAGCTTTTCTGCAGCAATCTTCACCTTGGGAAAGCGTAGCAGGTCCTCGAAGCTGTCCACGTAGTCGCTTGTCTTCCTCACTAGCATTGTCGATGTGAGCGTGCAGTTGAGAAGGTTCATGATGACTACCAAGGCTATGAGCCACACTCCAAATAGGAGCCTAAACCAGGAGGCCTTGTTGTTAGGGTAACCTGCGTAACGTTTACGTAAGTGGTTACCTAGTCACGTACTGTAAGCGTTGTTCGCAAAATTCTCCGGATATTTTATGAACTGGAACATGGTGTGTCTTAAGGCAAATATACAAAATGAAGGATGCGAATGGGCCGAACACGTCACACGTAAACTTTAACGCTTAAATGTCGCGTTTTATCACGCTCGCGTGTAGCCTTATTCCAAGTTCTGGTAGCTTCACTTTCTTTGCGAAGACTTGTGTTGTTTTGTGACAAGGCTTCACAGCATATGTAGAGTTCAGCGCCTGCGCATTTAGTGTTCACATGACTCCATGTTATGGGAAATTTGGTGTTAGTGTTATATGACTGGACTGCCTTTGTGTCGTCTTTGATGTAGCCACGTGAATGGACATATTGCCTCGCGATTTCTTACGACTGGACTGATTTAGACTAACCGGCTTTATCTACTTTTTTATTGATATGATTTAAGGAGACGTTGACGCACATATAAGGCTCTAGGTGCTCTTTGACTACTCAGTGTAGTAGACGTTCAGCACGCGTGGTCCAACGACAAGCAGTCAAGTATGATCACAATGATAGCAGTTCCACGCACGCACGCACGCACACACACACACACGCACACACTGAGAGAGAGGTGATGCATCTATATAAGTCTGAGAACAACGGTACTATTGAGGAAAATTTCATGTAAAAAACAACGTGAGCACATTGAGTACTTTATCATAATGTGATGTGTTACACTATATTGTCTGTGAATACGAGTAGTGACATTTTGTAAAAGCGCCAATACCTCCTAAGCGAGATATCATTAAACTTAACTGAGATTTTTGAAAATGCTCTTGCCCCTAGCATGCTGAGTGCCTCAGCAAAAACAAATATAACTTTTGCGGAAATTTCCGTGCGCTTTTTGAACCACCGTTTGTGTTGGAAAAGCCATGCGATATCAGATATCAGTTAAACGTTAATTGATTTTTTTTTCTCCGAGCGTTTCGAAGCTGTGATGAACGAATAGCCTGGCAGGCCTTAAGTCCTTCTCTAAGTCCACTATGCGTCATTCGAGTAACAGCTTCTGTGCGCAGGTTAAATGTTCATTAGATGCATGTCTGTGAGTAGATCTGGCTGGTCCATTGATGCTATTGCATTCATCTTAGATCCGCGTAGCGCTGTTTTAAGTGTTGTAACGGTACAATATCTTAGGATAGCACTCAGCCAAAGGAGGAACGGACGACGGACCTTTCATCATATTGAACGACTAATGCATCTTTAAATATAATAGGACAAGCTTAAACTGTACCCATTAGGGATACAGACAGCGCCATTGCCACCTTTGATAATGGGTCACGGGTAAAATAGGTGCTTTGCACCCGAGGAAAGTGATGGTTAGTATAATTATGTCCAGACGAAATTATGCTTACAGTTGGGGTATAATAGCTTGTAGTAGATCCAGAAGTACTCGGAAAACGACCTCTTCTTGTGCCGAAACAAGGAGCCCGAAACGATGTCCATCCTGGCTGTGACGAAAGCTAGAAGGAGCCAGCAGAAGAATATGCCCAGCCAGACCTACGATAGGCAGATGGGTAGAGGAATGCTTTGTAATGTTATAGTGTCCTGATGTATATTAGAGTGAGTAGCATGTATGCAATTCGTTAGTATAAAACATGCTGCCGCGCGCAACATTATATGGAGGCGTGAGAAACGGTTTGCCATAATGTGCTGCTTGGGATGTTGAGTAATAACCCTACTAAGGTTCAAGTCGCCTCTTGTCCCACCTCACTTCCATTCCAGTGGAAAATTTCTGGCCTATTGTAACTTACAGGTGCTAGTCCTAAGTATCGAGCATGTCGTTATGTTTGTGTGTGCCACAAAACTTCCACCCAGGGAGCCGACTGCACAAGAAATTCACGAAGTCAATTACTCACGTTAAGGTCGAAGGATAGGATGAAGTTGAATGGGTCGACGAATTTCACCGGCTTCCACGACATTAGGCCTACGTAGTTAACGTCGTACGGCGCCGAGAAATCGGCGGCCTCCGCTCTTCCCGTTGTCGGTGTCACAGGTCCCATCATGACGTCTATCCCCTGGAGGAAAAGATGAATGCACCATGTATACAAGCGATAGCATATATTTTGTTCTTTCGCGAACAGTGCCAATTGGACGCCACACGATTCTTAAAGCCACCTTTCGTTCACTGCCTCAACGGTAATTGCGGTGCGATGCTGCTTATTTAATGTGCTTTGCAATGTCATCGCTTTGTTAGGCAGTAATTAACAAAGGATCCTCTGGAGTACCTGCCCACATTTGAGCAATACTATAAAACCCCAACCGTGCAGTGGAGACAGAATTGTTCTAAAGTCAGTTTCCAGTTTGTGCGGTATTCTTATCCATAGTTATCATGAAAGCTTTTGGAGACTGGCGGAGAGGAACTTTGGAAGAGTTATGCTGCTTTCTGCAATATATATGTCTTCCCCTTTGATGATATCACTTAATGCCACTTCTGGAAATATATAAACGTTTTGAAAACTCTGAATTGAAAACGGTATTGCGGTGATGAAAGTGCTGTCACGTATTTCATACTCTTGGGCATGCGTTAGTAAAGTGTAACGCCAATGGCTCGCCAACTTCAGGGTGAGCGAACGACTGCGTTTAAGTGATTGACGAACCCATTGCAAACGAAAAGTTACACTGTCTCCCAAGCGACGAAGCTGTCATTGCGAATGCCATGCACGAAAATACGCGGTAGCTTTGGTGGACCTATCCCAACCAACACGTTCTGAATGGCCATTCCGTTAATTTCGTGTCTTTCCGTGTGACTAGATACATACATAGATAGATACATAGACATGAACATAGATAAACGATATGAGAAATATAAGATAAATATATACTGAATCTGTGGAATTCGTGCGGAAACACCTGGAATCATTGGAACACGAACATAACGCTTCATCAGGGACGCATAGGAGCAAACATTTGCATGCTAATTAAATTTGCGGCCACAATGTCGCACACTGCAGTCGCGAGCTAAAGTTTGCATGCTGCGGCATCAGAGAGAATATTAAATTACATCTAGCACAGCGCTAGAATGAGGAATTCCGTCAGTGCAGTATATTGGACGAACTTGTTCACTTAGGTTGGACCACTTGATCTTAACCAACGTACTCTAACCCTCTCCCTCACCCCCCACACACAAAAAGAAAGAAGAAGAGTAAGTACTCGCTGCACCAATTCGGCTCTGAACTTTTTGCTCGCACTGTGCAGGCAAACAGGAACACATTTTACTTGAAGAACGTGAGACATTGCTTTTTCTTTCTTACCCCATTTTGCACCATACCGAGGAATCCGGTGAAGTTTCCCTTGGACTTGATTCCCCATATTCGCTCTTCGGGAAACAGTACTTGATACCTATAAAGCGCCACGTCCAGCGAGATCAAACTTTTTTTTTGTACGTATAATGCACAATGCTGCCTTCTAAGCCTCTAGAAAGTGTTACTCAGAGACACACAAGAAGAAGGACAAAGAGAAACACACCTCATCTTGAGGCTTCGCACCATGACTTCTGCGACCACAGCTAGAGGTCCCACGATGTTTATCCCATTTGGAAACTCTTCGAAATGCGCATAGGGAAGTATCTGTGACAGAAAATCAAAAGCTCTCCTCGGAACGATATATGCTTTAGTTAGAGCTCGCGTGTCCCAATCTTTCAGGCGAAATATTGAGAAAAACCGTCGTATGCGACTGCTTTTACTACACAAGACAAATCCATTTTGTTTTAGGCATCGTCTTCCTATCAGGCTATGGTGCTTGGGTGTTCACAATCTGACTTACGATAAGGCTTTGTCATAGATCAACGTTATTGCTACCCCGCTGCGATGGTTTAGTTCTTATGACACTCGAGTGCTTATACGAAGGTCGCGGGATCGAATCCTGGACAGGGCGACCGCATTGCGATGCAGGCTAAATGCCAGAGGCCCATGTACTGTGTTACGTTTAGTGCACGTTAAAGAACTCCAGGTGGCAGAGTCACGACTACGGCGTATCTCGTGGTCATATCGTAGCTTCTTCGGAAGCTAAAATCCCAGAAATTATTAATAACCTTATTACGAGACATAGCGAGATCATAGAGTGGCGCGGGCATAGACAGACAGTTGTGGACGGTAGATGTTTAATAATTGCTGGGGTTTTGCGTGACGCGGCTGGGACCTTTGCCAGGATCGCAAGCCTTTAGTCCTCGCCACCCTCTTAACTGCTCAAGAAAATACAGACATTGAATTGAATTGTATTGAAAACTTTAATATCATTATGCAGCACGCCGTTAGGGAGGACTCCGGAAATTCTGACGGCCTGGCGTTGTTTAACATGAACTGATCATGCGCAGTAAATGGACCTCTAGCATTTTCGCCTCCTTCAAGAATTCGGGATGGAATCCACGTCTTTCGGGGCAGAAGCCGAGTAACGTAACCACTATACGATCACTGTGCAAAAAGAAAGCTAATAGCACCAAGTTAGTGTTTAGCATTACTAATGTCCCGATATAGGTTCGTTCTGTGGTACTTTGTCCAGAGGTGGTACCGGGCTCGTTTGGGGATTTGTTAAATGTACAGCTGGGTGCATTGTTTGGATCGCAAACAGCGGTCATATAACAGATAATTGAAAAAATGCTGTTTCCGCTCTATTGCATATATGCGATCACCATAAAGGAACTGCCTCGATAACCTTGATATGCGCATGAGACAGCTGACTTCGTTTGCTTACTTCGCCAATGTTGAATCTTAAGCAGCCTTCATCGAAGACGCAAGGTTCGCTGCTGTTCTGGAAAAACGTTTCACCGAGAACGCGCTGCTGCGGATCCATATCGGCAATTGAGGGACGGCTGCGGAGGGCTACGAATATATAATGCCTCTGGCGTACGTGTACAGTACCAAAACTTTCACTGCTAATGCCTGATTTTAATTTGTGATCGTCTGATACGGATGCGTTGCATGTGAATGAAATGGGCAAACAACGCCAGTGTTCCTAAATGGCTCAAGGGCACTTTCATCCCAGCTCCGAAAATCGAAGCACGATTCCTGTGAGAGATGAAAGAGGTCCTTGTTGACATCGAAAATAGAACCGCCCAGTACATTTTGCGTGTGGAGTTCGTTGTTCTGAATGAAAACACTGTTGTTGCACTTTTTAGATGAACAATGTTTTACTCGGCCTCGTGAGAGAGCAATCGGCAAGGGTGTTTCGAAATAAATTAGTGTAAAGAATAAGCGTGATGTGTTCTTAGTCGGCAGGAGATATGTTAATTCACTAAGTTCAAGAATATATACGTAGCACATGGAGTTACGAGACGTAAATGCCCAGCAGCTGGCTGTGCAGTACTTTCACTGAAGGGCTATAAATAAATAAATAAATAAATAAATAAATAAATAAATAAATAAATAAATAAATAAATAAATGGAGGGTATAACCAAAGGAATATGTTATAGTGGGTACTGACATTTTTTACGTGGGCAAAGGTAAATAAACTTTTCGCTGCTAACTACAACATGATGCAGGCAGCAGTGAAACATTCGACTTGTGCAGCTGAGTTAAGCGCCGCTTGTAATCACAACAACATCGTAAAAACGTAAAGCCATAGGCACGGCTTCGCTTGGATGGCACTCGGTACAAGAAGCTCGGTGATGAACGAAGAATTTCTAGCACAACGTAGACATAGGAAAGGGTAAACGTTCCATTCAGGGCGTTCACTTGGCATTAGAAGTCTGCAAAAGATGTCCTTGGGCTGCATATACTACCGTCATGCTTCTGCCATAGAAGATTTTTAGAATCTCCTCCTCTTCTTCGTTCTTCCTGATGTAGCCTTTCAACCTTATGCAGGCTATTCAAGACGCTGTTTGCTTTTGAAATTGCGCAATATTTTCCATGTTCTCTACATAGAAGTACTTTTAAAGGCAATGTGGAATGGGCGAACGATATATTACGTCATTCATTCATTCAAGTAACTTCCATAATTCTAGGAAAGCATTGCTGTGCGAGGGAGTGCGAAGAATATTTTTACGCATAGGCCTCGCTAAGTTGTACGAGCGCATCACAGTTGTCCATTTAATGTCATGCACATAAGACATAACTTATTAAAACTGCGAAGTAGGAGAACAAGTACACAAGTAATCGCATTGTTAGAATAAAAGTAAAAAAGAAAGAAATGTCGTTTGTTTGCTATCTTGAGATTCTTCAGATGCAAAATTTTAATTCCTTATACAAGCTCTTCAAGCCCCAGAATGACGAATCGAATAGCAGATGTATAATTTATGCGTACCGTTCGTGTAAAGCAATGTCACCAGATCTTGATGAGCTCGTAAAATATGTCCCAGCCATTTTGTCTTTTTTTCTGGCGGTTACAGATCTCGAGATAATAACGACTGCTCTTTCTTCGAATGGTGCATTAACAAGCGTACTTAACTCAGGAGAACATGCTCGAATGTTATCACGGGAACCTTGTTTATATGTATCAGCTGGTTTTTTGTAGGAGGACTTGTAGTGAGGACGATCTTTGGCATCGCGACATGAAACCTCATTTGCCCGTCCCATTCATTGCCAAGGGTGTTTGTCCCTCTTGATCGCTATCTCTGTGAACTTTGAATGAAAGTCGGGCAAACCCTCTTCTACGTAGAATACTTGGTGTACCACAGTGAGGCTTGACTCCGAGCCAACACAGTGAGCTATTTACGGCATAATAAAATTATTCCTGGCCCTTTCGCCATTACTTCATGTACCCTGAAAAGTTCTCTGATTCGTTTTCGCGATGAAAAGTTTGCGAGCTCATTTATTTAAAGTAATACACCGATAAGTAATTGTGGCTGCGACTGTACACTATTGAAGTTTATGAGATACACGGAGGAAAAGAAAGACTGTACAAGGCTTGTCGTCACTGCTACTCACTGCGCACATGCGTACCTTTTGCGTTTCACAAATATTATCACTTTTAACGATTTCGATGTCTGCACGCAACGTGCAATGGAAAGGAAAATGATAGGGGTAACGCTAAGAGACAAAGAACGAGCGGAATGGGTCAGGGAACGGACAGGAGTAGCTGATTTTATTATATCAATTAAAAGAAAGAAGTGGACCTGGGCAGGACATGTCATGAGGAGGAAAGATAACAGATGGACAGTAAGAGCGACGGAGTGGTTACCAAGAGAGGGAAAGCGCAATAGAGGCAGGCAAAAGGTTAGATGGAGCGAGGAAACCGAAATGTTTGCGGGCATAAAGTGGAACCAATTCGCTCAGCATAGGGTGGATTGGAAATCATTGGGAGAGGCCTTCGTCCTGCAGTGGACCTAAATAGGCTGATGATGATGATGATGATGACGACATGTCTCTAGATGAAGTGTACGGCTTTGGAAACTAAGAACCAGGGACTGAATTTGTTAACCTTCGTACGGTGGCCTTGAGGTCTAGTCAGCTTTCTCTATATGCTCTGGGATTTTTTTGGAATAAGAAAAAAATGGTTCGGAGAGGCATACGATAACTTAATTTTCTGGCGAAAGATTTCCTAAATTATACTGTAAAACTTCACTCTACAGATTCAATATTGTGTGAAGATTTCCGAGTGATAGCACAGAAGGCATACGTATTTTGACTACTTCTAGGTCGTTACTGAAACATCAACATTTCGGTAGTGCCGCCTCATTGTATCACCGTAGACACCCAACAGAGAGGATTTATTTTGTAGCATGTAGGTAGCATGCGGTCACTCACTCTCTCTTACTCCTCTTTTCTTTCTTCTCCTATACCTCTATGTCCCCTATCCCCTTCCCCTGAGGCGCTTAGCCGTGTCCCCAGTATGGGAGACAGAAATTAGCGCCTTTTTCCTTTCCTTTAGAATCTCTACCTACCTACCTCACCGTTTTCTTCATCCTTCCTTTAGCCTCTGCTGCGTTCCTGAAAGAACTCAAGAGAAACAAAGCTCTGTTCTATTCAATTATATGGGCCTGTACCATAAAACGGAACAAGGAATACTATTGCGTCTTGGTCCTCCCTGATTGGTCATTTCTTTCTGTTAAGGTAGCACTGATAAATCAGAGAATTGAAAATGATCAGGCATTAATCAGTTATTCCTTGACAGGCAGACCTGACCAATCAGGAAGGATCCAAGGTGGTAAAGTATGCCGTATTCCGTTTTACGGTGTAAGCTTCCTATTCTACTCACCCCTTTCTCCTGAAAGGGTATGCGTGTGAAGAAGTCTTCTTGATTCATGTAGCTCTAAGCCGCTGTGGCGCCCCCCACTCCGCCTCCCCCTTTCTTATTTTTTGCGGACGAACTTTTACGACTCATCTGAGATAGATACGAAGAAGTTCAATTTTACTTCATTATGTTTCAGATTAAGCGAGAAAGCGTGCACCGTGTCGTAACCTCGCCATCAGAAACCGGCGCTTGTGGGGGAGACGTGGTCGTCAGTGGCTGCGGCTGTGGCCGCTCACTGTCTGTGATGATTAGACACTGCGTATACTTCCCTGCTGTTCAGTAAGATCGGAATGTGTCAGTGTAGAGGTTCCATGCCTTACTGGGGAAGATGGACAGTAGCAGATAAAGCGACCGACCTATCAGTTGTTCTCTATTACTGAGTTTAGAAAAAAGGTGTGTTGATTTAGAAGTCGTAGGAGCGTCTATGGTTTGACTGCGATCGACATTAACCATGGCTGAATGAGTTCAGTGCGGTTAAGGTTTACTGCCGTTTAAGCTCCCCGTTGAAACTTGGGTATTACTCTCCTTGATTGCGAGCGACATGCCATTACCGACTAAATTCTTTTTCTTCAGGTATAACGATCGAGTGGCTAGGTTTCACTGGTATAGTGTGCCCTGAAATTCTTTTATTGCTGCTTTTGCATTGACTGCTTGACACGTTGTCTGACTGTTTTGCCGAATTGACGCGCTATAGATGTGGAGCGGTGTGCTAACATGTTCATCGACTATGACAGAACACTCTTAATTGAAGACAGCTTCAGTATCAAAATTCACCTTCTTAGAAGCCTGCACAAATGAGAAATAACGTCGGTGAGATGAGCACACAGTCGAAAGCGCAAGCTGCAGCTTGCTTCTCGAATTGTGAATCGTATTAGCCTTAAAAAGAAGACGCGTTCATTGTGTTCTAATTGCCATATGATATACTGCCTTAACAATTGAAGTGCGCTACAAAAAAAAAAAAGAGAAAGTCTAGGAGCTCTGTCAGCAGAAAGACAGATCGCCGCATTCTCTTCATACCGTGACCTGCTGCCATTTGATGTGAAGGTCAATGTGTGCTCTCAAATAGTGCTTTTCACTTCTTTGCTGTCATGGAAGCGGCGGATGCTCCACATTTAGCACGCTTTTGTGTCGCACTGTTGGATGCGCCTTATACTTGATGTGCAACATTTTTCGTCATTTCAGCTCGGAATCAAAATTCGCAGCTTTTCGCTATAGCTGCCGTATCTGTGCGAACTCTTAGTTTTCCCAATGTTAAATGTCCTACAGCGTAAATTAATGTAAGATGTGTATTATCGGCCAATAATTAAGACAACAGCTTTAGACTCTCGCGTTTTCACATATAGGTCTTAAAAGATATGGTAAAAAATTGCTGCTCTAATTGATTAGCTCTTTTCGCAATGCATTTCGGACATTGCTCTTTTGTAAATGCTTTGTTAAGATGATGTGCTGAGGGCGCTGTTGAAAACACGTTTTGTTCACAGCGGGTAGTGTTGAGTTGTAGTGCGTATTTTGCTATTTGCTCGCCGCAGCTTATGTTAGTAGATCGGAGCACTGTCAAGTTGATAGAATTTGTTGTCCTGCCATATTTTTAGTCGCTGCGGTTTGGAATGCCTTATTTTTGGCACAAACGACAAGCGCGACAGAAGCATGCGAAATGACGAATGTACACTGCATTTGGCAGTTTAAGATACGTTGTTGCTCAGAGAAAATTAAATTTGAGATTAGGTAGAGGGACTCATACAACCTCATAAGGCACACTGTTATACTGCATTGTACATCATACAATTAGGTCCGTGCACACATGGGACTGTACGGTCACTAGAGAAGGGTCCACTAGCTGTGATAAAGAAACCCGGTTGATTGTCCGGGCTTCTTCGTTCGCTTTTGAATCGCCACAGTGTTCTGTGTATATAGTGCTATCCATGTCTCAAGAAAATTTCATTCAAAATATTTCGGTTGAGCTGAAGCTTTGGCATGCGCTGTTGCCGTTGCACCATGGAACAATTTAAAGGGCAACTCCAGCGACTTTTCAATGTCCACTGAGCTCAATAAAATTTTCAGTATATATTCTCTACGGTAACGTTATAATATATGCCAAGTCAGGCGGATGTAGGTCATTTAGTTTTCCTGTAAATAATTTTAAAGAAGTTTTAGCGGATTCTCACGCAGGCCACCCTGTGATTTTGACGTCATCACCTCCGCGCTGCCTACCCGAGCCACCGGTCCTTCAAAAGGAAAACGGTGATACCTTCGGCGCACAAATCATCGCTGTCAAGATCAGAAAAGCTGGCATAACCCAATATGTCCTCGGATGACCTTGCCACTGGCATTTCTTTGGCGCCAGTTTCATATTTCTGGTGACGGGAAGGTTATGACGTCACCGCACACGCTCCACGAAGCCTCTAGCCGTTTCGGTTTCGGTTTGAAGACGACTTTCAGTTGTTTATTTAAAATTATTAGTGCGTTTCTGAGCAAGTTGAACCACCCTGGCGGTTACAGCACTATCAGTGCCCTTGGAAACCATTGATATCAGAACATGGTGAAAAAAACCGCCGGAGTTGCCCTTTAACCGTCCACCACTGAACGACATAACCAGAACTGGTTGTGAGAGGGAGCGAGGATTTATTAAGTACAGCTGCACGATGTGCAAAAAATTAAATAACGCAGCGGCCGCGCGACGTTCTATACACTGTACAGAGAGGATTTCGTCGAACGACCTCCTCTTGATTTATTTCTTCAGTGACTTTTCTTCATTGACACACGCCGTTGATGCATTTCTGCAAAACAAAAGAGAGAACGAAATTAATAACAGTGAGTGCTGCCGTTTGATTACAAATACAAGCGGTTGGTGTTTGGATTTGAATTCCGAGGAATGAATCACGAGCTCTAACGCGAGAATTTATTTGCCTAACACCTGGCAGCATCGGACCGTACGTAATGGCGTCAAATGTCAACGTGAGCTTACGGTTCTACTTCTTTAACGTAGATTTAATTAATTTGAGATCGATGAATTAATGAGCATTATAATTAGTAGCTTTATTAATGTTGTCGTATAAATAGTACTCAGAGGACTGTAGCCTACACACTTCGAAAATCAATATAATTCATATTAGTGCGGTACTCTTGGCTGCAGCATCTCGCGTTTCTAATAGGATTTTAACCTGAAACCCGCGGAAAATGTTGATGAGGTACATCATTATTTGCAGTCATATCAAACGGAAACCTAAAAGCAAGCAATGTGGGTGTAGTACTTAGATGACCAATAAATTTTTCTGTAAAATGGTGATTACGGAGTATAACAGCATTTATTTCCCCGAGAGAACTCCTGGTGAGCATAAAAATAAATTCGAGCTAGCCTCTTTAATGAAACTTCTGATGCAAAGTAGGGCACTAATACTACATTGCAAACCTACAATGGAGTTGAAACATTCAATAAACTGTTTAATACTTTCAAGGAGAAAACACACTCTACTGAAATGTCTTCCAAAATCTAAGGATAAATTAGAGGCCAAGCACACACACAGAAAAAAAAGCGCTTACAAATGCGCCAAAGTGGATTTTATCGGCACTGCTGGGCGACGTTGCTATCAGTTCTTATAGCATTTTTAATAAAAATGCACGCGTATTATTGTTCCTCGGACGCACACCTTGATGTCAAACTGAAACTGTCTCCCTAAGGAAATTTATTTTTCAGGTTAACGGGGGTGGGCATTGACATCTAAATGCCAAGGTTATCTTGGCATTTATCTCGTTGGCATTTAGATGCCATTATCTCGTTGGCATTTAGATGCCAAGGTGGCATCTAAATGCCAACGGGGGTGGGCATAACCTTGGCATCTAAATGCCAAGGTTATGGCGTAAACCTGTGCAAAGGAAAGAGCGCACCGTTTTCCGATATAAACGATTATCTTAGGGGCTCAAGAATGTACGAATACAATTTCATGTCCCTGTTAGGTTCTTGAAACATCTATTTCATTTGTCTGAGAGACAGTGTTGACACGTGCAGCGGCCTTACCTTGCCCTCGGAGCATGTCGTGCCGTCCAGTGCATTCGCTTGCCTGTAAACGTAGAGACCCGTATATGGATTGACAGGATAGCTGCAACGTATCTTGCACTGCAGCAAGTCCGCCGGATTCTGGTACGGGGAAATGGAAAGAAATTAGAGATACATTTCTTTGAACACATTACCGTAGCACACATGTAAGGGCTTGAACTCCTGGCCTTTTTTTTTATAAGCCTTGTTTCTTATAAGCACCGCTTCCGCATCATAAAACACCAAAATACACTTTCACATTGGCACTGTAGTCAGTTCGTTGATATGAAAATAAGGAAATTAAGTAAGGATAACTTTGATTGAAAAGGTCACGATGCGCTCATGACGTGCAAGCTTGAAGTAAATATATCAAGTGAATCTTAATTATGTTTTGATACGGTCAATACCATCACAGATTTTTGCAGGTGTCGGTTGAAAGATCATGATACCGGCATTCGTAGAAATATAGAATAAGTGTTGAGGTTATGATCACATAGAATATGTGGTTAACATAATATTGCTGAAGATAATGTTCCTATCTTTGTAGCATCAGGGTGCTCTGACCAGAGGCTCTTTTAAGGTGCAGTACACAGTAAGTAGTCGGGCGGACACGCAGAGTAGTCAGAAAACGTCCTTTCGTTTGTACGATGATAACAGTTTTTACAGTGTCTCCTCCTCGAAACGTAAGGCACATTCGGTTCACGGCGTTCTTTTTAAACGCAATGTTGAAAGCTATGGCGCATTTTAGTGAAGAAAATTTGCGACGGATTTCCTCCGCGTGGTTATAATGTGCACGCAGCCACACAGTGTTCTGGAAAACCACCTTGTTATGTGCAGAAGCAGGAGATTCAGACGAACATGATTTACGCTTTCTGCACGGCCCTCATCGAATAGCAGAATGTAGCAAAACACTTGGTAATGTTGTGTGATGCATTTAGATCTCATTAAAAAAAAAGACTCGCTACAAATTTGCATGAAAATCCTCAGTGCCACGCCAAACGCATGCAAAATACGCATTTTGCAACCTTTACTTAGTTTTTTCCTGTTTTATGTCGATTGCTCTGAAGATACTTCAGGTTTTACCTTGCCCAACCTTAACTCGCTCTACGCTTGACTACAGCTGTGATCTATGGGAGAGAGCGCCGCTCTGCCGCCTCCCCTTCCCTCCCCTCCTCAGTGGGCGTAAAAGATGCTTGTGATAATGATCATGACGATGATTGTGACGATGATGACACCTGACTCACAATGAAGGTGGTTTAAATTTAGCTTATTGCAGTCGTAAGGCATAAGTGGTCTACATTGCGCGCCATTGGTGCTATGGCCACCCCTTCACACTTGTCACGTGCGTGCCAGTGGAATGCGTTATAATCGCAGTAAAGCAAGATAATGTGCACTCACTCCATCCGTCCAGACGTAGGGTATCTCGGGGAATCGTATGCGGCAGTAGTCGATCGGTTGCAGTTGCTCTCCTGGAAGACGCTTGTCTAGCCTTAGAGGATAGTTGAACTCTTCCAAGAGGCAGTTGTGACTTCCACGTCTGAAGAAAAAAAAAACCATGCAAGAGTCACAATGTGGACGTTTCGCTGTAAAACCCGCAGTATCATGTAACATGCACCTATTTTCATATCCCTTGATATGCACGATTTCCGTTCTCAGTTCATATAATGCTAGCTACAAGCTGAAGTCAGTGAGAATTATTGCTAGCTAACGTAAACATAAGCGAAAGCGCGGCCACCCATGTACAAGATGGTTAGGGGCTGTTCTGGAGGCCACATTGAAACCTCTAGGTGTGTTCAATGAAGTTGTGCCAAATAAGCATCGCTGATGTTCATGTCCCCATGGCGCAGCCAGGAGTCGGCAGGGACATGAGGGTCAAAACAAGTGAGAATGGTTGGTGCTTAATTTGCGCATTTAAGAAGTAGGTGTGCTATTTGCACAGATTTCTCAAATATCGCTTGCGACAACCAAGTGCATCATGGACATTTTGCAAGTCGGGAAAAGCGCCAACAGTGGTGACCACCAATATCAAAGTTGGAGGGTCGTTCCCGCGAAATGCTCCCGTACGCTGCTGTTCGAGCATCGCGGAGGCATGGCATCGCAATTATAACGAGGGAGGACAATACATCGCGTATCACCCATCTCGTCGCGCGCTGATCACCAGAAAAACATGGCGCGCGTTCTCGTCAATGACGCCGCGCATGCGCAGACTACTATCGTAAAAAAAAAACGTCCTTTACGACTACGCTCTACATTGTTGTAGTCGGGATTTCTTTTAGTCGAAGCAGGGTACACTGCATGCGAACGTAACTATTCAGGTAACGGTTAATCAACTTTGGCAAAGTTGTGGAAACAAAATATGAAAGTTTTATAATAGTTGTAAAATGGCGCTTTTCTTCTTTTTTGAGATTCGAGACTTGTCACTAATGCATCGGGACTATGCGATTACTATTACGGTCTTTTTTCTAATGTATGCCCTAATTCTTGCGACCGCCGTGTGCCTTCGACGGTCGCGAATCCATGCCCCCTTGAAAATAATTCACGACAGATCTTGTCTCGAGTACTATACAAATGTGTGTTGTTGCAGCAAGCTTTTTCTGTAGTTACTGCAGATTCCCGATGCAGGGACAGACTATTCTATTGAGCAGCAGATAGTTCTGTTGCGACAATAGAATGAGCTACAAGAATTATGCTGATTAGAGCAGAAAAAATGGATTGTCGCAAAAGGAACGCGTGCGATGTCAAGCGTGTACGAGAAAATTTTTGAAGAGAAAAGGAAATCACATGGTGAGAACATCACGCAAGGCTTCTGAGCGTGGCTGTAGATCATTCCAAGAGGCTTAGTTCGTTCACATGCGACGCGTGATGGCTCCCAATATCTACGCATCGAGTTCTTTTTTTTTTCGTGTACAAATTTTCCGATGAAAGCCGCCAACCTGATGATTGCATAACGTTGGGAGAATACGAGGAAGCTAAAAACACTTCAGAATATAGCTTCACAGATCAGAGAACAAAACGAAGCCCACAGGCTCACCTGAGAAGATGCCTGATCTGGTTGATGCAGCATTGCGAGAACATGTACTTGTTTAGGCCACCGTCCTTGTAGCTCATGATGAAGCCGTCGTCCCAAGGGCATTCGGTAGCTCCCGGTGAGTCAGCCAGGTAGTCAGGGGGAGGATCGCCGTCATGGACACATCCCATTCTAGATGTGAAGAAAGGAGAGGCGCCTGATGGATTAAAGAAATCACTGACAAAGAATGGGAGCACAGTGTGTGGCTATTTAATGGCTAAGATGGTTAAAAGCAAACTATAATCAATGGTGTTCTCAGTAGCATATTTATGTCTAATCAAAAGGAACAAACCAACTCCTGAAGTTTGGTTTTGAAGCTTTGTTGCTAAAGCTTGAGCCGCAGGAAACCTTAACGTATCGCAAAGGCTGTACACGCTACAAAATCTTCGGAATGATTAAAACTGGTTAGGACCTTCATTCTGAGGTAAAAAGAATAATGCCGTACATGTGTTTTTTTACAGAGCAGTTATGTTCATCGGCAATTACAGAACATACTGGGCCCTGATTTCATCTCTAAAGTGAATTCGAACTTGTTTAATTATATAAATACAGACATAGACATGAGGCATACATGTTTAGTGAAATGAGAATGGAAAATAACTTCTGTCCGTAATGATGAAAGAGCAAGTTGAGAAAGCCAGCGCTTACAAGTGGGCCATTTCGTGTGTTGCCACATGGACGCCATCGTAGGTTCCCGGAATGTCTTCACCCAAGCCAGTCTTCTGCACCGTGCAAGCTCCTCCGATGTAAGCGACGCCTGTAGAAAAATAATGGGACACTCAGACTTTTGTAAAATCAGTGGAACTTTAGCCTGTTCACCATTACTTCACCGGTTCTTTTTCGTTTTCCTTCGTGAGCATGCTTTACTGCGCCGGTACTTACTGCAAATTGAAAGTCGAGCTAAGATGCGCTGAGCGACATGTAATATTACGTTTTAGACAAGTCGTGTGGTGTACACTGAACCTCCAAAAGACGCCACTTTGTTTCCAGCATCGCGGACACACGTGCACATGACCCATACTGGCCTGGACGCGTTAAGTTCTACCATGCAGGAGTCGACAGTCCCCCAGGGTTAGCGTAAATTGGTTTCACAACCACAGTATTCGTAACACATAAATGTTCAAGCTATTCGTAATGGCTTGTGTACTTTTGGCGTTGACGCAAAGTGGTAGACTCATTTGCAGAATGTCCCACTGTAATTTCAGCTATTATGGACGCACTTCTTGCATTATGGCATTCAAAGCCTTTCAGACCCAGCGATTCCGAATTCGAATCGCCAACTTGAAAAGTCAGTGAGCAACTCCATAGTAACATGGGAGGTTGTTGCTCCGCTAAGACCCACGCTTAGCACATGCTCTACATATTCTGACAAGTCGGCTGATTTATCAAAATGATCACACGTGTGTATGAAGAAACAAAACAATCGCTTCCTCTGTTCCCGCGAATCGCTGAGGAAGGCTCGTCTTTCACCGTGAAAGAAAAAGCACTGATATTGGTTTCGTCTGTGATATCTGGAGAACATTGACTACCCGGTATTGTGGTGTACGACCGAAGTATTGTTTTCAGTAATAAAATAGCAACGAATATTGACAACCTTATAATGATGAAATAAATCGATAGCTAATATTGATAGAAAACTGAACGCGCATTTTTATGCATCAGTTTGAACAGACATATCATGTCAATAATAGATTATAAAGACGAGTTGTTGGCAATAAACAGAGTTAACTCGGGCCTGAGAGGGTTAGGCAAACACTAGCGCAGGAATGATTGTGTCTTCATTCTCAAGCAAGTCGTGACATTCCTGAAACATTTTCAATGTTCTAGAGAAATTTCTTGGCCTTGATGAGGACAAAGTTGAACATCTAGCTATGACAGATATTTAATGATGAATTAGACGTCCAGTCTCATCAGCGGGAATTTCTTTCTGAGACTGTATTGTTGCCTATCTACACCGTCATTATGTTTTGGCAAGGAAAAATCTGCGTTGCGAACACATAGGAAAAATTATAAAGCAATGGCTCACCTGCGACGGCGAATGTGGAGGGAGTTGGATGGGGTGACTTGCGCAATGTCTCGCCTGTAAGTTAACAGAAAAAAAATTCAACAATCTCCTTCGCATTCCCGATGATAGCAATGTTATGCACAGAAAAGCGAAGATTATTGTTCATCTGACAAGAACTTTCTTGCTAAGGCCAAATTTATGACGGAAGCTTATTCTATGACACCTGTCGAGAATGCAGAAATATCTAATCTGACTGTCGCGATGACAACTTGTACATATAAAGCAAAATGGTGTCGAGGTTACACCAGAACAGCGAAAAGCGTTATCGAACACATAAAATACAAGTGTGGTTAGTCTAGAAGCGTAACATCAGTAGGTGACATTTAAACTGATATTTCGAAGTGAAGGGGAACGCCGATGGAAGGAGGTGACACTTATAGTAGAGATGCGACATTTAGGCAGAAGAAATGCTATCAAGTTTGTTAAATTATCAGATCAAAATAGACATTTATCATGCGAAACATTGAACAAATATGAACAATGCAGGAGGAGCATAATTTGCGAGATTTGTGTTTTCGCCTCAGTAGGCACGTTATGCAGAGGAGGGCGTCAGTATTTGATGCACATTCTCTGTGCAGTTAAAAAAGAATACTAGTGAAGTCGCACGGGACATATGCCATTTCACGTGCGCTGTAAAAGTGTATATCATAAAGGGATAAACACACACTCTCACCCTGTGAGCATGTATGCCATGTCATAGTTGCCGGGGATGTAGCCCGAAGCCAATTTCAACGTCAGTGCAGCGATGGTTTGGTCGGCGTTGACGTAGTTCCCTGCGTACTTCACGTAGGTCTCTTGGTCCGGCTAAGGAGACGAAAAGGTTGTAACGAAGCGCGTCACGCTGGAGGACTCTCTGGCAGCCCGACTCACCGTGCTAATGATGATCGCCGTTAGCTTCATCTTGATGTCCATTCCAGCTGCTGTTGCGTACCTGAGGTTGACCTGTAACAATGGAAGCCACGAGTGAGCATGATGGATCGATGGATGGAAGAAACTTCTTAATCCGGCAAAGTTTAACGACTCAGGTATCAGCGGTCGAATTCACAAAAGTTCTCTTTCGTAAGTGCTTTCTGCCTTTGGCCGGTTCGGCCTGTCTGATATGTCCAGAACAGGAATTGGCTGAAATGTTCTCTTGCAAACTGCTTTGTCGTAAGGGGCTTTTGTGAATACGGACTCAGATCTCCCACGAGGGCACTTAGAGGCCTTGCCTCTTCACCTCCTCTCGGTCATGCTACGCTGTCTACTCTTATGTTTTGAGGTTAGAGCTACGCGGGGCGGGGAGCCCACTTCGACGCAAGAGCCTCTGGAGCTACTGCCATTTCAGCTGATGTAGTGGTAGACTCCCACACCATATACGAGAGCGTCACCTTATATGCCTGACATGACTTTCAGCCGACGCTGGCATTCCGATGCTGTATCGCACTTGAGAAAGAATATGGACCGTGTTTCATCCTTTCAACAACGGAAGGCGGAAGTCTGCGGCACATTTGGTTATACGGCTTTGGATTACATATCAGGTGATATTGATGTCACCGTTTCCTCTCTGATGAGAGACTGAAGGTGACACCATGAAACAAATCAGTGTAATACGGCCTGGAGAAAACCCATATCATGAGTTCTTGCTGCTGGAATCGTGATTACAGTAGATGTGCCATTTGTTTACACAATAGAATGTCACGTACAAGTTTGTAGCACAATACTGCGAGCTAAAGCAATTGTGTCCACGCAGGGCGACTTGCATGTTCACCAAGGTGAAATGGTATGACAGTCACTGCATGTTTTTACACTTGTAGTAACATCGATACGAACGTGAGAAATGTCTGGATTTAGTTTTGGGCAAAAACCCTAAAGAGAGTATCTGTGTACCCAGGACAGGCCATTTCATTATCTGTACCTTATATCTTAGTACCTGGAGACGTTGACTTTATTTGTCAGGCTTCTAGGACATTGTTCTGCATATTGTCCCTTTTGTGAAAACTAGTAGGCATTGGGACGCAGGCATTGTGTATTTAGCAAGTCGTCGTAATGAATTTATCAATACAAGAAGGCAGGTAATTTTCTTACAGCGTTGATGAAGATGCCGATGTAGCGGATAAGATCGCCGCGTGTTTTGAAGTTGCGGTTGTGTACCGAGTCGGAGATGATGACTACTTCAGGACGGACTTTCAGGGTTTTGTTGGCTGTAAAAGCAGAGAGGCACGTGGGTTCGTATTCCGAAGCGAAAAAAATGGAAGAGCTCGACACAAAAACTTCAACGGAATAGCGGATGAGTTATCAAAAAATGGAAAAGAAAATTGGATTTAGTGCCTTGCAGCATGTGTAATGCAGAAATTAAAATAGTCGGTAAGTCAAACAGAGAAAAAAACTCTTGCCTGCAACATTTGACACTTGCAGTTCAATAGTTTGTCACGCACGCAAAAGAAAACCATTTTGCATGCCACTTGCTTTGAATGTAGTCATTATCAGTATAAAAAGGGAATAAACAATACACAAATTTATCAAAAGAGGACATCTAAAATTTTCTGAGCTGTCCCTTTTTTTTCTAAAGTTACATTTGCAATGTTCCGTGGCGTTTCCTTTCGCATAGTTGTGTCGCGAAGCAATGCGCCCATTTTAGCTCAAACACTACGAACATTGCTGTAGAACTATTTGTACGATGTTGTACACTTGCTGTGAGCACTGTGGACATTTAAGCGCAATGTCGATTCCGGTAGTACTCACCCATGTCTTGCATCGGGACTTCATTGGACTCGATGTCTTCCGCCAGCGTGGCATTGTTAGTAAGAACTGGGAAAAAAGAAAAGCAAACGTTTCATCGACGTCACCGCTTCTTCACAAAAACCCCATGAAACTGCAAAAAATCAATGTTTGCGAACATCTAAAGAAACCTTAAGGGCGGGCCCTTAAGGATTGTAGTTTTGTAAATATTGAGGAGCCTAGGCAAATGAAGAATTTTCGTAGCTCTTTCACGAGGCAAGCGTAGTGATATGACATTGAATGTTGTCGAACGATCCGCCTAACTATTACGCGCAAATAATAAAGTTGCCGCGTATCTGCGTGCTTCGCTGGAAATGTCGTTGAAAGACCATAGTCTTCTGCCGGCCGTACTAGGCTGCGTGAGAGATGGACGCGATCTGGCAGCGCCGTCAGGAAACATGAGCTTGTGCAGAATCCCTGGGCAACTGCCAGGTGGCAGCAGCAAATCGTCGGCAGAGGCCTTTTTCGTGCATAGCGTCGCATTTTTAGAGCAGCCTAACAAACACTAGGGTCTTTACAATTACGTATCTATGCATTTTATAGTAAATGAACACACTACCTAATACTTACGTATTGATGTTGCGCCTCAGATATGCGCAATATTTGCTTTTTGATCGACAATGTTCACAAGTATGAACGCACCTACCAGTTCGAGATTGCTGGGCGTTAGGCAAGTGGTTAAACTTTGGCCAGGTGGCTGAATCGTGTGACAGACAAACATAAAGACAGACCAACATTTCTGCGTTCAGGTATCCCAAGAAAGACTATCGTCTCTAAGAAAGGCCGGTGGAAAAAGACCTACTGCTGGCCTATTTGGTTTTTTACGCAAAAGACAGGGACCGGGCAAACGCAGTAAAAGCAACAAGAAGATAGGACGCATTATGCCACGAGAGACGTTGTGACGGCTTCTAAAGGTTGCGACCGTGTCCCCATATGAAATATTATTTTAAACAACTAGAAACCGCGCTTCGTAAAGACTCTGAGAGACACTTACTAGAATCCAAAACGTGAGTGGACTTGTCCTTGACACGGAAGATCTTGTGTGCATTTTTGTTGTCTTTATCTTTCATTGGAATGATGCGTAGGTCATTGTCAAGGATTCCTTCCTGCAACGGAATGCATTTGGAGTGGTACTGTAACAATAGCAGCGGTAATACCAATAATAACTACCAATGGGAAAACACAGACACCACAAGAGAAACAAAAGAAAGTGGGCTAGCTGTTGCCTTCTTAAATGCCCACCGTCCCCACATTTGTGAATAACAGGGAAAGAAAGAGAGGCAAAATTAAAAATGGAAAAAGGAAAGAACATAATACAGCTACACCAAGAAAATTGACATGAAGTGATATCGTGGCGCATCGCGTAATATGCAGAGGGTGAGCATGAACAAGTCATGTTGCCACACCTAAAGAACCTATAAGTATTGCTGGTTGCAGCGCATAGCAGCAGCGAGGGGCCTTCACATGAGGTATTTATGGGCTTTCTTATTTTTGCATGTATTTTCGTTCACCTGCAAAACGACGTGCTCACTCTATGTACAAGTACAAACACCCCCTTCGCCTGAAGCAAATAGCTAATGCTACGATGAAATATAATATTATTGCATTAAACATCAATGTGTCGAATCCACTTCTTGTTACTCAAGCAAATGCTTCAGACAGAATGCGCCCTCCATCAAGACGTGCTCTACTCACCAAAATTAAACTAATCGAAGTTACATTATTATAACTGTCTGGATGCATGAAAATTGAATTCTTTTACTGGTAATACAAAAATATATATATACGTAAGAAGATCTTTAGAGATAATCTGAAGTCATAAGACATCCATTACAATACCGTTCGACCTTCGTGGGAGGAAAGGTTGCTGATCGCCTAAGCTTGCATAGATGTCATCATGACATAGTTCAATAAAATGTCCAAAACAAAAATTACAACCTTGTCGCGTGCGCTTTGGTATTTCTAGGCAAACGGACGTCAGAATCACTACACAGCTCTGTCTTCAACGACACTGCGCATTGCGACTTTTCAAGCATACTCTATAATCTGTGTTATTAAGAAATCACGCGATTGAAAGCTTCACTGCCATCCCCACAAAAGCGAGGTATGCATGTGTAGCACACGTTACGAAATATTACGCAGGACCGAGTAACACGAGAAGACTGCCAATTCACCGGAACCTTTCAACAAGTTCTCACGAAAGCGAGAGTACGGCGCTCGGGGCTTTCGGATAAAACGAATGATGCAAGCTAAGCCATAAACCTGATTCGCGTGCCGATCTTTGGCCTAATAGCATACGCTCGAAGAATTACGGAGACCAGGGTTCCATCACGGCTGCGGAGGTCGCATTTTTCTTTGAGAAGAAAGAAAAATGCGTACTTTTGATTGGGGCGCACGCTAAAGAACCCCAGGTGGTCGAAATTTCCGGAGCGCCCCACCACGGCGAGCTTCGTAATCACATCTTAATTCTGCTAAGTAAGACCCGCAGCACTTCTTATTAAGGATTACGGACGTACTTCTTACTTCGAGAGAATTTCATTTGCAAGAAAATTAGAACGCTCCTTCCGTGCTTTTCTGAAGCGTGTACCGAGAGTCCAGTCGTGAGCACTAAAGCTACTTAAGTCTTTATCAATCCTACCACTCAGCGGGAGCGAAGAAGAAGCGGCTTGCGATGGCCTAGGGCACTATCCACAGGAGCAAAAAACTCAAGAACCTTCACAGCTGGATGTACACTCGTACGTAAGGGACGCAGGGGCGGACAATCTGCACCACATCTCTCCCGAGCTCGGCGAACCGTATGCCGTGCGTGGGATACGATATGGAAACTTTAATTAGAACGCTATGTCGAATATTGCGCCACGTAACCGCACTGAGGCAAACGTAGCTCATTTACTCCGCGCTTCGATTTCGCGTGTATTGATTGTTTAAAGCCGATCCCGGTCTGGGTGCTTCCGATTGCGCCGGCGTCGCCTGCTTGTACCGGTCTAACGAGGCCATGGAAACTTCAGCTCCTCCCGGCAGGCCATAAAACGTACACGCGCGATCAGATCGATTTCACTGCTTTCTTTTTTGTAGTTTTTTTCGTATTTAACTTCGACGCGATATCCGAGGCGGGGTTGAGTCTAGCGCTACAATTCACGCGTGCGTGTGTGTTTTTTTTGTGTGTATTATTCGTTTGTCGTCACTGTGCGGTCTTGCCTAGTGTACGTACCACGGTCGTGCGGTTGGTGTCTCGGTTTCGCCTGATCATGACGCTGGCGCCGCCGTGTTCCTCCGAGAAGATGTTCTTGCCGATTCTCGTGGTCCGCATCTGCGAAATGAAGAACGCAAAGAAAAAAGAGAGGAGATCAACGTAGTCGTAAAGCTTTTATGCGTTACGTGTCTGCCTGTCTGGCAAGTGGCGAGTGCCGGCGTGCTACTTTATACGAGACGACGGCAGTTCACGTAGCCAAGAGTTGAGGAAGATCCTTTTCTTCACACGGACTCAATCGAAAATGGCATAATGAGGTGTGGTTGGGTGCGGTCGTTTTACTTACCTATGCAAACTCGTTAACACGTGTTTATAGCGTTTTATATTAGCATTGAACACGCCTTCCACCGTGGTCCAGTCTTTATGGAACTTGAGTGCTGACGTGAAGCTCACAGCGGTGTCGAATTGCGGCTGAGGGGCCGCATGGAGGCGAAATTCTAGAGGCCCTTGCACCACGCGATGTCAGGGCATGATAAGGAAGACCCAGGTCGGGCGAAATTTCTGGAGCGCTACACTACGGCGTATTTAATAATCGTGCAGTGGTTTTGGGGCTTGATAACCGGTAAATTATTGTTAGCATTAGACACTACGGGAACGACTTTTAAAAGACAGTTTACAGATTAAAAAAATTGGCCGCGTATCTCCGTGCTTCGCTGCAAATGCCGTCGAAAGACGATAGCCTTCTACCGGCCGTACTACATGAGTCCCGTTTCGCGTGTTTCTTTTTCCCCCGAGGAGTTGCGCAAGCGAGAGGGAAAACGAAGAGACGCGAGAAGAGAAAGGGACCGGCCGGAGTGGCGGGCGGCCGTTCCCTGCCTTCCGTTCGGCACGAGCGCGAGGTAAGGGCGCCATCCGGCCATGCTTTCAGGGAAACGCAAGAAGCTTGCCTAGTACAGGAAACGCCCGCTTTTGCGCATCCTAACAAGCACTAGGGTCTTTAGAATTACGCATCTATGTATTTTCTACTAAAGGTACGCCCCGTCTAAGACTTACGTATTGATGTTGCGCCTCAGATATGCGTAATATTTGCTTTTTGGCCGACTGTGTTCAGAAGTATGAAGGTAGCCACCAGTTCAAGCTGGGTGGTCGTTGAGGAAGGGGTTCACCTTTCGCAGCAGGACAGACACCAAACCCACACACACACACACACACACACAGACAGACAGACCAAAATTTCTGCGTTGAAGTATCCCAAGAAAGACTATCGTCTTTAAAATACGGAGTGCTTTATTTAATTTAACATACCTCCTTTTCGCCTAGGCCCACTGACCATGCCATTGCCCTCAGCACATTGGTAAATAAAACTTATTTCGCTAGCTGGTGCGAATTAGAACACATGATTACAGGGCGCTGGAACACGAGACTTCAGAGAGGACCACGCACACACACAGAGGGCCAAGTACCAATTTATTTTATTCGGAATGGAAGAAGGGCGTCTTACCATACTGACACATGCGCAACACAGGGCAATGACACGACAAGGCAGGCTTATCTTTCTCATAACAGGTACGCGTCAACCAAGTGCATCTCAGCATAAAGTAGCGATAATAGCCATACAGAGGTATTGCAGAGGTATCATTTACACATGTTGCCTTTCATTTTAAGACAGCGTGCTTCCGAGAGCTCCCGCACAGTCATTACTATTCCTGTCAAGCATGGCAACAAGCTTGGTTGGAGTAGTAATAACTCTGGCAAGCACGCTTCATTACAATGAAAAGCGCCACACGTGTTAGTGATACCTCTGTATCGCAATTCTCTTTGACATATAATTAATGAGAAAGATAAGCTTGCTTTGTTGCATTAGAGCCCTGTGTTGCGCATGTGCCAGTAAGGTAAGACGCCTTTATTCCGTTCCGGATAAAATCAGCTGGTAGTTGGCGCTCTGTGTGTCCTCTCTCGAGTGTAGTGTTCCAGCGTCCTGTAATCATGAGCCCATTGTGACGTGGTAGTGACAGTCACAGCGATATTAACAGTGATACATGGCCATTGTGAACTTGGCAACCTTGCCACTTATGTCTCGATGAACGACAAAAGCACAGCTTCGCTGTTCACACCGTTTTCTCAGCTTGGGACCGGTCTGACATTTTCGTGTAACCAAGGAGGGGCACTCACGATTGTGTCGACGGGTTCGCCATCCTTGAACGTCCTGATCAGAAGTCTCGGGGGCAGCACGGAGTCCTGGCGGAGAACCAGTTGGTAACCGTCCGTAATATGGAGGAGCACCGCGTTGTCGTCCACTTCTTGCAATTCGGGGTACACTACTGTCTCCGTGTCGAAAACTGGGATGTAGTAGACTGAGTCTGCATTGGAGAGGAACCGAGAGAGGAATTGATTGATTTGTGGGGTTTAACGTCCCAAAACCAGCTTTGAGGTCTCCGGAAATTTTGACCACCTGAGATTCTTTAACGTGCACTGACATCGCACAGCACACGGGCCTCAACATTTCGCCTTTATCGAAATGCAGCCGCCGCGGCCGGGATATTGAGATAGGATGCCAAGAGTCGAGTTGAAACTTCACAGTGTGTGTCACACCGCATTGGTCGACCACATTCACTAATTTATGCCCGACATCGATACTGGCTGACATATTTCCTTACGAATATTTTTTAGCTTAGAGAATTTCAGTGATTACAGGACCAGATTCCAGTCTTGGCGATTTATTTACAAAAGGTATAAACAAAAATACGAAAGGACACGCCTGGTATGCTGTTGATGCTGTATCGAGGGAAACGGAAAGCAATAGCTCATTGTTATGACAAAGTTGTGGGGAAGACGTGGAACCACGTATTGCATCTCCCGCGACGAGGCAACACACAGTTTCGCAATATTTGAACAATTACAAGTCGATAATAAGTGTAAGGAAGAAATGATCCTAATTGCAAAACAGACAATAAATTTAATATATAGCAATAATTGATGAATACAAAGGCAAGATGCAACAAACCACCTGCGATGCATTCACATGAAAACTAGCACTTCATATTTGCTTGATGTAGCACACTTAGGCATCAGTTTCTAAATACTCGCTCTACCTCGTGGCTATGGTAGCGTTTTGTAAGCCGGAGAGCACGGATTTTCTCGGGAAGCTTGTATTGGGTGACTGTGAACCCGTTGTCGATGGCGCACAAAAAAGACGATGAAGTACGAAGAAAGCGGTATGCCAACTTCATTCTTCACTTTGGCTTCGAGTAATGAGATAGACTGTAAATAAAATTGCTCCTCGGGCTGCGGTCTTTCCTGAATTCGTTCTCTATTTCCTTCTTTCTGCATTGCCCTTCGCATAATCGCTGTGCGTAATAATCACTGTGCATAATCACCGCGATCCAGCAGTCGGCTGAGGGCAAATATATGGGTAGCCGGTTCAGCCTGAGGGCGAGTGTGTGGATAGTGGGGTCAAGTTGAAGACCAGGGCCGCTTTTCCCTTCTGCGTGACAGCGGATGTCAGGGACGGTGGATATTTCGGGCTTGTAAACAGCTCCACTGCTAAAACTTTAATTTCAGGCCTCTCTCATAGCAAGACACATTATGTTTTCAGAAGCACCGCCTCTTGGACGAACTGGTTTTGCACAACTGCGATGGTCAAGCTGCGGTAGTCACGCACGTGCACCCAGTGTCACCTCCCTTTGTCCTTGCGTATAAGCGTGTGAACTAGACCGTTTGCTGTTATTGATTATGCTCTGGGCAGTTCTGCTGTTACACTGAAGCATCTGTGAGGAAACTGCACAAGGAGTGACCCATGTACGGATAAACTTCTACATCTAGATTCCGAAGATTGCAGGATTTGGGATGGAGTGTTAATATACAGACTGCGCAGACTCCTCGATTCCATGGATGAAAAGGGAAAGTCGTGCCTCGGCGCCTCAGTATTCCGATGACGCTAATCCATCAAGGACGTCATGTGGGAGTTAGGCGACTCCCTTATCTTATCAAACACAGTTATGTACAAGCACTGCTAATAGATAACCTAAAGTGCATATTGTAAAGAAGAGAGACATGAGCATGACATGTACATAACATGAGCTTTATGTACACATAACACAATATATGCACACATGACCTAACTAATAGCCTTGTGTATGCGCATACATGAAGCTATTAATTGATTTCTGGGGTTTTACATCCCAAAACCAGCTAATAATGGCTGGTTGTAGGACGTAAAACCCCAAAATAATTAATAGCGTTATGCATGGTAAGGCTAACTGCTACAAACCACGGGACAAAAATCGCAAAAGGACAATGACTGAAACGTACGCTAAGAATAGCAAACACCATTATTGCCAGGAAATTATTCATTGTCGCCAGTTCTTGCAACGAATTTGCATAGACAACGGCAGTGTATGTAATGGACGGCATCCAAATACGCACGTAATCTACGGACGTTCGCGTATATTTAGAAAAGTAGCGCCGCTGCTTATACAAAGGCTGTCTGCCTTGGAGCTGCGATTGCTTTTTTGTGTCGTTTTCACGTAGGTCGCGATCAAGGAGTAATTACAGGTGGATGTAATGAACACACCGCGCGGTGTGTTTCCTTTCATGCAGCTTTGAAAATCATTGTGGATACACTTTCGCTGCTGGCGTGGTTTTATGGTTCGGCATTTCATGGTCAAGTGCAAATTCATTTTCAACTTCCAGCTGAGTCACTTACCCCTGTGACAATGGTTAGTTCAATCGCTTATACTCTAAACACGATAACCTTTAGTTTATTTTATAGGTACACAAAAATGTAAAAATAGGCTCCTTTACTAAAGGTTGAAGTGCTTTAACATTTAGTAAAGGAGCATATTTTCACTATCCATGACTTAAGCGCTAGTGTAGACCTTAATATACCAGTTGACGCCCTTTATATTGACTTTGAGAAAGCCTTTGACAATGTTCCCCACAACCGCCTACTACTAAAGCTCTCTCAGTTAAGCCTTAATCAACTTGTCTACAATTGGATTCAGGACTTCCTCACTAACCGTCAGCAATTTGTAGAAGCTAATGATACGACCTCATCTCTTTCTAACGTAATCTCCGGTGTGCCACAAGGTACAGTTATAGGCCCCCTCCTCTTTTTAATTTACATCAATGACTTACTCGATAATATTTCATCTAACATCCGCCTCTTTGCTGACGACTGCGTAATCTACCGACCTATTACGAACATTTCAGGTACTATTACTCTCCAGCATGACCTACTAAAACTCGACGAATGGTGTCGCAAATGGTTCATGGTTTTAAATACTAATAAAACTGCACTTGTTTCATTTCACAGACGCCAAAACTTACCCACCGCTAACTATAATATTATTGGCTCCATAGTGTCTTCCCTAAGTTCCATTAAATATCTCGGTGTTAACATCTCACACAATCTAAATTGGTCTTTTCACGTAAGTAAAATAGTTAACAATGCTAACAGATCTCTCGGTTACTTTCGTCGTAACTTACATCTTGCCCCTCCATCAGTCAAATTAGGAGCCTACAAAACACTAATTCGCCCAAAACTAGAGTACGCATCCGCCATTTGGGACCCACCCCCAATTTAACCTAAGTAAATCCATCGAACTAGTTCAAAACCGAGCAGTTAGATTCATCTACTCAGATTACCCATACCAGTACGTGTTACTACCCTTAAAAGAATAGCAGATCTACCCCACCTCGACTTACGCCGTAAGATTTCTAGACTATCATTGTATCACAAATGTATCATACGTTTCATTATAACTCCCTATTCAACCAGCCCATCGTACTTCAGCCCGCACAAGTCACCACAAGACCGTATATCCACCTCCTGCTTGCACCACAGCCCACCATCACTCCTTTTTCGCTCAAGCAGCCAGGAACTGGAACGATCTTTCCCCAAGTGTCATCCATCATTGCAACACGGATAAATATAGAAGTGCCATAGAATCATTGTTTTATTAACCTTGTATTGTTCGCCCACACCCTCATGTAAAGCCCTCTGTTGGGGGGCCTTTGAGATATGTTAAATAAATAAATAAATAAATAAATAAATAAATAAATAAATAAATAAATTGTAGTGAAGCACACCGGCAGCAGCTCTGACACAGCGCGTAGAAGAAGACGTTGTGTATAAATTATTGTGTATACCTATAAAAGGAACTAAAGGTTACCGTGTTTAGAGTGTATACTTTGATCTGCATATTCATGACCATGTCCATTCCTAGACGCCACACTGTCTCTTGGCAAACGTTTTTGCACCACGAAGAGGTTGGCATTCCTGCCTTCACTTCAGCGTCTGCATCGCTACTGGCCCGACATCACCAACCTTAGTGCGATACTGAAGCCTGTCACTACGTTATAGTTGCACAAAAACACAAGTTAAACAGTTTGCTTCTTGCAAAATGCAAAACGCTAGTGCATCTTAGTATCGTTATCTGTGGTCTTGACCAGTTCATGCAATTCTTTGTGTGAGCTCGGGTAATTGAATATTCGTAATTAACCAACACTTCGGCTGCCCCGAAAATTGCCGGGGTAACTTAGCGGTTAGGTGCTGGCTTGCTAAGCTAGAGGTTGTGGCATCCAACACCAGCTACCGGGATGGCACTTGGATGGGAAAGAAATGCAGTTACCGCGCGTGGTACTCAGACGTAGGTGCACATTAAAGAATTCCAGGTGGTCAAAATTACCCCGCAACCCTTTACTAAGGAACATGCCTCATAATCACGGCTGGTTCGCGCTAAAAGCCCCATCAATTATTGAGTTACTGGTGGTTTAAACGCAGTATGCTAAGAAGGAGGTTGTAGGGAGTATTGTGTGGTGTGTGGATAATGTACTTTCGTAATAATGACTGCCATAATTTTTTTTTTGGCTTCCTAAGGAAATATGCGAGATCACAAAAGTACCACGTGACTATAGGTGCTTCCGCGCCGTGACATTAGCGCTCTCAATGCAAGCTGCGATCGAACGATCGATGATGCACGGGAACCAAGAGGCGTAAAGAGAGCGAGAGGCAAAAGGTGGTGCCACGTCACATAAATTTGTCTTGTGGTGTGTCCACTACTGTCTTCACGTGCATTACCATTCTACGATCGTGGCATTCTTGAAGGCGCTAATGATTGACTGATTGAGTGATTTGTGTCCCAAAACCACGCTATAATTATGAGAGACGCCGTAGTGGAGGGCACCGAAAATTTCGACCACGTGGGCTTTTTTAACGACCACTGACAAAGCACAGTACACGGGCCTCAACATTCCCCCTCCATCGGCCGAGATTCAATCCCGCAACCTTCAGGTTAGCAGCCGAGTGCTATAGACACTAGGCAACAGGGGCAGGGCATTTTATCAAATGCGGTGCATTTTCTTAGAAGCCAGGTAAAATTAAAACCACTGGTTCTATTACTATGAAAACATGTTATTTGTGCACTATATATCATGATCTGCGACATCTACATCGAACACTTCTTTTTAAACATATGGCTAAATGTTGTTTACATATTTTTTTTTAAATTGAATCCGTTCAATAAACACGGTCTGTGATGGCCAATACCGGTGTAGACAAAGCGCTAGTGGGTTTTTGAATACTTGGCGCAAGTTAACTGAACCAACCTGTATAATGCGATGACATATCGCATCTTGCGAGCGAGATCACTTCACTTTCCTTCGCAGCTCTCAGCGCATTGTACTGTTGAGAAAAACTACTAATACATTCGTATCTTATCCTGCTTTGTTCTCAATTGGCCGTCGAGTGGGCGTGGCACCATTGATAAGCGTATCAGCGACGGCGGATGGGCGAAACTGATTATATCTGCGCTTCAAATTGGGGCGTCGGGTAGGGACACGACTTGTTCGGGCTATGAAATTAAATGCTGAAGAACAAACTTAAAGAAAAACGAAGAGCTGCGTAACGACGGTGAAAGTATCGAAGGTTACCATACATCTAGCTTTCGTCCCAGGCGGCGCGTGATGCCTTAAAGGTCACAACGCCCCCAATGGGACAGATAACTGAGAAACGCACAGAAAAGGGAGCTTTCTTCTTTAAAGCGTTCTGCAGCATTTAACTTCTTCCTTTACGTGAGGAGACAGGTCTATGGTTTGTTGTACTGCGAGTACCTTTTTTTAACTCATTTCGTAAACTGGTTCACGTTTTCCACAAATATAAGGAACTCTTTCTGATTTAGTTTCGATCGCCCCGCCTCGATGATCTAGTGGCTACGGTACTCGGCTGCTGATCCGAAGGTCGCGGGATCGAATCCCGGCCGTCGCGGCTGTATTTCGATGGAGGCGAAATGTTGAGGCCCGTGTGCTGTGCAATGTCAGTGCACGTTAAAGAACGCCAGGTGGTCGAAATTTCCGGAGACCTCCACTGCGGCGTCTCTCATAAACCAGACCTGGTTTTGGGACGGTAAACCCCACACATCATCATCACTGAGAGCGCTGATGTCACGGAACGCAGGCACCCAGTCACGCGGTACTTTTTTTTTTCAGATCTCGCGTGTTGCCTTAGAAGACCGACAAATAAAAAAAAAAGAATGACGGCCATTGCTACGACGATACATCATCATGTATTGCGTTAAGATGTCATAAGCAAGAAATCCCGATAAAAAAATGATTTACGGCGATTTCGCGGTGGTCATTGCATTATTGGACAATCTGACCGGTTAGATTTCCGTTCAAATAAGGAAACCAGGTGACTTAGGTACTTAAAAAGAGTGGTTGTCGTTCACTTTAATGTTCCCTCTAACTGTCCTGTTGAACATATCGCGATTACATTTGCAACAACGTAATAACTAATGCGGCTTTTCGTCCCAAAATCAGCCATGGTACGGAAGCAGTACGCCAGGGTAAACGGATAGAGGGGAGCTCTGCTCTAAACCACTACGGGCTAAACCTGCCTTGATCGTATTGTCGCCGTTTGTACATAACGATCGAACGAATGTTCTCATGCGAAATTATTGCGTATGACCTTGTTACGGTTGAGTAAAGCGACCGATCTCGTCTTTCATCTGCTAGACTTGCCAGGAAAAATTGAGCAAGAGTTGCAGTTGGCCATGTAAGGTTAGGCCGGTTTAAAAGTGAAATTAATTTAAAGGAGACTTGGCTTGTGAGTGAGCGCCAGAAGGCAGAAAAGACTATGCATTCACCGTGTAATTTGCTCCTTTACTCGCGTGTTTATATTGAGATACAAATACAGGGTACATTGACCATGCATGCAAGTTATGTGGGTAGTGTGGGCAAAAAGGCAGTTCAATGCCTGACAGAGCAGCGCGACCTGTCCCAGTCATTAACCCCACAAAGTGCAGTAATATAAATATTCAACCAAAATATTATCGAAGGCGCAGCCACATTTGTACAGGTTGTTATAATAAGGAACAATACATCGTCAGAAGAAATTTCATACTTTGAGACCAGCCTGCAAGAAGAATAGTGCTAATAGTGCATTTGTGCCAGTAGTGCAAAATTCAAAAGCAAAATGCGTGTGCAGAACCCTGACTTTTGTCAAAAGAAATGTTTTATGAAAATTTATTCAGAGACAAAAAAAAAAACGATACACTTTTCTTTCGAAGCATGCGTAGATAGGTGTTTATCTTCCTTTTAAACGCAACTGCTGAGCAGCTATCCCCTACTATATCGACAGCGGTGGCATATACACTCGATATTTGACTGATCATATGCTTTAGCTTTTGTGCACTGTAGTTTGTCCGTATTCTTCCACTGCAGTGTGTGATGTGTCTAAAGCTGTATGTTTGTTGTCTTCGAGAAGGCATCGTGAAATTCGACTACGTTGAATTTCACATGAAACGATGAACAGTGAAAGAGTGGGGTAGAATGACTTCTAGGTGAAACGCCTTTGATTATGCGTACTGTTCTTTTCTGCAGTTTACGAATGCTTTACTTTGTTTGTTTTAGTAGTCATGCCCCACATCAATAAACAGAAATGAATAGGAGAGTATACTAAGCAATAACACAGTTGCTTTGCTACCCAAATCGGTAAAAAATCATATGAAGGACATCGTGCTGCTTGACATTCCAGCTTTTGTTTATAGATGCAAACTTCTCCCGAAATGCAACGCTACCGCAGCTTCATCGTCTCACTCATTCGAATATATACTATCGCTAGTTTGTCTAATTTCTATGCAAAATACCCAGTATATATTCAGTGCCACCGTTCTCTTCACAGGATGTTTGGCCATGGCCGCATACTGCGAACACAATATAACTCCGTCGTCGTTCAGGGCGAGTATATAGAGACAAGATGTCGTTGAAACACTACGCCACTGGAGCGAATTGTCTTATTTGCAGCTATTTTACAGGCTCAGCTTGCAGCGCAGACAAGTTGTATCAGAGCACTTAACAAGGGTGCATCTGAGGCAGACATAGCTGCATTGACGGAAGCACTCAGCAATAAATAGAAATAGGAGATGGCTGGAAAACTTCCAAACGCCTGCCTGGTCTAGCAGATTACGTTGCGTGCCTGCATGGTCGCGTGCTTCTCAGCATATTTAGCGCTGGCAGACCAGGAGTCCTTGCTCTTTGAATTCATTGACTATGAATTTAATTGAATTATCTGCGGCAAACATTAGTTTTGTGTGTGCTGTTGCTTACAGGTACCGGAAGTATTTTAGCGCACGGACAAGGAGCTATAGTACGGAAGATCAACATATGCGTGCAAACCCTAGCGTCATTTGGCCTTGTCCTACACGACGTTGTGTTATGGCTTTGTTTGCTCTTTCTCTTTGCGTGACACGCACTCTTGGCTCGATGATGCCGAAAGACGTTTACCTAGGTGAAACGGGAAACAATGTATTGTTTCTCAGGGCTTACCCTTTTTGGAGAAAGTGCTATGAATAGAACACTACAATGACTTTCATGTGGATTGCCGCCTGTCTCGAAGCCTTGCGCCAGCGAACAAAGCGAAACAGTGAGTGTCCTCACCTTCTTCTCCTAGCTTGACGGTATCGTGCTTGCTTATCGATGCACGGCCATCGCAAAATCGCACACACATCTGATCCGAAACAATTGACAAAGAAGAAATCTCGCCCTCACCTGTTGGTGCGGACGCCACCAGCGCCAGGCAGCAGGCGGCGAAAGCGGCCTGGGCCGCTCGAAGACCCATAATCCCAGTGAGTGCGCTTGGCTGACTTCCTAGCGACTGAAGATCCTCGCCGGCTCCCCCAGTGGCGGGGAATAGGCCTGAGGGCCGCCGCTTAGCGTTAACGCCGGCGTTGTCGTCGCCGAGCTCTCCACGCGGATGGCGGCGGCAGCGGCGGCGGCGGAGGGACAAGGACAGCCGAGGTCGTCCCCTTTCAAAACCGCTCTTGGAGCAGCGCCTTGTCTCCAGAGACAAAAATCACCCGACTTTTTCGGCGTGTCGAGCTGAACGAATAAAAAAACGCGGCAGGTAAAGACACACAAGTGGAGCGAGATACTGGAGCGATTTCGCCGGGAAACCAGGAGCTCGGCAGGCTCGCTACGATTTCGTGGCGGCGGCGAACGAGGAGGTGCTTCGACTCTGAAATCGCCGAGACTGCTAGCATCGGGACACTTCTCAGTGCTTCGAGACGAGACAGGTGTAAGCCTGTCGAATGTGCCACTCTCAAAGGCGCAGTTATCGAACACGTAGTGCGTTTGTTTTCTCTAATCTGAAGCGGCCAGTGGTCTGACGAGGAGCTTATATGCGCTTTGGAGTCCGCGTCGAGTGGTTGCGAAAACGAAGAAGAGGAAATCGACGTTCGAAACACGTGTTCTGTGTTGTTTTTCTGCTCGGTTAATATAAAAGCATCCCTTTCCACGTGCTAACACCTTTGTGCTCGCCGTTGTAACTCTGTAACGTATGCGTGCGTTTGTTAAGTGCAGTGGAGAGGGGGACAGTCGCCGGTGGAGGGTCGAGGAGTCACGAGATTTCGGATGGTCGCAAGAAAAAAAGAAGAGTTGCGTCAGAGGCAGATGCCCCCTACTACGTGTCAGAGGTGATTCCCCCGAGGCATGGCCGGCAAAGCACACCCTTTTTCTAGGCTGTGCGCTTATTAATCATATTCAATGTGCCCGTGGAGGCTCCTTCATTGGGCGCACAATTCAAGTATTTCTGTCTTATCCCGGTAAACAGGTGCCCTGCGTGAGTCATGAGTTATCGTACTGACAGATATCGACGTGTAGCTTGCAGTCGTCTTGTGACAGCACTTACCTGTAGTGTCCAGTGCTACTTAAACGGGCACTGAGGTGAAAAGGTTAAGTTGCTTAGAAAGATAACATATTTTGGGAACTCGATTGCCGCTAATTTCGACGTGTCGTGTTCAAAGTTAGGCGGGCAGATGAGATCAGGAAGTTTGCGGAGATAAATTGGGCCCAGTTACCACAGGACAGGGATAATTGGAGATCTATGGGAGAGGCCTTTGCCCTACAGTGGGAGTAGACAGGCTGATGATAATGATGATGATGATGATGTTCAATATCAAAAGAGATATTGATTGCTAAATTTTCAGTTTTGGAATTCGCGCCGGAAATTCGTAACCTAGTGAGGTCAGAAGGCCGATTTCGCTTTTCTTTTTGTATTCTCGCCAAATTCGCTCCATCAAATTCTCTGAAACTCCCCGTGTCACGTCTCTGGCTTTCTTGGAACACATTGTAGGAATTTTTTTTGCCAGTAACTAGCTACGCAGGCCTTAACAGACACGGTGAAATATTTGTGATGTCAAATTTTTTAGTACTGGAACTTCAAAGCGGCGTCTCCAGGCGTACTTTCTTTTGCGAGTTTTCTAGCTTACCGAAGGTCTTCTGCTCACAAGATTGATGTTTTTTTAAAAGTATTTTGAAAAGCGAACCTGATAATACCAGAAAAGTTGTTTTTCAGTTATGTCTACTTTTAAACAGTCCATGTGTTCCCGTGAGGACGTTGCAAGGAGGGAGATTTCTGTGGGCAACAGTATTTTCTCCAAAATGAACGAGCAACACTGCATGATGTGCATCTATTGAAGAAAGATTGAGTGCTAGTCTTGCTCCACCCGCGACTCTCTGTGCGTTCTGCAATGTGCTTGACGTCAGCGACGCACGCGAAGATGGGACCCTTTCGAGTTGGGCAAGTCGCAGCGTTTGTCTAACGCTTCGCTTCCTCCTGCATACACAGGCACTTACTTGCTCGTAGACTTTGCATGACACTCCGGAAAAAAGGCGTTGCGACTTATCGAGAAAACGTGACTCCACTGAATTCCAGGCGGCGATCGCAGCGGGATTCTGTGAGCATGTGTAGTCAGGAAACGCTGACAGATGATTATAGATTACTTGAAAACAAATCGTGCGCGTCATGTCAATTGCAGTATATTGCTTCTCAGTGTACCTGAAAAGGGACAGTCAGCTGCTGAACGCCGCAAAGCAGGAAAAGGTTTCGACATCGAGCGTTCTTGCATACCTCTTGTATTAAGAAGATGGACACATAGCAGTGAAGGTGAAGGATTATGGTCGCGTAATCTCGGGCGTTACTGCGGATAATAAGGCACATTCTTCTGCCACGTAGTTTACGTCTCTTGGGCAGGTTAGTACCAGTCGCAGTGCCCATGGTATTGACGTCAGACGTCTAGCACCTTAGAATCTGTTCACGACAGCAGGATAGCAGCCACTTCGTTGGACTAATAAATTGTAGGTCGTGGCTGACATCACCGGCAGCGGCTGGTATGCACCGATAAAACACAGGCAGACAGACAGTACAGACAGAGAAAGAACTGCACTGACGTCCTGAAGAGCGCCGCCTTTAGAGCAGTATTGCAGGCCGCTCCCACGTGGGGACAGGTAGGCCAGCCTCACCGCCGCATCGTGGGCTCTCTGGACAGCACGGAGTTATGGAAGAAACTCAGCTCTTGTTGGCAGAACTCCACGCCTCTTCGGTGGCTTGATTGGGCCTTTGTAGCGAGGGACACCTGCAGAGCTTGTGTTCTAAGCTGCTAACCCACCCTCAGTCCGGGCAGGTACAATCGAAACCGCCCTCAGCAGTAATGCTGAAGAGAGCTAAACTGGTATATGACTTAGTTCCTAACATTCGGAATATGATTGCCACAAGCCTGGGAAGTTTATTGTGCGGGGACGGAAAAGTCCGCCTGCCCATTTGATATTGCTTGGTGACTTCTGTAAAGGTGAATGAAATGCCTTTAAACTGCCCGTACCATCCTGCAGACGGGGAACGTTGGAGCGTGCCCTCAAGAGTGAGCAGTATCATTGCGGTTTAGAAAATCTAGCCAACATGCAGAAATGCAAAAAGAGGAATAAAAAATGACTCAGTTTCATCCACCTGCTCAGCCACAACCTCGCCGATCAACTCTGGGTCGTCCGGCACGCCGAGGAAGCCGCCCGTGTCCAAGGGCTCGAGGCCGTCACCCAGGCTGGGGTGCTTGTGGCCCTACCCCGACCAAATCGCCGGACCTATTTGTTAAATAAAGTTTTCTCTCTCTCTCTCTCTCTCTCTGTTTCCTCCAGGGGCACGTGCAACGGGATCAGTCGACGGCCCAAGTTCGCGGATAAGCATCACACGGTGTGGTGCTGTCGGAATACGTACTCACGAACGTAGCGAATCAGTGACTGGCGGCACACTTCTGACTTGCGTCGCGTCTGTGCGCGGAATTTCGTCTGTCGTGTGGAGCCAGGCTGAGAATCAGGTTGAAAAAAATTAAAATGCAACCATAGTCTTCTAAGCGGAGTGCCTGAAGATGAAGTGGGAGCCAGTGACAGGTCACGCATTTTTCTTGCAGGAGTAGTTCCTGCGATCTGGGCATATGCAAATGTCGAATGACCAAAGTCGAACTTCTGAACAGAGTTTATATGGCCATGTGGTGTAAGCCACGTGTTTAAAAATAATAACCGACCACACAAATAAAACCGGATGTATGTTGGTGTTTGTCTCTTCTGCAGAGCTGGTAATATGTCCAATTACGGAAACGAACTAGCCCAGCCTTATGACACAAGTTTCAAGAGTTCTCTTCGCTGTGAAATTTGTGGCTATTCTTGAGGGAGGAAATATGGACTCTCACTTTTTTTTCTCAAGGGCACTGTTGTTACTTATCTATACTGTTATGTTGATAAAGTGTGTATTTGGCAGAGCTTGGAACGATGCGACGGCCACATTCCAGGCAGGGAACAGCTTCCAGTGCAAGAGTCGTTGCTGAACTAGAGCACTCTACAGTGTTTGAACCTAGTAGCACTGAACAAACTGTCGTTAGAGCCCACGAGCTCTAGACTCACGACTACTTCTTCGCTTCATGCGTTATTTCTTCAGGCCAGGCATTTCAGAGTCCTCTTGCATCTTTGGGGTAGTCTTACACCCACCTGAGATCTTGGAGTCCTTTTCGAGCGGAATTTTTTTGTAAGCAATGCAGGACATCCCAACAGGCAGGTCTCATGATTGATCTCAAGTCACGCGCAGCGTGCAAAAGGGGTTTCAGTTTTTTGGAGCATGTCCCGGGAGTCAGTCGGCTTAAGACGCCCGGGGCGTAGACGTGGCTTACCGGAGGTATTTCGAATTCACGCGTTCCCACGATAAGGAACCGGCTACTACGAAACGTATCGACGGTGCCCGCCATATGCAAGACACGCGTGTCCGTTAAACACATCAACGCCGATCGGCCCACGAAGGGCGGCGTTTGTTTATGCGCAAGCCTTCAAACCGACAACTCCTTTAGACAAAATGCGTGTGCTTGCCTCGATAACTGGTACAGCACGGCGGGGTGTGGTGATCGAAGATGACGAGGGGGGTTTAGGCAAATGGGGTATGTGTACAACGTTCACCCGCACCTTTGGGGCATCGAAAAGCTTTCTCGTACCTCATCTGTCTTCGCGATCAGTTTCTCTCTCTCTTTATTCTTATCAATGTGCCCCCCCCCCCCCCCGACCCACGGACCCGTGCAACCGCCTCCTACCCTTTCGGCCAAATGATACGCCGAGCAGTGTTGGCCTGCGCCCTACTTTGTATTCAAGCGAGCGGTTACCCGTCTCTCGGGTGCCGCCGTACGCACACCCGGAGGAGCGGAATTCCTTGGAGAGAGAACGCAGCCGTTCGCCGTGAAATCCGACGAACGTGCCTGCCTGCGGGCGAAGTAGCTAGCCCGAGCGGTATGGTGGGGGAAGCGACTTTGAACGGGGTGGGAGTGCAAGCTACGATGGGGTTGCAGCGAAAACAAAGTGACTCTTGTGGAAACCACTTCCTCGATTGCGCCTGCATCTTCTGGTGCGCGTTTATGAGGGGCGCGTGTGCGTCGAGGAGGTGCTAGAAACGAGAGCGAGGGTGATCGGGGGGGGGGGGGGGACAAGGGGTGAGGAAATCGGTGACGTTTGGCGCGTGACTTCCTCTAAGTTCGCGTGCTTCGAGGGTGGGGAAGTGGGGGTGGGAGGATGTAGGAAGCATACGGCGACGCTAGAGGGATTGTGCAATTGACATCACAATAACAAGAGAGAGAATGAAAGAGAGATAGAGAGAGTCAAAGAGGGATAAGGCTTACGACCTATGGGGCACCACGTTGGCCATTTTTTTATTTTTTGTTGTGCCCCCGCTAAGAGGTGTGTGGGGGAGGGAGCTTGTGCCGAGAAATTCTCGTGACGCAGTAGTCATATTCATGTCGCCTCTCAGTCTTCTCGTGTTTACGACCTTTATATATGCAAATGCGCTTTGGTTTCGGGGTAGTGACCTACGTCTCGGCTTCGAACGTAGGAAAATGAGATAGGGGTTGAGTTGGGGTCAAGAAGAGCGCGTGGACAGTCTCGCGTGCTCTCAAACAAGCTACAATTTACAATGACTGTGTTTCCATAGTATACTGTTCTTTGACATTGCTATTTGTTGGTTCTGCCTTTCATTATTTACCAATTTATTAGCTTCTTGTAAATAAAGAAGCTTCAGAGCCTCAACTGACTGAAAACTGTTCATATTATTCTGAGTTGCAATGAAATTTTGCATTAATTCGCTTGGACTCAGAACTGGCAGCATATTTATAAAGGCCCAGATGGCTTTGTCGGCAACCTTACGTAGATGAAATGAAATAAACTGATCTGATTGATATGAAAAACATAAACTATGTGACTAATGAGGGGCTTATCGTTTCCAGACACCCCTCTACATGTGGTATGATTTCAAGTCACGCGCCCAAATTGCTCAATCGTTTATCGAAAATATTGAGCGCCATTACGCTGGACACACCGTTTATTCCGTAAATCAAAGATTCTGAGAGCCGCGTGTGTCTTGGCAGAACTACGCGGAAATGTTGGCGATAGCACATCGCCACATTTAGCATGTTTGTAACGTAAGCCGCTCTGGCACTGCCATGGAAATATCGGGCAAGGGTTAACTTCTGAGTTGTCGTTTGTATGCTAATGACGACTTCGGTTTTTCTTCTCACATTCGGAGCACGTTTCTTTCCGTGTGACTGTTTAGAAGTGCAATCAAATGTTCAGAGCTACATAAATGGCGCCCACGTATAGTTGAAATTTCTGGGGTCAGCCTTTCGAGTGGCAGGCTGGTTGATGGGGGGAACCATCTTCTTCCTGTACTGCTTCATCCTGAGCTGCAGGAAGTCCATTATCTGGAAGGAAACAAGGCAGCCACTTTGCACATACTTCTCAGCGGTTCTTTCTTACAGTGATGAGAGATATGCGTAAGTGTAGCGTAGATCTATGCGAAAGAAGATTTATGGGTGTAAGCGCATTCGTTGGACGAATTATGAGACATATCTGTCAACGTGATGAGTCAGAAAAAAAGGATGGTTCTTACAATTTAGAGTTTTTTGACGTCGTTCAGGTTGTACCTCACCATAATTTGTCAATTGTGATTATGTTGGCACAGAAGAAAGATATGCTTGGGCCATCATTCAAGTTAAGTATAGTCCCCAGTCTGTACAGGCACATAAAGTAACATCAACAATAGGTAAACATTGATATGCAGTAAATAGAAGAAAAAATGGCGAGAAAATGTCAGGTGGAAACATGCCGAGAATCCCAGTAGTATCTTCAGGGGATATAGGGATCTGACAGATCAAAGCAGTGTGTTCTGGTTTTTATGAGGTTCCTGCGAAGGATAGCTGTAACCATCTCTACCAGGCTGAATTATTGGTTGAACATCTCGTATGCACGAATGGTCTGACATTCAGTTCTTCGATTAGTGCCTACGCAATGCGCGAAGGACGCACTGACTCAATGTCACTGTAGATTATAGGCATGAAATGACGAGAAAGTAAACCTTCGCGATAGAAGGTGAAGGTTGTGTTAATAACTAATCGAAGGAGTGTCAAGTAGTACATTACAGATCCTACTCCCACCCTATTAATCTAATCATACCTGTAGATGTGCCATCTAGAAACTGTTATGTATATGAACACTTGAAAAACTTGCATCGCTCTTCACGAAATGTATCAAGACATGTAGCGTACCGCGCAGCTGGAAAAATGCTAATATAATCCTTATCCACAAGAAAGGTGACATAAAGGACTTAAAGAATTACAGACCAATCAGCCTACTCCCAGTAATATACAAGCTATTTACAAAGGTAATTTCTACGAGGATAACAGAAACACTCGACTTTAACCAACCGAGAGAACAAGCTGGTTTTAGGAAAGGTTACTCGACAATGGACCACAGCCACGCTATCAACCTAGTAATTGAGAAGTACGCGGAATATAACAAACCTCTTTACATGGCGTTTATCGACTACGAGAAAGCATTTGACTCCATAGAAATACAAGCAGTTCTAGAAGCTCTACATCGACAAGGGGTACCTGGCGTATACGTGAAAACCATAAATAACATATACAAAGATTGCACAGCCACACTACTCCTACATGAGAGAAGCAGAGAAATCCCGATCAGGAGAAGTGTGAGACAGGGAGATACAATATCCCCGATGCTATTCACTGCATGTTTAGAGGAAGTCTTTAAACGTCTAGACTGGGAAGAAAAAGGCATTCGAATAGACGGAGAATATCTAAACAATTTAAGATTTGCAGACGACATTGCGCTCTTTAGCAATGATGGTGACGAATTACAAAACATGATTGATGACCTAAACAGGGAAAGCATTAAAATTGGATTAAAAATGAATAGGCAAAAGACCAAAGTTATGCTCAATAGCTTAGCTAAGAACAGGAATTTAAAATCAACAATGAACCCTTACAATGCGTAAACGAATATGTATATCTGGGACAGTTAATATCAGGAACTCCTACCCAGGAAAACGAAATTCTCCGTAGAATAAGGCTGGGCTGGAGCGCATTCGGAAGGCATTACGAAATCATGACCGGAAACTTACCGCTCTCATTAAAGCGAAAAGTATTCAATTACTGCATTCTCCCAGTACTAACGTACGGTGCAGAAACATGGAGAATAACGAAAAAACTAGAGATGAAACTAAGGAGCACGCAACGTGCAATGGAAAGAAAAATGATAGGGGTAACGCTAAGAGATAAAAAACGAGCGGAATGGATCAGAGAACAGACAGGTGTAGCCGATATTATCTTATCAATTAAAAGAAAGAAGTGGACCTGGGCAGGACATGTCATGAGGAGGAAAGATAACAGATGGACTGTAAGAGCGACGGAATGGATACCACGAGAGGGAAAACGCAACAGAGGTAGGCAAAAGGTTAGATGGAGCGATGAAATTAAAAAGTTTGCGGGCGTAAAGTGGAACCAACTCGCTCAGGATAGGGTGGATTGGAAATCGTTGGGAGAGGCCTTCGTCCTGCAGTGGGCCTAAACAGGCTGATGATGATGATGATGATGATATGAACACGACAATGATTTCTGATAGAATAGCTGATAAGGACTAGGGAACGATTTTTTACTTTCTATACATTAGAGCGATCGGCACATTGTATAAACATTCTTCTTCATCCTATAAACAATCTTCTACAGAGTTCAGTGCATATGGTGTCAATGCATTCTATAAACGTTCAGTAGAAGGGGAATGGAGAGCCACCCTATGGACAAGTATGGTGAAAGTTTTGAGAAATTTCTGTAATATTGCATTATAGAATCCAGCACATTTGACGTTATTGAACCTTATCTTGCACGTCTATTGTTTGCGAAAGGAGGCTGTTTCTATAAATAGGTACCTTAAGACTTTCTATAGGCAGTCTGTGGAAAGGACCCTATAGATGGCGAGTTCCCGTTGATCTTTATTTGGACACCATAGGCACTCAGTAGGAGTTCTAAAGGAACTTCATGCTTATTTTTGAAAAGGGGTGTCCCGCGTAAAATACTGCTCATTGAAGTAAATAACTGCCTAGGGGCTACTGCTTTCTACGCATGCGAAGAATGCTCCCACGGACATTTCTAACAGGAAACGTAACGTCGCAAGCTACATAGGCGAAGGTTCTGTCCAGAAGCCTTGGCTACGGGTGGATTGCTTTGCGCTCCCGTTTCCTGCCACAGGTAGTAAGGAAGCTTCGACTGTGCCATTGCCATATTATTTTCATTTTTGGGACACCCAGGCACTCACGTCTGGGTGTTCCCTGGCGATGTTGTCGCGTTCGCACGGGTCGGAGTCAATGTTGAACAGGCAGGGTTGTCGCATGGGGTGGCATGCTGTGCCGTTGTTGTGGCCGCAGACGACAAACAGCTCGTCCGGACGTTGCGTGGGCATGGCGCGACCCATTGCTCGGATGGTGCGCGCTGCCGAACACTTGGCGTTGAACGTCATCGCAGCATGGAAAAATTGAGAGCTGCAGGTATAACGAAGAGTAGTTATACATTTAGAATTTGTTCTGGGGGAGACATGCAGCATCAAAAGATTACATGTAAGCAAATATGGCGATCAATTCTAAGACAAGAACAGAGTAGGCGTCAGGTCGCGTTGACTATACAATCCGTATAGCATAAGTGGAATAGACAAACCTTTATCTGTGGTCAAACTGACTAGCGGTGACTGACAATAGAGACAAATAATTAGATGAATCGATTAGGTGAGAAAATTTACAGCTATAGTGCTGACTCAGTCAGTGGAGTAGCCCACAGAATTCGTTGGTCAACAATGATTCTCGTTCCAGCAAATGCATATTAACGACAAATGCAAGTGAAATTATGTAGCTTCATTTACAATAAATGCGAATGAATAAGGCCGGAAGAGTGTGAAAGCACGAATATGCTGCTGTCCGCAAAAATAGGCACGATCTTATAAGTGCTTGTGAAGAACACGAAACGTTCGCATCAGGGACTACAGCTGGGTTTCGAGTCCTAAGCGTGTACCTTCCAGACTGCTTGGAACATTTTATTTGCGGGCACTGCTGCGCTGCTTAGTTTTACAAGCACTTATGAAAGTTGTGAAAGCGTTCTTGTGAAAGAGTGCGTCGCGAAATGATTGAACCGTGTTATAACACCGCATTATCCGCATGATCTATTCAGAGGTTTTGTGATTGAATAGCTGAGGTCATTAATGCATTATGTTCCCAGTGAGTGCTAAAAAGGCGCTCATGAGCTTCCTATGAAAGGAGGAAAGGTGCAATGCACAAACTTTGTCAACCCAGAACATGAGTAATCTTGAGGCACTTTTGGGATCTTAGAGCAAAGCGTTCCAGCCTTTTCAACACTGCAACGCAAGAGTAAGTGGGCTTCAATCCAGTGCCGGTATCATTGATAAAGTTGGTATTTAAGATGGCAGAGGAATGCTTCTGAATATTTCGTATGTCACTGTACACTCTTAAAAACTTGCACTGTCATCCATGTTGATAACTAATAATCAGGACTTGAAATTGCAGGTACTGCAAGCATCGTCAACGGTGTTGGCCAACACTCTTGCGTGAAGAAAGATTATAGGGTGCTGAAATCAGCTTTTTTTTTCTTTTTGCGTTGTCATTGATGTCAACATGCAGTCTTTAGCACAAATATAAGTGCGCAGCTTCTTCGAATATAGGGCTTAGGTGACCTTAAATATTGTAAAGACGTGTTATGGTTTTATTTCCTGCACATATCTAAGGAGGCGTCGCATGTAGTGATGAACCTTCAAGGCTTTTTTGTGGGTTTACCTTGACTGTGTTGTACTTCAGGTTCATAACTTGCGAGGTTAAATTGTGCACTTGGAACTGGGGCAGCATAATTTGCTAACCACTCATTGCAATATTTCAGTACTGTTGCTTGCTTCTCCAAACAGTGTTCCTTTCGTTATTGCATATAGGACCACAGCAGAAGCCAGGGCCTCCTCTGTTGGCCAGCATCTAATTACGTAGACTTTTGATAGAAACATTATGCACCGTATTCGGTTCACGTTGACCGGCTGTCCTCCCGGTTCTGCGGGCCTGTACCACCCGTCGTAGCGCCCTCTGGCTAGCGAACCTTGGACTAGCTTGTAGCCATGGTACCGGAGAGCCGACATGTTCCACACGGGGTCTATGTTGAGCAAGATCTCGTTTCGTGGAGACACGTTGTCCGCGATGAGCGTGTCCCACATGTTGTGGCCGTCGATCTCCCCGAGGTCTTCCACCTTACCCCCTGCGAGTAAACGGTTTTATCGCAACCGCTCCTAGATTGATTGCATCGTGAAACATGAGTGAATGCTCGTATTCAGCAGTGCAGCTTTAGATGGACGGCGGACGACATACATGCACAGTTTGGCAAAAACAACGGTATATAAATTTGTGGTGACATTTCAGTAATGCGCAGTGCTGAGTTAGTCGGCACATGTGTAGTATGTGATATCTGGCGCAACAACCCCACCTGTATGTAAGATGTAAGCTTTTGGTGCTCAATTGTATAAACGCAAAGTATGATGTAAGCGTTTCGTTTCAAACTGTTTGCAGTTGTCTCGTGCCATATTGTGTACACCTAAGATATGGTTTCTAAATTTTTGGGGTCACAAAAGCACAAAGAGAAAGGGTTGTCCGTGTATTACGCGTAGCCAGCTTGTCAATGCAGTCGTACAGGTGCAGATGACAGGAGCATTTAAAGTACTCTATAATCACAAGAACGGTCGAAGACTGAGATGTACTGCCTTATACTGTAACTAAATGTGTTTCTATAGAAAAAAAAATCAGTGCTTCTTCATTATGATGCTGTAAAAATGTCAGACGAGCCAGCATAGGTAGGCTAAATATAGCCGATAGCAGACCATAGGAACACTGGTGTACAAATTTGAGGTAATTCGACGAAGAGGGGAGGAATCGGAGGCTCTGTGCGACCTTTGGGTGAACATATTGCGCCACTTTTTGACTAATAAGAACGGAAAGAATAATGTTCACTGCAAGGGTCCGATGGGTTCTGCATACTCATTAGAAGCTGTTCAGCTGTTTGCTTGGTATGTTTGTTTGATAATCGCTAGACGACATTTTAACAAGTATTGTTTAGCGTTAGCTTCACCCTGCAGTCATGGATGGTTATGTGCGTTGCAAGAATAGGACGCTATTCATCTCTTGGTGTCGTATGGTTGTAGTATTTGCGGCAATCGAGGGTGCGATGCAGCCTGGCCAGAAAGCCTGGTCAGTAGCCTGGTCAAAAGAATGGGGAAATGTTCGAAACGTGTCCTAAATGGGAAGCTATCTTCTTTAAGAGGCCCTGTGCTTCTTCTTTGTCAGTATCTCTTACTCGGTACTCGCAGGAGGATCACTACACTTGAACAAAAGTTTAATAGGAGTCACATCTTCTAACCATGTTGACCCCCTGCGTAGTAACACAAAATGTAAAACAGACGCTTTGTCGAAGTTGCTGCGCGCGGTGTGGGATTGAGAGTGTAGAGATATGTAGCGGTTCCATGGACTGTTGTTCGATGTCTGTAGTGTAGTTCAGTTATTTATTGAATTGCTTCGCTTTTGGGAATGCTAGTATGTCAATGCTTGCGTATTCACGTAGCGACGTTGAGACGCATTTGCATGCAGCGAATATACATAAAAGAGGCCTCCCTGTATCTACATATAAGAGAATTGGAACAGACCGCAAACAGTTCAAAATTATTCGGAGTCCTCCACGGCGGTGGTCCTTAGAGGCAGCTTGTTCGGGATGTCAAACCGCTTCAGCTACTACCACGAGAAAGAGTACAGTAACCCGCCGTGGTAAAGTTTAGCCGCTAGATGGCGGTTTCCGAAGCTCGAGCTCAAGGTATCGATTCCAGACTGGTGGGTTTCGATGGGTGATAAATGCGAAAGACGCCCGTATACTTAAATTTAATTGCACTTTAAAGATTCCTAGGCGATTAAAATTACTCCGGAACCCAGCACCTCGGGGCCTGCCTCATATTCATAGCTGGTTTTGGCACATAATAACCCCATAAATTATTATTATTAAAAGTGGAGTACCATGCGTACGCTCATACGATTACGTGTCAGCCGGTAAACGTCTTTGACGCAATTGACTTTCAACTTCACTCTAGTACGCTTACTATTTGTTCATACTTTATGCGAAGTTCAATCGTTGAAGGTGTAATTTTGCGCACTGCATTTTTGCACGTGCGATGCTATGCTGCAATTAACAAATGCCAAGCATGCATTATTCATTTGGGAATTGATAGCACCGTTGGCTAGCCTTGGTTAACAAGCATGTATGCCGAACACTGTCATTCATCACACTACCGTCTTTGGCAACTGTGTCACATTCGTTTATGTAAATAATAGGTCTATGGTACTTTCTATTGTGTAATTGAGAAAGTTGTGCAATTCAAAATTATTATTTGGCCGAGCTACCCACTGCCGTGATAACTTTGTATAATTTTCTGCGTCATTTCTATATTTCGATTATGTGTTTCTCAGGAAGCACTGCGACTAAATGCCCAGCGCGTGCAGGACCGCGTCAGAAGGCTAGCCACCTTCTTTTGTCCTGGCCCATGCTGTACTGTCAAAATGAGTGGTTAAAAATGAACGCCTCATTAGAAGCGCCACGTAGAAGCAGGACATAATAAAACGACACGCGACCATGCTCTCGCTTGTCCCCTTTCTCATCCATATCTGTAGCGCCCGGTCTGTTGAATTCGTGAAGCGATAACATAAAATGCATTCGCTACTACCGAAAAGTTGGCACGTTTCTCCCGTATACATACCTGCGGCGGCGTACAGAGTGGGCAGCCAATCGGTGATGTGCATCAGCTGGTGCGCCACGTGCGGCCTTTTGATGAAGGTGCTCCAGACGAAGGCTACCCCTCGAATGCCTCCTTCCCAGAGCGTGCCCTTGGTGCCGCGGAGAGGCCAATTGGAGCCGGCACTGTTGTCGATGCCGCCGGCAGCAGCGCCGTTGTCTGTGGTCACCACTAGAATGGTGTCCTTGATGGCGTTGGTGAAGAGCAGCGCCTTCATTACCTCGCCGATGCTGTCGTCTAGGGCCGACACCATGGCTGCAGTTAAATGGAGAAAGGGCGCCACAGAACGTCCGTAATCTTTTCGACATTACATAAGCAATGACTCTGCTGATAAGGAAAGGTGAAAGGATGCGGAGCAGGCGTTTACGTGTTCCAGTAAGAGAGAAATTGAGAAGAATTGGTTTTGTATTAGCGTGTCTTTTCGTTTTTGTGCGCGAGATACAATCGCAATATTAAATGAGAGCCCTAATCACTAGAAGAGAAGCTACTGGGGGGGAGGGGGGGGGGGTAGAGATACAGGCTCGAATTGAATAAATCGTTAAAAGCAATGAAGGACGGCGAATGTAACAGAAGGCAACGTTTCGCCATCTGGACTTGCCTTCGTTAGGGTGACAGCATCGGAATTTCCCCGTTCTTTACAGTTTTGAACAATCTCTTCTCCAAGTCTAAATCGCGAACTTTTGACTTACGCCCCACAATACAGTGCTTACGTTTCCGAAGATGGAAAAAAATATTTACAAATGGAGTTTGGCAAAGGAAACAACTGCTAAATAACGCGACGTGGTGCTGTTCTTACGCATTCATTTGTTAAAAAATGCAGGCTTGCCTACATTGTAGACAACAGTGGGCTGCCTGGTAATTCCTGGTACAATACACCAGCACATCGTCGTACATACATCGTTGAGTGAGTGAGTGAGTGAGTGAGTGAGTGAGTGAGTGAGTGAGTGAGTGAGTGAGTGAGTGACAACTCTTACCATCAAAGGGATAGGCCAATGATGAGCTTGCTGGCTACAGACGCACTCCCATAACGAGCTAAATAAGAGCGATTGCTCTTGACTTTTCTCACCTGCGTACGCCTTCCTCTTCGGATTCATTATGTGACTGTGCTTGCGCAGGTCCTCCTCAGGAGCTTCCAGCAGAGAGTACGAATTCCCCACATGTGGCGCAGAGTAGCACAAATAGAGAAAGATTGGCTGTGCCAGGAAAGGAAAGACAGCATCACTGTTACATTCCTAATTGTCGTGAACAGTCTTAGCAAACATCATATACAAGTCGTGCCTAGGAAATGTGTGTTAATTTTTTATTATTTGCTGTACATTAGACTTCGCCTTGCTGTTTAAAATGCTTTGAGGACGTCGTAGTCAATGGGAGTTCGAATAGCGTGCCAAACACCTCAATAGCAGCACGCGAGCACCTGTATGTAACTAAGTCGTAGCCGTTATTTTAATGGAAGTCTCAAATAAGAATTTTTTCTTTGTATGATACTTGCGGCGTAAGGAAGGAAGATACACACGCTTGGACGACAAGGCTTTTAAAAAATCCTTGCGTTACGACATTCTGGAGGTACTGAGACGGCCAGTACATGCGAGAAGTACTGACACATTCAGCGACTTGGCGCCAATGACAGCATATTCAGGAATTTACGCAGACCATCTATTGAAGAGGTGGCAAACAAAACATTGTGGAGAGATTGATATGCTCGTATGGAGGGTAGACATACCCTGTTTTGGTTTCTCTTCTTGAGTACTTCGATGGCCTTCTCTGTGAACAGGGTCGTTGCGTATTTACCAGATGACCCTTCGTCAGGATTCAGGTTGTCCCACATGTCAAGGCCCCAACCAGTCCATGTGTCATTGTCCGTGCTGAACACCTGTCATGAACATGAGATTCCTGACATACTGTCTTGGACTCACGCTATCTACAGCACGTCCATGTGAAATAGCCCCCTTCTGACCAGCTGGACTGACTGAAACATGAGGGAATCTTCAGTGGCCATAAAAGCGTGCGTCCATCGCTAATCACCAATCGTGCTGCTCCATCTAGGCTTAACACCGCTTGAAATGAATTTAGTTGGCCGCAGTATTGGCCACCCTCGGCCTCATTTTGGATCACGTGAGTGCCCGCCGAGATATTAGAATACTTTCGTTCTCTGAGGTGTTTGCCTATTGCATCTATGGAGCCTACACCTTTCTTGTTGCGGTGAGATATAAGCTGCGCTGCATGGGAGATTGTAATGCCACATTATTTTACAAGAAGCAGCCTAATTTTGGCAGACTGTGGCATAGTAATAGGAGTCTGCAGTAAAAGATAGTGCCGGTAAGATCCCATGTTGAAGTCTTTTACTAGTGTGCTTCTCAGTTCTCAACGTATTCTACTGGTGTCCTAGCGGCTGCTCCATTTTGGTTTTGTTCACATTGCTTTCGACTGTTGTCCCGCAATTACGCATCATATCCATTGCACACTTTAAATTAACTTTGAATGTATTGCACTCGGTATAGCGTTATTTGAGCTCTGTAAACTCGGTTTTAATGTCATGCGTTAGTATGCCGCTCTCTACACAATTTCTGTACAGTTTTCACAGTTTTCTACTGATTTCCTCACATTTCCAGTTTCTGTAATATAACTGGGAAGCATGATATGTACAAGTGTGTGGTGTGTCGGCCGGTCGCCGTTTGAGCCGACAGCTAGCAATAATTTCACAACACAAATAATCAGATAGCGGAGACATTACTCGACAGAACACTGTCAGTCAATCAACGGCATTACTGTACTGCTTGTTGAGAACTAAACGCTATTTACGGCTCCTACTCAAGTGAAAGATAAATCTTGTTCCTGACCCATGCATCTCTTCAACCCATCTAGTCAGTCTCACGCAATTCGGAGAGCCATATAAAATACCACAGATTACACTGTGGTGCTATGCTGTTGTACAAAGTATCCATAACGATGATTTCATGAGTTCGTTGCAGAATATAACACCTTTACAATTATGCTTACAAACGCTTCTTTGATCATACCACCATTTCTGCAAGTAAAAGAAAGGGGTTAATACGTAGGAGATATCCACGTCGATTCAGCATGTTAATTGCATATAAAATGAACATACATGTGAAAGGTCTTTTACCGAAAACGAGGTATGATCCGTATAATCTTGGTGATCCGTGTAAGGGCCGTAGTGGCTATCAAACCCGCGGTAGGTCGGGGTGTAATTAGCAGTCACGTGCCCAAGGTGCCACTGAAAGTAACCAGATAAAATATTGAATGCGAAGTGAATTTAAACACACACTACAATTCATATGCGCCTTTCGCACACTTCAAATATGATGTGGCTTGATGTGAACATGCTTCTAGAGATTTGTATTATTTCTGTTGCATCAATTGCTGAACCACCGGAAACATAGCAGATACGTTTTCGCACAGTTAATAACACATAATTTTGCACGTTACTGAAAAAGAAGTGACGATTCCAATCACTTCACTGTGAAGACCAACTGATTACAATTATAATTATATCCTCCGAAGGGTGCTCGGAAAAATACTTTAGATTAATTATTTCCTTCCCAAGTTATCTGGCATACAACATTTTTTAGCACGCATATGCATTTATAGCGCGGCATAAATAGAGAGGCTGCCGGTACATAGAGTCGGAGTAATTGTTACTACCACGTACGCGCCTCAAATTTTCCTCTAAGGCTATTGTAGTAGCACGCTGCCGTGTCTAATACAAAGCACAGCTCCAAATATCACGAGAAAATTTAAGACATGTGTGTGGAGACGATCTTGCAACCTTGTAACCGATCACAGGAAGAAAACAGCAAATATACAAGGAGCGTTGCTCCTTAAACGAAGTCATTGAAGAGTCTCCAAACGACAGTTACAGTAAGATGGGGTAGATTACAACTAATTCATTGCTTGTAAGGCGTTGTTAGTCTGGATAAAACTGACATAAGAAAAGAAGGAATCATCGTTTAGAAAATATAGTAGCTTTTTGTAAGGAAACCTTGTTGCATGAAATTACAGCGTGCCCAGGGTTTTTGAAAGTTGCAGTTTTTATTAACCCATATTTTGGGTGTATTTCTGATTAGTTAGATTACAAGAAATTTGCAACGGTGCTTGCTGCCCCTGTTTTTAATAAGTTAGTTTTTACTGTCGGGAAGCTGACGTCTCTTCGAAAGGAGCATGGCACTCGGAAATTTAGGTTGGCGTGTTTAAGACCGAATTCCAAGTGCAAACAATCCATATATGCACACGAAACTTACCTTTCCCACAGCGTGTGTTTCGTAGCCTAACTCCTTCAAGTACTGTGGCAGGAGCTTGAATTCAAGTGGGAGACCGAATGGCTCTGCAGCCCGAATTTCATCGTGTTGAAGGCCTAGAAAATGCGATACAGATGAGCGCTTTCAGCTGGGCCTGCTGATAGTGAAAACGTTTAGATGATGTGGCATTTACTTTGATAACGGAACAATATAGGAACACTTTCATGTCCATTAATACATTGATAGGTTCACGTTGTACTATTACGAAAGTGTGGCGCGTGTAATAGTTATAACGAACTTTATCAGAATGTGTTCCTCGTTTCGGTGAACAGCTGATACCCTTGCCGCATTACGCACAAATGTGTGACGTGTTTCAGGCTTATACGTTATACAGTGACTCGGACGTGGTGTTTGTACATTTCAATTTATGAGTGCAAAACACAGACACAGAGAAAAAGGAGTGGACAACGACGAGCGCCGTCTCTCAACTAACGAAGAGCACTGAGGCGAAAAAGATCTTTAAGAAGGCACACAGCTTATTGCGCATGCCCAGCTATCGTAGCCTAACCTGTGAAACGGGTACACGCCTAAGTGCTTTCCTTATGTTGATAGTCGGAGTGCGTCTTGTCCACTCCTCTTCCCTCGTGTCCGTGTATTGCACGCCTTTTATTTACATAATGTTGTTTTGCCGAGTTATCGTTTTCAATTATCTTAATCCTGCAAGCGACCAAACGCTCACTATTAAACATTTCGTTTGACTTAAAATTGCGACTTGCTGTCACTGTACCCTATTATTTCACAGTCATTATGTCAGTGGGATGCTGTATATAAACAACAAAGTTACAAGGGTATGAATATTTTAGGTGCAGTACGTGAAAGTACGGTACGTGTATGTGAACACTCGTGTATGTGAACACTCGTATGTGAACCTAACCTAACCTAAGAGGCGACATAGCTTCAGACTTTCGTTAGCGTTCACTTTTCATATCTCCTTACCTAAACGTATTGGGTACTTTCCCGTCAACAGAGCTGCTCTCGAAGGTGTGCAAAGGGGAGTGACGTAGTAGTTGTTCAATATGACGCCATCGCTGGCCATCACGTCGAGGTTCGGTGTCTTTATTTGCGTCGATTCGTGCAAGCTGATGTCGTTCCAGCCCTGTAAAATTCAAACAACAGAGTGCTACATCATAACCAATATTCTTGTGTTCTCTCCGTTTAATATAAGCCTGTCGAGAAAGCTCCGGTTGGGCATGTATATTTTCTGACTGATTAAGAAACGGTATTCCTATTACGTGGTCATGTTAAGGTCACTTTCTGTTATATGTATTTGTTTTCTTGCTGCAACGGCTCCTGAAGTGAACTACAAAGTTATTACATGTAGATGAAATACTGTCAGTTTGGTGATTTACAAAATCGCCCTCTTGCACCCACTCTGCGGCCATGGAAGTTATGCTTGAAGCAGAAATTCCCAAGCTCAATTCTCTCCTCGCGGACGCATGTTCACTGAAGCTAAGCAGAAAAACACCGGCACTTGTGTTCACCTAATGTAGCAAAATCCTGCATGACGAAATTTGCATTGCTTGCATTGCATCAGATAATGAAACCGTAGCTTTCCGACACGCATAAAACTGGATAAAGTATGCTTTTGTATGTTTAACAATAACTCTGACGCTGATTTTAAGCGCTACTGGAGCCAGAAGCTCTTCATGTCGAAAGAGGAGGAACATTGGCCGAAAAGATTTTCACGTATATATAGCTGCAGTTCAAATGCTAATAGCTCTTGCCTAAGAAGCTCTTTCACGTCGCTAGCAAATCACAGCACGCTAAAAAACGTCCCGCCAGTTAAAACGTGACGCCAAAGAAACCACTTACCAAGTCGTCTACAACAACAAGCACGATGTTTGGACGTGTCATGGCGGAAGCTGGACGATGCATGCAAAGGGAGAACAGCGTCGCCCATAGGACGGCCACAATGCCCTGCCTCACGGCACCGACTCTCGTGAGGACCACATAAGCACAACATGAAAAGTAACGCCGCAAAAGTGATTCCATTTCACCGCATGGTTACAGCTACGGATGTCTGGGAGCAGAGACATCGGCACCGGTTCCCGCCAGGAGCGTGTCCACTTGAAACATGATCAGCACGGCGAGACACATACATACGGGCCGGATGAGACTCCATACCGAGTAACATTAGTACCCGGCCATCGTCGAAGGAAGGCGAACAATGGAGGAGGTGTTACAAAGGCAGCAGAGGTATCTCTATTCGGTGCTTAGAGGCGTAAAGCAGGCTGATGAAAACGTTTCGAACACTGCGCTATTCTTTGCGGAGAAACAGCATAGCAGCTGTGAAGTGCTTTAATGGTAGTAGTCTGTATAAGGAAGCTTTTACGAAGATCTATGTACGGCCACAATGTGGCCTCGTTGCTTCGCACAGCTTAAAAACAGTTGGCATATCCTTAATTTTAGCAGGTATGATTCATAATAGAACATATGTGAATTTAAGCCAAATTTTCAGCCTATTCTTCATAAATCCTTAAAAAATGTGCGCAAGCAATATTTTCCTGGTTATTAAAGCTACTGAGCTCTCCGCTCGGACTGGGAATTTCTTTTCAGGATAGAACTGCGTAATTTTATATGAAGAAAAATATGTGTAGCTCTTCCCTCAATACAAAGACATTTTGTGTATTTATTGCCACACCAATGCTAGCACGACATCGCGCCGTCCTATACTGTAAAACTGATAGATATTTCTCGTTATATCTCTGGAAGGTGTAATGTTATAAGGTCCGCAGAAGAAGAATGATCATGTGCAAATTTCAGGCTGAGGCGCCTGCAAGCCATCGATCTATAAGGCTCGCTTAGTCGAAACAGGTTCATTTAGAGGCTGAAAACTTCCAAGATATATGTTGATGTTGAGCTGGTGCTAAATATTTTTCTCAAGAAAGGACTGTAAGTGTCGAGCACTAGTCAAAACCTTCTGGTTTAACTACCTACAATTACTGTGGACGTATTCGAGCCTGTCTTTAAAAAATTCAGGTTTTTTAACGCTGACTTGTCGCCATATTTTCTTCATTTTCGACACATATTGATTCCAAGTTTTTTTTTTTGAGACTCGCACAATAGAGTGCAAAAGTCTTCACCCGAGTTTGCTTACTGCACTAACATTGCAAAACAGGTTGATAATTGCTTTGTCGCCGACGTTCATGATTTTACTGCTAAAGGGGCTAATCGAACTTTTATTAAAATATCATTCAAGTATATTTTCAAAATGTTTGATATTTTGTTCGTGAAAGTACATTTTACACAACACAGCAAAGTCATTCCCGGTGCAAAAAAGAATGTTCATCTGCTCATGGCCTGCTTTCAAGTCAATTAGTACCTCTTTCAAAGCTAGCTTTGGAAAGACTACCCGTTTCCTGGGGAACGCTATCACTAAAAAGCATGAACAAGCCATGCCGTGCAGAAATTGTCGCTTCGAAAGAATGGACCGAGTCACGAGATGCTGTTGGCAAAAACAATCATGGAGGGAGGTACTCTCTTTTCCTGTCAACACACAGTGTGGCACATTCTTTCTCCTGGCCAACAAAATGCATAAAGTGTATTGTGCAGGGGCAGCGTCCACCGATGTCACAACGGCCGTCACGCGAGTCTCTGGCGAGACCTGTTTTACGATCTTTCTTTTCGATATGGCCGCTTCCGAGTCGCCAGCCAGTCTAGCAGCATCCCCTTCCCGACGGTCAAGGTGAGCGAACGGGGTGGAAGTGACCGTTCGGACATAAGGAAAACATTCGCTGCCTCTCGCATGCGATGCCCTGAGGCAACAAGCGCCTTCGTAGAAGGCGAAGTTTGTTTTGAAGTCTGAACACGACTACTCGCATCGGAAATGCCTACATGGCTTACGTCACAGGTGGCAATAGTAAACGAACCAAAGGAAGAAATGGAACGTGGTATTTCCTCACGGTCATGGTCGAGCCGTCAAGTTCGTCGTCATAGGCTACTGGACGTTAATTTGATGATTAATTTATTTATGCGATAAGAACGGGTCGAAATGTGGAAATCGCACTTGAGCGAGAGTGTTTTGGGTGCTCGCCAAAATGGGTGATGCGCTAAGCGATGACGTTTGAGTAAAGAGACTGCGGATGAGCTGGAAACGTCACCGGCTTGTCGCTCGCTCTCAGTTATGTCATTTCTGGATGGCGTCCAAAATTTTCTTTAGCTGACTGAAATGCTAGGTATTTAATGTGTTCGCGATTTGGCAGTGGGCACTTTTGGATGAGTCTGAAGCAAGGCGAAGACATATAAGAAAAAAAAAAGGCATTTTCCCTTCGCTGCCACTCGCTGTAGCAGTTACACGGGTATCTTTGATACGTATGATGCAGACATACACCTGCACGGCAGAAGTGAGGTTATCTTACAGATGTTACCCTTAAATTCATGTTCGAGGCTCGATGTCTAATATTGCATTTTCTTATAGTTAAGCAGAGTGCAGACTTTCGATTCTACAGGGCACTCGATGGTTAGTTTTTGGTGAACATAATATCTCTATTTCGCAGGCGTTCTGTTGGCAACCGAAGACTTGATAGGCTAGCTGGCTCACGTGGATTCTCGCTTCGAGAGTTTGTATGGTTAAATGCACGTTAATGAACTCCAGCTGGGCAAAATTACATCAGGATACTGCACGGCAGTGGCGCTTACGATAACAATATTGTTGCTCTGACGCATGAAAATCCAAAAACTGATTCGCAGATACCTCAAGTAAGAGGCATGCGTCCTCTGGTGCGAAACTCCTGAAATTTTGGTGGGAAACTGTTTGGTGCATTCGGTAGCCTGAAACCACAGATGCGAGGCCTTCCTTATAGGCGTGACTCCTCAGGCGATGGGGCCTAAGTCGCTGTTGTGGTGGCCAACCTCCGTTCGGAAGGACATCATCATTGACATCGCCCACTCGCCGAAGTACCGTCTGAGAAGCTTTTGTCGGAAAGGCCTTTGCGGTTGATGGAAGTCCAAAATGACAATTTATGAACCATTTGGTACCCCACTTCTCAGCGGCAGAAGTTGTAGCGTCGTGTATCAATACATTAGAGTATTTTTGTGACCCCCAGAAAATATTCAATTACCTAACAACTTTACAAACTAGAAAGAATAATTCAACAACTCGCGGAAGGGATGGAGACAACACGTGGTCGCCCTGACATACGGAAAGGTATTTACGCAGAGAAAACACTTCCATAGGGCTCCGCTGCCGAGCTACTGCACTGTCGTGAAATCCCGGAGTGGCTGGTAGGACCCGTAATTCAATTTTCCGAGATTGACAAAGATATCGCGAAAACGACGGAGAACAGGGAATATCGCTGGAGCCAACGTTTCCACAAGTGGACCTGTCTTTGTCAGGACGGCAAGTCCACTTGTCAAAACATTGTCTCCGGGGCCACTCCCTGTTCTACATCTTTTTTAGCGATCTGTTAACAGTTGAAGCCTCCATCTTCCCCTGAGCTTGTCTTCTACTTTCACTGTTCTGAGATGCTGGACGCCTGGTGCAGCCCCGTTTTGGTTTCCGTTTTGACAGCAATGCCTTCAAATCAAGTCATCTTTGACCGTCAAAGTATTAAACCACGTCGTGTTTAGCGGAAGGCAAGATCTCTAGTGTCTCATTTTACCGCCATAGCGTTAGAAGTCGTTTCGTAGAAATTCGGGGTAGGTGTTGGAGTCGGTGTCGTTGGTTGTGAGCGAAAAATCAGCGTTGTCTGTGAGCAAAAATTAGAGGCTGATGGAAATAAAGAAATTAGAAAAAAAAAGACCTTCGGCGACCGGCGAATCGAATCTGGAAGCCCTTGCTCAGGGACGCGATGCGCTATGCGCACGGGCACCCCGCATTATCCTCCAGCACATAGTAGACTTCAAGGCCACAGTAGACTTCAAGGCCTCGTCAGTCGAACTCTCTATTGGGCAAGCCTGTTGTGTCCAGCAAAGTGAAGCAAACCACACTGCAAGACGATAGCGGCGTGAAGGGTCAGTCGTCGATTGCAAATTTAATAGAACGGTCGACACAGTTCGCGAAGCGACAGGCAAGATAAGTGCGCCCCACCATGGTGGTCTAGTGGATATGGCACTCGGCTGCAGATCCGAAGGTCGCGGGATCGAATCCCGGCCGCGGCGGCTGCATTTCGATGGAGGCGAAATGTTGAGGCCCGTCTGCTGTGCGATGTCAGTGCACGTTAAAGAACCCCAGGTGGTCGAAATTTCCGGAGACCTCCACTACGGCGTCTCTCATAATCAGAGCTGTTTTTTAGGACGTTAAACCCCACAAATCAAACAATCAATCAAGATAAGTGCCGGCTGTATTGCGCGTCACAGGAAAGTGTTAACGACGCTCCCCGTAAACAAACCAAAACAAGCGCGCGTATCACAGCCCCCTCTAAAGAAACCATCGTCCCGATGCTGAAGCAGAACATGAAAGTGGGATTACATGCAATTAAACAAGCTAAGAAGGCGTCACATGGAAGTGACAACGACGCTAATATCACTGCGCTAACGAAGCTAAAGGCACCGAGACCTGACAGAGCTTCGTGCTCCGTTAGACTAGATGACGTGATTACCAAACTCCCAGAATGGCGAAATGGTTATGACGTAAACTTAGCCTTTCAATCTTTATGAACTTAATATTCGAAAGCAATTTATTCCATGACAATGAGATATCGTAATTGAGCGCAGCTTTTACACTAATTTTAGATAGGTTATTGGAAAGCGGAATCCGCGTCGAGTGCAGCCCAATCATTTCTTCAGTTAGCTATCAAAATAGGTATGCTTCCTCAAGTTGGACACAGTAAAGGGCAAAATAAAGCTAGTCTGTAGTCGACTTGTGTGTAGCCTTCAACTTGGAGATCACGTCCAAGACGGCGAGGAACGCTGGGACACATCTTTTGTAAACCTTTCATATATCCTTCACGAGGAGTGTTTATTCGGCGTCTCCAAGCTGCGTAGAAAAGAAGTCGGTGTAACCATGATTCACAGCCTTTGGTTCGACGTCAATCGCGAAAGCGTCCCTCTTACGCACTTGTTGACCGCGTCAAATCGCATCTCCTTCTGTTGGCGCGAAAGTATCTACGCAGGTCACCGATTACTCACTAATTACCTCGTGTTAATCCACGAGGTTTTGTTTACCTCCCTTAAGTCACGAGTTCCATCTCAGGAGAGCTCGTTATCTTTCTTAGAAACGCGCATTCCTAACCGGCCGAGCACCCCAGGCAAATTTCGCCGTTTAGGTCACAAGAAGGGCAGGGAATGTTTTCATTCCTCAATGGTATTTCGACACAGGAGCACTCCGCTACTTTTGCCTCGGGCACAACACAACAGGTGTATTTTGAACTGGCCTTCACAATGAAACGGCGTGGTTAATTTGACACCCGAACATACAACAATTTGACACCCGAACGTACAAGATGTCTGATGCCATGTTTGCAAATCTCTGTAGGGTGATAGTTATGAATCTATTTTTTATAAAACTATTTACATTGTATGACTAATGTTTCAATTGGCGTAAGAATTCTCTGTTTTCTTACACTGTAGCGAAGATTTCTTATGTTGCTTACTAGAGTGGTTATACTTGCCAAGCTATGTTTTGTTTTGCATTGTTATCTAAGTTTCTCGTTCGTTCATTTCTACTATTCCCATGCCCATGTGCACTTTTTTTTTAACCACTTCCTGTATGGGCCAGTACAAAGGCCTACAGTATTGTTAAATAAATAAAATAATAAAAGCGCTGGCTGCTTACGACGAAATTGAAGCTATTGGTAATAGTTTACCCACGAAAGTAGATTGCGCCGCTTTCGTAATCGCAACAACAGCGCCATAAAAGCTGTTGACTGAGAGTAAGACATGCAGGTTGAGCTCTCTGGGCATCCATAATTCGGCATCATAATCGAAAGACAGCGGACGCAGAGTGCAATAACATAAAAGAAACTGAGTTTTAACCCTGCAAAGGTGTCTCTTCGGCGGATATATACACTAACATGGAACATTCTCGCACTGCAGATTAGAGGCCTAATTTAGTCGGAGTGAGTATTTACAGGAAAAAAACGAACAAAAATATTGAAGCAAGTCTTCAGGAAGCCATTCCCGCAGAGTTTGTTTTACCTACGCTTGAAATCGAATAGAACATGCACTTTGATCTTTATGTGGAATTTCATTTTCCAATTTTCATACGTTCAGCATTGGTACTTCAAAGCCGGAAAAGACCGGTCGCGCATTGCCTAAGTTTTGGTGCCTTCGTATTTAGCGAGTTTAACGTTAATCTCGACCTTTCAGTCTTTCCAACCAGTCGTGTTACATGTCGCCTCCGTGAACGTTAGTGGGAAATTCTCTACCATGCGCATGTGCCACTGAATAGACAAAAACTAAAGGAAAGGCGAGGAGTCGTCAATGCATGATCAAATGAACCAACCACATAGGTGTGAAAAAGTGGGCACCATAGTCTGCCCAGTGTGGAGAAAAAAATCCATGCATACCCACGGAGTGAATGATGATGAGTGGGCGAAGCTCCGGAGGTTCATCGGTAAAAACCGTGAATCTTCCGTGAATCTTGCCTAGTACATCATCAAAGACGTGACAAACACTGTTTGTCGCCATCTAGCGCTCTCCTATCCCACTAGAGAACGCAGCGAGCGCCTCCGCGCCATCTATTGCTCAATTCACGTACTAGCTAAGCAGCACCGCAGCGCTCGGACGGACGGACGGACGGACAGACAGACAGACGGACGGACGGACTCCCATGCTACGCGTTACCATACATCTGATTGAAACGACAGACAGACAGACAGACAGACAGACGGACGGACGGACAGACGGACGGACGGACAGACAGACTCCCATGCTACGCGTTCCCATACATCTGAATGAAGCGAGCACCGCGGCGCCGTCACGCCATCTAGTGAGCACTTCATAAAACTACAGGTGGCTACATACTATGTACGGAGGAGGGAACGACCTACACCCTAAGGATCTTCGCCCCTAAAAAAGCCAGGCCTGCGCGGAGCAGTAGGGCAGTGACAGCTGTAAGCTGGAGGAGCGACCTTCTTAGAGGCCAATGTAAACGCTTGGGGATCTGGCCAAGTGATCGGGCCATCAGGTCCGATCTAAGAGCCAAGTCAGGTTGCTGTCGGCACTGCGCACGTCGCCTGTCGCTTGACGCATGGCACGATACGACAAAACTGCTTCACGAGGCAGCGCTTCGTAATGACGATGACAAAAAACTTGAAGAAGATCGTTCCTTAATGATAATGTTCATGATGCCTCTGTAATGGGTGCAGGGCCACAAAGCATGCACCCCCGTGTTCTTTCAAATGATTCCTCGCACTCGTCATGCAGTCACTTTCCGCGACGCGTAGTGGCGTATTACTATTTTTCAACGTAACATTACATGTGTTAATAAGATTCCTCGGCAGGCTTTCTATCTGTTTAGGTCCTTTAGCGATGATTTTTCAAGCATAGGCGTAGCTCAGCAATAGAATGCTCGACTGCCACGCATAGGAACATGGGTTAGAATCCTCCTCGGTCCTGGTTAAATTTTTCTAAACTTAGCGCGATAGTGGTTGCCGACACCGGCGGCGGCGGCGGACAACCACGGCGCCAAAAACGGCCGTTCTTGCGATCTCATAACAGCTTACGCTGTAAAAGAGCGCATTAAAGATAATGGTTGCTGAGCATGAAATAAGCTGGAATATCGAGCTATGCAGAGTATCAGAGAAGCTTAACGTTAATGGGCTTGAGTCAGGCGCACATAAGCGACAAAAGTTCCATGAATGCGATGGAGCCTACGGGTTTTTGAGTGTAGTAGCAAATACGCAGCAGGATTTTGCTTCATCTTAAATCACTTGTGGCGCATCCCCGCATATTCCCGCCTCGAATGTGCGGGTATTTGCCACACGTCATCAAGAATAGGTATTTTTCATTGGTTTCTCTTTTTTTCTTTTTCTGCAGGAGGACGAGAGGGGTGGAGGTGGAATTTCGCTCAAGGCCACCGCCGACTTATATAGACACCTAATGCTTTCGCCTTAGTACTGAAGTCTGTGAAGGGTCGCGTAGGAATGTCGACGGAGGGCATATAAATGCCAGAGCCAATGAAGAACTAAATTCTCCCAAACTTTTACGACGCAACATCTTTGAATTTCAGGAGGAGCGACGTGTAATTTTCGAAATCTCTTAATCTCTCCTTAAAACTTTTGGTGATTATGTCGAGTTGTGGCTTGTCCAGGTTGAAACGTGCTAGTTCATTTCAGTTCAGATTTAAGAGTTTGCGACCCACAATGTTTTATGTGCTTGCCTCGAAATTTACAGCACCGTGAAGATAAGCAACGCCACGTTTTTGTTCAACTGGTGTCATAGATCTGAGTCTTTAGAACCACGATTCTGATATTGGCACGTGGGTGGGCATCTAGAGAAGCTTGGCGGAAGTTGTTGACGTGTTTATGTTTACCGCAGCCTTCAGAACGTTTGTAGCCCATTATATCCGTTAAAATCCCGGCAAATACCGCATTCGTTAGACCACATGTGCATTAATTTGCAGCGTCACCTTTTGGTACTTTTCTCGAACTCATTCTGTTCCGTAAACGTCGGCGACATAAGTAGCAGATTCATTAAAATGCTGATTACCTGGAACGTACAAGCTGTTTTTCGTTTAACCAAGCAAAACAGGCAGTTCCTGTAGTCAGCAAAGTAAAGCTTACGCTACTGTTACACACAATTGTATTTTTGGTTGAGCCGGTTTTGTTCTTCCCGGTCCGACCACGTATGCATATAGCAGTTTCGGCGAGTGCTTCATTAATTCCAGGCAAAGTTGATACCGCACAATGAGACACGAACGAAATGACGAGATGGGACAAAGCGCTGCCCCATGTCGTCCTTTTTTTTGTTCATGTGTCATTGTACTCTACCAGCGTTGCCACGGTTGAATACCAACATCACCGCACGCACGTCACATGAAGGCACGAACTAGCTAAATTCGTTTGCGTCGGTCAAGTAGGTGTCAGCGTGTACCCTGCGCTGACTTACATATGTTTGTGCGTACATACATGCAACAAGAAAAAAAACAGAAAGGTTCTTGTGATTATTACTTCGCCGTTGATTATTCAATAAGACTTCAACCCTTTTCGGAGTGGCAGATTGAAAATGAAGGGCGACAGCAAGGACTCTAGGCGGATGTTTCCGGCGCAAAAGAAGATCGCGTTTATTGGCGCGATGAAAGCGGTGATAATGGACTCCAACACAGTTAAAAATCGACCTAGCCAAATTTAAGAACGCACGGAAGTTGGACGTCTAGCTTATTCGCCTCAATTTAAAATGCGAGCAGCCGCCGCGGCCGGCATTGACTTCGTGCATTTCAGGTCGAGGATCATAACCACTGTACTGCAACGGCGGGCGACTGAAGAACCTGCTATTTCACAGTATATTTATTGCGCAAAACTTATGCACCATCAGCAAAAAATCGCATATACGGGATAGTGATCATGTATGGTTGACCAGTGAAAATTCCGAAGACACAGCTGGGTACACTGATATCATCATATTCAATGTACACCTAGCGATGACAGGCGAATTGCCTGCGCTGATCCCCTAAAAAACGAGCTGGTATGAACTACTTCAGCGCTCTCATCTACCGCGTGCTTCATAAGCTGGATGCATTTTTGGGGGGGAGTTCAAAGTGAGAGTTAGAATAAAATGAACGTGTGCACCGTTATCTTGGGGAAGCTACAATTGTCTTGCAGTTGCTTTGCGGAGGTCGAATGAGTGACTCGAGCAGAATTGTTAATGAAGGAAGAAGAAACGATTGTTCAGAAATGCACCTTTATTTTTATTTTCTCTTCTCCAATATCTGCGTTCTTCATTTTTCAGAACATCTGCGAAGAAATCCATCTCCATCTAAGGGTGCAATTCGCAGTCTGAGCTCCATGGCTTGTCCTCCACCATGTGAGGTATGTGAGGGCAATATGTTTTGTAGATATTCTCGCACTTTCCGAGATTCGCGCCATCCTGTTTTTCCAATGCTGATGGCGTTCCTAGGAGCATACAAACTGCAAAAAGGCGACGGGGAAGCCATTATTCACGTGTAATTACGCAACTATGGCGGGGATGAATTTGTTCGGAAAGACGCTTTGGGGAAGTGTTTTTGACATTTCCCGCGAAGAACTCGCAAGATAGAGCAGGTGCCGCGGCCCTGCCTAGGAAAGAAAATGTGCGCTATTGAAGGTATTGCAAGATACGAAGGAGCGGCTTGAAATAATTTTGTTTTTAACAAAATAATTAAATACTTTAGTCAATGAAGAACACAATTTGAAAATTAGCTGCCATAACGCTATATACAGCTGGTCACAAAAGTACGCGAAAGTTTGCAGCCACAGGCCTGCAAACAATTGGTGATCTCGTAGTATTCGCGGCAAAAATCCCGAGGTAGCAGTGGAAGTGCCGATGAAGAAATATCAGTCTAGAAGAAGAAACACAAGCACAGAAATAACGTTAATTACTGTCTAGTTACTGATTAGTAATTACGATGATTCACTGGACCGTATCAACGCCGCCTCTGGCTGATAGTACTCTTTTTTGAAGTTTGAAATTATTGAAGTTCATTTCGATACAGTTGATGTCAGTTTACAACACTGATTAGGCCCATATAGCCATTGGCTAGTAGGAGGCCTAATGGAAGAAAGTACATAAGCACCATAACAATTTGTATAAGAAACCACAACATCAAAGAAAACTCTAATTAAGGAAAGAAAACAAGAATATATAATATATTTCATTAAGATGTAAGATGACTTAGTACAATAACCAAATGCATGAAAGCACATACCGAAGTGAAATTATGACAACACCGTATTCACTGTGGATGCATAATTACTTACGCATGATAGCGCCTACAGAAATGCAATTTTTACAATACTGTTTTCACCACATCATTACATGAACAAATGTGTTGAGACAAAAAATCAAACTATGAGTAAGGTTTTCTACATGGGTATACTTAGTGGTACGGGAGGGGCTTTTTTTATGGATATCATAGTTCTTTAGTTATTCATTTTCTTATTCTTTGCGTCCCTACTTAACGTAACGTAACTCCTAGCCCTCTTTAACGCTAGTCGTACGTATAGATAGTGCATGAATCTCAGACCGTGGTAAACACGACAGATTTTCACTGGGGGCCAACGCGTAATGGATTACCTTAGAGGAGACAGAGGGACCACGTGGTTCCCGGCTCACATGTCACCCAAAATACCTCCATACCCAACATCAACGGGTACGTCCGCCGCGTAGTGAGAGGTGTCATGTTCTGTGGCCGCATAGAAGGATCCTCTCTACGGGGCGGAAATCTGATGTATTGATGGACGGAAAGGAACAGAATGGCCACAATAACTGTGGCATCAGAAGATTTTGTCATAAACCCCGATGTGTTTATCCACCACCTTATCCCAGACTTGACAGTGCCCAAGGGGTACACTGGAAGCAGTTAGAAACCTAAATGTCCCCAACCCCGTTCACTTCAGGAGAATACATGTATACCCAGACATCTATACCGACGACAACTGCGAAAAATGTGCCACGGCTCATGCATCTGTTCAGACGCATTCTCTGGAAATGTGAGTTCATAAGCGGAGAAAATGGAGTCGCCACGGACGATGCTGAGGCATGGTCGACGGCCCAGCTGTGCAGGTCAAGCACTCATTAACAAGCATGGGCCATCCAGCGAGTCCGCGAAACGGCGAGGAGACAGGATCTCCGGACTTGCCCGGGAATGGCTTAAGTTCAGTCCACGAATATTCCGGAGTTTTAAAGAAAGTTGTTGCCGTCAGCATGACGACCCTGGACAAGTGCAAAATCCTGATCTGGGTTTTGAGATGCGACCTTTTAATTTCCGGGCTAAAAGGGAATGCTGCGTTTTTCAAGAATTTCATGTACAACACAATATGCCTGCCCTAACAGACGCGCCTTTCACGTCTTCCTTGGGCTTCATCTTATGTCCTAGAATGACAATAGTGTCTTTCAGTATGGTTAGAACTATAGTGTCGAGGTAACTGTCGGTGCTTTGAGCATTCTGCTTCCACTCGTGAGGGAAGTAAAGAGCAATGCAAGAATTAAGGAAATGTTTATGAGGCTTTTGCGGTTTGTGAGGTATCGTAGCATGTTTTTTCCATCCCTACTAAAATCGCAGCGCCTTCGATGAGCAGTAGCGCACTAAAAGCCCAGTGTATTCATTTTTCGGATTTCTTGAAATCATTTTTTGGCACTGCATGAAGTCGTGGGTATTCGATGGAGCCACGTTCGCTTTTCTTTCTCTTTTTTTTTCGCCTAACATGCTCAGTGCGTTCAAACACTTCGCATACCGAGCCGCCTTCATTGCGCTCGCTTTGTAAATGCGCTAAGCTTATACATGGATACAATTAAAATCAGACACTGACCACAATAAAAGCAAATAAAAGCAAGACGTTTCGGCTCCCGCACGGGAGCCTTGTTCACAAGTGAAGAATGTGTGCTTGAGCAGTCCGGTTATGTAGAATTTAAAATGTGGCGTAAGCAACGAGTGTACATTTGTGGGAGGTTTCCGTCGTTGCGATTAAGCTTGTGCGCCGTTGTTTATAAGCTTATACATGTTAAGCGGAAAGTATTGAGCGAATTTATAATGAACCTACTTACCTCTATATGGGCCATACTCAGTGACCACGGCAGTGACAAGCACAGCGCAGCTACCAGAAGGGTTATAGGTCATTAACTTGCTCGTCTGTTCCGATTGATTTGGGTACATGTCCTCTTGGGTAAAGGAAATATATCACATCATTAATATTCTGCGCAATCTACAATGGCTTACAGACATCACGTCATTCATTTGTCTTAGCGGTTCATATTGTTACGGTTGAAAGATCGAGCGAAGGTTTATTTACAGGCGAGCGCGGAGCGCTAGGTAGCTGGTACAGCCGAGGTAAGATGGCGTCCAAACGCTAGACAAGAGATCGTCCTCGTCATCTTCCACCCTTGCCTGGCTCATACCTTAAATGCCCGCCTGATGCCGTAGCACTCCCCGGCTGACAGACGAAGCCCGCTGGGCAAGTCCAAATCACCGAAAAACAGCAGGATAGCTTTCTGTAATCGACACAGAACCGCCATGATCCATCCTTTTTCTTCACTAGGATCACCGGTGCTGCCCACGGACTTGAGGACTGGCTCATACCTTAAATGCCCGCCTGATGCCGTAGCACTATTATTTCAAATTATTAGGAAGTTAATGTTTGCTCAAGTAAATTCAATGTCACAAGCCCCTAGTGTTTGGTGCCCCTGTGGTGGTCTAAAACGGACTTTTCGTTGACTGGGGTACAGTTCAAGAGGAATCACTCATACTGATATATGTAATGCGTATATGAGATTTTTCGTATTTCGGGTGGCTTATACCTGCACATTCAAGGCGATGCGCAAATACCTTTATTATTGAATCGTCATTAATTAACCTGATGGTTAAATGACTGCTTTTGTGATAACATTATTCTCTTTAATTAAATTTAATCCTAATGTTGGTGCTTCTTTATATGGTCTTATTATTCTAGAGTCTGCTTTTTATTGTCGTACCAAACTCCATCCGTAGGTGGTTCGGAGGTTTTCATCAAGAGACATGATATCGCTTACTAGCGCCACGATAACACTCGGTCTACTCTATTGCTCTTGACTTCATTGTTTGTCGGCTATATGGTATTTATTGAAAAACGTTTATTGACGTCCTGCGAAAGGGGGGCGGGGGATTAGAAATCCCGCTTCTGGTTGAATTAGCTTAAGAATTTATGTTTGATAGGGTAGCAGAGTAAGGGAACTAAGCCGCAGGGTTCCATAGAGTCACATAGTAAAGGCGCCGCGCACTCGCGAGCGTACAGTCAGTATTTCCACAAGCTAGTGTCCTTAGAATGTTGTTTCTCCTGCGCTTTAAAGAACGCCAGTTGCATCGCATAAAAGAGTCTTTAGGCAGCATAACTGAGTAGAACGCGGTATCGTATGCGCGGGAAAGCCCTTGTGGTGTTATTGAATAAGTTATGTTTCACTAAGTAGATCTCATAGGCTGTGGCTCAGTATGAACCTTTTTGGCACTTCAACTTAATGAATCACGTAAGTCCACTTGATTTAGTTGAGAAGTTTACATTGGTTTTTATGCGAACTCTTGCAGACCCCTATATGTCTTGCTCTCGTAAAAAGCTCAAAAGCGCTTTCATTGCCTCCTGAGCCGTTCGTCGGTGAGGACGGCGTTCCAAGATTTTCTGTTCACTAAGTGGACGATCGTCGAGCCTTTTGAAGGACTCAGTCATAGGCAGTCTATGTTCCTGAAATTGTCGGCATTGACACAACAAGTGATTTATGGTCTCTGCTTTCTGAAAACATCTGGCCTTACCGAGCGCCTATGACATTATGTAGGACTGCCCTGTAGGCATTCCCCCTCTCTCCTTTACTTTTCTTCACCTTTTCCCATCCCCCAGTGTAGGGTAGCAAACCGGCCTCCTGACTTGTTAACATCCCTGCCTTCCCTTCCTTATTTCTCTCTCTCTCTCTCTCTCTCTCTCTCTCTCGGCCCTCGTAAAGATATACCACTCGATAATTTTTTTCTTTTGCCGCTGGTTATCATGGTGAACCTCTTATGTGTGCGAAAAGGCAAGGGTGAGGAGCATGTAAGATGCGTGCGTGAACAAACACTTCTGGTATTGCGTGAGCCTGGGTGTGAGAAGCTCTGAGTTTCTGGTTGAATTCCCTGCCTGTTATTTGCTTGTTCAGTGTCCTCGTTTTGCATATGTCTGCGGCTAGTGCTGCACCACCAGACGTAAGAGTTCCTCCTTATTCGTGATTTCATGTCATGCATAGTTACCCACAAGCAGACAAGAAACATAGCGAGATTAAGCAAATATGTTACCTGGCAGGTACTTGTACAATGCGGCGTTTGGCTTCGCGTGGTTTCCAGTAGTGATGGCTTTCATGGTGACATTCCACTTAATGCTGCGAAATTACCGCAATGAATGCATGAGTACGCTGATGCTGTGAATGCGAGGTTAGTATTGAGATGGATCACTGGAACATCGTTAAATACGCCATACACGTCACTATAAAGTCACATGAAATATTGCGTATTCATCAACAATTCGCATCGTAGCGTTACCTTTAATACTAACAGCTGAAAAATGTCAAGGAATCATTAGCTAATAGGCACTAAGCTGTTCTTAGCTGAAATATTCATTAAAATTGGCGCCTTTTCTATAAAATTCTTGAATTATTTGAACTTTCTAGTAATAGAAATATGTTTTCTCGTACATTCAAGTTACAGTCCCAGCTATAAGGTATGTACGATTTAGGTAGGTCGTATATTTACGATTTTTCTGACTGAATTTGCTTTGAGAAATTCAGTTTTGTTCAACAACGTGCGTACGCCATAGCAGAGAGCTTGCTTGGTCGAATGGTTCAGGAAACGGCGAGATGATTAGTTCCAACATGGACGACTACGCCGGCGCCCCATTTTCTCCGATACGAGATCCTTAACGCCATCGCACTAAAATTTCGCTCGCACATGTGTGTAATGCAATTCAGTGCAGCGGTGTACGGCAGTGCTATACTCTAAATTCCTAAGGAGGCATTTTCCTAGATTAGTTCCAGTGTTAGCGCCGCTTTTGTATACGCAGTGGAAATGCAGCCCTGAACACAACTATAAGACATTGATAGCAGCTCGGTGGGCGAGTTGGTTGAATATCATGGTGCAGATTCTTGCAGCGCTCAATGACTGAATGCACAAGAAAGACATAAGCAAGACAGGACAAAAGAAAGACACAAGACAGCGCATGTCCTGTCTTGCTTGTCTTTCTTGTGCATCAGTCACTGTGCTCTTCAAGAATGTACACCACGACTACAAGACAGCAGAGTGTGACAGGCACCACCACCCCCATGAACACCATCATAGTGATCATCATCGTCATCATCATGATTGTGGTTCGTTTAAGGAAAGGACGCTAATTTCTGTAGCCTATGTCGGGAGCATGGCTAAGCGTCCGTGGGGGCAAGGAAAAGGGACTGAAAGAGATGGGAAGAAGATGTACACCGTAGTGGAGGGCTCCGGAAATTTTGACCACCTGGGGATCGTTAGCACGCACTTGTCTGACAACGCACTGTACGACAGCCGTGGCTGTGATCGAACCCGCCTTTTTTCGATGGCAGCCGAGCACCATAACAGCTAGACCACCGCGGTAGATCCTCATCATCATCATCATCATAATCATCATCATCATCATCCAAAGTGAGCTGCAGGTTGAAGGCCACTCCCAATGACACCCAGTACGTTCTATGCTGGGCGGGCTGATTTCCCTTTACGCCCGCGAATTCCTTACTTTCTTCACCCCATATAACCTCTTTCCCACCTCTGCTGCGTTTTCTATCTCTTGGCATCCGTTCTGTTGTGCTGGCGCTCCAACGGCTGTCGGTTCTTCTCATTACATATCCTGCCCAAGTGCACTTTTTTCGGTTATTATTATATCAGCTGCATTGTTACGACGCCCCATGTTGAATAGCATGAATTACAGCTTCATCACAGTAGCCGCGGTCACAATCGCCGAAAGTTATTCATCGCTAGACCTTGTTGAATGAATATGATCTTAAAACTGACAAGCGCAGTTGTTGAGTGGGGATTACACATTCTCTGCTGTGTTACGAAATAATGCCCATAGGCAACACACAACTGAAAAAAGCAGATGAATAAACTAGCACTGCAACTTAACTTACTACTCATGGGTAGCAGCATTTCGGACGCTGAACTTGTAAGTGTATTTATGACCTTCAGAGCTGAGTAATGTAGCACTGTGACAATCGTAGCCCGTCGATTCCACGTTTCTCTTCACGACGTGCCACGGGTCCCTCACTTTCGCCATCTGAAAGGAAAAGGAAGCGGCTAGTGTTTTGACGAACCTGCCGCAGTACATACGCTTACATATCCCTATCTAGGCCACGCATGAGAAAGGAAGGCACTGCGCTGTGATATAATTAAGGAGTGACCCAGAATGTAAAGCTAAAGTCAAATTAGTGTTCTGCCCCTGGCGTTATAGTGCCGTAAACACAGAGATGTCTAACCAAGCTACAAGTATTTGGTACGGATGTTCTACATATACGAATGTAATATTCAGTGGTGCAAGTACACTTTTGAGTAGTTCGCGCTTTAACATAGAACGCGCATAATGAGAAGGCCCTGGCTAAAGAAATCCATGTATGCTATGCTGTCAGTGTAATGTTTTCATCATGGCGCCTTAGTGAGTCTTTGAGTGCACTCGTCACGCACACACCACTTTTCAGCGTGTTTACTGCATTCTCAGCATGAATGAAGGGTGAATTCGTCAAGTTCCGATATAAGTGCCTCTAACAAACACCATATTAGTTTTTTCACCACCAATTTTTTTTTGTTCTTTGATTGATCATTTGGTTGATTCTTTGATTGAGTGATTGACTGATTAATACCCAATAGTCTGTAACGCAGGGGCAACTGTACATAAGTCTGTAGTGAAATCGAAACCCCAAAGCTTTTTCCGACCGATAACGCAATAGCAAAATCAATGACCTTGAATCATTTACGAAACAGCCGCCCCTCGTCGTTGGCTTTTTCCCGCTTTCACATTTGCCTGCCTGCTCGCTGGACTCCCGTTAGCGCCTCGTCCGCACTACGTCACTACTGACGTTATGTTCGGCATGGAGAACCGGCATAGCCATGCTGACATTGGAGCAGGTAACGTGTTTTGTGTAGAGGTCGCGTGCTCAATGTCACAAAACATGTACATGTCAGGCCAGGTGCGCTGGGTTATGCATACGCCTGCTGACATCGACAAGTGTTGACGTAGACACGTCAACCACAACTTCTTGAAGCGTGGCATCCACGAAGATAAAGCGAAGACGGCATATGCGCAATGAAATTTCAACAATTTCCATGGAATGTAGCGACGTAACTCATAGGAGCCTTCTCAATACATGCAATGCTGTGTTTATAAGCTGGAAATGGCTATTGCAGATAAGGGGCCCTACAAGTCCCGTTGATTAATTTTGCAAAGCATCGTCGAATACACGTGAAGTGTCCGTGAAATTTCTAGTTAGCGTGCAATCGGTGCTGTGATGCCATATAGCGCACAAGCATTGACATCTCTGTTTTGTACACATATGGTTGTGAAACTGTATTCCTGAAATTGCTAGCGCGTGTTCTGCGCTGTGAACGGAAATAACATGCCACCACTTCGGCCACTGAAAAATGAATGCAGTGACTGTTTATCTGTGCCACTTTTAGCTCCTTGAACACAGCCGCGTACTGGCCAGGCTGCTGAGCAATGTCAAGGGGTCGACTGCATTACGACGTGCTATGAAAGCCATTGAGGTTTAACGAAGTGGTGAGGATGTAAAGCTAGTTCATGAATTAGATGGTGACCGCGCATAAATGCTCACCATAAGGTAAGCACAACATTTGGCAACGAGTTCTGCGCAATTCCGCGTGGCCGCGTAACGTTTATGAAACGAGAAATTAGCGTGGACCCGTTTGTAGCACAGAGCTACAAGGAAATCCGTAGGAATTTGTCAGAAATGAAGGCTATTTAGTTGACGAGAAATTCGTCATTTTATGTCATCCTTGCCATAATTTATTGTTCGGTTACACAGCCTTTCGGGTATTACGTAAAAAGGGGCGGGGCAAAGTTCGAAAAGGGTCGATGTGCATGATCACGATAGTGGAAAAAAAGGGCGAAAAATATGTGGCTGATCCCTCTCTCAGAGGAATCTATATAACACGAAAGAGGAGTGTGTCTTCACATAAGCAGTTGAACGTTTATTGCACGTCGAGGCAAACTGGCCCATTTCTATCGGTGTTTCGCTCGTGCAGCACCTTTTGACATAGAGGACCCACGTTCACGGATCGCCTCCATAAAATGTCCAAACCCTTGTGGTAACTGAAGTAGTTTGCGTAACAACAGGGAACAGTCGATAGTACATGCCGCACGACAAAGGCATCAATCGTGTTTACATCTGTTTACTTCGCTGCCTATGCGCTCGTGCGGCTCCACGCGCGCACTTCGAGGCGCCCTTTGTAACTTGCCTGGAACGGAGCCGCCATCTAGGAGAGGCAAAGTGAAGCCTCTCCTGGGGAGAAAGGGACAGAAGCGACACAAGAAAGGCTATAACCAGCGTTCGTACTGCTTCGAGCCTGTGGGCATTTAGCGCCGTGGTAGAGACCCGGTCACCTTTGGTCGTGGAGCGAGGGGCTGCGAATTAAGTTCCCAGCGCATCATAGGAAATTCTTTTACGTGTTTTTTTTATGTTCTTACATGTATGCGTTACTGTGTCATATCCGTTACGGATTATTGTTTTGGGGGTGGGGTCGTGGTAGATCCCCGCATGAAACATTTTCGTGTTAAAACATAGCGAATCATTCGCTTTACACCGATTAAAGTGAGACTAACACCAAACACGCGACGGTAACGAAAGCGATTCAATAGCATGGATGTGCTGCAGGATAAGCTGAGAAATCCATATGTATTTTTTCTCTGTAGCCTTTTGCTACAAACGGTTTTACGCTACTTCTATGCTTCATAATCATTACTGAGAGTTGTCAAATTCCGCGGAAATCACTCGCCATATTCTTGTCCACGTGATTCGAGTTGTCTATCAATTCGCCCTCTCGCTGTAAACTGCTGGCGTTCTGGTTAGCTCAAGTGGCGGAGCGACCGCCCTGCATAGGCATTGATGCGGCGTTGAAACCTTGCAAAGGGTGAACTCTTAGTCAGCGAAGGTGCTTTAATTACTGAGAAATCCTTTTGGATTCCCTTGTTGCTTTGTGCCACAAACGGGGGCATGCTATTTTTCCCTTTTATATACAAAACATCTGTGTTCATATGCGTTAACGTTCATACGCGTTCATACGTGTTAACGAAAATTATTCTTCAAAAAGAGCACCAAATGGAAGTCGGTGGTACTTCTGTGTAATCGACTATCCTAAGCTGGCGAAATTCAATGACGCCGTTTCGGTGGATTACTCAGTAGAAGAAAAATGTAGGTAATTAGTAAATATTACAAATTCGCTCAAAAATTGCAAAGATTTTAATATTTTCGGTTATTTTGAAATTTTTTTGACAATGCGGCTAGGACTAAACCACTAGAAATTATCCGTAGGAGAAATGAAGCATGAATACAAGGCTACAGGTAGTCCACAGGTGTATGTACCATTTGGATTAATTATCGTGTACAGAGGGAACTAAGTACTACTTACAAGTACTGTAGCGCAATAAGGAACTTGCTTATTTTGCTTTTGCTCGCTAGGAAAAAGAACGATGATTCGGCTGTTTGCTCCCACTTCTCTATGCGGCTATGCTGCTGAAAAACACAACTCTGCGGACTGTATTGTGTCTATGTTCTGTTGAAATAAATACTCTATCAACTGCGCTTTGCGCAAGGATTTCACATACGTGAGTGCGACTGGCAGGTCTCACCCTGACGGGTCAGAAATTAATTATAATAGGAAAGAGATTTTATAACTTGTTAAACTTGCGCAGAGTTGTTCTTGATTAGCGTAACGAGGAGTGACTACGCCATATTTCACTTTCGCCAATAATAAGCACACAAGATAATATGCTGGGAATTTTTTTTGATCACTACTATTTGCCCACTTTTGAACACCTCGACAAAGGTGCCGCGTAATCTGCTCCGTAAAAGTAAGGAAGCATTATTTTTGAAACGATAGGCCGTAGTTGGCGAACTGGAGAGAGATTGAGGTCGCGAACTGTTACGGAGACATTATTATCTTCTAGGCTGAACTAACGAAATTATTTAATCGTTAGGTCCTAAATCTTGGTTATTCCCTTCTTGTTGACATTTACGTATCTTCTAGGCAATAAATTTTTAAGCTCGGCTTGTTAAGGGCCATACTTCATTCAGCGAAATATTACATAACTCATGAAGTTGTCACTTCTTGCGCATCGCCAATGTAGACTCCTCAATTAAAGGGATATCGATGTCATTTATCGCAATGTTATAGTGAAATTTGGTGCGCAATACTGCGTGATTTTAAAGTGACTGTGATTCTGTAAATTCTCGTCCAACAGGACATGCCTGCTCAATGGAAAGCAGGAAACGGGTGCGATATTTTGAAATATGAGCATAAGACATACTTACTTTTAATATATCTTGTTCACCGAAGTGCTTAGGGTCTTCTTCGTACAAAGGGCCTGACTGCATTTGTCGTTCAGCTGCACGTGATACTTGTGCATGGGCAGCACAAATCGCTAATAACATGAACAGCGAAAGTGCTTGAGCGAACCTCATGTTAGCTGTGTGAGAGCAAAGTCCCTACTGGATGTTCACGCGCCAGGCGAGGTTTATATACAGACACTGATCACAGAAAAATAGACCCGTTTGACTTAAGTGGTGACTTTTCAATACTAATTAATATACAAATCAATAAAAAAAGATACAAATTGTAACCATCAAAACTGGGATGATCGGAAAAAGATAAGCCTAAAGGTCAGTGGCTTCAGAGCGCGAAATGAAAAGAGATGGTTGGAACTGCTTCTTTCTTGAACTAGGCATTAACGTTCACGGTAGCTCGCACGTAAACCACACTTCCGTCATTGCATTTACGTACTTTTCCGATCGCGTCGCAAATTTCACGTTGTAATGGTATTGTTGGAGTCTGAAAAGCAGGCATTCGAGTGGCGAAATCACTTTGAAAAAAAAAAACTTGTTTTATTCAAACGGTGAATTGAACTTTGTTCAGTGGTGTCAGATAATTTAAAGATAATCGGATTACCGAGGCTACATTACAGTCAAGTGAAGTTTCCTTCTACATGCTGAAAAGCAGAAAGCTAGGGCTAAAGGCGGAAAGGCCTGGCCAAAGACTTGCCTCACCTGTGTATGTTGATATCACAAAACACATGAGAGAACATAAAGATATACGTACAAACACAAATGCGGTTGCAGACGTTACATAGGTTATAAAAAGCATTAGGAGTAGGAACGGTATTATCCGAAAGAGAAGCCAATGTCACATAATTTATTTTTTGTGCGGCTTAGCTGCTACTTGTCCTCAAGGACTCGTGGAATAATTTATGAAAGTATTATGTGGAATTAGACAGAGGATTTTGTTGAGTGTGAAATTTACTGGTTTTATTATGTCAGAACAAATGCTAGCAGCGATATGCTTTAAGGAAATTGTACCTGCGGAACCACGGGAACGTGGAAAGATCTTTCGATGTGCCATAGCAGCGACGTATGGTTTTCATGCATTGGTACTTTGCGACAGTAGTGGCGTTAGTTTCCTGTACATGGATGTGGAATGTTGCTAGGCCATTGCCATATCTTTAGCGTACAAAACAGGAAACGTAACTATTTCACGGAGGAGTGCAGGTCGCGTCGCTAGATAAACTTGGTGGTAAGAGCTACAAACCAATTCATTCAAACACCTATGTGTTTCCCAATATTGAATTGTTTGTATAATACTAACTTTGCCGTTTTTGCTTTGTGTAATGACATTATTTTCATCCTTAAACGACCTATGTACGCATTACATGGTTTTTTTTAGGTATACACTACTGTTATCATTATTGTTTGTTTTTGTTTTTTTCCCCATGACGCGTTTCTTGTAACTGTATGAACGCATTCTTTATGTCTACCATGTGTGCTTGTTAAATGACTTTACGTATAACTTGTTTATAATTGTCTCAAATTGTTATCTCTGAAATGTACAGACACTTGTATATTCTTATTCTGTGTATGCCGTTCCTGCAAAAATCCCCGTTGGGATTGGCAATATATGTCTTAAATAAATAAATAAAATAAATTTCACATTCACGGATGACGCCATCTTGGGCTTCTACATGAATGATTTTTCTGCTTTGTGTGTCTTGCAACAAGTTAACAAAGTCATAGCGTGTCAAACGCATGCGTGGAGTTGTTTTCATACGTTTAACAAGCTGTTGTAGCACCGTTAGTTTAGTTGCTACAGATACGAAACGGCGCCGCTAAGAGCCCAAAATAATAACTTGGGGGATTTTACGACCCAGAGGGGGAGACACCGCATTGGAGGGTTCAGAAAATTTTGATCACGTGGAGTTCTTTAACGTGCCTTGACATCTCACAGCGTCTACCATTTAGCCTCCATCGACATGCGACAGCCGCGATCGTGATTTCATCCCGCGACCTTGAGATGAGCAACAAAATCAATTACCCACCGACAGTAACCGCCGGATGATCGGAAAAAGATAAGCCTAAAGGTCAGTGGCTTCAGAGCGCTAAATGAAAAGAGATGGTTGGAACTGCTTCTTTCTTGAACTAGGCATTAACGTTCACGGTAGCTCGCACGTAAACCACACTTCCGTCATTGGATTTACGTACTTTTCCGATCACGTCGCAAATTTCACGTTGTAATGGTATTGTTGGAGTCTGAAAAGCAGGCATTCGAGTGGCGAAATCACTTTGAAAAAAAAAACTTGTTTTATTCAAACGATGAATTGAACTTTGTTCAGTGGTGTCAGATAATTTAAAGATAATCGGATTACCGAGGCTACACTACAGTCAAGTGAAGTTTCCTTCTACATGCTGAAAAACAGAAAGCTAGGGCTAAAGGCGGAAAGGCCTGGCCAAAGACTTGCCTCACCTGTGCATGTTGATATCACAAAACACATGAGAAAGCATAAAGATATACGTACAAACACAAATGAGTTTGCAGACGTTACATAGGGTATCAAAAGCATTAGGAGTAGGAACGGTATTATCCGAAAGAGAAGCCAATGTCACATAATTTATTTTTTGTGCGGCTTAGCTGCTACTTGTCCTCAAGGACTCGTGGAATAATTTATGAAAGTATTATGTGGAATTAGACAGAGGATTTTGTTGAGCGTGAAATTTACTGGTTTTATTATGTCAGAACAAATGCTGGCAGCGATATGCTTTAAGGAAATTATATCTGCGGAACCACGGGAACGTGGAAAGATCTTTCGATGTGCCATAGCAGCGACGTATGGTTTTCATGCATTGGTACTTTGCGACAGTAGTGGCGTTAGTTACCTGTACATGGATGTGGAATGTTGCTAGGCCATTGCCATATCTTTAGCGTACAAAACAGGAAACGTAACTATTTCACGGAGGAGTGCAGGTCGCGTCGCTAGATAAACTTGGTGGTAAGAGCTACAAACCAATTCATTCAAACACCTATGTGTTTCCCAATATTGAATTGTTTGTATAATACTAACTTTGCCGTTTTTGCTTTGTGTAATGACATTATTTTCATCCTTAAACGACCTATGTACGCATTACATGGTTTTTTTTAGGTATACACTACTGTTATCATTATTGTTTGTTTTTGTTTTTTTCCCCATGACGCGTTTCTTGTAACTGTATGAACGCATTCTTTATGTCTACCATGTGTGCTTGTTAAATGACTTTACGTATAACTTGTTTATAATTGTCTCAAATTGTTATCTCTGAAATGTACAGACACTTGTATATTCTTATTCTGTGTATGCCGTTCCTGCAAAAATCCCCGTTGGGATTGGCAATATATGTCTTAAATAAATAAATAAAATAAATTTCACATTCACGGATGACGCCATCTTGGGCTTCTACATGAATGATTTTTCTGCTTTGTGTGTCTTGCAACAAGTTAACAAAGTCATAGCGTGTCAAACGCATGCGTGGAATTGTTTTCATACGTTTAACAAGCTGTTGTAGCACCGTTAGTTTAGTTGCTACAGATACGAAACGGCGCCGCTAAGAGCCCAAAAATAATAACTTGGGGGATTTTACGACCCAGAGGGGGAGACACCGCATTGGAGGGTTCAGAAAATTTTGATCACGTGGAGTTCTTTAACGTGCCTTGACATCTCACAGCGTCTACCATTTAGCCTCCATCGACATGCGACAGCCGCGATCGTGATTTCATCCCGCGACCTTGAGATGAGCAACAAAATCAATTACCCACCGACAGTAACCGCCGGATGATCGGAAAAAGATAAGCCTAAAGGTCAGTGGCTTCAGAGCGCGAAATGAAAAGAGAGGGTTGAAACTGCTTCTTTCTTGAACTAGGCATTAATGTTCACGGTAGCTCGCACGTAAACCACACTTCCGTCATTGCATTTACGTACTTTTCCGATCACGTCGCAAATTTCACGTTGTAATGGTATTGTTGGAGTCTGAAAAGCAGGCATTCGAGTGGCGAAATCACTTTGAAAAAAAAAACTTGTTTTATTCAAACGATGAATTGAACTTTGTTCAGTGGTGTCAGATAATTTAAAGATAATCGGATTACCGAGGCTACATTACAGTCAAGTGAAGTTTCCTTCTACATGCTGAAAAGCAGAAAGCTAGGGCTAAAGGCGGAAAGGCCTGGCCAAAGGCTAGCCTCACCTGTGTATGTTGATATCACAAAACACATGAGAAAACATAATGATATACGTACAAACACAAATGAGTTTGCAGACGTTACATAGGGTATCAAAAGCATTAGGAGTAGGAACGGTATTATCCAAAAGAGAAGCCAATGTCACATAATTTATTTTTTGTGCGGCTTAGCTGCTACTGGTCCTCAAGGACTCGTGGAATAATTTATGAAAGTATTACGTGGAATTAGACAGAGGATTTTGTTGAGTGTGAAATTTACTGGTTTTATTATGTCAGAACAAATGCTAGCAGCGATATGCTTTAAGGAAATTATATATGCGGAACCACGGGAACGTGGAAAGATCTTTCGATGTGCCATAGCAGCGACGTATGGTTTTCATGCATTGGTACTTTGCGACAGTAGTGGCGTTAGTTACCTGTACATGGATGTAGAATGTTGCTAGGCCATTGCATTTCTTTAGCGTACAAAACAGGAAACGTAACTATTTCACGGAGGAGTGCAGGTCGCGTCGCTAGATAAACTTGGTGGTAAGAGCTACAAACCAATTCATTCAAACACCTATGTGTTTCCCAATATTGAATTGTTTGTATAGTACTAACCTTGCCGTTTTTGCTTTGTGTAATGACATTATTTTCATCCTTAAACGACATATGCACGCATTACATGGTTTTTTTAGGTATACACTACTGTTATCATTATTGTTTTGTTTTTGTGTTTTTTTTCCCCATGACGCGTTTCTTGTAACTGTATGAACGCATTCTTTATGTCTACCATGTGTGCTTGTTAAATGAATTTACGTATAACTTGTTTATAATTGTTTCAAATTGTTATCTCTGAAATGTACACACTTGTATATTCTTATTCTGTGTATGCCCTTCCTGCAAAAATCCCCGTTGGGATTGGCAGTATGTCTTAAATAAATAAATAAAATAAATTTCACATTCACGGATGACGCCATCTTGGGCTTCTACATGAATGATTTTTCTGCTTTGTGTGTCTTGCAACAAGTTAACAAAGTCATAGCGTGTCAAACGCATGCGTGGAATTGTTTTCATGCGTTTAACAAGCTGTTGTAGCACCGTTAGTTTAGTTGCTACAGATACGAAACGGCGCCGCTAAGAGCCCAAAAATAATAACTTGGGGGATTTTACGACCCAGAGGGGGAGACACCGCATTGGAGGGTTCAGAAAATTTTGATCACGTGGAGTTCTTTAACGTGCCTTGACATCTCACAGCGTCTACCATTTAGCCTGCATCGACATGCGACAGCCGCGATCGTGATTTCATCCCGCGACCTTGAGATTAGCAACAAGATCAATTACCCACCGACAGTAACCGCCGGATGATCGGAAAAAGATAAGCCTAAAGGTCAGTGGCTTCAGAGCGCGAAATGAAAAGAGAGGGTTGAAACTGCTTCTTTCTTGAACTAGGCATTAATGTTCACGGTAGCTCGCACGTAAACCACACTTCCGTCATTGCATTTACGTACTTTTCCGATCACGTCGCAAATTTCACGTTGTAATGGTATTGTTGGAGTCTGAAAAGCAGGCATTCGAGTGGCGAAATCACTTTGAAAAAAAAAACTTGTTTTATTCAAACGATGAATTGAACTTTGTTCAGTGGTGTCAAATAATTTAAAGATAATCGGATTACCGAGGCTACACTACAGTCAAGTTTCCTTCTACATGCTGAAAAGCAGAAAGCTTGGGCTAAAGGCCGAAAGGCCTGGCTAAAGACTTGCCTGACCTGTGCATGTCGATATCGCAAAACACATGAGAAAACATAAAGATATACGTACAAACACAAATGCGGTTGCAGACGTTACATAGGTTATAAAAAGCATTAGGAGTAGGAACGGTATTATCCGAAAGAGAAGCCAATGTCACATAATTTATTTTTTGTGCGGCTTAGCTGCTACTTGTCCTCAAGGACTCGTGGAATAATTTATGAAAGTATTATGTGGAATTAGACAGAGGATTTTGTTGAGCTGTGAAATTTACTGGTTTTATTATGTCAGAACAAATGCTGGCAGCGATATGCTTTAAGGAAATTATATCTGCGGAACCACGGGAACGTGGAAAGATCTTTCGATGTGCCATAGCAGCGACGTATGGTTTTCATGCATTGGTACTTTGCGACAGTAGTGGCGTTAGTTACCTGTACATGGATGTAGAATGTTGCTAGGCCATTGCCATATATTTAGCGTACAAAACAGGAAACGTAACTATTTCACGGTGGAGTGCAGATCGCGTCGCTAGATAAACTTGGTGGTAAGAGCTACAAACCAATTCATTTTACATTCACGGATGACGCCATCTTGGCCTTCTACATGAATGATTTTTCTGCTTTGTGTGTCTTGCAACAAGTTAACAAAGTCATAGCGTGTCAAACGCTATGCGTGGAATTGTTTTCATGCGTATAACAAGCTGTTGTAGCACCGATAGTTTAGTTGCTACAGATACGAAACGGCGCCGCTAAGAGCCCAAAATAATAATTTGGGGGTTTTGCGACCCAGAGGGGGAGACACCGTATTAGAGGGGTCCGAAAATTTTGACCACGTGGAGTTCTTTAACGTGCCTTAACATCGCACAGCGTCTACCATTTAGCCTCCATCAGAATTCGACAGCCGCGATCGTGATTTCATCCCGCGACCTTGAGATTAGCAACAAAATGGCATAGCCGTTAGACCACAGCGGTGGGTGACAACCCGAGGTGGCGGTACAGATGTCCAGCAATAAAATAATCCATAGTGCTAAGCCGAGGACGACAGCTGCAGTGATAAAAGAAAGTTCGACAATCCCTAAGCATATTCTTATGAGATGAAAACGCGAAAGCGCTTCTTTTGGCTAGATTGTTGTTGCCGAGAGGTGCTGCAAACTGGTGTTGCCGAGTTGTGTTATAGAGAATGAGGCAATGTGGGAGTCCGGATTGTGTTTATTTAGATGATTTCATGCCATCTAAGTGTTGTCGACACTTCACACGTCCTCTTGTATTTCGTCGTCCAGGCAGTGTACGCAGATATGACCGAGCCAGGTCTCGGGCATGTCGAAGTAGTACCACCGCCGCGGCGTCCTGGGTGGTGTCAATAGACAGTCACCGGTGTCGTCATCCTCTTATCGTTCCGGTGACGGCGTACTTGGGCCGGTGTACAATACACTACCATGGCCTTGTGATCCGAGTAGTAGGTGAATACATACATAACATCTTGCGACTTCATAACATCAGCGACTTGGTAAGGGTCCATAGTCAAAAGAAGAGGCGTGCAAGACACGGACATAAGGGGAGAAGTGAACAACACGAACGCCGACTACTAACAGCTGAAGCAGAGCACAGAGGCGAAAAAGAAAGAAGATACACAGCTTATCTGCGCATGCTCTCGAATGGTAGCGCCACCTGTAAAACGTTTACACGTGCCGGTCTACGCGATAGACAACTGCTAAGGCATTCTATCCCTTCTCTGTTTAAGCTAATCGACGGCTGACTCCCGCACGCACTTCCACTAATACTGATATGCCAGGCCTCGACCAATAAACGCGTCTCTTCATTCTTATGTCTGTACAGGATCTCGGTTTCGTCTAACGCAGGCATGTAGCTACAGACCTGGCAGTGCAAAGATAGATTAGACGGCGTTCCACCTGATAGCCACCTTCTACGTTCAATTAATTTTTGATTAAAACTACGCGCAGTTTGCCCCTACATAAAAACGTCCGCAGCTAAAGGGAATCTTATAAACCACAACCATGCGACAGTCGGTAAAATTGTAATTGGCTATATGCTTAACCTGACAGATATCCGTTCGCTTCTTTCCTTCCGTCAGCTCATTTATTCTATGCACGGCGGCACAAACCCTAGCTAACTTATTGGGAGCCGTAAACACAACATTAACCCCATTTCTACTTCCCACTTAAGCCTGTGCGAAACTGCGTGGGTATACGGAATACTCACGACTCTTTTCTTGTTAATGTTACTCACTGCTACAGCTTTCGTTCCGGTCGAAATCGACTTCTTCAGACGCTCAGCTGCAGTGGCTATGGCTAGTCTAGGGTAACCTGCTTCTAAGAGGCGCTCGACCTGCGCATTAAAGGTAATAGTCAAACGGTGCACGCACGACTTCGATAGGACTGACTTTAAACAGGACAAGGCTGTTCCGTTTTTTACTACTTTCGAATGCTTGGAGTGAAAGTTTAACAACGGCTTAGATGCTCTAGGGGAATACTGCCAACACACGTGATTCTGCTCAAATGATAACGAGATATCTAAAAATTGGATTACGATTACGGCCTTAGGTGACCACATCATCAGGGTGTTTCGGTATGCAGACGATTACTTGATATTTTGTAGTAAGGATGATTTTGAATCCGTCATCATCTTTGTAAGCGCTCAAGTTGATTGATTGATTTGTGGGGTTTGACGTCCCAAAACCAGTTCTGATTATGAGAGACGCCGTAGTGGAGGTCTCCGGAAATTTAGACCACCTGGGGTTCTTTAACGTGCACTGACATCGCACAGCACACGGGCCTCAACATTTCGCCTCCATCGAAATGCAGCCGCCGCGGCCGGGATTCGATCCCGCGACCTTCGGATCAGCAGCCGAGTGCCATAACCACTAGACCACCGTGGCGGGGCAGCGCTCAAGTTAAACTTAATGCAGATGGTCTAAGGTTTACGAAAGAACTACCTGAGAGAAACGTAATACGATTTTTAGATACTCTTTGACATTTGAGCAGAATCACGTGTGTTGGCAGTATTCCCCTAGAGCATCTAAGCCGTTGTTGAACTTTCACTCCAAGCATTCGAAAGTAGTAAAAAACGGAATAGCATTGTCCTGTTTAAAGGCAGCCCTATCGAAGTCGTGCGTGCACCGTTTGACCATTAGCTTTAATGCGCAGGTCGAGCGCCTCTTAGAAGCAGGCTACCCTAGACTGGCCATAGCCACTGTAGCTGAGCGTCTGACGAAGTCGATTTCGACCGGAACGAAAGCTGTAGCAGTGAGTAGCATTAACAAGAAAAGAGTCGTGAGTATTCCGTATATCCACGCAGTTTCGCACAGGCTTAAGTGGGAAGTAGATATGGGGTTAATGTTGTGTTTACGGCTCCCAATAAGTTATCTAGGGTTTGTGCCGCCGTGCATAGAAGAAATGAGCTGATGGAAGGAAAGAAGCGAACGGATATCTTTCAGGTTAAGCACATAGCCAATTACAATTTTACCGACTGTCGCATGGGTGTGGTTTATAAGATTCCCTTTAGTTGCGGACGTTTTTATGTAGGAGTAAACTGCGCGTTGTATTAATCTAAGATGAACATAGAAGGTCGCTATCAGGTGGAACGCCATCTAATCTATCTGTGCACTGCCAGGTCTGTAGCTGCACCCCTGAGTTATACGAAACCGAGATCCTGTACAGACATAAGAATGAAGAGACGCGTTTATTGGTCGAGGCCTGGCATATCAGTATTAGTGGAAGTGCGTGCGTGAGTCAGCCGTCGATTAGCTTAAACAGAGAGGAGATAGAATGCCTTAGCAGTTGTCTATCGCGTAGACCGGCACGTGTAACCGTTTGACAGGTGGCGCTATCATTCCTGAGCATGCGCAGATAAGCTGTGTGTCTTCTTTCTTTTTCGCCTCTGTGCTCTGCTTCAGTTGTTAGTAGTCGGCGTTCGTGTTGTTCACTTCTCCCCTTGTGTCCGTGTCTTGCACGCCTCTTCTTTTGAGTATGGCTGGTGAATGATTTGCTACGTTACTGATCGTTAAATTATTGCGTGAATCCTGAGTGACTCCTTTGTTTGCGTTGAGAATATAACCTCGGACAGAAATGTCATGTTCTCTGTAGAGTGCGGTCGGGGAGAAAACGGGAGAAAACGACAAAACGCAGATGGATTGCTGGGTCTACACAGCGGCGGTGCCAGCATGCACTGATGGTGTTTAAACTTGCCCCAGGACAATCTCTCATTCATCATTGCCAGTAGTGATTTGAATAACAGATGGTGCTCAGAGAAGTTCGCAAGTGTGTGTGTGTGGGGGGGGGGGAGGGGGAGTCATTAAGATTTGCACGAACATGCGCTTTGCCCTCTTAGATTCCTCTGCGTCAAAACTGGATTCACTTATCTGCATATTATATCTCACATCTGCGTATGTGCTTGCTGCTATGCGCTTGTGCGTATGTGCTATGTGCGTATGTGCTTGCTGCGTTATGTGCTTGACGTGTATGAGATTGCTGCTAAAGAACTTCTTGGAGCTTTCTTTGCCTCGTAGGAAATATTTCAAATAATAATTCGGCAGAAATTATCAGACAGGTCGTTCGTACGCTAGGCGGTATTTATGTTTAGGTTATTTTTTTATTTAAAGTTTGCATTGCTATTTCAAGCCTACCACCAAGTAGAAAACGAGGCGTGTCAAAAAGAAACGACGTCATCGGCCTCGGCGAAGAACGTTTCGTCATGTGTACTTAGAAAAGTGGGGTGGTATGCAGGCCGCTGTACTAATCTTTTCTGACAGTGGTCGTAGTTGAAGGGATAATAAAGAGCAAAATAATATTATGGTGGATGCCAGAACACATAAGCACATGACTTAGCTCGCAGCTCTGCTGGGCCTTTGTCTCTGCCGCTCCGCTGTCACATGGTTTTTTACGGACCTGCATGGTTAATTAGGATGATGTTCGCAATGTTCCAAGATTCCAGTATGCTCGCAGTAATTAGGCGTTGCGTGTACATTGTTTTGCGGCTTTTATAACTTTCCTAGTATAATCTGCGCACCATACTTTAAGAGATCTGCTGTTATGCGACCCTCAGCAGGTGCCTTTCCCGCTTGCCTCTCTTTCAAATCTTTCATTACTTCCTCTGTCATTACTCGTGGATTGTCGACCTCTTCTGAACTACTGCCCTCTTGATTATACTCGTTATCACGGCTACTGCAGAGGTCTCTGCAGAACTCCTCTGCTGTTATAACTATCTCATCCCTATTCGTGATGACATTGCCTTGCTTGTCTCTTAATGCATACGTCTGATTTTTGCCTATGCCTAGACGTCTTTTCACCGCTTTCGGGCTCCCTCCGTTCTTTAGAGCATGCTAAATCCTCTCCATATTATGCTTTCGTATGTCGGCTGTGTTACGATCATCGATTAGCTTCTAAAGGTCCGCTAGGTCTATTCTCTCAGTTGCATTAGATACTAAAAAAGGCGACACAAAGGTCTTAGTTCACTACAATTCAGATTGCCTCTAAGCCTTAGTTCACTACAATTCAGATTGCCTCTAAAGCTGATAGTCTTCGCATATTATATCGTGCATTACTATCGCATTCGCTGATTCGGCGCACCAGCTCTCGACGGTGTGCCTTGCGGAGACAGTAGTCCTAGATCATCATCATCATCAGCTTGTCTACACCCACTGCAGGGCAAAGGCCTCTCCCATAGATCTTCAATTATCTCTGCCCTGTGCTAACTGGGGCAATTTATCCCCTCAGACTTCCTGATCTAATCTGCCCGCCTAACTTTCTGCTGCCCCTTGCCAGCTTGCCTTCTCTAGGAATCCACCCTGTTACCCTTAATGACCAACGGTTGTCTTCCCTTCGCATTACATGACCCGCCTACGCCCACTTATTCTTTTAATTTCTATTAATATCTATTAATACGTCCCTAACACGCGTCTCTTCCCTAACCCACTCCGCTCTCTTCTTGTACCTTAAGGTTACACCTACCATTTTCCGTTCCATAGCTCGCTGCATCGCCCTCAATTTAAGCTGAACCATCTGAGTTAGCCTCCAAGTTTCTGCCCTGTAGGTGAGTACCGGCAAGGCGCAGCTTATATACACTGTCCTCTTCAGAGACAATCGTAAGGTACCACTCATTATATGACAATGCTTTCCTAATGTACTCCACCCCATTCTTATCCTTCTAATTATCTCAGCCTCATCATTCGGATCAGGGGTCACTACCTGGCCTAAGCAGACAAAGCACGAAGGCAGATCTCCAGCACCGCATAAACATACCACACTGCGGGCATGGTAATGGGATACCCAAGCGTATTTCTTTGCTTACATTTCCACTGTAAATATTGACACGTGCGGTTGTTTTCGTTTGTTTAAAGTGAACGCCGTTTTCACCTTCCTGTGAATCGGGCGCTGATAACTGTGACGTATTGTTAATTTATATCATGTACTCTCACTCACTTGTGCGATTCACAAGAAGGTGATAACGGCGTTCACTTTAAAAACAAATTATCCAGACGAGGAACCCTTTGTTCGCCTCCTGCGAAATGAAGCGTTTCTCGTCTGCACAATGCAGAGCATAAATGCGGATAAAAATTGACAGGTGACATACATAAGGGCAATGCTTTTGTTAGCATGTTTTTACGATACACATGATATCGGAACATTGCTTAGTGCAGAAAAGTACCCATCAATCCTCGGGTCTCGATCCAAACTACTTATATGAAAAGGAAATGTAATTGTCAGTATGCGGGTTATCAATATGCTGGTATGAGCCCAATATACGCGAGTGCGAACAAGGGTTTATTATTTGTTAAAATAAATAAATAAATAAATAAATAAATAAATCCTAGAGATTCCTTCCTCGGTGACTATCGGTGTCATGCGAAGCAGTGAACGAGGAAATTGCCAATGACGAATTTTTTGGTGTTCAGCCAACTGTTACGAGTAGGAACACGGCGTTTGTTGAAAGTGCATGTACCAACTCAGAAGCATGTTTAACATGGGCTAACCAGAAAGGTCGGAACGACCGTAGCTTCTGGATGTTCCCCCATAGTACAATGTAACGCTGGAACTCGCGTTAGACGAAAGCACTGACATCTGTTTTGTCAAAGAAAAACGTACTACATGGAGCGTTCATGTGCTGTCCTAAGCGTCGTTCAGTGAATATTCCCACGAAATCGAGCAGAGTTGCACAAGGGCATACTGTCGTGGTTCATCCCACCGCTTGCCATCCAGTCGTCGTCTACTCGTGTCGCCTTCAGGCCAGGAGCCTACGTGGCAGGAGGGAAGAGTACGAGGAGCGTTGGGAGTAACCAATATTTACAAGGTTTATTTACATGTTGGTAGCTTATTTCCGAATGCTCAATGCCAAATGCTGAATGTCTCTGCGTGGTTTAGAGTCCGTGTCGTCCCGTGACGTCTTCTCAGCAAGACTCAGTTCAGGTTTCTCCGCCAATACGATGTCTCGAGTCCGAAGAGGGAGAAAGTGTTGGACCGCCCGTGTAATTTTCAATTTCTCCGAGGCGATCCCTATCGCAGCCAGGCAACGTGAAGGCAGCAGGACTCCTGGAGGTGAAGGTATGTCAACACCTCCTGTTGTGGTAACGCTGAAGTGATTACCAGGGTCCGGCTCGTTTCCGGCTTTCGAGACGTCCGTCGTCTCATCTCCCGTTGTTCCGCCGGGACAAACGAACCTCTGGTGGCGCCGGCTCGTCTCCGGCGTTTCGGTGGCAAAAATACCAAGTGGTACCAGGACATGTGTGTTGCTATGATAGTGCATATTGAACATTAGAAGCGGAATCGAACTTACTCATGCACCATCGTTACGACTTGTGGTGTAAAAGGTTTAGTCACTATATATATACTCAGCGGGAGATCCAGGCGTAGCATCGTGGTAGCGTGCTAGCTTCGCACCTCCCAGGCCTGTGTTCGATAACGCCCTGAAGCTTAGTAGGTTGAATGTGTGTCTGCATGCTTGTTATGTCGACATTTCAATCGCAACCTACCATCAACGGTGTCATTTATCGGAGAAGCAGAGCTCTCTGAGCCTGCCCTCACGTGTCAACAAAGAACAGAGAAATGTGGGCCGATCATGGAGGCCGGGCTCAGGTGTAGAATACTTGAGGCTCCGCTCAAAGTAGCGGGTCCGGTTCCCGCAATCGTGGCAATTCTGATGTCTATTTACCGCAAGCCTCTCATTTCGCGTGTCTATTTTGGTTGATCCTTGGTTGACATGGGTCCAAAAAGTTTCGAACACCTGTGGCGCGTACTCCCTTCCGCAGGCCGAGCACTACTGGTATCAGCGAAAAAAATGGTGCATTGTCATTATTTGTGACGTACATGACGAGAGCATCACTTTAGTGGTGTAAAGATCAATCATTTATGTTCGTCATATGTTGACACCCTGCTTCACAAATATTGTGCTAAACCAGGTGAACGAAACGACCAGGAGAGTAGCGAGATTTAGGCGGATAGATAGATACGATCAAAGTTCGCGAAGACAACCTTCGCATTTAATAAATAAGTAAAGCATGCCAGCGTGACTCGTGTGCGCCTGGGATATGAAGGGCACTTCATGAAGGAGCGACCGTCGGTCGGTCTTCATGAAGTGCCCTGAGGAGACGATTACCCTCGAGGGGGAAGTCGACCGCGGGCCGCACCCACGTGGAGACAGGAAGGGAAAGTCCCTCTGCCAAGTTGCGGGCCCTTCGGACAGCACGGATTTGGACCTCCCGGTCGAAGCTCTTAATTACCGTCCTCGACACCTTCTCCGTAGTGAGAGGGTCGCCGTCGCGCAGCGCAGTGAATTGCCAGAGCATGTGCGGCCGCGTGCACCGTCTCTTACCGCAGCGAGGACAGTGCGATTTAATACTATGTTTAAAGTACTATGTATAAGTGAGTGAGTAAAGTAAGTAAGTAAAAGTAAAGTAAGTAAGTAAAGTAAGTAAGTAAGGTAAGTAAAGTAAGTAAGTAAAGTAAAATCTTAAAGTGTGCACTGGGTACGCCAAAGAAACGGTTGATTGATTGATTGATTGATTGATTGATTGTTGTGGGGTTTTACGTCCCAAAACCACAATTTGATTATGAGAGACGCCGTAGTGGAGGGCTCCGGAAATTTCGACCACCTGGGAGTTCTTTAACATGCACTGACATCGCACAGTACACGGGCCTCAACATTTCGCCTTCATCGAAATGGAGCCGCCGCGGCCGGGTTTCGATCCCGCGACCTTCGGATCAGCAGCCGAGTACCGTAGCCACTAGACCACCGTGGCGGGGCGCCAAAGAAACGGAGTTGTAGTTATTATTTCATCGCTTTTCACGATCCAGATGTGATTTTCAATATCCAGACGCGGTTACGCGGCGTGGAATGAAGGAACCTAACGTATGGGAAAGAACTTATTCTTCCGCTTCGAAAAGCTGTGGCGACCACTTGCTCGAAGGGTTTCGCCTAGCTGTGCACTGGTTTGTGAAGTGATGAATAGAAACGAAAGCGGAACGATTACATTTTTCAATGGACATTTATTCCAGCATTGATAGCTTTCTATATATCTCCTCTATCGCAGTGCGTTTATAGCATATTCTTCTTCGCCTCTTGCCAAGCCACTATTTGCAGGATTCATTCCACGGCTTGGATTCTCCTTGAGGGTGGTGCGGGCAGGATTGATTGTAGACAGCAGAGCAATGTGGGGCGGCCTCTGTTCCCGCTTTGGACTTCGTCATTACGAGCATGCATGCTGCAGGAAATATATCGTGGAAATTAGTAAAAGGTTAATTTTTAGACATCGTGAAACCATTTCCCACGTATTGTGTTGTTAGATAATACTTCTCTTGTTGACGCTAGCAACATAGCAGAATAATAATCAATGGCTAAAAAATTCAGGACGCTGTGAAAGACCAAGCTTGCAGAATATAAACTAGAACGGCAATAGAAGCTTGTCGGTACTGCGCACGCAAGCACACACACACACACACGGCCGTACTGACCATTTTCATGAGCAGACACAACTTTTGCGTTCCTTATGAGTTTACGAAAGCTGTGCTCACTGCGAAGTTCACAGTTGGTGCTGATGAACTTGTGCTTCCCGAACTAGTTACAACTATAAAGTGTGAGGACCGGAAGTGCCCCCTTAAGCTTGATTTCTACAGTTTTCAAAACCTGCTTAGGTGAATAGACACGCCGTGACTTGTCGTCCGGAAGGCAGGATCAAACGGTTTTATGACTGGTTACATTTCTCTGCGAGCAAAAAAAAAAAAAAAAACGCGGTACTTTGTGCGGAACTACAAAAGCATCTCACCAGCTTATGGCGCTCAGCACCAGAAATATGTTTAAGTTGAACGGAGACTGAGCAGTAATTGTCACTTGGGGTACAAACTTTGGCTTTGACATGAAATCTTGAATAGCAAAGTGCTCTGTGGGTCACCCAGAGCCAAAGTGATGATTTAAAAAAAATCCCTATAGATGTCGTCGGCACCAGCATGAAGAGACCCTAGCCCACAAGAAAAGTCGTGGCCTAATTATATACCCTGTGTCCTGAATAGGTTGCAGTATAATTCTGAAGGGAGGTGTCAGCTAGGAAATATTGCGAATACAACTTCTGCAATAAGGCAAGTAACAAAAGATGTTCAAACTGCTTCTGTGGATGACATGGTGAGCATCATAAATAAGAATGACCCCGCCTGCTATGCTCAAGAAAAATATGTCCCTGACGATACTCGGGTTCTCAACGGATCCGCAATATCGCTGTTTCGAGGTACGTGAAGTAAGGCTGTTCTGGTGCGCAAATGCATTATGCGGCGAGGATGTCTCATCGACAAACAATTGGCCGTCGCATTGGCATGCGTTTACCTGCACTCCACTTTAACCCTCGCTTACCTTATGAACACTGCTCTTAATGATGAAACAATGGTAACTTGAATGGATTCACCGATCTATTATGTAAGCCAGTGGGTCACAGGAGGAGCTTTTGGGTGGGTCCGAAATGCAGAAAACACCGTTTTCTTAGATACAGGCGCACTTTAAAGATTCCCAGGTGGTCAAAATTGCTCCGGGGGCCCCCACCACGACGATGTCTAATGACCATATGAAGGTTCTGGCACGTAAAACTCCATGATATAATCATAGGCAATGTTCCAGGAGCCAAAGAGCCGGGCTGTCGAACTATATGATCGAATGTACCAAATGTGCTAGCAAAACATGACGGATAAAATGAGTCCTAAAGGCATTTCAGCAGTCATATGCCCTCATATGTGGCCAGGACAAGCCAAAAGACGGAAAATAAAAATGATCATCGAAGTTGCAACGTGACTGCCAAGGGTTCCTCGAGAGAGGCTCAAACTATCCAAACCGGATTGCCGAGGAGGGAAGCCCGGGTCCCCCTGGATATTGGAAAGGAGACAGGAGAATGGGTACTCAAGCGTACTGGATGTGAGTAGGATGCTTAGTAGTAATTGTTATAATAGTTGAACAATAGATGGGATGAGAACCACCGTACCCTCGGCTTTTGCGGCCGTCTTGGTATTAACGTGTCAGAGTTAAAACTAGATTAGTTGTCATGGAATGAACAACCAGTTCCGAAAGAAAGCTAAAATTTTGGCGAAAAGCAAAGTGAGAGACGCGAACAAATAAAAAGGCATCTGTTTTCCCCACGCATTCCACAACTATTTGTTGCTCGTTTGCTTGAGTTACCTGCTTTGAACAATACAGGAATTTGCGCATTTCAATTCTGTGCGGGTACCTCTGAAAGGTGTTTCTGATAATTTTAGTGAGGTGGCAACGATGCGTAGTGCACCGCGCTGCTGTGTGTTCTTCCTGGAAGAGACTTTAACTGTTGGATTATGTCCTGAGCTACACTTGCCACCGGCGGAAGAAAAGACGGCAGATAGGGAAAATTTTATGAAATAAAGAATGTTGACACGGACTAACTGTGTGTTCTTACGTGGATTTTTCCTTCTCACAATGACGTTTTAAATTATCTGTGCTCTCTCACCCAGTATGCAGTACCAGGGTTGAAATGCTTGGTGAACATGGAATGACTGGCTGAAATTATGTAAATATATTTCCTGAGAGTAAACAATTTCCTTTTCAATTATTTCGGCTATTAATGTGGAAGACCGCAAAATGTGGAGAGCCGTATTTTAAACAATCTCATGTCAAAATATTAGGAAGTTATTCCTCTCAGCTGGATACTTCGTGATAGGTACTCAAGAAAAGTTTAGTCCCACAAGGCTTTGATACCTATTGGCCAATTGCATTGCATAATATAGCACGATGCGCACCATAAAAATGATTTTCTGCAAGCGAAACGACTTGTCGTTGTTGTTCTTGATTTCCTGAATAGCTGTGGCTCACACCCAATATGGGGTATTAGCCAAAATGCGCTTTTAGAAAATAGTCTGAACGTAGGAATACTGCAGCGAATTAAAAGGTAATCAAAACTGCGATTCACCGACTGGGCAAGACCATGGTGTCAGTGTTTGAAGAAGCCATCATAGTCGTGAAAAGAGTGCGCGCGCACTTATTTCTTCCGCTGAGTGTCAGGTAATTAATTATGTACGCTAAAATAACATCAACTGAAAAGTATAAAATCAGTTCCGTGCCTATGAGATTTATGTAAGCAGCGTGTGAAAGTTCATTGACACCCTTTTCCCAGCTTATCTATGGCAAGGGTGGGAAATGTACTGTCGCTATCGTTTGGCGGTGGGCTCAGGTGAAAATAGTGTAGTAGTTGTTGTGGTTGTGGCCTTAGTGGGTCGAGTGCAAGCACGAGTCCGCTTTTGTCGTCTTCGGAACCCTAGAGCTTTGTTTATTCCTTTATACCTGGTCCTTTATTTTTCGTCGTGGTCGCTGTCATGCAGATGTAGCACAGTTATTACGTTGATCTGAAATGAAGGCGCGAAAACGACGACGGACGAAGAGAGAACACACACGCACACAGGACGCCACTTCTAGCAATTTTTAATCGGAAAAAGAACGCCACTGTTTTATACAGGGAGCGCAATCAGTTTCTCAGTGCGCATTCACGTCCAGGTAAAGTAGTTCATTGCGTGACAATAATGAGGCCAGAAGGATCATCGAGGAAGGTGATAAGTGCGTAAGTGTTGCATCAATATCACTATCACGCAAAGAACGACTTCATCTGGACGCGAATGCGCACTGAGAAACTGTTATTGCGCTCCCTGTATAAAATAGTGGCGTTCTTTTCTGATTAAACATTGTCAGAAGTGGCGCCTTGTGTGTGTGTTCTCTCTTCGTCCGTCGTCGTTTTCGCGCCTTCACTTCAGATCACACCACTGTTACTATCACTCCCATGGTCGTGGCTGAGGACAAGGATCTACGTTGTGACTAAAGGGCAAGTGCGTATGCGCTTCTGCCTTCTGCGCAAACCCAGACACCTCGCTCCTGTTTTCGTTAAATTCCAGCATTGATCCCTTTCTATTTTGTTCTTCGCATAATCACTGGCACTTAGCGGTGGGGGCAGTGGGTAAAACGTAAGAGCTTTTGCATTCTGCGCCACAGCTCCGCTGTAAAGTGCGTCCTAGCCATGGATTAACCTCGACCTTGAAGAGATCAGCTGTTAAAATTCGTCGTTGATTCGAACTGTCGACCATTGGGGTGCCAAATTGATTGATTGATTGATTTGTGGGGTTTAACGTCCCAAAACCAGCTCTGATTATGAGAGACGCCGTAGTGGAGGTCTCCGGAAATTTCGACCACCTGGGGTTCTTTAACGTGCACTGACATCGCACAGCACACGGGCCTCAACATTTCGCCTCCATCGAAATGCAGCCGCCGCGGCCGGGATTCGATCCCGCGACCTTCGGATCTGCAGCCGAGTGCCATAACCACTAGACCACCGTGGCGGGGCATTGGGGTGCCAAAGCAGCAAGCTAACCGATTCAGCTACTGTCAGTTCATCACGCACTCACTTTAAAGCAGGGTCTTACATGCATCAACAAGTACACGTACTCTCGACAACGAAGACGTGATCATGTGTGAACCATGCGAATACCTTTGATGTTCTACAAAAAAAAAAGGAATGGGAAGGATCAAAAAGAAAGAAAGAGGGTAGTAAGCAATAAACAGACAAACTATAGAAAGAAAAAAAAAACAGAGGGAGAAAGAGGGACAGGAAGGTAGCAAGAAAGAAAGAAAAACAAGGAAAAGAGGAAATCCGACATATCCCACGCCTTATGGGAATCGATGTAACGGTAACAGTAAGCGGCGCGATTGCCTCTGCCGAAGTGTTTAGAGTTGTGCTAATTATTACGAGAGGCTCAAATGTCTTTGTGCTTAGGTTGTGTGCGCAACGTAAGCTTACAGGCACGTCGACAGTGCAGTCGCAAATACAGGGTAGCTCATAGTACACCATAACTACGAGGCTTACGTTAGTGCGCACACGTCTATTTTATCGATAGGGTGCGCTGATCCGTATATCAAGATGAACTGTATGTCAAGTTGAACCATTCGCGCTGGTCATGCATTCATACTGTACCTTGCTAATTTTGGTGTATACCAAGTAATCGAGACCACTAGGAGAGCACCGAGACTGGGGCGGGCTTTAACCGAAAGAAATCAAGGGGTGCCTTTTCTCTTTCTTTTTTGCGTAGGCGAAGAAATCACGAGGCATACGCCCTGCAATTGAACCTTACATCCTATGCCTGTTTTGTCCTAACGGGCGGAATACATAAGCGAGGGGGCCTTCTGCAATCGCGAACGTTATGTCGTGAAGACCCTCCGTTCTTTCCACTCACATGCGCGGAACGCAATGATTTAGCCGCCGTATTTCTGATAGCTGATGTACGTTCCATTTCTGTGGGCATTACACTGCCAGGCATCAAAAAGGCAAGGAAACAAAAGAAAATAAATTGGCCTCGTATCTGTGTGCTTCGCTGTAAATGTCTTCGGAAGACGATAATCTTCTGCCGGCCGTACTACGCTGCATGAGATATGGACGCCATCTGGCAGCGCTGTCGGGAAATCTGAGCTTGTGCAGAATAACTGGGCAACTGCCTGGTGGCAGCACCAAATCGTTGGCAGAGGCCATTTTCGTAAATAGCTTCGCATTTTTAGGGCAACCTAACACACACTAGGGTATTTATAATTACGTATCTGTGTATTTTCTAGTAAAGGAACACAACGCCTAATACTTAAGTGTTGATGTTGCGCCTCATATATGTGTAATATTTGCTTTTTGATCGACAATGTTCACAATGTATGAACACAGCTACGAGTTCAAGATGGCTGGGCGTTAGTTCCTGGGCAAGTGCTTAAACTTTGGCCGGGTGGCTGAATCGTGTGACAGACAGACCGAACTTTCTGCGTTCAAGTGTCCCAAGAAAGACTATCATCTTCAAAACTCGGGGGCGAGTGGTGATATTTGACATGCTAATCTAACGTAGCCCTTTCTGTTACCTTTATTGTTTTCCAGCGGTAATGCAGACTACACTAACCATTTAGAGCACTGGGCCTCTGCGTGTTTTGTTTCAGCTTACCTGACATATCCATAACCGTGAGGCGTGTATCTATAATCGTAGTGCTACGTAGCTTGTATTTCCCAAATTTTACTTCAGTCTACTTACCTCTGAAATGTACCCCGTTCTCTAACGAAACGGCAGTGACAAACACTGCACAACCACTTTGAACATCCTCGGTCATTAACTTGCTTGTTTGGTTAGGTGCACCGGGATACATGGCCTCTGAGGTAAAAAAAAATTAAGGCATAATATTAATATTCTCCAGAAATTATAACATAGATACGAAGCAAAGCTTTAACGCGGGGCATTCCAATCCAAACGTTCCCGACACTTAGCTCGGCCCCTCCTAATTCAATTGGAGGAATTGTGCACAGTCATTTTAGTGCACTAATTGCTCTCGTGAACTTTTTCCGAGAAAAGGTGTTTTCTGTACGTTTCAGTGGTTTGAATGTTACCGTTATTGGAAGACCATCGGTTACAAAAAAAAAAAACTATTGAGAATACAATAGTGCGCAGAACGCATTCAATAATTCCTGGTTGCTAGAAAAGGAATAGGACACGCTTAATCGCTCCCATTAGCGGCGGCTGCCATATCTCTTACGGTAAGCTTTGAAGTGAAGCAAAAGGACAATTATGTGCCCATGTTTATGTTTTATTGCACACTTCGCAAAGTGCGCAGGAACAATATAATCATATCCAGTGGCGTCAAAAAGGCCCTGAAGTGCACAACCGAGCAGTTTCGAAGAGGAAGAGGCGCAATTAAACATTAGAAAACGTGCAAAATTTTCAATGTGCACGCGGGTGGACACCACTGAGGCGTTCCAAGTAAAAATGCAGGCTTCTGCTCATCTGTAAGAGTAGCCATAGGAGAATTATTTGTGCATGTTTAATCTGGCCGCCTTTGCTGTAAGCGAGAACGAACTCTCGCGTTGAGCTTTCCTCGCGCTCCCGGGTCGCCACCCGTAAGTCCACTTCATTGCAACGGCTTCATTCACTGGCTGAAACTAATATGTGAGGCAACAAGTGCGGTAAGGTGGTACGCTGTTCAATGCTTTAACAACACGCATTCTTCTGCTTCCTGCAGTGCAACCGACATAGTGTCGGAGAAAAGGAAAGCTGGTTCGTGCACATAGTTAACACTGGGGATAGGGCTATAATTGTTTTTATTACAGTTCGATTAAATGTGACTCACTCGATTCGTGCATAGGAGCCGAATCATGCTTCGGATTCGTACGCTTGGCTCTTCGGTAAAGTTGAACATCACTTCGGTCGCGTCGGCGCTGAGCGAGCGTCCGTCATCCGCGGGCCGTCTTTCAGCCGCATCCCTTGACCGCCCGTAATGTAGCATTGCGAACGGTCAGAATACTCTGCTGGCCAGTCATGTTTCAAACGGCAACGGCTTTTCAGCGTGAAGGCACAAAGACAAGGAAGAAGACGAGACACTACGCGGCGCAGTGTGTCGTGTTCTTCCATGTCTTTGTGCCGTCGCGGTGTGTGTCCTCCTCCGACACCATTCTTTACAGGTATTTTACTGCTCTCCTTACGGAAGACTATAATGGCTGTGGACCTGTTGCAGATATCCGCTAGTATTACATAAACTTTCATCTATGTAATAATTGCTACGTTACAGCTAAATGCAATTATTTGCAACAAATGCAACTGCAATAATTTCGCCTGTGCCATCCTTGGCCTCATTTTCCTTTGGTTCCCCAGGTTACCCCAAATGTAACTTGAAAGGTAAAAGGTAATAAAGAGGTAAGTCTTAGGGAGTCATTTCACTGCTCCCTTCGCATCCTTACCTTAGTTCTTATTACCCTTCTTCCCTTTTACATACCTTTGGTAAACTACACCGTAAAAGGCAATGCCATGGTTTGCCTTCTCGGTTGCCTTCCTTCATCCATACCTTCACTTCACACCACCTCACCTTCATTTTTCTTTGCCCCCACTCTACACCGCTATGCCATGCTTTGCCCTCTTCCCTTCTTCTTTCCATCCTTCTCACTTCCATTCTCCGCACCTTGTTATACTACACCATGCTAGAAGTTTGGAGCTGTTGGCGCACACCCGGTTCCTGTAGTTGCGGGCTGAGGCCATGCGTCCAAGAGACGAAACTCTGCTGAAACGCATCCGCTCTTATCTAGTAGTGCTCTGTAGGGCATGAGCGCGAGAGAGAAATGAAGTGCTCACACAAATGTCGCACATAGGGCAGCTGACCAAAGATTATTACCGCCAGAGCGCTACGTGAGCTCGTATCGCAGAGGATGTGGTGTCGGCGTAGGCGAGCTGCCGGACGCAATCACGTCAAGCTGCAGCTACCGCCGTTTCTCCAAGCAACCGTCCACGCAAGCCCCTCTCCATGAGAGAGGCGGAATAGGGAACGAAATTAAATCTCTCAAATTAAACTTCGTTAAAAAAACGGTAAAATATGACTTAACACCTACATAGATGATACTTCTTACTGTAATTCGACTGTACGGGGGAATATAATTACGGAACGAGGAGGTGATGCGAACGGAACCTCTTGAATTTATAGCGGTGAACTCTTAAAAGCAAAGCTTAGGCGGCCGCCTGTGTTACAGCACACACCATGTGGAATTAAGGCAAGCTTAAACAGCTGGCTGTTCAAGAGATCCTCTTTAAATATGCATTCTGCTACATATTGTTGCGAATTACTGCACAGGACTCAGCGACCGCACCGTCAAGAAACTCCGAAATGCATCATCGTCGTTCTTCAATCTCGCTGCATCAACTTGTTATCTGTCAAATGCATTGTTTTACAATTTCCGATAGCGTATTTCTGGCGGTTTAGGCCCCGCCACGGTGTCCTAGTGGCTATGGTACTCGGCTCCAGATCCGAAGGCCGCGGTGGCTGCATTTCGATGGAGGCAAAATGTTGAGGCCCGTGTGCTCTGCGATGTCAGTGCACGTTAAAGAACCCCAGGTGGTCGAAATTTCAGGAGCCCTCCACTACGGCGTCTCTCATAATCAGATGGTGGTTCACTTGGTTGGACTCCAAGTCTGCTTGTCTGAACATGTGGGTAGTGCTTTCGAAAATTCCATTCACGTTTAAGATTCTCTGAAAGGTATGAAACCAGCGTTTCTAACTATAGCGAGACGTCTACAATGGAACTGTTGGAGTGTGGCACCTCACGCGGGCCTCGACGGCCAGTTCATTGAACATTGATAGCTGGTTCTATATGAGGTAGGAATCACCGTAGTTCTTGGTGAAACATGAACTGCTGGGCTGGTTGAGACTTCGTAAAGTGCTTCTTCTTTTAGATGCGAAGCAGCTCTTTGACTAGCCTGTGTAACGCTGTCCCTCCGTGCGTCCGTACGAACGCGCCGCAACGCGCTCCCCTCGCCGCGGGTGTTGGAGCGGTGCCAAGTAGGTCACGCCGCAGCTGCGCGTTGACGTCACGTTCCCCTCGCAGTGCGCGCTGACGTCACTCTCTCCCTCGCCTGCCGCACGGTCGCCGCAGCGCCCGCAGCTGCCGCCTCGCCCGTTCGCCCGCTACACCTGCCGCTACCGCCGCTCGCTCCGCTACCGCGACCGCCGCTCGCTACACCGCCGACTCGTCGGCTCACGCGCAAAAAATTAACACCATCTTCCCAAAGGGAACCCTGATGGGATTCGAAGCGCCCGCGTTAGCGGCGTTCAACCCGTGACGCCACCCGTGCGCAACGCTGCTGCTTCGCATCCCATCAGGGTTCCCTTTGGGAAGACGGTGTTAATTTTTTTTCCTTAAACGTGTTCTCTTGATTTGAAGTGCTCGCCAGGAGGGTCAAATTTTTGAAAAGTTTTCTTTTTCTTTTTAGTTTTGCTGCATTTGCCCAACTTAGCGTTGCATAACGAGACTTAAACGCACTATAATAGTGTGGAACGCCGTACACCAATTGTGGCCATGGGCTCTTGCCTTGATTAAAACGTTTCTATTTGAAACAAATGTATTTATTCTTTGTCATATTTATACACTTCGATGGTAATTATTAGCTCACGATCTCCATAGGATGACGACGCTGTGCTTCAGTGCGAGAAACTGACATTTTGTCGCATAAAGAAAATAATGTCGTTCTTCTGATAGCATAATTATGTCTATTTTAGTTTCCGGCAGGGCTCTTCGTCATAATCAGCTTTCGCCTGCGCGAAAAAATTAGGGCCCATGTCTGAGCACTTCATTTACCAATGCCTGAATCGTGCAAGGATGCGTGTAGAAAGTGCACGTTTTCTGCAAAGATTATGCAGTTGCATATTGTTTGCTTATTATGTGAAATTTTCTTAAATTGGTTACCTGCTTGGTGCCGCCCACAGAAGCAGATTTCCTGGTTAATTGTTTTTTGATATTTTACCAGCTGCTACAAAAGTATAAAGACAACACATAGAAATAAAAAAAGGGCGTTACCGTTCAGGTATATGTAGGTTACGGCGTTGGGCTCTGTATGGTTTGGAGTTATTGTAGGTGTCAAGGTGACGTTCCATTTTATGCTGGAAAATGCATAGATGTATATTATTTTGGTGCCAGTGACGCGCACGTCTGAGATTCGCGTTTAGCGGCAACTAGAAGCTTACTGATTAGTGCGTGCGTCAATAGTTATCATTATCGTTTTCACTCATATTTCGGACTCACGAGCACTTATTTTGTATAAACTAGCAACCGTTTTGTGCTTTACATTCCAAGTTGATGAAAAACACAATGCCAGCTAGGGCCGCCCGTCACGACGAATGCACAGTCTACCTTGTGTGATTCTGGTTGCCGCACACATTGAAACATTGCTATAGCTCGGAAGCCCCTTTATGAAAATGGTTATCGAAAACGCTGTCACAAATTTAAATAATAAAAACAATACGCCGCATTTGCGCTTGCGAACCTCTTCAGTAAATTTTTCACAGTCTTTAGTACCGTTTTCGTGCTTTAGCGTGGTTCCAAAAGTCTGCCCAGTACATTGCAATCACACAAACACATTATTCGCGACATCCAGCAACAATGCGCACGAGACAACGGTGGAACCGAGTTCTCGTAGCATCCGCTTTGCGGGATGGTGGTCACAATTATACGGTATAGCTGGTCATATGTAGGACGAAAATATAAGGGTGGTTTGCCTTCTGAATTAATGCGTTGACTGTATATCATAACAAAATGTCCGAGGAACAACTAGGCAAAGCTACTGCTAACTTCCTTATAACTTCTAATGCAGCTACTAACTTTGAAGTCTTCTTGACCTTGTTGGAGACCTCGCCGCTTGCATAGAGCAGGAGGCCCTTTCATCCCGGAGGTAGAAAGTCGGTGTTTCAATAAAGGCGGAGCAGTTTTACATGCTACCGCCACAAGGGGCGGGCGCCACCGCTACTCGATCGCCACGTGGCATTCGAGAGGAGGTTGTCGACAGATGCGGTGCTATCCCCTTAAGAGCCGTATCAGCATTTCACGTTCCGTGAAGGAAGGAGGGACGTTTCTTTGCTTCTCTGACCAAAATGTCTTCAATGACATTTAGTCGAATAACGTTTTTTTCCTTCTCGGCCACGAGCGTGAGTCTCCGCCATGGTCGCCATCACAATTTCCGCGCTTTCACGCGTTTCGAAGTTAATAATAATAATAATAATAATAATAATAATAATAATAATAATAATAATAAACCTCTTTTAGGTCCACTGTAGGACGAACGCCTCTCCCAACGATTTCCAATCTACCCTATCTTGACCGAGTTGGTTCCACTTTATACCCGCAAACTTTTTAATTTCTCCTCCTTATTAATGTAAAAAATGATCTGTTTGCATTCATTTTAGTCTTTCGTTCTGGCCTAACAGAAATGATAAGTAGTCCCGGCACGGTGGTCTAGTGGCTATGGTACTCGGCTGCTGATCCGACGGTCGCGGGATCGAGTCCCGGCCGCGGCGGCTGCATTTCGATGGAGGCCAAACGAGGCCCGTACGATGTCTGTGCACGTTAAAGAACCCCAGGTAGTCGAAATTTCCGGGGACCTCCACTACGGCGTCTCTCATAATCAGAGCTGGTTTTGGGACGTTAAACCCCAGAAATCAATCAATCAGAACATGTGCGATAAACATAGCGCCTTATAAGGTTACAATGTTTCACTTACTATGTCTTAAGAGTAACATTTCGCACGCTGAACAGGTACGTGTATTGCCCGTTCGCGGAGCCGACCTTTGTCGCACTGTGACAATCGTAGCCTGTTGGCGGCGTGTTTCTCAGCGTGACGAACCACGTCTCGTTCACTGCCGCCACCTGGAAAGGAAGATAATTTACGTGTATTTTATAATGACTAAAGGGCGCACATACATCAATGTACGTAGATTGCAATGAGAAAAAAGCGCACTGCATTATTTCAAGCAAACTGTCCTTTATTATGAGGAAATTCCTGTAATAGCAAGAGCAACTAGTGATTCTTTTGTTATTGGCGATTATAACAGCGTATAATATCGCAATGTTCCGACTAAAAAAGTTCGTGCTTGCACGGCTCGTTCAAAAATAATTTTGCAAGGACGAGAACTATTCGCGCAATGCGCACTTGCGCAGTGATAGCGCGCGAGTAGATGGTCAGTGGTAAATTCAACGGCTATATCAATGTAGTTTTTATTCAAATCAGCTTTCTTTAATACAGGAAAGGCGTGCACCGAGGCCATATATAAACCCACGCTGACAGTTTAGGTGGTGTACTTTAAGAATAACTTATCTGTGATATTTACAGCCTGTAACTATAAACTCGCTTATGTAATACAGCGTGCTTACTCGTACTGAACCCTTTTGAAGAAGGTGAGGCCATGGGCTGTTTAACGTGCGTACCATTTTTACATTATACATTTACACAGATGTCTAAACAGGATGTATATATATATATATATCTATATAATTATATATAATATATATAGATTAATATATATATAATATATATCTATGTGGAGAGAGAAGAGAGAGGTCCCACAGTGTTTACTAAGTGGTCCACTTAGTCAACAGTTACCGCCCTTTCTCCTATGCCTATATAAACGACCAGGAGAAAAAGAAATACTGTCTTCATAAAGGTCAGGCCCTGACAGAAACGTCGACTAATAAATGGCATATCATTGAAGTGCTACATCTCATATTATATTCATGCGGCAACCGAAACTAACTCGTTAGTAGTAGCTTAGCAAGTACTCGTGGGATTTCTAGTCACTTTCGATAGCAAGGAAACGAGCCGGGTACAGCGATGAAGCGTGCTACTCGCCACTGCGTTTTGCGAAGACCTCCAGGTGTATTCATTGAATGCCGCGAGTGTTTGCTCATAACCTAGGTACTACAAATCACGAAAACATGGAAGTTGGTGAACGCATTCTTAATACCTTTACAAATATATTGATTGAATATTTGCTGTACAGTACACACTTGGCGGTAATGAAATCACTGTAGTGGAAATGTAGTAACTTACTATGTTTTACTCCAGTGAGCAATGTAATTACTTCCTTTTCTAGACAGGTAACTTAATAATCTAATGATTTACCTCGAGCGAGTAATTTGAAGAAAGCTACTCGTTACTTTGCTAATGACCTTGTCTAGAGTGTACGTGCGCTTCCCTCATTGCATGAAAAATTAACAAAGGAAAGAAAAATAACGAAAACCAGGTAATGTAAGCGCCAAGCCTCAAGCGTGGGAATGAGGCATGGCTATAGAAAAGCCAGGTGACATCGTAACTTTCAGTCTTAAATGAGATTCCTGGAAAGCAACGGCCCTCTAAGCGCCAAACAAGAGCAGTCTACGGCGGCTTCGAGCTTTGCTGAGTGTCGGAGAGCTCAGAAACATGATGCAAAGGTACGTTATCCCACCAAGCGCGAGACCTTGCTTTAGAAAAACCGACGATAGGTTCAGTAGCCCAAGGTTACACCGCCATCCAGCTATCGCTTAGCCAAGCCAGGTCAAGGAAGCTTCAAGAATGATTAGACAGACACGTCATCACTAGACGGAAAGCCTTGTGTCACAAGGTAGTTGATAATTTCAACTTACATGTGCTGTAAATAAAATGTGTATGAGTCATAGCAAGCATGACTATCTTGTTAAAGACTTTGCAAATACTTTCATTAGTTTTCAAAAGGAATAGCTCTGCAACATCCGTGCCTTTTCCTATGTGGAACTTATAATGTAGTTATTATACAGGTTCATAAATGTTAGAAAAATAAATTGTCGTGTAATTTCATTACGTTATAAACGTAACTTTGGCATGTATGAGTAGAAGGTCTAGTCTATATGGCGGCTGTCGTTTTCACTAATTTTCTTTATCTAATCTGTGCTATCAATAACCCAGCGTATTTCCGGTGCCGAAGACGCCGATGCGGCGGTAATCGGAAGGTACTGGACGAAAGGTATAGCATAGAGCTTGCGATCTGGACGACGAAAAAAGTGGCACGCTTTAGAGGCACTACTTGATGTGTAAGATCACTCACTTGGCCTAGGACACGGCAGGAACCGACGTATTTTAAACTCACACTCTGTGAGTCTTGTGAATATTAAGCCCATAAGGAACGATATTCTCGCAGCCACTGTGTCTGTCTCATCAATTTCCACATTCCTTAACATCACTGTAGCAGGTGTTCCTTAGCGGTTCCAAAAAGTCGTGTTCTATTTTTTTTCGCATGAGCCGTCCCCCTGTCTGCTATTACGCACCCCCGCCTCCCCCCCGCCCCCGCCCCTCCGGAAAAAAGGGAAACACAACTTCTTGTGCATGTTACGATATACTGAGCTAGTATATCCCGATGAAAAATTTACTCCTCATATCTTATGCTCAGCCCATTTTACACTCGTAGACATTGCCATAGACATTCCGTAAACATAGTGTCAGTGCGGCTTATTTTATGCTTCGTTTATTAGCCGCTTCGAAAATTTGGTGAAATGCGACATGAGACTGTAATATTTACCACTTGAGATGCTATCTCGTTTGTTCCTGCGTCGGAGAACTCTCGTGAAAATATTAAGAATTTCGCACAGACCAAATGGCGATATCGGGCCGTCGCATTCGTTTTAGGTAAATCAGTGCGTTATGTGTTTTGGGAATATCATCGCAATATCAAGGCACGCATCAATATAGTTTATGCATATAGCGCGCATAGAAAAATGGGAATCTCTTACGTAGGAAATATTCTGTTCATCGAAGTAAAGAGGGTTATCCTCGTAGTTAAGGCCTGACTTCTCGTGTGCGGGTGGTGTCAATTCTTCTGCACAGGCGGCGTACGCATACAAGAGGACGCAAACACCTACTGCCGAAGTGCACACCATATTGTTAGTCTCAAAGTGAAGACCAGAATGCCCTTCCAAGTGGAATGCAAGCTTTTATAAGCAGAATCTAGCCATATCATAACCTAAGAAGGCGCGCGTGTTGACAATTTTAGAAGGGCTAAAATTGAATTTCTTCAAGAGTAACCTATGGAAAGGCGTGGTCGGAAAAGGTAGGCTGAAAAGCCAACGCTGGTGAGTGTTACAGAGCGAAGGTCCAAAGGCTTGGGTTTTTCTTCAAAATTGTAATGATTATCTCTGCTGGCGATTCTACATACACCCATTCTTCGCCGTTGAATTCATCAACGGATACCTGGAATTGCACGCTGTCACAAACACATGTTAAATTCAAAAGTTCAGCGCTAGCTTACAATGTCGCTGATAAATTAACGACTGCTTTGTGTTCGTGCGGACAGAAAATTCTTGTTATAAAGCCGACAAGACTATGGGTCCCAAGACGTTACAAAAATATATATCAGGAAAATATCAATGTGTTTCTATTTAAACTCTCCATGGAGCCAAAGTTCAGGTCTTCAATCGTCTTATTCTTGATCTTCAGGTTGATGAACCAGAAAGTTTTAACTTTCCTAGCGCTATCTTTTTTTTAGGTTAAGAAGTAGATGTTGTTTTTAAATGCTGGAAGATGAGGAACATCGTTCCGTTTTAGGCAACTGCATCGCATCACGCAACCTTTCTTTCATTCGCACGTTATCGTAGTGGAATAAAATGTTCAGTTTAATAGATTGCTCCTAAGTGGTAACGAACTTGCCCAGATAAATGTCTTGCTTGTCAGTTTCAGAGGTTACGCATGAAATCCTCCTTCGGCTTAAGGTAGTGTACTTTCTGCTTTACATGTTTGCAGGTATAACTGACGAATATTAGGCGCAGCCGCGTGATATCATTCCAAGTTGAGGTACACGTGGTCGCAATTTCCGGTGCTGTCCACCACGTTGTGCTTAATACTCGGTGGTCAAACTTGACAGAGACCTTTCTCACAGCGTGCCTAACATTCACATAATTGTTTTTGCACGTAAAGCCCCAGTAATTCATTATAGCGCTGGGTGCAGCAAAGCGGGAGCGCTGGTAACCGGTTAAGCTGCGCCACGTTTTCAAAAAATGTATACATGTACGGCCAGAAAATGCAAGCAGTGCTTGAGAACTGCGTGATAATTCACTCAATTAGGAGAGATAATTTCTGCATAAATATTTATATTGCTACATATTAGTCTCCTTGATAGGGGACAAGCAAACCACTTTAACAGAACTACGTTTGGAAGCTGTAGTGCCCTGCTCCTTATGGCGAAGCACCTCACCGCCCCGTTGTAAATAGAGCTGTGTTTAGCCTCTTCATCTTTCCATTAACATTCTTCACTTGGTGGGTATGCTTTCCAGATAATTAGCTTCGCACTGGAAGCTACCTCGCGGTTTCAATGCATCTATTCTTCAACACGTATGTCAGTACGTGGTCTTATAGCTCATCAGGCAGTGTAAGAAAATCAAGGCGTGTCGCGCCATGATGAAGTTGCAACATGGTAACTGCAGTTTATTACTTTACCACTGGGATAATTAATTGTGAATAGTTACTTTCAAAGTAAAAACATTACATTTACACGGCACCCTGCTTGCCATGCTAGGCACAGCGCACCTGGAACACGCACACCATCACTAATAACATCATCTTTATGTTCCAAGCTTGTACTTAATATTCACCTCACATGACAATGAGGTCCCGGAAAGGTCCAGCCTGGATCTCTGTGGGGAATCTGTCCGTGTTTCACTTAGGAGGTGCCCTTTTCTTGTGTCCGATGCTTTGCGAACATCCCTAGGACCTCTTCAACATCCCTTTAGTAATGTAAATCGAACCTCCTTAGGATGTCTGTGTTGTCTGGGTTATATTTGGAATAGGACGGCTAGGTAGACCTCTGCTGGACCGGTTAAAATGGCTCTGTTTTTTTCTCGGGCACCGGCAAAATTCTTTGAACATTACAACCCTCAAAGCACGACTACAAGGAGCGCACGTTCCTGAATAAAAGAAGTGAAAAGTAGCGATAATATACGAGGTTTATTTCCTCTGTTGAAGATTTAGGAATGATGCTGCCTGATGAGCTGTTTCTGTGTGCTCCTTCAGCTCGTAATAAGCGGGGTAAGATTGGAGTATGGGCTTCGGGTAGTTCATGTCAGTGATCCAGTTCATATTTTAGCGCGAAGACTCCACATAATCGAACCTAAAAAAGTGTACCACATTCACAAACAAGGTGATGCGTGTTAGAATGGTGGGATTTAGCTCTTGCGCACCTACTGCCCTATGTTAAAAATCATGCCTACTTTAATTAGGCGCATGAAGCGGAAATCGAGGAAGCCAATATATATAAATGAAAAAGAGAATGAAAAGGAAACAAAAAGGCAAACCGTGGAACATAGCATAAGAACAAGTTCGTTAGACCCAAGATTTGAATAGTCCACCAGATATACGACAGAGAAGCCTCCGTCGTAAAGTGAGGTTATTCAAGCGCAATAGTTCCTTAGAAAAGAGAGCAACAAGCATTGTTTCATGTGCGTCTTCACGTACACCTTTGATTTTTGCTTTCTTAACAAACGCTGGGTGGACCGCTGCAGCGGCAACTGCATTTTCGATGGAGGCGAAAATGTTTGAGATCCGCATATATAACGAGCGATTTCAACTCGTGTTAAAAAACCACACGTGGTCGAAATTCCTGAACCCTCCACTCCGGCAGGTCTCATAATCCTTTAAGAGTATTGACACATAAAAGCCGAGGAACTTTCATAAGGAAATATTGCTCTTTCAGACTAACACGTGTACAAACCAAGCTACAGAGGCCTTTGTATGTTAGCAGAAATATATAGCGCGGAATACTAACACCAACGTAGACAATAACAATAACAAGTTGAGTTTGTCGCTTCTTCTCTTCTACGCCTTTGTTCGTATTCCGCGCGTTCCATTTCTTCTCAGCTATGAACAACCAATGTGTCCTTGCCCTATATCCCTTCTGAAGTGCTCTCAATATATTAAGGGAAGCTAGTGATTCTGTTATCGAGATTTCTGTTGCCCTCGTCGTCCAAAATGGCTTCGCTAACTAAGCGCGAACGCTGACATGTAATTACACGTGCTACAAGGAGGCAACAAGTTCAAGCATCGACACATGCACTTATTGGCTATGGGAGTGCGCGCACGTTCCATGAACAGCTTGGAGCCAGGATCTATTTTCAGTAAACTCTATTCCAATTCCGCGCCTTGCGTCCCTTGTTTCTTTGCCCTCTTTTGTTAGCGCTGTTCTTAACCGTCAGGGAAGACTGCAAACTATAGCCCAATCTATATTTCTTGTATGTACATTGCTTTAAGAACCACGTGACAAATTTTGACTTTCGCGCCTGATGTTTTGGTCTTAGCTTAACCGCGACATAAGCCTGCTCAATATCAGTATTTCTCTTTCTAGTCATGCAGCATTTTCCGTGGCTACGTACTGCACTTCGTAAACAGGTGAACTTGTGTTGTTACCCGTAGAAAACTGTACTACACAAATAAGCAGGGCGAGTCCCTACCCCTGTTCCTTTGAGGTGCAAGAGGATGAAAAGATGAGTTTCAACGGCAGAGTAGTGCGCCTATTGCGAGGTCCCACTGGCACGCGCCAAGTACCCGGCTTGTTTCATCAGTCGTAGCTGATGTTCCAGGGCTGACCTATACAGCAAGTTCACCCTTTCGTTCGGTACGCCACTTAGCGGTGCATTATTACTCGCTTTGAGACTTGGACCAGAGTTGCGATGTGGGCTTATTGGTGGTTCATTATAAAAGCTTTGATGTAGCGCAAAAACTATGTGCTTGGCGATTACGGTTTATAAGCGCTCCGATTTTGAAAATAAACGTGTTGTTGCTAGTAGCGCTGTGTGGTGTCCATATGTGCCTTCTCGTGTCCGTCTGTCGTTTTTGCGCTACATCAAAGCTTTTATATTGAGACTTGGAGTTGTTTGTGTCCTTAAAAATGGGAATATCGCTACGTGGAGCTGGGTCTGTGTGTTGAAAGGTTAACACGCACGTATGCTAAACGTCAGCGGAAATGTTACGCAGCATTATTTCTTATTTTCAACCCCCTTCCGCGAGAAAAATGTTGATGAAATATCTCGCAGCGTTACCATATACACTTGCCAAAATGCATCTGCAACCTTTATTTCGGATTCCTAGGAGAGCAGCGAGAAAGTCAAATTTCTGTTTCAATTTTTGTACCGCAAGCGTTCAACAGATCGAGAATAAGTTATGTTCGGTATTAGGCTTCGCTTCAGGATGGATGAGTGGTCTTATATTTTACTTCATTTCTACCAAAACATCTTTATCCAAAGGCTAAGCTTAGTTGACAGCGTGTAGCAATTCACTCCTGGCATTACTTACAATTTCTTTGAGCAGGCATTTGACCCTCAACTGGCGTCCGCTGCTCGCATGTTTCTATTGAACGAATTATGTTGCACGCGTAGGCTACAGCTGCTTATATACATATATTTTTTTATAGTTCGGCCGCTCGTGTTGCTCTATACCCTTGTGTGGTGTAAAACACCAACTACGCTCATTCAGGATTGTATCTGCAGAGTAGCATTGTTCTTTGGGTTGTCTGTTTTAACGTGATAGTGTATTATGCGGGGGTCCACCAAGAAATCTCTGATGTGCTTGCGTCAGGGAAATGGATGTCTGAAAGAATAGACACACATTTCAAAATTACCACACTATAGCCTTCGATCCCACAAGCACCCAGAATACGACGATAGGAGTTGGAAGGTCTACTGATAACACCACCGACCGATTAGGAATATGAAAATAAAAAAAAGACGCCTTATATTTTTGCTACACCGCTTCGCAACTTGCATCTAACTGATGTTCAGTTAAAGCAAAGATATTTAGCAAGGAAAAATAATCTTAACATTGCCACGTTTTTTTTTACTGCACTGTTGATTATCAGCGGTGATACTGTTAGCTAGGAACGATGGAGGGAAGTCGTAAATTGTCGTTTTAATATGCGCGCCGGCAGTCAGCGGTTCAGTAGTCTCGACGTCTCTATTGCCGCGCAGGTTTCGCCGTCCTGCTGGCGCGTTCCTTGGGCAATGTACAACCGCGGTCGCTACATATTTGGTCTTGTGTGACGTACATCATAGCCAGTACATCACGCGGTCTGCTCCAGGAACGCGAAGACGGCTGTCTACAAGCAAATGATGTGATTGTCGCACAGCCAAGTATGTGTTCACAAAACCAACTGATGCCGGACAGTTCGGCTTCACTTGCAAGGTTTTACCGTTTGCGGACGCTCCTGGTTTATGGCAGGTTTGCACAGGGCGCTGGCGCGTCTCCAGAGAAATGTGAGTCCTTCGGGAACTTTCGCCTGTGAGCACTTGTGAAGGATCCCAGTGTAGTGTCTAGGTGTCGCGGATGTCTACGTGCAACTGGTTCTCATGTACAGAATACCCAAACCCTCACCCGTCCGTCGATTTGCCATATTTCCGGCTATGTACTCGTATTCCATGGATTCGCGAGGACAGATTTCACTGTCCTGTTGTACCGATTCGGATCAACTTACATTCCCTTCAGTGTGAGCATTTCTGGCTCTCACAAACTGTGTGATGTATCACAAAACTATCGTCATCAATAGTCTAGGTCTCCCAGGAGTACGAGTGCACTTCTCCTATGCAGTGCCCAATGTGCGGTGTTCGCACGCGCGTTTCTTTCTTCTCTTACGCACATTGCCCCAGCCTCACTGGTAGCCGCTAGGGTTGTGTAGTGGTTATGGTGTTGCGCTGTCACCCAAAGAAGGTGGGTTCCATCCCGACGGTGGCGGTCCGCATTTTTGCCCTCATCAATAATCAATAGCGCAAAAGCTGTTATAGGCTCATTCCATTTGCCGATTTTGGTTGTACCACCGCGGCGCCTGCCGCCACCGGTATATTTCGCAACTGTCACTCAAAGTTATGCGGTGAAGCCCGAGGTTCCGCGAAAAGCTGATCCAAGTACTCACTCGCGATGTAACTTGTTTGATCACTGTGCCAGAGGAGCGTCTGGCACTCCTACGGAAAAACACCATACGTAGGCGTCCAAATGGCAGAGGTGCCGGGTAACATGTGCAGAAAGCAAATGTTGCGGTGTCAACGGGCGCTATGGCGCTAAGCTTCACACCGTGTGAATTGTCTAACGAGAGCTGCTTTAACGCTACCAATTCATTGCAATGGGATCATCCGTAATTCATCGCTAACGTCAGCCATAGCGCCAAATACTTGTGCAGCTAGGTAGAAACATATATGGGCGTACAGTGGAGAGATAAACTGCAAGGTGGCGTTGATTCTTGATTGCGCAGTCGGCGGGAGCTTCTAACTCGTCTGAACATAATTTCAGGCTTGGCCTTATTTCATCATAATCGGTAGAGCCAGTATCAACCGTGACTTTCCGTCCTCTAAAAGTGGCGTATTCCGCTTTGTAAGTGTTTGCAATGCAGTTGTGTAGTCTGTGCACTGCGTGTCTATGTCATGTCGACTGCTTGACATGTAGACGTTATAAAGCTGTCAGGTTCTTAGGAACACCTCGATTAAATTCGTTAACCACACCACCTGTACCACCTCATCAAAAGTGGTGTTTTATTGCCCGAATGAGCACGCCCGCATCAGTTGCATGGCAGAGGCATAGCGTCCCATCAGGTGTGAGGCCGTGCTTAATGGCCGAAAAGAAAGGACGCAGCTACGAGGGTCCTCCTCCTCCTCCTCCTCATCATCATCAATGGCAGCGTCAAGAAGGTACTCCTGCCTTTCCGAAGGATGAGTGTCAAATCATAGAATCGCCGGCTCATTGAGGGCTTTCCATATGTCTTGGCTTAGTAGCAGCCACATGGACGGGTCTCGTGATAACGCCCGTTCATCGCCATGTTTGCAGTGACTCGACGGACTTCAGAGCGTTGGCGGACAGCGCGTTGGCGGAGCAACCCCACAAAAGCGAGCGCGCTTTGTGATGGTGACACTTCTTCCGCTACGCAAACAGTCCTCGCCACTACACGTGCTAAATATCTATTGCTCGCCGCGATTAGCCAACATAGCATTCGCAGACATCTTTAGCCGCGGCTTAAAGGCTGCTGGCAGGGACCCTCTGGTGATCGTAGGCGACTTTAACGCCCCCAGCACACTTTGGGGGTACGTGCGTGAAGAGAAACGTGGGCGTAAATTGGCGGAACTTATTTCCACGCTGGGCCTAACTCTTCACACTGACCCTGCCTACCCAACTCGCGTGGGTAACGCGAGTTCTGTAGGCAGGGTCAGTGTGACCCGGGACACGTGTCCGGACCTTACCCTCACCAAAAACATTCAGTATGCGGAATGGGTTAACACCGAGGAAACACTTGGAAGCGACCACTGCATACTCAACACCACAATTCGCACCCATCCCTTGGCAAGACCCTACGGAGAAGCAAAATTACCCGATTGGACTGAATTTCGACAACTATACACCAATTCAACCTCCATTGAGGTTGAATTGGTGTATAATAATAATAATAATAATAATAATAATAATAATAATAATAATAATAATAATAATAATAATAATAATAATAATGTGTATTCTATCAGTTTTACGTGTAGAGCAATTTAGCGCACCATCAGGATGAGGCAAAAGGAAACATGAATGCGTAACCCCTCAAGCGTTATGAAAGTGTTATAGCCCGTGCCTACGAAACACTGCGAAAGGTTCTATAAGCAAGAGCAACACTACAAGCAGGGCGTGTTTTCTTTACCGACACTGAAAGACGAGGATGACGTGATGCATATACCAAAACCGTTGTGCACGTAGAAGGGTTCTGTAGAGCTCAAGAGACGAAAGCTGCGAAAGGGCTGGATGTTAGAGAAAATATGATGCACGAAGGTTCTTAGGTCAGCTACTCAGTCCACGGATATTATGTCTGCGAACCAGTGAGCTCGCTGAAAAACCAGCATTCGCCAGACACGTTTCGCACCACTAGATGATTTTTGTCTTTCGCAGTTTATGTCATTGCACCTAAATTAGGCGCTTTAACTGCCTAGCTATTGTGTGGTGAGGCTATGATTAGGTCCCAAATTTAGCGTGCCGAGTCAGTGGCCGACGCGGCACGCCTGGCCTCAAATTGACGCCATCCTACCCATTAACTGTACTACACTAAGCATGCTCCTGCTGCTCTAGGAACTGCTCGGACGCCACGAAATGACGTATGCTTTTGTGGGACCAAGCTGCGCACAATTACATAGCTTTGGGAGACCCTGTGTGCCGGAAAAATGGGTGCCATGCACAAACAGTGGGAGCATTAGCGCAAGGGAATTGCGGCGCACATGGCCATTGCATAGAACTGCGCGCGCACTGTGGGAAGGCCAGAGCTCATGATGATGATATTTGTGCGGAAGGTCGCAATGTTTACGGTTTGAAGGAACGCCCGCCACGGTGGTCGAGTGGCTATGGCAGTTAGCCACTGATCCGGCGGTCGCGGGACTGAATCCCGGCCGCAGCGGCTCCATTTCGATGGAGCCGAAACGTTCAGGCCCGTGTGCTGTGCGACGTCAGTGCACGTTATAGAACCCCAGGTGGTCGAAATTTTCGAAGCCATCCACTACGGCGCCTCTCCTATCCATGTCTGCTTGAGGGACGTAATACCTCAAAAAAAACAATTGCATATAACAGCTTCGCTGTAAAAAATTATTGTCTTGGTTCACATGCCCATACCGAGTGCGTCGTTCCGTGACTCCTGTGGCACACGAAAATTCCCTCATAACGGCATTCGCTTCATCTGTACCACTGTCTCGTGTCATGATACACGACACAAGATTGAAAGCGAACAGCACCATCGAGCTTCCCCCCTTCCCCCCCCCCCTCGCGCACCACCACGAAGCCCCGATGATATGGCGACTTAGATGCGCCGGGCTTTAGGATACACGCCTGTTGTATAGTGTCACTTGGACGATGGACGAGAACAGCAATGCCTTATTTGAAAAGAACTTGGGCACTACACTCAACCGGTGAGCGATGCAGCTGCAATTGAAATATCACCTGTAAAAAAAAAATTCTTCAGATCCCATTCGTATTGGGAATAAGTGTCATGCGAGGCAGTGAGCGATGAAATTGCCTACGACGAATTGTTTTATATTAAGTCAAGTATTACGCGTTGGATTAAGGTCTTTGTGCAAAGAGCGTGAGGGGGCGCGCGCTTAACGCGGGCTAACAATGAGCGTCGACGGCACCGTGGCGACCCAATGGTAGCCCACGGTACATCGTAACGTTGGCACTCATCTCAGTGCACAGCACAGCCGTTTCTTTTCAGAGGTAAAGAGTATGCTACGGCGTGCTGGATGTGCGAATTACAAGCGCCGATTCTTCAAGTATTCCTACCGGATTCAGCAGTCACTACGCGTAGAACGAAATACGCACCACACCGTGGCACAGCGTATTTAGCTATGCATGAGCACATGACGGCAGCGGCGAGAGTATAAGCAGAGATAGTAGACTGTCGAAAAATGTCTGTCATTCCTCTTCAGCATATTTGACGTTTGCCTGTGTCGTGCAAGTGCACGCGCGGTACCAGCTTCTTTCCCTTGGTCAGAACGTGGGAACACTCTTCGCACGGTAACCTTTAGTTTATCTTATAGGTCCACTAAAATGTGAAAATATGCTCCTTTATTAAGTTGTCGTTTTGTGGGGTTTAACATCCCGAAACCAGTTCTGATTATGAGAGACGCCGTAGTGGAGGGCTCCGGAAATTTCGACCACCTGGGGTTCTTTAACGTGCGCTGTTGCGATCCCAACGCTGCCACCAGTTGTTGCGGCCTCGCCGCTGCCACCGCGTGTCGTGGTTTATCGCTGCCACCATTTGTCGTGGACTCGTGTCGCCTTCTGGCCAGGAGTCCACGGGGCAGGAGGGAAGAGTATGAGGAGTTGCTTTGGAGATGAGAATATTCACATTTATTTACAACATGTTGGTAGCTGATGGCCGAATCTCAATCAATCCTCGATCCCGTGGTTCTCCCGTGGATTAAATAGTTTGTGTCGTCCTGTGACGCCTTCTAAGGAGGACCCAGTTGACGCTTCTCCTCCAATCAGAGGTTCAGGGTCCAAAGGGGAAGAAGGTTGTGGACCGCCCTTTAAACTTCGAAGGTGGCCGAGGTGATCCGTACGCAGCCGGACCATACGACGGCCATCTGGACGCCTTCCGGCCGGAGGTAACATTGAAATTGTTACCGGCACTCGGCTCGTTCCGACTCGCTTTTCTATAACGACACCTGCGTTAACGAGTTTCTGGTGGCGCCGCTCCGTCTCCGATGTCTCGGACCTAACAGCGCTCACATCGCACAGCACACGGGCCTCGACATTTCGCCTCCATCGAAATGCAGCCGCCGCGGCCGGGATTCGATCCCGCGACCCTCGGATCAGCAGTCGAGTACCATAGCCACTAGATCACCATGGCGGGGCGCTCCTTTAAGGTTAAAGGGCTTTAACCTTTAGTAAAGAAGCATATTTTCACATTTTTGTGTATACAATGAACTAAAGGTTACCGTGCTAATAGTGTACTTGACCATTCACTGTAGTGATCTGTGGATTCCACGTGTTCATCAAGGGCGTTCGAGACTACGTGGGGTTTCCTGACGCTGTTCGTGCTCAATTTCTTGCTTGGCGCTAGCACGCCCCATTGTTATTTAAGTTGGATACACTTAAGTCGGGGCACATTGCATATGTGCCCTCAGCGCTTAATAGGTGATTCGATTGCAGCCTATGGCAACCGAGTTCGAAGACGACACGGAATACACACTGAATATTTGATACGAACATATATTGCGTGTGATAAACAAGATGAAGATTAACACTTGTTGTGGCTTGGAGTTGAAATGTAAACATAACACGCAGGCGCACAGATACACACCTGCTGTAATGACCGGATTTGACGTGCCCCTTGGCAGGGCGGCACGAATTTAATTTGGACCCCCGAGGATCCACGCAAGCGCGCTACCACATGTCCAGGGTGGCTCATCCGACAAAGTGCACATTCTAAATGAACCAAATGAGTAGAACATGTAGTGATAGGGCTTACTTATCAACCTCAATTGCAGTTGCAATGTGTTAACGGCTCTTACAGCAATGCAAGAAACAATCCGCAGCTGGTACTAGCACTCAGCATGCTGTTGTCCAGCTTTGCTAGATAGAATCGGAATAATAAAAAAAGAAACAAGCGTTTAGGATGTCCAAATTGGCGCACTTTAGAAAGCATTTCTTAAGGGAATTAACAGGCGCTTGGGCACTCAAGTAAGATCCGACCATACGTAGGACCATGAGCCACGGCTTAGCCGACGCAGTGCTGTCAATCTACCTGGTTGCCTATATTACGCACACTACCACCAAATTTGGGAAAGATGTTCCTCCTACTCGTCTCGCGTGACTATGTGCTGAACATTATGGTAGGGGGTAATTTCGTTGCTGATTATTTCCCAATGCGCAAATTCTACCAAACTTTTTGTCCTTATGTGTAGCTGTTACTTGCTATTAGCAGAATGAAAAAAGATTAAAATTTCCTTAGGCGTGGTCATGGATTTATTACGTTGTTCAATATAATTTTAACACGTGTATATCACGCCCGGTTTAAGGACTTGAGATTAGCCCTTCGGTAGACTCGACATACCACATCTGCTTTTATCTAGATCTATCTCCGTCAATATCTCGGTGCTCTCCTGGTTGTCTCCTCCCCTCTTACACCCGAATATTTAAAGGTAGGCTATGAATGTATGACTGACATAAGTGTCTGACCTTTACATCACTAACATGTCATACTCATCATGTGCGCATCATCGCTAATGACTTTGATTGTTCTGTCGCCCATAGGAACTTCAAAAATGTTGTATGTACCAACCAATACGCGAGGCTGATATTCTCAAATGATACAGTTACTCTTCTTTTCAATGCAAAGGGTTTCTTGGGGAACGTAAATCGCTTCGACCGCATCGATCTGTCCTCCTATGAACTCACCAACTAACCTTCGGTCCTCAGTCCCCAGCAGCTGCAAAGCAACTGACCATGACGGCGGTCAGACCTGTAAAGAATAAGAGTGTGCAGTGCAGAACTGGATCCGGAAAGGCCGCCATTGCAATCTAACCCTGGCAACGTTTAACAGCAGAACTTAGTCTAGCGAAGGAAGTCTAGCGGTACTGTTTGAAGAATAAGTGTGCGTTAAATGCGATGTAATAGGGCTATTTGAGGTTAGGAGGACGGAGGAATCCTTTAGAGTGCTGAAAAATACGCACACCCTCAGTCACTGAGAACTAGTGGAAAAAAAATAACTTGGAGTAGCATTTCTAGTCAACGGAATCATTGCTGGCAACATATAGGAATACTATAGCATTAACGAGAGGGTAGCCAGCCTTGAAATTAAGCTTAATAAGAGGTACAAATTGAAGGTGGTACACGGCTACGCGCCTACATCCAGCCATGACGACCAGGTAGTTGAACACTTCTATGAAGATGCCGAATCATTAATGGCTAAAGTAAAGACACAGTATACCATAGTTACGGGAAGCTTCAATGCAAGAAACAGGCTGGGGAAGAGAAGTTGGGAAACACTTCATGGGCGATAGGATGAACAGACCAGGTTTATTAGTAGAGTTCGTAGGGCCGAATAATCTGCGTATCATGAATATCTTCTTCCGCAAATGGGAGAATCGGAAGTGGACGCGGGGAGGCCCGAATGGCGAGCCTAAAATGAAATAGACTTCAGACTATGCGATGAACCTGGCGTCGTGCAGGATGTGGACGTGCCCGGAAAGGTTAGGTGCAGTACACAGGAGGGCAAGATCTCGAATTAGCCTAGACTTGAGTAGGGCCTGCAATGAGCTAGTATGAAAGAGGTCGATAAAGCAACGAACAATAATGACACGTGCGGTTGGTTTCGTGAACGCCGTTATCACTTTCCTGTTAATCGCGCGCTTGCTTTTGTTGTTTGCGGCGAGCGCAGTTATCACTTTTTGTTATGCCCAACGCAAGCCGCATTTATCTTGCATGTCACTTCGGGAACCATGTCGACCATTCCTCAAACTTTGCATGCTGACGCGCACACTTGAGTAACTTCTGGAATTCCAGAGGTAATGCGAGAACGCGTTAAGCTGTGTGTATAAAAGCCGACGCACTGCGCCGCTTGTCAGTCTTTCCGTCGACCGACGATTGTTCACGCCGCTGTTGCTGTGAATTGTGATTGGCCTTCTTTTGCTGGGCCCAAGTTCGCCCAATAAACAGTTCGCCTGGCATCACCTTGAGTCCTGCGAGCTTCGTCTCAAGTGCTGCGTGTGTCACAACCACGTCAAAATAACACGGAAAGTATAACAAATCTGGATCGCGCTGCAGAACAAGTATTCAGCTCTAACCGAGGAAGCAGACATATGCGTTCAGGAAGTCACAGATAATCTTACATTCATTATGACGGAGTTTCCTATAGAACTAGGAGGTGAAGTTGTTAAAAGGCTAGTAAACTTTCCTAGGAGGCGAAGGACTTGGTTAGAAAACGACAAAGCACGACAGTATCAGACCCAACATGAGAGTATCTAAACCGGAAACAGGGTTTTGTAAAGGCTATTCAACAATAGGCCGTATTCACACTATACATCAGGGGATAGAGAAATGCACGGAGTATGACCGACCCCTAGACATAGCCTTAATAGCCTATTAAGGCTACGCCCTTCATTTTCTGCTCCATTCCTTGCTACGTTGTCCTGAATTTGGAGTTGGAGTGCAACCACCTCATAAATATACCCTTCATATATTACGAGAAAGCATTTGACTCAGTCGAGACCTAAGCAGTCATGCAGGCATTGCGGAAACATGGCTTAGACGAGCATTGCTTAAGAATACTGGAAGGTATCTACAACGATTCGATAGCCACCATAGTTCTCCATAGGAGTGTGGCTCCTCGAGCAGGTTATATCGAATAAATAAACCTCTTTCACCAGCAGTTGTAATCGTGGCCCTTGTGTAACGCGAATTGCGCTTCAAATATTTGATAAGCATTATCACATCAATGCATATGTTCTGCTCCCATTCGGCATGCTTTTGTGCAAATCTTCTCGATCCCGTAGGAATGCTCTAACGGGCGATGCTTATTACAGCGGATCAACGCACCGTATCGCCCATTTTTCTTCGACAGAACAGACGTCTGTGTCCTGGACTAACGCTAGTGGGAATACTACGTCGTATCATAAACTATCATTCAATTGCCACGGTGGTGTCGACGCTTGTCGTTAGCACACGTGAAGCACACTCATCAGTCAGTAATCATTAGCTTTGCACTAGAACCCTCATCCTACTCATGGCACTTGAATAAATGCCAAACAGTTCGTCATAGATAGTTTACTTACTGACTGCTTTTCATAGCACCGATTACCACAAGACATGGGACCTGAAGAATTTCTTAGCGATGTTTATACAATTTCAATTCCGATAGAATAAAAGGCACATTTTCGTTGGCTGGAATTTTCAGCTTTTATGCATAGTGTACTGTTCTGTTTTGTTGTCTCCTTTAACAGGGCAATTCCTTCTATATCTATTAGGAGCGCAATAAGAAAGCAAGACGCATGTTTTTGCTTGCAACTGTATTTTTGTTAATATGGCAGCTGCACTATATGAAGCTTTGTAAGCAAGTTGTGGAGCATTATTCGCGGGTAGATTTTACCTTACAGTCGTTCGCATAGAGTTGAACAGTAGTTTTTCCACACTGCTTCTTAAATACCTTTTCGCAGTGGCGGGGAACGCCTTCGTCAACGTGTTCTTCTTTCACTGTGATGAAGCAGCCTGTGTCAAAATAAGTCACGGTTAAGTAATATCCTGTAGCTACATGAAATACCTATAGTCGTCAGCAGTTTGCTATATAATGGCCATAGTGAAGTGGGGTTTACAGCAACATTCGGAAATCTCCAGTGTTGACTGGAATATTGCTTTTTTTCTCAGAAATAGGGCGCTTCTAACAGCACTGCGTAGTTTCGAAATGTATACGCAAATGTACTGGCATAATTCAGGACTCTGTCAGACTACTGACTCAAGTTCAACAGAAGTACGAGCGGTCGTTCACTGTGTTATAACCAAATTTTCTTTCTGGTACCAAAGCTCACGTATCCATACATGCATTAGTGAATGGCGTGACTTCCTACAACTAGTGCTCTTTCGTTAGGTGACAATCTCATCAGTGCATGTCTCAAAAGGTGAAGCCGTTCTTAATCTCTACCGCCAATGGTATCCCCTCCGCCATTCCAAAAAGCTAAACTGCAGTATATTTGTCCCAGTTATGGATCTCATATTTATTAACCTCTGAATACCTTAACCTTGTCTATCATGTGGAAATGTGCTCCTGTTTTTCCTTTTTGAGTCTGGTTGATAAACTTGCGCTTCGAGTGAAGCCCGATTTCTTTTCTCACTGCCACGTAAAAGGTCTTTGAGTTTGCCTTATATGACATTGCCCTTTTGTGTAAAAATCTCAGTGACTCCGATGCAACATTGATTTATGACTATTGGCTCGACTATCATAAGTGTCAGTTTCGTTACGTCGATTTCCGCTTCAGGTCTTCAAAGAAAGCTGGTTGACACTATTTAATATGACCTCTCCAAGGATTATGATTGGTCAGTCACGCACTGCTTTCGATTTGATTTGATCACACTGATGTCTACTTCTCAGTTGTTAACCTTCTAACGATAACCTTTTTGAGAGATAGCGCTAAGTTACGATAATAATTCTACCAGACGTCTTCGTCATACCAGGCAACCAGAAGGTCCCCCAAGGTCAGCATTATGTACACTGCTGTCTACCTTTTAATACGTTTTTCGGTGTCTGCTATAGATATCAAGATATTTCAAGAAACTGACACTGCGAATGTCTGTCGCAATGTACAGTCCCCCATCCTTTCCTTTTATGAGTGGCGCCGGAACAATTACATTCTTTTGAATACCGATAAGGCCCAAGTCATGGTCCCTCGCAAAACTCCATGCATATCACTTTCATACTGTCATTACTATGACAGTATGCAAAGTTTCGAAATCGATGACCCATGCGCCTTTCCGATAAAACCTTCCGTTATTCTGCTGTCTATAGACTTAGACTAATGTCATTATAGTGATTATTTGATCATGAAAATTTCCATGACCGCTAGGCCATGCTTTCCTTTTATACAGGCAGAGTTCTAAAATCGCACAATTCTAACGTAGTGAGCGATACTACGCCCTTTTCAGCAAGCCTTGTGTCGTCGTATATGAGCTGTGTCTATTACCGTCTGTCTAAATTTCTCTTGTGTTAACGTGTGTGGCCCTCACCGCCCTGTTAATGTTTTCATTTTCGTTTTTAACGGGTAAGTGTTTAATGCTGGGGTCCACCAAGAAATCTGTGACGCACGTCTGTAACGGAAGTAGCCTGAAAGGAAAATAAACGGTCATTTGAGAATGCGAAATTCCGCTCGCTGGGCTTTCTCCTCCCCTATCACTTTCCCTTTAATAATTTCCCTGCGGGCATCTTCCCCTTTCTTCTGCTCTTGTACTTCTGAGGTTGAGGGAGAATAAGCAACTCGTACATAAGATGCTTGGTAGGCAATGCTTATGCTGACAGAGAGAGAGATCTATCTTTCTGAACGTTCGCTCTGGTCACATAGCTTGTTCAGCGATTTCTTTTATGACATGAATTGTTGCATTCAGAAACCTTGGTATTTTGAAAAAAGTCTGTGCTGAACTGCTCGCGCGAAGCATTTTTTTGCTATGTTTCATTGGAGTCAAGGTGATAACTCTTTTGGCTGCTTAAACAATATTGTAAAATCCGCTACATATTCCCGAAATGTCAACTTCCAGAACATTTTCTGTGCAGCTGAGGGAACACACAGGAAGTTTTATTCCTTCTTGTGTTAGTGGAAAGGCAGAGTAACTTAATTATCAGATTTACGAAAGCACGAAAGAAGGATGCTCTGAAAGAAGGATGTTCTGAACTTTCTGAAAAACAATGCCGACGTATGATGGATAATAGATGAAATGAATGATGTATGACATCTCTGACACTACGTGTAGCTAGAACACTCAGTTGCTTAAGTCTCGAAAACGTCACAAGTACACACGAATTAATCAAATTCCGTTGCATTCCAAATTCAGTGTTTTCGCACAAGAGATATTCTAACATGGAAACATTGTACGATCAAACATTACTTACCGTGTCGATTTTCAACGGGCACAGTAAAAACGAAGCATTTTTTATGGGGGTCCGTAGTCAAAAGTCGATGAAGCTTCTCTCCTTCAGCTGTGGTAATTAGGTAACAAACGCTTCTTTTAAGTTTAGTTGTTTCATAAGGCTGATATTCACTTCGTTTATAAGTGTATACGCTAGTATTTTCGAGAAAAAATATTTTAAACTGCACATTTCCAGGAAACGTAGATGGCAAGCAAGGACAGGTCGGAGGATCTGTTGCTATTAACAAACTATTAAAAGTGAATATTTTCTTAATGAACAGTAATGAAAATCATCCACATGACTCTGTTGACATATGTTCTATGAACTTGCAAGTACACTTGACAGCTACCCCAGAAATAAGGCCAGCTAGTGTGATGAACGCAAACAGTGCCTTCAGCGTGCAAGTCAGCTGATTTCGAGCTTGTATTTCAACGCTGCTCTAAAAATCTGTATATGCGTAGTTACAATACGTACAGAGCAATTACACGAAATGTTTCCTAGCTTCGTAATTCCCTAGCCTGTTGTCTTAACATCATTACGTTTATTCTGTGACCATTACTATTCAAAGGTAAGTACAAGTGAACCCAACACAAGAGTGCGAAGTTGATCACCAGTTCTATGTAGTAGGATTATGATGTCGGGATATTTTAACGCAAGCGACTGTCTTCGCATTCTACATGCGGGTGCTAGAAGTGAAATGCGCGGATTTTCTTTATTTCCGTTCTGTGCGCGCGGCTGGAAAGAGGCAGAAGGGCACGTGGTTAGCAAGAGTCACCAGAGATCGGCTCTAGCAAAGGGGCGGATGAGGTGACGGACCGAGGACAGGACAGCGAGATAACATACCGTCTGAATTCATTCGAATGCCGGATCACGCTACGACGCATCAGACCTGTTCCCTGGATGCACTTTCACTTTGCAGTCTTCGCGATGAACGGCTAGGTGTGAATCGCTACCTCAGCGACCACCATATCGATAACAGTGTCGGAAGCAACGGAAGAAACAGCCTTAGCTTCTGCCATGCGAAATGCGCAAATTAGTGCAGTTGTCAGAGAGTGTAAGCAATCCACCACTAACCTCCTTCGTGGTAGGTTAGCTTCATCCACCTTGCGTCTATATCCCCTGCACTCCTCCTTGAAGTACTGCGGCCTCATCGCACTGGTGTCGGTTCTGGCCCACGCGGGCGAACCAGGAAACGGGGTAGCGCATCTCATTTCTCGAAGTTTCTTCAACCAAGCGGCGGGCCCCCCAACCCCGATGTGCCCATTGAAGGCCTTAAAGCATACTATGACATAACGGTCTGTATCTTCCCGGAAGGCGAATTTATCCGTCCCTCCAGCCTCCGTTCTATCGGCGAGCAGGCTGCTGCTCAGAGCCAACAACTAGTCCTTTCTGCCACCCTTATGCACTCTACTGTTTTTGTACCGGTGGCTCCGACCCTAAAAGCCCCACGTGAATCGTACCCGAAGCCTCTTACCACAACATAACGGATTATATTACCCCAGTAGGCGAATTTGTCTTTGCCTCCAGCCCTCGTCCTCTGTGTGAGCAGGCCGTTGGTCGGAATAACAACTATCCCTTTCGGCTGCCCTTAGGTACTGGCCTGTTCATTATCCGGCGACCAATACCATAACGGCCTGACCTGCAGTGTACCCAAAGCTTCTGCACTGCACGTGAAGCTCTATACCCATACAGCTTCGCTGTATGGGGATAGAGCAGTAGAGAAAGTCCGGCTGGCAGGCTTGTATAAGACATGAAGATAAACAATTCACTGCATGCAACGCTCATAATGAGGTCAGAAACGCTACGTTTATAACGTTTCGATCACGGATTGATGATGGCGCAGCCGACACATGACTATCGAGTTTTCGTGGTACCGAGGGTTTTGCTCTTGTATGTGTTTAAGGTTGCTCCTTAATACAAACAATCGGCTTACCACGACCCCAATTTTTTCCATATGTGGCTGCGCTGTCGCGATATCGCCAGAGAGCCGGTGTGTGTGACTCACACATATATCCCCAGTGGCACTTGCTTAGCTCCTCCTGTTATATACTTGCTGATGTAGCCTAGTAAACACGTGTGGTATAAGGCATGGAACATTAATTACCAGGAATAAGCGAATATTACCCGCATCATGAAGCTCGAGTCTTCTTGGCGATAAACTAGTACGCAACCAAGCGGAAACGAATGCAGTTTTTAAACTTTAAGAAGCGAAGAATAGAAACTTCATGCCATACGATACGATGCACTAATCGGTCATATTCTTCCAACACTACAAGATGCAGAAACAACAAGAACTGCAAACAGCTCTACGTGCACCATCGTAGGCTTCGTATGTTAAAAATGCATCATCTATTCTAAACACATGCAGAGCTTATAGCCGACGAACGCCTAGCAGTGTCAGTTTCCTAAATATTCGCTGCTACTGTGGTAGCTGTCCGATCCACCATGTGCTATAGCAAAGGAACAATAAAGAGAAATAAGGAATCCGTTTTGAGAGATAAACTATTGTTGGAAGAGTCTCCGTTCGTGAATACGACCAAGGCCAGTTTGGGAATCATCATCATCAGCAGCAGCAGCAGCCTGTCTACGCCCATTGCAGGGCAAAGGCCTCTCTCATAGGTCTCCAAGGAAGAAGAAATGTGCGTGGGCGGCCATGTAATGCGAAGACAACACAACTGTTCGTCATTAAGGGTAATAGAGTGGATTCCTAGAGACGGCAAGCGTGGCAGGGGGCGGCAGAAAGTTACGTGGGCAGATTAAATTGGGCCCAGTTAACACAGGACAGGGATAATTGGAGACCTATGAGAGAGGCCTTTGCCCTGCAATGGGCGTAGACAGGCTGCTGCTGCTGCTGCTGATGATGATGATTCCCAAACTGGCCTTGGTCGTATTCACGAACGGAGACTCTTCCAACAATAGTTTATCTCTCAAAACGGATTCCTTATTTCTCTTTATTGTTCCTTTGCTATAGCACATGGTGGATCGGACAGCTACCACAGTGGTGGTGGCAATAAAGTTTCACCACCACCACTGTGGTAGCTGTCCGATCCACCATGTGCTATAGCAAAGGAACAATAAAGAGAAATAAGGAATCCGTTTTGAGAGATAAACTATTGTTGGAAGAGTCTCCGTTCGTGAATACGACCAAGGCCAGTTTGGGAATCATCATCATCAGCAGCAGCAGCAGCCTGTCTACGCCCATTGCAGGGCAAAGGCCTCTCTCATAGGTCTCCAATTAGCCCTGTCCTGTGTTAACTGGGCCCAATTTAATCTGCCCACGTAACTTTCTGCCGCCCCCTGCCACGCTTGCCGTCTCTAGGAATCCACTCTATTACCCTTAATGACGAACAGTTGTGTTGTCTTCGCATTACATGGCCGCCCACGCACATTTCTTCTTCCTAATTTCTATTGATATGTCACTACCACGCGTTTGTTCCCTAACCCACTCCGCTCTCTTAAGGTTACAACTACCATTTTCTGTTCCATAACTCGCTGCGTCGTCCTCAATTTAAGCTGAACTCCCTTACTTAGCCTCCAAGTTTCTCGCCCGTAGGTGAGTACCGGTAAGACGCAGCTGTTATACCATTTGCTCTCCAGACACAACGGTAAGCTACCGCTAATTATCTGACAGTGCTTGCCGAATGCACTCCACCCCATTCTTATCTTCTTAAATATCTCATCCTCGTTATTCGGATGAGGGCTCACTACTTGGCCTAAGTAGATATATTCGCTTACTACTTACAATGCCTCGCTAGCTATGTCAAATCGCTGTGCTCGCCCAAAGCTATTCAACATTACTTTAGTTTTCTGCAAATTAATTTTCAGGCCCACTATTCTACTTTGCCTGTTTAGGTCAGTAATCAGGCCTTGTAATTTATCTCCCGAGTTACTTAGCAACGCAAAGTCATCAGGAAATCTGAGGTTACTGAGGTATTCCCCATCAACCCTTACACCCACCTGTTGCCAATCCAGTGTTATAAATACTTCTCGTAACTATGCCTGTAAATAACATTGGAGAGAATGTATCCCTTTGCCTTACGCCCTTCCGGAGCTGTCCTTATGGAGGACTATGGTGGCTGTAGAGCCGTTGTGGATGTCTTCCAGTAGTCTTACGTAGTGCTCGTCTGCGCCCTGACTCCGGAATGCCTACATGACTGCTGATATATCGGCCGAGTCAAATGCTTTCTCTTGATCTATGAAGGCTATATATAGGGGATGGTTGTACTCCGCTCATTTCACTATCACCTGATTCACAGTGTGATATAGTCTGCTGTTGAGTAGCCTGAACGAAACGCTGCTTGTTCGTTAGGTTGACTGAAATCTAAGGTGGCACAAATTATGTTAGCGATTACCTTGGTAAATGCCTTGTAGATGACTGACAATAACTTAATCGGCCTGTAAATTTTGAAGTCCTTTGTGTCGCCTTACGGATGAGGATGATGCTCGCATTCTTCCAAGATGCGGGTATGCTCGCGGTCATTAGGCATTGCGTATAGAGGCTTGCCAGTTTTTCCAGTATAATCTGCCCACCGTCCTTTAATAGATCTGCGGTTATCCTCACTGGGTGCCTTTCTCGCTTGGATCTCCTTCAAAGCTTTCATTACTTCCTCTGTCAGCACTGGTGGAATGTCAGCCTCTTCTAAACTGCTTCCCCGTTCACTGGTATCCTGGTTACCGCGGCTACTTTAGAGATTTCTGTAAAACTCCTTGCCTGTTGTAACTATCTCATCCCTATTCGGGATCACATTGCCTTGCCTGTCCCGTAATGCATACGTCTGATTTTTGCCTATAACAAGACGTCTCTTCACCGCCTTCAGGCTCCTTCCGTTCTTTAGGGCATGCTCAATCCGCTCTGTGTTATGCTTTCGTATGTCGACTCTCTTATGCTTACTGATTAACTTCGAAAGCTTCGTTAGTTCAAATCTGTCAGTTGCATTGGATACTATCATACCTTGCCGTTTTCTAAATAAGTCTTTCGTTTCCTGGGAAAGTTTCCTAGTGATCTGTCTACAGATCTTACCATCTACTTCTATGGCCCACTCCGTGACAATGAATGTAACATCGCTGGCTTCCTGAACTCATATGTCTGCTTCCTCAGCTAGAGCTGAATATCTGTTGTGCAGCGCGATCCTGATTTGTTAGACTTTCCGTGCTATTGTTCGTTCATTGATCGGCTTCTTTCATACTAGCTTACTGCGGGCCCTACTCAAGTCTAGCCTAACTCGAGATCTCACCATCCTGTGCACTGCACCTAACCCTTCCGGGCACTTCCACATCCTGCACGACGCCAGGTTCATCACAGAGTCTGAAGTCTATTTCATTTTAGGCTCGCCATTCGGGCCTCCCCACGTCCACGTCCGATTCTCCCGTTTACGGAAGGAGGTATTCATGATGAGCAGATTATTCGGCCCTCCGAACTCTACTAATAAGCCCGGTCTGTTCATCCTATAACTCATTCTCTGTTTCCCAAATGCTCTTCCCCAGCCTGTTTCTTGCACTAAAGCCTCCCATAACTATGGTATACTGTGTTTTTACTTTAGCCGTCAATGGTTCTGCATCTTCATAGAAACGTTCAACTAGCAGGTCGTCGTGGTTAGATGTACGCGCGTAGCCCTGTACCACATTTAATTTGTATCTGTAATTAAGCTTAATTACTAGGCTGGCTACCCTCTTCTTAATGCTATAGTATTCTTGCATGTTGCCAGCAAGGTTTTTGTTGACCAGAAATCTCACTCCTAGTTCTTTTTTTTTTCACTAGGCCGCAGTGACACAGGGCGTGCCCACTTCTCAGCGCTGTAAAGGCTTATGCCGTCCTCCTAACCTCACTGAGCCCTACAACGTCCCATTAATACCCGCTAATTGTTCAAAGAGTACCTCTAGACTCCCTCGCTAGGTGAAGCTTGCGTTAAACGTTGCCAGGGTCAGATTCAAATGGCGGCTCGTCCAGATCCAGAAATACTTAGCACCCTCTGCTGCGTCACAGGCCTGACCGCCTCCGTGGCCACTTGCTTCGCAGTCGCTACGGACTGAGGGCCGAAGCTTAATTGGCGGATTCACTGGAGGTCATGGGCGTTACTGCATTAGGGTGGCCAATCCTGCTCTGGTGAGAAATGCGTTACCGTCTATGGTCGCCGGGATTCGGCGCACCCGAAGCCTCCTTCTGTAATTAAATCAACACGCGTTTTTTTTTTTAGTCCGGTGGAGAATTGCCCGGAACCGGTATTCGAACCACGGTGCTTTTGCACGCGAGGTGGATGCTGTACCTCTACACCACCGTTGCAAGCTTGGGAAGAGCGGGAAAGAAACCTGTGGGATGATTCAGCTTCGCTTTTGAGAATATAACCCGGTAGCGTATTCTGCCCCATGAGCACCGGCTTCTTACTCTCTTGCCGTGCCCTTCAGTCACATAACTGCGTAGGCCTCATGGTACAATATTCCATCACTGGTACTCTGCCTCCCTTGTTCGGGACCCGTGACAAGTTGACGTAGATGTCCCATCGGTACTTGCAAATGCGGAAGGATCCGCAGTGCGCCCAACACCAGAACTCGATACCTAATCCATCACACATGTTGTAAAGCAAGCGCGCGCTACGGAGCATTTTGCCTTTGCGCTGACGTCACAGCTCCCTCTGTCGGCATGAACGAGCAGTGGAAGCTTCGCACGCCTATGCAAACGTCAAACTCACTGGAGCCGCAATGGCGCCGTATCTTTGAAGTGGTGGAACTGATTGAGCTTCGTCGTAAAGTAAATAACTTTTCCCTCTAACAGAATTAAAAGCTTCCTCACACTAAAATTACAGGACAAGGTTCCATGTATGTAAGTGATAGCGCAACCTTAGTTTACAATATTTCGGCCTGTTCTACTTTGATAATTTGAGTTTTTTTTCGCTAATGCACCTGTGCCGCAGCGGAGGGTGCACGGTGTGCTCCGGGTTGCTACGGCGGTGGCGGCAGCGGTAGTTCGAGATGATTATTCCGGCCAGACGCCTACGCCGACACAGGAATTTCTGTGATGCGAGCTGCTTCGCTTCGTTCTTCTACTTCATGCCAAATTGAACAATATGAGTATTAAGTAATGGATTTCGAGTGTTTTGTCTTATTTTGGATAGACTGGCTCAACACAATTTAAGAAATATTATTTGGATATGTCTAGGACACTTTTTTCAGAAAAGTGTACTTCATCTTGACGAGAACTTCGCAGACATAGGAGACGCTGGGAAACTTTACGGAACACCGAATTAGAGTGGAGATTTGACACTGGCATCACCACCAATATTTTCTTTTTACACATTGCTTCACTTACCAAGCGTTTTCTCGCAGAATGATTTGTGCTCTTCGTAATTAAAAAAAGAGCATCGTTGGTACTATAACATGCTTGTTTCTTTTTAGTATCCCTTTAGGATCATGCCGCTTGCACCGCGTGAACACGTGAACATCGTTTTTTTTAATAGCACGGTAAAGTGCGACTGCATGCATTTGGTACAAAAAGTTGTGTTATTGTAAAGTACTACTCCCCGCAACCTTTCGTGTGCAAACTTATTTAAGGGATGACTTAAATGCTTCAGTATAACACCAGTGCTGCCTTTGTTACCCTGTAGTTGCTAGCTTATTTATTCGCTTCCTACTTCGCCTCACGTTGCCGAGAAAGAGTGAGGATATATATCTTACTTGGGTCCTCACTGTAGGTTGCTGCATTTTCTTGTGTATGTGTACCTGTTCGGCTTGTCCTAACGGTGACAGGGAAGGTGAGGCTGTAGAGAAAAAGCACATGGCGATTTAATGCCAATATCCTTGTCGCTAATCCTAATAACGATAAGTCGCTAATGTCATCAGTAGAAAAATTGAGATCATATCCAATTTCTGTGGGAAACTTCTTCGCTTGGGTATACAACTGTTTACTGGGAGCTGCTGCAACAAACCTACCATCAAATGAATGTGATAAAACAAATACTACTGTCAGTCTAATCGGCTCAGAGAAGTCTTTTTGGTAGTAAGTGATGGCGAAGGAAATGTAGCACTTTCTGGTATCCAGTACCCACCACGGTTGCCCACGTGAAACCCTAATGTTTAATTCTGCAGAAAGCCTTGCACACAGTAAATTGTCATATGTAAATAAACGATCACCATGAAAGTCAAATAAAATATGCAATGCGCACAAACAGTGCAGCCAAAAACAATTAAATCAAAACACATACTTTCTGCATGCACATGCTGAGGAAAGTCGTTTCTGAAAACTGTAACGAGTTTTCGGCGGACGGAGCCTCGTCAGCGAGGGCACGAACCATTGCACCGCTGATTAAAAGTTCTCCATTGCCACAGTCAACAAAAGCACCCCACTCTTGGAGAAATTCGATGCCTGCAATAAAATTGTGTGTACACAGCTGCAGGACCAGGAATTCGGTCGGGAACACGCTTCCGGCCAAGACCACATTCGTGGTAGAAACTCCCAGAGGTTGAAGTATTTCGCCACCAGCACCCCGAAATCGTGTAGACGCGTGCCAAGGAAACATAACCTTGGGGCCAATGCGATCTTTGAAGAAATTGCTCATAACTGAAATGCTTGCACCAGTGTCCTCCAAAAGCCATCCCAGGCAGCACAGATGTTCGGGCCAATATTGTTTTTTGTTGACTTATGGAGGTCCAATGAAGGTCTTGTGATACCACTCATAAGCCAGCATTGTAAATGCCATCTATTAAGGCCTCCAACAATGGCCCATCGTAACCATTCAACATGCAATATTGGTTCTCCCATCCTGTAAGGAAGGTAAAAGTGGGCCATAGTTGCCACTCTGCATACATTATTGGTGGGGCCAGTCCACAAGGATGGTAATGATGGGTCAGTTTCCACATAGTCCTATCAATATTGGTTATGTAATGGCGGCAGGCTGTATATATTGCCCAATCAATCTCACCGCATTGCCAATGTTGGACTTCTAATGTTCTGTGTTGGACAATATGTCCGCACACAAGAGTTGTAGCATCAATGTTGGTAACATTGGCAAGTACACATGATATGTTGGGAGGCAAGTACACATGGTGGCAATTACACATGATATATTTCCAGTTTTATCAATATGAAGGGACCACTAGCTCGACTCGGTGCCGCGAATGAGTGCAGAAAAGTCATTGCGTTTGTATTCAGTGCAGCAGGAAAGATTATTTCTATAATTTACGCAATAGTTTATTTGCGCTAGTTCTGGCTAAGCGTGTGTCAAGTAGGCTAGAACTGGCACATTGGAAGTTGAGCGAACTAGATCTACAATGCCGTCACTTAGTCCAAAATGCCCAGCAGCACTTTAGTGGCTTCCGAGCCCACATGCATGGCACAGGAGTCACTTTATCTGTTGTCATAGCAATATTTGCAAAATAATAATAGGCTGTGTATACGGTTCTGACACCCTAACTGGTTTCGCCAATACAGGACAGCCAATGCTGTTTGCGAGACAATATTGCCCAAGCATAAATATTGTCGCGCCTATGTTGTTCACATTGGGAAGAACAATCGATATATTGAAGGCAATTATTTCTTTTTCATTTGAAGCAGCGTTAATATATATGTATGTACCGTGTGCACTCGCATAAATAGCGACCACGCGTAATTTTTGCACTCCCAACTTTATGTACGGTTTACTCCAAAATATTACTTGCATGCTCTCCCCATTACACCCATACACCCAGGGCCCCGCGGCGCAGGCTAGCGCTGTCCTTCTTCAGGATTGACTGTTCCGTAGCCCAGGCTTCGCCATAGCCGGTCGCATTTTCATTGTTTAGTAGCGAAATGTCGGCGATACTCACAAAACAAATTCAATATAGCATTTCCGATTAACTGAGAGCCATGCCGCCACGAAGATTTCGACACGTGAATATAAGTCAGGTGTGATACTGCAGTTTGGAGACGCTGATGACAGCGCCAGTGACGACGATTCCGAGTCACACATCCGCTAATGCTTGAATGTAGCCCACGAATGATGTTGGTGTTAAGGCGCGTGTTCTGTTCAGTGAAAGCTACCTTCGGTTTTGTGATACATTTCAGTTGATACATCTCAGGTCAGCACGCGTCAAGATTCCTTACACGATATTTCGGAAGTATTTGCGAAATTCCCATGTAATTTATGCGCCTTCTGGAACTCCTAGATTCATGAAGAAAAAAAAACACGAGTTACATGGTCTGCGCGAGTAAGTACGGTATAAGTTATGTATGAGCAAATAAAGTATATGCAAAACGTTGGAAGGTGAAGCAAAGCCTTTGTTAACTTTCTACCTCAAACAGCAGGCACAGGAGCCCCCCCCCCCTCCCCGAGCATTGAAGCGTACCGCGACAAGGAGGGGGGGGGGGGGAGGAGCTGCGTGGGCTGCACTATTCCGTTTTGCTTCGCATACCTGTTTGACATGTTTCTTCCTAGCGAGCTGGAGGTGAGGCATGCGAAGCGGCTTTCACTCGACGGAGGTTTTTCGGACGTACAGATTGTGTCGCACGGGTATCGGATATCTGCTGAAACTGGCGAGTTTACGAAGTCAGAACCCCTAAGTGGACTACGGACACGGAGCTTGCGACTGCAAGCTTCTGCATAGTGAAAAAGTGGCAGCCATGCGCTTCTTTAGATCGGACATTTTAGGTGAATTGAACAGATGAGCCTTAAGGTGTTCCGACAGTTCTAAAGGTTTTCGTGTAAGCTTTCTACCTATTTTAGCCATTCGTTTATTTTACTCATTGTGCATTCCGTTGTTCCCATTCCCGCATTTCGGTGTGTGCTAGGTTTATTATAGCATGTATAATTGCGTATTTTTTAAGATTTGTCTGTTTGTAAATACACACTTAGTGCGCTTTGCTGTATACGTCGCGGCAGTAATCGCTCCTAGCAAAGCTGTTTTGGTTCGTGTGACATTTCAGTCATGTTTGTTTTTTTCTTTTCTTGCGTGAAACGCATGTTTTCTTTTTGCTCTTTAACGGTCATTTCTTGTTCCTGGTTTTCGGTTCTTTAGAAGTCGTCGGTTTGTGCCCACATACCCTCGGGTCCGGATTGTGCATGCAGAAACTGATCACCGTATTGTAACCTTCACTTATGTTTATTTACTTGAGGAAGTGTTTTTCTACATTTGAACTGTTTCGTGGAATTGTTTAAGGAACTTTTCACGCTTCAGCCGTTCCACCATTAAATAAGCAAGTAAACCATAACGTGTCGCGTAGTTTTAGGCGTATGTTTTGTTATGCCTTTTCTTTTTGCTTATAGTGCTTATGCGTTTAGTTTTCTCGAGCCTGATCGTATAGAGCGAAATTCATACTTAGAGTGAATATTTACTTGTGGATTTTATGGGAACTTTCTTTTCCATCCCTTCTCATGTCTTTTCAACTTACAAATAGAATGTGTTACACAGAAGACATTTTGCTTATTTGTATGAGTGTATGTGTTCGAAACATACGTTTCGGCAATAACATACGAGTGCGTTGACCGCTTATGTCTGTTTTGTGCTATATTACGATGAAGCGTGAACATACTAAAATTCATTTCCCAAGCTGGCAACACATACATGCATAGTAAGTACAAAACAAAGCTATTGTTACTCCCATAGTTTACTGGATATTCTTGCTTTTTGCCTGGTGCCAGAAGCCTCGGCAAAACAAATTTGTGTGCGTGCATGATAACGCTGGAATTTTAAGTAACAGCTAAGAAAGAAGGTGGGGAAAATATAAGATCAGCCAATAAAGAAGGTGGCATGAAATGCTGGCTCTTCCAACAACGAATGCCGGCAAGAATGAGGGAACAGCCATCAATAATGGCTGGAAAAGGCGGCTCGAGCTGCAATTGTTAATGCAAGCTTATCAATATTGAAAGTACAAACGATGGACAATGTTGGCAAGAGCCATTTTTCCCAATTTTCCCAACGTTATACGACTCCTATCCAACGTTGGAGTAATCTAGTTGAAAGTGTAGCACAGGCCGCGAAATCCAATGTAGTTCCAATATTGTATCCATTGTTTTCCAGCGTTGTGCGAAGATTGCTCCAATGTTGTGCTGCCTGGGATCGCACATACTGCATATACTAACACGTGTATCTTGTTCCAGAACATCGTGACTCGCGCAGGGCCCCGCCATCCAGTGCCTATATATATATATATATATATATATATATATATATATATATATATATATATATATATATGGGTGGCCGGTGAACGGTTCTCCAGCGCGAGCAGCCGGTATTTCTCAATCAAGAAACTCGCTAGAAGACGCTGCCAACACCAACGTTGTCTCTCGCGGGTGAGGGCGCGTTCTCCTTCTTTACGAGCTGGTAGAGCATTCATATATAAGAAAGAGCGTTTCCATAGTTAACGCGCGCCTTTCGCTCTCTCTCTCTCTCACAAGACAGCAGATGGAAGAGTGAGAGAGCTCGCGCGCCGCACGCACCGAGGGCGAGCGCGAGCCTCCCGGCGTTGCATGGTGTTGCATGGTATTGTGAGTGGTGTAGGTCACACGATACGACGCGTGACAACCGGCCCACAGCTTAAGGAGCTTCGCCCCTAAAAACCCCAGGTGGTCGAAATTTCCGGAGCCCTCCACGGCGTCTCTCATAATTAGTGCAGGTTTTATGACGTTAGACCCCACAAAACAACAAAAACATGACTCGCGCAGGCTTCTGAGGTAAATCCTTTTCTGCGACGTCCCCTCTATCAGCCGCAACGGCTAGTTTCATGGCGATGGCAGTGGTGACAACCGCCTTAGAGATGAAGGTGAGCGGCGCCGTCAGGTAAGCGGAGGCGTCAAACTGCGGTCTGAAGCTGACGAACAACTGCGCCGGTTCTCTTGTCGTGAAGTGTTTCTGGGATGAGCGGACCAAGCGTCGTTGTTATTACCAATTACCATATCCAGCGCGACGAAACGTTGGTGGTGGATCATATCATGATATGTCTCTGCGCCGATGGCAGAACCAAGCTATGTTTTTGGTCGCGCCACAGCGGTAACACACGGGAGTTTAGCGGTATGCATTATACTCAAGGTAAGCTTCGTAGCGATTCGGTAGCACAGATGTGTCTTCCCTGGCTCATGGAACGGCGTCTGAGTCATACACGACTTCTTGCTTCTTCTTTTACTTGCAACTCTTCTACTCCCCCTTTTGGAGACGCGGCGTGACCTTGGGCGCCCCCTCCGTGCGTGCCGCTTTTCTTGTTGTTGTTTTGGGCCTTCTCTCTAGTTCGACGCCGCGTTTCTCGTCGAAATAGGCACTATTTTGTGACACTGCCCGCACTTTAAGAATGTTATGAAATAATATTCAAAAACACACAAGATATTGGACACACAAGATTACACTGCACAATGTTCCACAAGACCCTCTGACAATCAATAGCACACAAGTCACATAAAAATACATCACTTGAAAGCTTCACAACTCATCGCGTACGCACGCGTAATACAATAACGCTCAATACATGCATTTTCTCAAAGTTTGCAAAATATTCAAATGTAACACATCCGCACATCGATACATGAAAACGTTTTTTCACCCAGCATGAATAATCACAACACATGCAGCTTCATCCTGCTAATGGACACCTAGATTTGGGATATCGAGACTGCCCTTCGTTTACGCCGCTGTTTGTTCCTTTTACTTCTCTTGCGGGTGAATCTTGGCGTTAGCTGTTGTGGTGAACGTACGTTATCCATTTGTTCGCGCAGCTGTGATGGCTCCGATGCGATTTGCAGTCTCCTCTCATGTCTGTCGATCTTCGGAGTTTCCTTGCACAGTGCCTCATTCGCATTCTCCAACCTCTCATTAAAATTTGCGCTCTTAGCGCGCACCCCAGCTGACTGTTTCAATGCGCGGTGTCACGGGTACGGCAGCTTCTCGCCGTTCGCAAGGCTCCTTGGCTTCGAATGAAGCTCGTGCCGAATTCTTCTCGGAGGACCGGCATTACGTAACGCTCAACAGGCTTCCTTTGGAATTGAGCTCGAAGCAGCAGCTGCTGGTGGTTCCCGATGAGGTTCATTCCTCGGCTCTTCATATCGAGATTTCGGATCGCTAGGGCCTCGTGCACTTTTGATATTTGCCACGATGAGATCATAAAGTGGGTTCTCCATACACAGAGCCATAACTATCCCACTGTAGTAGCGGGTTTTCACCTTGATCCTCGCTTCAGGGAGCCTCCTCGCTATACCATCCATTAGGCAAACGATACCTTTCGCGCCTGTGAGCTCGTAGTTCCGGACCAAATTCCTTCGCACAATTACTGTGCTGCTGCCAGTATCCCGTAACACGCTTACATGCCTTCCTGCTACTTTTCCAGTAAGTACTGGTATATTTTTATCTAGTGATCCGGGGCGTGCAGTCGTTATGGCACCAACAATCGGAGCTTTCTTCACGTCCTTAAGTTCCAAGAAGCCTTAAACCTTTTCATGGTCTTCCTGTTTCGGCGGGGCATATACAGAAGATACTTGCTGAACTTCTTTCACTTCATTCCGACACGTATCAGCTATGTGACCGGTCTGCCCGCATTTAAAGCACTTCACACTAGGGCGAGAAAAATTTGTTCGGCTCACAAGCACCATGTCCTAGCCGATTACATAGGAAACACCTCGTAACAGGTTTCGGAGGGATTCTTCTTTCATCAGGTTCCGATGACTTCTCATCTTCCACACCTTCCCTTCTGATCTTGCCAAGATTGGTGTCTCCATGCGCTCCCAAAAATTGGTCTGCTAATTCCAGCATGTCACTGAGAGACTGGGCTTTTCTCTCTTTCCGATAAAGAGACAGGCTGGGGTGGCAACTGACGAGAAATTGCTCCTTAATGAGAAGCTCTCTAAGCGCACTGTACTCCTGTTCAATTCCTGAAAGTTCAGTCCACCGATCCAAATAGTGGCTGAGTCGCGCAGCATACTGCGTAGCAGTCTCTCCATCGGCGGGCTTTCCCGTCCTGAACTCGTCTCGGAAGCCTTCTACAGTAAATCGTTTAAGCAAAGCGGCTTTAACCCTTGCATAGTTGGAGGCATCCGCAGGCGTCAACCTGCCATACACACTGAGCGCTTCGCCGCTCAAACAAGTATTCAACACCGTAGCCGCCTATTGCTCCTTCGGCCAGTTCTGACTTCTAGCAACGGTTTCAAATCTGTGCAAGTAGGCGTCTAAATCATCCTTTCTCTCATCGAACGCCACAAGCAGCTTGCTTGGATTCAGTCGGAACGAGCACTCTTCCCTTTCCGTGCTGTCGACTCGAACGGGCGCGTCAACGCGCTCTTGCAATCGGAGATGTTCAAGCTCCAACTCATGCTGCCTTTGCTTTTGCCTCTCAGCCATCTCCGCTTCTTTCTCTTCTTTTGCCCTTTCTGCCGCTATCCTCTCCTTCTCAATCTCTGCTTTCAGTTGCTGTTCCATTCTTTCTCTTTCTTCTTTCATTTGTCTCTCATTCGCCTGCATTTCTCGTTCCTTCATTTCTCTTTCTTCTTTCGCCATTTCGGCAACCAGTCTCTTTCTTTCCGCAGCTTCTTTTTCTTTCTGGCTAACCCACTTCCGTAACTCAGCTCCAGCCAGACCCACATTTTCACCAAGGGCAATCAATTTCTCAAGATTCATGGTGCCCTTCCACAAAATCTAGCCGTGTGCACAAACAAATGTCTGCTCTATACTCAGACTCTCAAAATACTCTCTACGCACCGGTTAGCGAGAACGTGGTGCAACATTCTATACAGTCTACGCCGACACGTATGCAACCCAAGGCACGTCCTCCCTACTTTCAACACACTTAAGCGCCAAAGAAGTCCTAGTCGCGGACGCCAGAAATATTGTCACCGAACCCGTACTGTGAGGTGCGGGTCGCAATCGTCGGAAAAGATCCCAAGGACTAACGTAATAATCCCCCGGAAATAATCCCACGAAAGCTTGGACAATAAGATTTTGGTCCCCTTTAGCACACTAGCAAAACGCCAGCAGTGGTTCAAAGATCGAGTCCGAGCCAAGGATGATCAAACAAAACAAATATATTCTCATCAAATAGGCAGTTACACAAAACGTACACAAGCACGGCTTTTACAAACTCAAACACAGATGGGTTAGAACGTTACACAAAGCCAAGAAACACGAACAAGCTCATGCACTGCAACAAAGAAAAAAGCACAAAAGACTCCTATTCTCCAAGTCACTCGGGCGTCTTCTCAGTTCGAAGCTTGCAAGTGGCTTGTCAGCTGGCTCGGGGAACGGCGTCCGAGTCACGCACGACTTCTTTCTTCCTCTTTTACTTGCAACTCTTCTACTCCCCCTTTTGGAGACGCGGCGTGACCTTGGGCGCCCCCTCCGTGCGTGCCGCTTTTCTTGTTGTTTTGGGCTTTCCCTCTAGTTGGACGCCGGGTTTCTCGTCGAAATAGGCACTATTTTGTGACACACGGACACGAACCAATTCCACCTGGTGAGGATGTCCTCATGGACCATACAAGCGCCGTGTCCGTAAAAGAAAGGCACTGCGTTGGACAGCCGAGTTTCCACGTCAAAATAATAATCATTGATCACCCGCTTGTGGTGTGTCAGACACTCTACGTCTTCTCCATATTTGCCTCCGAATGTGCGATGCTCGATCAGGTGGTGACGCTGCCCCAGACCCGCCGCGGCAGCCGAAACAGGTGCAGTAGGGTCGCTGAAAATGGTGCAGAGGCTGCAACACCAGCAAAGACCCCTTCCTTGTATTCGTTTTCATCGCGAGATCTATCTGATGTCGGCGACAATAGGGGCAGTCCAGCAATGCAGCAGTTTCGACGAAGAACTTGTGGTCCCGCCTTCGTCTTGAGGTTTCGGTTACCAACCACTTCCACCACAACACTTTTGAAGACTTGCGAAAAGATGGCTTTATTTACAGGTGATAGATGGGAGCCCAGGTGTAAATCACTGGCGTTGTTCTGTGCTCCGAAACGCATGACACGTCGTCCTCTTCTTCTACGTTTCTTGTACCAGGCATCACGCGTTACAATATTCTTTTATTTACATCCTATATTGCTTACGGACATCCTGTATGGCGTACTACAACTGAGCATATCAAGAATAACAAATTAAAAGGACATCTCTTCAGCCATTCGTACAAAAACCCAGGGGCGCAGTTACTAACATGGCAAGCCCTTCGATCGACAGCTACCATCCTCATGGTTTCCTCCGTACTCGCAAATAGAGTGCTGGAGGAATTTCTCATGCCAAATCACTATGCAGATGATACATTTAATCAACTATAGCACGTGCTTTGCTGTGTGCTCTTTTTTATAACTTTCAGTGATCGATGCCGCGAGAGCATCATTTATTTTAGTACTTTTATCATGCGTTTTTTTTTCGCTCTTATTCTTGCCATGTAGGTTATGCTATATAAGCTTCCCCTTTCTGCAATTGCTTCTGCGAGCTCGAGAAGTGGACTTTAAAAATACAAAGCCAAGGGACTACTGCAGGGCCGAAGTCAATATCTGCTAAATGCAGGTCAATACTCCTCGCAGGAACTGAACACCGCGAAGTGTAACTAGTGATGCAGAACTGTCGATAGTACTATGGACACTATCGATAGTTGAGTCACTATCGAACTATCGATAGCGCAAAACTACTATCGATACAAGTTCAGTCACTATCGAACTGTTAAAGTTGTAAAAACTATCGATTACACCAACAATAGTAACATCGATAGTGTTATAGAATGTGTCAATATACCGTCGGTATATAGTATAAGATCACCGGCATTTTCGCCTACGTCTCAAGTTTCGGACTTACTCGATCCACCATGGATTTAGAAAAGCAAGCGAATGAAGTCTACCTTCATTCGCTTGCTTTTCTAGATCGCGAACCAAGCGGCCGATCGAGCCGCGAATTCGCGAACGCAACCGAATGCGCCCGAGGACATACAAAGCAAGGAGAGAAAGAAATATCGGCAGCGCAAGGCTGAACAGTTTACAGCGGAAAGGAACTGTTACATGCGCGAAACAGAGCGGGTTGAAATTTATATTACCTTTTATGATTTATGAATACAAGCCTCAAGAAGTAATTTTGTTGAGAAGGTGTAACTGCTTATTGTTGAGTATGAATTTATTGGTGGATATCTCCAGGCATTTTCATTACGGAAATAATCTGTTTATATCGCCAAAAAATATTCGTAATTAAATGAACAGAGCATTGAAGACAATGCGATATGGCGTGTTGTATCCAATAAGTTATTGCCTGCAATACGCCTGCAATACGTATTGCAATACGCTATTGTCCGCGTATTGGCAATACGCTATCGCTATCGCAAATAAGCGGCTAACAACAGTACGCTTGTTCACAAAACAACCTATAGTACTACCGATCATGCTCCCGATTGCATAACTATCGATTGCGCCATCGATATTTATCAATACTAGTACTGTCAATTGCACTATCGACAGTTTGGCAATATAATAGTACTGGATAGTTTGGCAATACTTCAGGAGCACGCCTGCGGTGGCGTAGCGCGCAAGCAGATCGTATAATGAACGCTTCCTTCGTGATGCACTTACCGTAAAATAACAATATTCAGGAACATTTAATTGCTGTTGTCAAAAAGAAGCTTTGAAAGCGTTTTCTTAGTCCTGATTTCACTACACATTTACTGACAGCGAGCTTCGCAATGTTCAACGTTACATATCGCAATGTTCAACATTACTCGACGGAAGTAAGGCTCCTCGCCTACGCGGACGATATGGCTGTATTTTGTGCAGACCAAGACAGCATACTGAAGGAGGTAAAAATCGAAAGTCAATTCTGTACCCTAAGGAAGAGTAAATTAAATAAGGAAATTGCTTGGCTTGTTGGCAGATGAGATGGCTCTCAACAACACAATTTTCCGCAAACATGCCTTAGGTCAATACTCCAGTAAAGTATTTAGCCGTGTCTTTACAACACAGCACGGACAGCGTACAGTATTGTACGGAGAAGGTTTTACGTTTCGGGAATACTCAAAAGGATTTAGTGCATTCAACGTATCGATGTTCGCACGAGCGACGATTCATAACTTGTTTCCTATTAGCAAACTGTGGCGCGTGATGGAACTATTACATTTCTCACGCATTAACATTAGAAATTTCACCTCGTTTTTGCTGTATTCATCTGGGGTTCCACGTGTGCGAAAGGACTAGGCGAACAAGCGTCTTCAGGCGAGTTCGCTGGGAAGATTAAGCTTGTCGCATCAATATTTAAGACAGCTGGTGAATCGCATTATGTCCCCCCCACCACCACCCCAACATGACCAACCCATGTTTCAAGAACTGCTTGTCAGGTTAAGCTTGGAAGATTGATACTAAACTTTGATGTGTGGTCCGAATCCATGCGAGGCAATGTTTATGGATACATGAAAGAAGTTTATTTCGTGTCGTGTACAACAGGCTCACCTTTCACAAGGAGGCGGAAAATGAAAATGGCAGCCACAGCTGAAGCGGCTTTCTTAGTAATATTTCAATCTTTAACTGTTCTCTTACTAGTTATTGTTATTTTTTCCCCTGCTTATCAAGTGGTAAAGCGCTTAATGACCAAGCTCACTTTTTCTTATATGCCGATTGCCAACAGTTGTCAACAGTTTTCATGTCTTAAATATATAAAACCAAGTCTCAGTGCGTGTCACAACCCTTTGTGCACAGATTGACAATCCTGGCTCGTATTGCTTGCGTTAGCTTTCAAATCTTTTTATTTTAGAAAAGAGAGAAATCAGCCTGAACTGTTTTACTTAGTTCTAAGGGGAAACCAATAGTGTTATATATTTATATTATGGGTCAATCTGCATTAGTTCCACTGTGCGAATGGCGAGGGGGGGGGGGGGGGGGGGAATCGTAGCTGACTACCGATACCTTGCTTTTCCAGACATTCGTTAAAAACAATTTCATCAATGTAGAGGATTCTGCAACATACTAGTATATGAGGACTCGCGAAGAGCCCAATTTATAAACGGAGGACATTCAGGTGCAAAGAACAGCTATGTGTTGCGAGACTAAGCAGTTGCTTTTCAACCTTTCAGGCTCACTGCCTATCGTCGGTGGCTATCATGCCAGTTTCGCAAGGCCTTCAACTTAGAAGCTACATTTCACTTTATAACCACTAGGCCCTGGTGTATGTTGTCATATTTTGTACTACAGGAATTAGATTGTAAAAAATGTATTTTTTGTGTTGTTGAGGCGCTAATGAAGCAATAACGACGAGAAAGAACTATCTGCCCAACAAAAAAGATCAGGACTGAAAGAGGTAAGGTCACTTCCCACTTGCTTAGAGAGGCGCTGACACAAACATTTTCGCTTGGTGTTCTTTCTTTTTTTCTTCAGCAGTAGTTGGGCACCTCTTAGTCGTAACACCGCGCATACATTGCTAAAGTGGGCTAGAGATAATTATTTACAGCCTGTTTATTACCGACTAGTTTCGCCTTCGGATTGGGAGAGCTCCGATAATGACAGGTCGCCGGGTACAGCTAGCGCTACTTAGAGCTTGCAACAAAGTAAAGAAATTCGACCACGTCAATACACATAACAGTGACGCAGTTAACAATAACAACGCACAGTACACGGGCATCTGGAATTTTCGCCTCCATCGAAAATGCGACCGCCGCGGCCGGGATCGAACCCGCATATTTTGGGTGGCAGCCGAGTACCGTAACCACTACACCACCGCGGCGGACTAGCGCTATCCTGTCGCCTGTCATCTATACCTCTGCACCTTCTCTTTCCTTCTTGCTCAATCTGAGCTGCGCTACAGCGTTCTCACAGGACAATGCACCAACTTGCCCACTCTGCTGTGGTTTTGCCGAGCTAGCCAGAAAACGTTTTCGCCTTAATAGGCTCGCAGAGGAAGATGTGGTGGATGGAGATAGGACTGATTGCAGCACAACTTACTATAAGCGACAGAAAGAGAAATTGAGATAAGGAGAAAGAAAAGGACAAAAAGAGATACACAGAGAGAGAAAGAGTGACAACACAACTTACTAGTGGTGATAGAAGGAGAAACTGATAGAGAGAGAGAGAGAGACTGTCGTTAGGACCCCCGATGAAAAAGCCGCTTCGCTAAGCCCTCAGAGCTCCGCAGGTCATCTGCGTTTGGGGTAGCGAAGTCACACCTAATGTTATAGTGACATTGCAAAGAACTTTCTGATCAGTGTAATATGGGTGTGGTGCTGAGTATAGCACTTATATTTATTTCCCACGTACTTCAGTAGCAGCTGCCCCAGTAAAGGCAAATTTCATATTGAACTAGAATTGTGACACCACTTGCAAAGAAAATTGCAGGTAATGCGCTGGTAGCATTATATCATTTATTGTTCTTGTTACAAAAACTCTCTTTTGTGTGAAATTAAACGCATATCGTCTTCGATATTTGCTAAAGGGAGATGTTAAAAATGGGATAAGTTTGATGTGTTACTTTCTCCATAGGCCAATTACACTGTATAAGCGAGATACGAGTAGTGACTTGCTGAAACTGCTCACGCGCTACAGACAACTGTGTTGTATTAATCAGAAATAACGTTACTTACTGCTGACCGCTCCCATTTCGCACACCTAGCAGGTATTTAAAGGTACCATCTTCCACCGCCGACGTTTTCTGAGCATAGTGGCAGCGGTTTTTTGTGTCTGTCTTGTAGTCCCTTCTAAAAATAAACAACTTTCCATCGTAGCCTGTTACCTGCAAGCGTAACTTACCAATGTTAGTTTCCACATCAATGAGCTCTATATATATACGTCTCGCGTTTTATGAGTTTAAGAGAAGTGCAGCTAAACATAATTGGTGGTGTTTTGAAATAAACACTTATTACTTAGCCCAAAAAGGCGCCGAGGTTTCTTTTTTTTTTTATTGCGAAATGGGCTTGCCCTTAAGGCATAGTTTATGGCTTGTTATGTCAAATGTGTGCTGCAAGTCCTGTGTTGTGTATGAACTGAAGTAGTGTTTTAGGGTATCTGTTGTCGTGTATCCAACAATCATAACTGGTCGAGGCACTGTAGCGGAGACCGTCTTGTTTAAGGAGACGAGAACGCTCCCGATGAAGCATCGCCTGCGATGCCTTACGCTTCATTGCCTTACGCAGGCGATTCTCAGGCATCAACGGTGCACTAAGTTCTTTCATACGCTGTTTGAAACAGCAGCCTAGTTTTGGAGGTGGAAAACTAGCAACACACGATTTACTGGAATATTCGTGAGCCCTTAAGCGCACATTCTCACTTCCATCTCGGAACTCAATTTGGGAGGAGCCTTCCACATATGCACAAGCTCGTTCCTCTGGGATCGTATGGCCTCGCACAGAATTCGTGACCTCGAGTGCGACAATATCAGTTTGTGCCCCTGAGACACGCCACAAAGTCTCACCACTGGTTTTTAACATTGCCGTGAAGAAACTATCGGGAAGGTTCTCCAAAACAAAAGAGACGAAGTACACGATCTATGCACATGACATCTCAATCTTGTGCAGGGGAGGAAGCAAGGAACATGTGGAATTACGTTTGCAGGATAATGTACATCAAACAGAAATACACCTGGATGCTGAGGGGCTAGAATGCTTCCCAAACAATTCTGAGCTACTCCTTCACCGGCTGGCGAGAAGACGTCTAAGACCTAGATGCTGCAAACCATTTTATGAAATGGACATCAGACTACAATAAAAGCGGTGCACCATTCCCAGAAGAGATGCCATCCGTCTCCGGGTATGTTAATCAAAACCAACTGCAGTAACAAAACCCTCAGTAAGATCACAGCCAAAACCGACAACATGATCAAGCTCACTAAAAGTCTTGAACTGGCGTGAGGCTTTCAGGAAGACTCTTCAGGTTATTAGATGCCTTCCTCATCAGTCACATATTTATGTAACAGCCATGCATAACTAACATAAACTCCGAGGAGAAAAAAATTCTGGAAAGCTACGCATTAGTGGCGCGAACACTGAGGATACAGCATAGCTGGTGGCGCTTCACTTCTCCATTTCCTCCTCGACGTCCTGACTTCCCTTTCCCACTCCTGGCTACACAGTACTGTACGAGACTATGTCGTGGTCTACTTTCTCTCCGCCTCCCCACGCTCACATCATTCTTCCTCACCTTGATTTTCCTGTCCTGCTGTTACTACTGCACATGCGCATCTATGTCGAGATTATGGCAGGCTGTGCACCAGCTGTAGCGTGGCTGGTAGCTAGGCGACGCGAAACCAGGCAGGCGACCTCCTCCTCACCCTTATGTCAGTCCGTATCCTCACCTCTCTTTCCCTACCCCTTGCAACACTGCTCTGTTCTACACTATGCTGCACTCTACCTTCTCCTCTTATCCTTTCTCTCTTCCCAACCTTCACGTCATTCTTTCTCACACTCGCCTTGCCTCCTCACCCCTGTTCGTCACCCTCACTTTTCTTTCGCTCTCCTGCTGTTGCTGCTGCGCATGCGCAGCAACGTCCAGGTCATGCTAGTTGGTGCGTCAGTTGTCGCACGGCTGGTTGCTAGGCGACGTGAGGCGAGGCGAGGTTTTCTGCGCCGACGGACCTTTTACCACGAGCTGTAACACGTAACACTGTTAAAAATTTAACAAGATCATAAGAAAGTGTATCAAAAGAGTACTGGGCATTCCGTTACGGACTAGCACGGACCTCCTTTTGCACATGGAAGTAGACAACATACTGTCGCAGTTCACTGAGAGCAAGAGTTTTATTACTCGAAGAACAAGAAGTACTGCGTCGGACTCGGTAGCACCAGCAGCAGGATCAGCAGCCGAGATCGCGATAACGTCTTCTTCTTCTCTAGAGTGGGCTTGCATTCACGAGCGGGTCGGTCAGTCCGTGATTGTCTTCCTCGTCGCCAGTGGCACGGCCGCTCAATAGAAAAGAGGTGCGGCCTTCCGAATGGAGCTGTTTTCAATGGGAACGCGCATTTGGATGGCGCTGACAGCCGCAGGCCGGCTGACTAAAGTACAGGAAAGGGTGTTTTTGTTTTATTGTGTTATACGTGCACGGGATCACAGCTGGCTAGCCGCGTGTGCGCACCGGTGCGGACCGGTATTCTTCCCCGATGTTGAGCGCCATCGCGGAGAAAACAAGTACTGTCGCGTTCACGGGCAAAGAAGCGCATTCGGCAGGCCGCACCTTTCTTCTATTGAGCGGCCGTGCCAGTGGATACCATAGTGCGAACGTGGCAATACTTGGACGAGGTAACTGAGGAACAGGAATCAGTCGCACTGGCCCGTCTATCTTCTACCCCTACTGGAGAGAAGATCCTGGCGTTTCTTGAAGTCAATCCCGTCCTCACGGAATCGCGGAATAACGACGAACGGAAATATGAACTCTCAGAAGATCAAGGAAACAATACAGGAGTCACACCGCTTCCGCGTAATCCTCATCCTCAGCACAACATAGACGCGAGGCAAGAGCTCTCGCATTCCTCAAAAGCATCAAAGACAATTCGCACTGGTCATGTTTTGTTGTCGCGGTCCCAACATGAACAGTCGTTCAACTACGTGAATTTCATCGTTGATCACAGCGGAAGTGGGGCTTTCTTGAAGTTTCCTACTCCGTCTAGAGTAGAGCAGGTTGCAGTTTTTATAGCACAGAACTATTCACTGATTCGAGGTCATCGGCCGGGGCTTTCGCTTCTGGGTCCGTCACCAAAGAAGCTTACAAAATTCTAATGGCCTTGACAACCTCTCCTCACGCCATCACGTGGTTTCCGGCGCATGTCGCTTTACTCCTACATTATGTTTGTAACTACAAAATGCTTTTAGCGTAACCCCCGGTGAAAGAAGTGACGGCTCAAAACATCTATATGTCATCCCAGGGAGGGTGGTATGTGTTCAATCGCGTAACGGGCATGGTATCACTGGACTGTGAGGCACGTGAACGAGATGGGGCGATTGGGACGATTTCGTACGTCATGGGAGTGCCCCCACAAAGTACTCGGTGTAGGCCTGTGTACCGAGATAAAAGCTTTTCTGATAGGCCTACCTGGCGCGATGGTAACCACAGCAGGACCAACCAACCAAGCGCAAACTGGACGTCTCGGTGTCGCCGGTCATACAACAGCCGTTGTCCATCGTGGGTGGTAATAAGGCGGGCACTGCGAATTTCCCTTGCTCCCAACGAAATACTTCTCTCGATAGCAAATGTTCGCAGCGAGAGCGACATAAGACAAAGACACCAAGGTTCATCGACAAACGGCGCACATCCAGTGTTACACACGTAGTGACTCCTAACCTGCGTTAAAAAGCATGTAGCATAAGCCTGCAAACAGATTCATGCGGCTTCGCTTGCATAGTATTTTCAGTATTTTCGTATCGTATTTTCGTATCCGTCGAAAATGCGATCATCCACGCCCAAGATCAAACCTACATTTGTCGAGTCGGAAGCTGCACACCGTAACCACCCTGCGTCAGCGGCAACTGAAATTATTGGTTATATGAGACATAACCGCGGCGACGCAGCAAATACCAACAATACGTAAATGAGGAAACATCTTGAAGTCAGCAAAGGGATCATGCTGGTCTGCTAAATTTTCTAATATATATTTGCACTTTTGCTTTTTTTTTGTGCGGATATGCCGACTTCGAGCAGAGGGTAAGGAGTGTTACAATATCAATGGGCGTGCGTGTATTCGAATGTTACGAGTATTATTGGAAGAGGACATTTTTAATTTTCGTACTTCATTCGAAAATGAGGTATTCCAAGTGCCTCGGATATACGGAAGGTATCCAATGCAGAATTAAACTATCTTGCCGAAGATGACCAATGTTCTCTGTTACGTTTCGTGCAGAAACGGGCAAAACCTATACACGTTGGCATCAGTGTTATGGCGACAAGCCACGAGCGCGCCTGTAGATGTGACTTGTCGCTGCCAGCATGCACGAAGCACTATAATCAACGAGTCTGGAAGCGCTGTTGATGCTCATGTAGATATGGAGGCCTACTTGAGGCTTTTAACAGACAAGCGAAAGATCCCTGCCAGTCGCAGCCGGCTGCTCGGCTAGGGTTTTTTCAGCATACTTTTCAGCGGCCCGACTATGTGGAAGAATTTCTTCATAATAGTCTTTACTGCTGTATTTGAGATATTTTACATTCGCAAGGATCCACTAAAATATAATAATAAACTCCACCCATGATAGGGCAAAATGTTAGAATTTACTACTAGAGCTCAAAGGTGATCGAACAGCAGGTTCTCTATGACTTAGGCACTTCAAGGACGGCGACCGTCATAGAAGCGCAAAAGGCTGAGCGCTGCGCTGTGGGTTCTTCTACCGTCGGCTAACATTTAGGGAAAAATTGTCAGGATTATCAACCTTTCACCGCAGCCATTTTCTGATCTTGCACACAATATGACTTATGCTATTCGTTTAATATTGTGAACTGACGTTTGCTTTCTCAATTGCATAATCTGCTTTGAGAATCACACAATAGTAAAGACGTAAACATATGTAGTGTTCATAGGCTACGGTCATATTATTTATCAAAACTGCTTGCGCAAGCACTTCTTCATCCACTTTACGTATATCACATACTTTTACGCTCATTGTAACCTATAGCCTCGATAATTTTTGAGGTACAGTGATAAGGTTTTTGCATAAGGGTGGTATACTGGGCAGTAGTTGCAGTACCACTGTGTATATCTAGGCCAAACACGCCAAAGGGCAAATTTGACTTACTTTTGAAAGTTCTTGTTCGTTGAAGTGTCGTGGATTTTCTGCGTATTTATCAGGATCGCCTTTCCTTCTGGCAAGAGTAGTTCCTGCGAACAATACGCAGAGAAAAAGACAAGGAGAGAACATCTTGCTTACCGCACGTTCAAAGTCCCGCTGTTGGATACATAATAGAGGATAGGGCTGCACCTTTTATACAAAACGCGATGTCACTAATGACGTATAGAGAGACGCAGGTCATTTTTTGAAATAAAGTTAAAATTGCTTTAGGGGGGGGGGTGGGGGGGATAAACAGAAAGGCGTACACAAAAGCGCATGTCCCTATACAATGTGCACTCGCCTATGCATCGCTATGCTTCAAGAATAAAAATATAAAACGTGTCGCTTAAATATTATAGTTCCTATGATTTCAGATGCTTTCGTGCAGAGAACGGTGTAAGTACCAGACATCTTGTTCCGTTTTACGGTGGTCGCACAGATTAGTAATGCGGCATCCGCACAAGAAATCAACACGGTGTTAAGTAAACTGTGCTTTTTCAATTTAGCGAAAGCACTGGGATGCTGATTCGATCACGCGACCTTCGAATCAGTAGCCCAGTGACAAAACCAATAAACTAACTATATACTGTGTAACTAACCAATAAACTAATCCCAATATTATAACCTACCACTCCAAACTTTGCGCATACCAGAGGAAGGAGAAGGCCTTGTCGGCACCGAAGCTTATGCGCCAAATAGATAGATAGATGCTGTAAAATTCGCGTAATTTCGCCAAGGCAGCTGATTCGTACTTAAAAACAATGGTGAAAAAATCCATCTGCTATCTATCATATTCCTCTGTATGTGAAAAGTTTATTGCACTATCTGCGCATGGTATCTCACGTCATCGTTTTCTTAACCGGCGATTGGTAAATAGCTCACACTTTCAAAGGAAACAACAGCCGGAGGTTAGTGTCTCCTGGGTGCATCCATAATCGCATTTCGTAAGTTCGAGCGCCAAGTACCTACAGGCCAAGGTTGTGTGCCCGGTTAATGCCCGAAGTGCATGTAAAAGAAAATAAAAGCAGTGCTCACACACGCGGGTTCTTTCCTTTCAAAGCACGGTTTCTAGCAGCGTTTCTGGAAAATGAAGAACAAGGTCGCAATGAACTCCGCGAGTCCTTCATATTAGCTTTTATAAACCTAATTATAAGCGGTCCGCCCAGACTACTCGCTACGCCAACCGAACACATCTCAAAGAGCTTTAGGGGCCGATATCACCCAACTGCTGAATGAGTGTGAATTCCTCCAAGGTTCCCTTCTGCTCCAAATTTTTCTCGCCCTGTGTTATTGCCATATGGAAATTACTGCTACTGTCCTGGGGCGCCATAACCATAATGTTATATACTGACGTCACAGGCACATTCTATCGCACATCACCCACGCAAACAGCGGTGGACTTATCTCGAGTTACCATACTGTAAAATGACTGAGCGTCAATAAACCTTTGTTCATTTCCTGACTGTGTGTCCGACTGATTCACAACACATCCATAACGCAAAAAAATTCACCCTGTGAAAGATATATACATAGTAAAATTGCAAACTTCCCGAGCAATAGTTCCACTTCTACATTCTCTTTTCATTATAGAATAATTGGTATCACATAACTGTTCGATTTTCGTTAAATTCATGGTCTATTTTCCATAAAGGTACCATTCAGAGTGCTTCGGAAAGGACAACTCAGGTGATTTTTCATTGTCCAATCATCCCTGTGAGTTTCCAGTCTGTAATTGGCCGGTCAGTTTTCATTGTCTCACTCAAAATTTCAGTATATTTTCTCCTCAGTACTAGAATAATTTTGCCGAGCCAGGCGGTTGCAGGTCATTTAGCTGTCTAAAGATGAATTTTAAGTATTTTTCGTGATTACCACACGGAGCGACACTGTGTTTTTGACGTCATTACCTGCAACACTGCCTATCAGAGCAGGCGGGCGGTCAAAAGCAAAATGGCGATGCTTCAGCGCTCAAATCGTCGCTGTAAAGTTCCGAAGAGCTGAATACTTCGATGGATGACATCGCCACTTCCATTTTTCTGACACCAGCTCCATATTTCTGATGGCAGAGAGGCTGTGACGTCATCGCATACGCTGCAGAAAGCGTTTACGCGCTTCGGTTTCTCTTTGAACATAGCATCAGTATGGTTATTTAAAGCTATTGGCGCGTTTCTGAGCAAATTGAATTACCCTGGCTATGCCAGGGCTCTCAATACTATTGGAAAACAGTGATATCAGAATAGTGTAAAAACCGCCGGAGATGGCCTTTAATGGTTTATCGAGCGTATGTATGCAATGCACTGGCTCACGGGTCGGAAGCGCCCGCAGTTGGCTGGTTCCTCGTTCGCGCGCAACTTATCTTGACAATGTCTGAAATTCGCCCTAAAATTCCCTAACAATAAATAGGAACAAAAGGGACATCAGCTTCGATACATGTATAAATAAATTCGTGAATTTTTTCTCCGGTTTGTATGAAGTTTCTTTCTTTATGGTATATTATCCGCTCAACATAAGAACATTTCATACCTTTTGTGGTTCGTTTGTGCCCATTAATTCCTCGTATATTCTGCTCTACTTGCTAAATTGTTCTATTCTTCTATTTCCAAAACCTTCTGTAATTTTTAATAGCCCGATTGCGCGCTCTTATTGCAATTTCTTTTTTAAATTACGATTGCGTTACCAGTGCCACGTGGGGGGCCCTCAGACACTTTCAAGTGATTTTGTAACAGAATTTCACCTGAGGGACTCCCAAATTTTGTTGGAAATGAATGTTTGATAGATTTATTTATTTATTTATTTATTTATTTATTTATTTATTTATTTATTTATTTATTTATTTATTTATTTATTTATATGATAGGTTGTTCGCTCCCGGTCTATGATAATAATAAAGCAATAGTATCAAACAAGTTCAACAGAAGCGGTAAACTTGTCCGAGGCCTCGTAAATAAGAACAAGCTACCTAGGCCGGGTGGCTGTTCTACCTCGCAGTTTGTCGCCTGCATCGTATATCAGTGTTCCCATGAGACCTTCCCGAATCGTGACGGCACTAACACTGCTTATTCACGCTGTGACAGTTGCACCATGCATTATGTGAAACAGCGCGAAATCTTGACGAACACGACTAAAGACAGCACCACGAGCGCCGACTTGCAACATTTCTCTGTTGGAAGTTAGCCCTCTTGTCTGTACTCACGTTCGTCTGGTTTTTCTCTGTTTTACATGAATGATTACCAGCAACCTCAAAACACGACCATTTTGAAGTTCATCCGCCTTGGCGACTCGCACGGAGCCGGCGCTGACTGTTCCATGAATCAGTACTGCTTGCCACGGAAGTTTAATAGCCTACTTGGGTGTCATGTCCCTTTTAGACTTGCTGGTCAAGCGGCACATCAGGGACATTAAGTTGCGAGCCCAAACAGGCAAATGCAATTCCTCTCTAATGTTGATTATGCACAGTTCTTTTAGCTTGGGCAGCGGGGATGTGGCCGTCGCCTCATGGCCGGGCATTTTTCTGAATGGCCCGCAGGTGAGATCAAGCTGGTGAAGGTAGGTGGGCTATGTGTTCAGCAATTGATGCAAGAGAACGCGACTCTAATGGTGCCGCGCAACTTTTTTTTTCTCAGTACAACTGCTGATGGTGGTCTGTGAGCAAACGCCGAGTCCGCGTGGTAAGTGGGAGGCACTTGCAGAGCGGCCCTTTTTTGACAGGGACAATGCGCAAGGATGGAACATAAGTATCAAGAAACACTATAAGTATCAAGAAACCACTATCAAATCCCACTGGGAAAAATCAGCGATAGTGAAAAAAAAAGGCTTTTATAGGAGAATTTCTCACGCGAAATAAGATCCTGTAATATGTGGAACCTTATAACACTATATAATTATTTACTATTTTCGAAATGAAACAATTTATAACACGAACTAATATTCCGTAAGAAAAGCGGGTCAGTTCGCGGGAGAATTTCTCGCCAGCCGATCGGGAGGGAGGTTGACAAATTTTCACTCCTTGTGTAGTTAAAATTTCACAGTGAGTTAAAGGTCTGATTAGCGGCATTGCCGTCATCATCTTGTGGCTGTCGTGTGTTGATGGCTGGTAAATAATTAGTTATGTGTCCGGTTGCTGACGTATTTTCTTTAGTTCTCGGTATGGCTCCTTTGTTTCCATTTAGAATCTTACTTGGGCAGAAAGGTCATGTTCCCTGTTTAATGTAGTCGGCAAGAGTTGACATTAATTTATGATGAGGCAGCTGAGGACATGAGGAGTAATTGCTCAACTACATTCGTGCATACTTCTTTGCAGCTCAGATTAAGAAACAGAGTGGAGATAAACGACAAAACAGAGGCGAATCGCTGTGCCTACGAATGCTGATGGCGTTCAGCAAGCCCCGTACACAATCTCTCATTTATCAATGCCAGCAGTGGTCCAAATAGGGCACTGTGCTCAGATAAGTTCACAAGCATGGGCGTGCATATGTGTGGCTAGGGGGTGAATGACATTTACACATACAGGTGCTGTGCCTTCTTTCATTCCTCTACATGAAAACTGGGTTCAGTTACCTACGTGTGATATCTCGTATCTTTTTATGCGCTGATGATCAAAACATCAGATTCTTGCCACAGAACTTCTTAGAGCTTTCTTTCGCTTGGTACAAAGCGAAATAAATAATAATTCCGCGAAAATTATCAAAAAGGTCGTTAGTACTCTTGGTAATATTTTTATTTATTTATTTATTTGCTTATATTCCTCTTGGAAGCCTGTCCCCAAGGAGAAAATGAGGCGTGTCAAAAAGATAGGATGACGTCGGGCTCGGCGTACGACGCTTTGACCTACGTACTTGAAAAAGTCGGGTGCAGTACAGCGCTCAAGAAATTGTGCTCCATGGCGGTGAGGAAAAAAAAAGGCTTAAATGCAGATCAATCCAAACCCACGGCAAGATACTTAATGCACACCATGCCCGGTTCGTGTTGTTACGCAATGGAAACGTTAGTTGAACGGAGCCGCTGTAGTGAAGTTGACTGACAGTGGTCGCAGTCGTGTTAAAGGAACAATTATGAGCAAAGCGATATTTTGCCTACTGCCAAACTACCCTTTCACAGTAGCAGGGGGCAGCACTCATGCCGCTACGTCTTAACCTTGCCGCACGAACTGCCGTTACACCGTGCGTTTTGAAGGCGCCGTTCGTAGAGTATCAAAAAATTTCTGCTAAAAATCAATCACGTTGCGTGCTAAGGTGGTCAAAGACTTAATATAGCAATTTTCATCAAACTCTCATTAACCGAATTGGCCTAAATACGAAGGAAATACGCTGCAATTCGTGACTTCACGCTTACGTTCGGATGCCTCGGTTTCGGCGCGGAATTTAAAAATTGAACTTTAACCTTCAATTCTTGCTTTAATGCTGAACTTATGGCAACAAAATCGACAATTCATTTTTAAAGAAGATCTGTCGGTTTCAATCAATTCATACTTTTTCTTCAGTGCTCCTTACGCTAAAGCAGAAGAAAGGAACGGCTTCCTGCCAGCTTAAGGGTTGTCAGATCTGGCAGCAGATCTTGGTCAGACTAAGGTACGGTGGCTCTAAGGAACGCTGTGTTACTACATGACACATCAAGCGGTTTTTCGAGAGGATCAAGCCACGACAAAAATTCGTGTAGTATTTGATCCATTTTGATATAACAGGAAAGGCATGTCAATGACAATCTGGAAGCAGGGCCAAATTTGAGGACATGCTGCCTCTGCTGATGAACTTCAGAAAGGAAAATAGGAGACGTCAAAAAGGCACTCCTACAGATTTCCAACAACGAAGGGGACAGAGGTGCTATTAGATTTGTGTGGTGGAAGCACGACGCTGAATGAAAGCTGCTGAATGAAGTGCAGAGTTGGCGCATGACTAGTCCCTTTCAATACGACACCAATCACGTTTCTTCTGGCAGCTACAATCATGCACCATCTGAACAAGTGGCTGTGCGATTTCCAGATACTACGGAAATGCTACAAAAAAAATATTTACGTGAATGATGTAATACTATGAGCAGCAACGTTTTAGGCTGCAGTGAAGCTGTACAAACACACAAAACATGTGTTCAAAGAGGCGCCGATGAACCTGAGAAAATGGACATGCAATGAAGAGAGAGTAAACGAAATTATCGATGAAAACGAGAAGGCCAATGCTCACATCGAGAATTGATCGAAGGGATACATAATGCTTCTTTGCATGATATGGCAGCACTCACAAGACAAGATATTGTTTCCTGTCGCAAAGTGGACGCCCTTGAAGAAAGCGGGAGGCTTGTTGCAAGCAGCAGCGAAAATATTTGATCCGCTCGGATTGCTATCGCCGTTTGCGATACGCGCGAAAATAGCCTTTCGAAGGCTACGGAAAATGAATCTAACATTGGATGACCCACTGCCTAAAATAAGTGGCGAGTGGAAAAGACTTAAGTCTGAAGCTGACAGTTCTAGAAACTATAGGACGCTACGCAACAAAGGACGGAACAGTAGACGCATACTATCGTCTTTGGACGACATTTGCAGCGAAGCACGCAGATACGCGGCCAATTTTTATTTTTAATAGTTTTACCGCCACCACCATATTCTATGGTCTTCCTCCCCGCCAACCCCAACCATCAGCCCAATTCTTTGCGGAATATCAAGTAGACGAACTATATGCCGACTAAGCTTCTGCTTTTCAGTTATGGACCTTCCCTCTCACACGCATATCGCGCACGAACACATGATGCTATACAATTTATTCTGGAGATAATGCACTCAAGCTCATGACGTGCATTTGGCAGAGGTGGCCTCCTTGTGTTGCTGTTCGTTATGGAGGGACACCGTAATTGTAATCACGGGAACTGTTGGCGGGCTTTTTTTGTGGCAGAAGCATCTATGATTGAGAAACACCCCACATTGGAGGGCTGCGGTGCTGTCACGTGCACCAAAATGTAAGTGCACGCACGGGTGTTTTCTGCAGGATTTCCCCCCCCCCCCCCCAATTAAAATGCAGCCGCTTTGCCCTGCATTCGACGCAGCCACGGAGAGCTTCCAAAGACACACGCAGGTGCTAAGCCACGCGGATTGATTGTTATCTTCGTTAGGCCGCGAACAGTTAGTGCGACTTATGGATGAGTTAGCGTGCAGAGTTTGTAAAAACTGTATATTCTTGAGAACTGTTATTTTCCCGTTTTCGCAACACATTTCTAAAACGATGCAAGTAAAATATCTGCTGCATGCAAGCTCTCTAAATGGCTTGAACAGGCACACATCGTACTCGACCACATGATAATGCGTATACTTTTATTTCGAAGATGTCCACACCAAAATCGAATTCATTTGAACAGATAATAAATTCAAGTTCAATTCCACTTCTTTTGTTCGGGTTCGTCCTTACACATTTCTTCAGTATAAGTTACCTGCGTTTCGCCTTCACACTGCTCTGTGAACACAGTTTCGCACTCCTGAGGGATAGTCTCGTTGAGCTTGTCCTTTCTCAGCAGGATAAAGCACCCTGGAGAAATCCAAATCATCATTAAAATACACATATAATTAGCGGAATTTGCGAACAAATGAACTACAACACTGGATCCTTCAGCAGAGTGAAAAGTAATGAAGAGTTGCAATAGTTACAGGACGCAGCGTTGACGTAGAATCAAACGTCAACGCTGCGTCCTGTTTCAAAACTGCCTCGCTTCTTTGCAAGCTTTACAAGGGGCGGCACCCCAGTCTCTTCACTGGTAGATGCCGCAACGGGCTCATTAAAGAGGGACGGTGGGCAATGACCTGTTTAAGTTGACGTATAGAATGATATAGATATTCAAAACGGCCCAGGAAATGGGCCGCCCAAGCTGAGGCAGAGGGCGCTGCGGCACGCTTTCGCATAGCGCCGTTTCGGTAGTTGGTACAATTTGCGGTCACTTCTCTCTCTCTGCTCTCGCCCTTGGCTCCTGTGAGTTGCGCCCGCTTTTTGCCCATGCTAGCGCGTTCCTGCGCCGCCCAGGTCGCCTCGAACAATTCGCACGCGCTCACCGGCCTCGCGTGATGCGTTGTGTGTCGGTTGCATGGCAACTTCAGAAAACTTTGTGGCATTGAAAAAATTCACAGCCCATCCACCAAGTGAATGACGATGAAGGAGCTTGCTCCAGAGGTTAAATCCAGTAAACCGTAAATACGCTCTACATCTGCTCAAACATCATCATATAAAGACGTTATACGAGAGTTGTGTCACATGGCCCGAGCCGCTTCGGCGTCCGCTTGTCGACGCTTCCGCGCCGTTTCTGCTTCGCGGGCTCTGAGCTCGATATCCGCTCGCCTTCGCGCCTAAAGTCCCTAGATATCTTTTTAAGTCCCTAGATATCTTTTCCGTTTTTTAAGTAGCGAAAAGCTTTGATGTGCCGCTGGCGCATCTGATTGGTCGGCGTTGCTTTTGGCAGCCATGTTCTTCCTAAAGCTGTTACTTGAATGCCGCAGCGAGAGAACGCCAAAGAAAGTTGCGCGTTTCAGTAGGCGTTTCTTTACATATGGCACGTCCACCATCATATTTGATGGGAACGTGTATGTTGACGGCCGAACGCTATCTGCTCGCGCGTGCTCCGCTCCACGTGTTTAGGAAGAACATGGCTGCCGATGCGGGCTTTGAGCGAGAGGGTGCCGGGAGAGGAGGTACTACTTGTCGCTATTTAAAAACGGAAAAAAACATCATTCGCGCCGGCTTCGCTTCGGCCTCGCGGGCCCGTGCCACCTCCGGGTTAGCTTGTCGGCTAGCCCGTACTGCTTCGGCTGCGGGGGCCCTCGCTGCTGCCGCCGCCTCGGTGCTTATAGTGGCTTTTGCTTGCTGCCGGTGCTGGCGTCTCTCTCCGGCCCCGCGAGCTCCAACTCCAGTGTTAGAGTTACGGTATATGTTCCCCTTGGGAACAGTGTTGCGTCACTGACAGAAGGCGCCGATCGCGCCCCCATTCGCCAAGAGAGCTCACGTTCGCAAATTGCATCCTTTTGAGAGAAAGCCAACTTAACGGCAGCGCGTGCGCTGACGCCCGCCACGCCACCGCGGCCGCTACCTTCCGACGCGCCACCGCTGTCCGATCGGCTCGGCAATCGGCTACGATAGCTGCCGCAGCCAATCGCGGAGGTCATGGTTCGGCGTTCAGGCAGAGCTCAATTGGCTGAGCTGTGATCTAATAACGTTGGATGTGGCAGAGTGATGTGCGGTTTAATTTTGCTGGAAACTCTGTCTTCTCAAACTTGTGCCAAGGAAAAAGAAAAGGAAGTGACACTCGAAGCAAAATGATTAAATGGTCGTGGTCGGTTGTCGAAATCGGCACAGCAGGTTATGTCGGAAGCTCGATGCGACCCAGTATTTATTTCACATCCCTACATACGCCTCGCACAAGTTATGCCTATATGGAGCAATTAATTATAACTCTCATTAGTAATATTTTTTTGATAAAGAAGGCGTAAACGTTCAGGATATGTAGGACTTGACGCCCGCTTAGTAACAGCTGCCTAGCCGGTGACGAAAATCTCACCGCAAGGAACAAAAACGTGCGCGTTTGAATATACATAAGGATTCACCTTGTATAGATCCAGCATAAACTGCTACGCAGCATAAAATTTTGTAAGCGGTATCCAGTATCTATTACGCCAGATATACCTATAGATCTGCGAAGATTCTCCATGAAGGTAATCTTTTTTTACTTGTGTTATCTGCGCTCATCGTTTTTCAAAGTAGCTATTTTGTATTTCAAAGCCTTGCGTCAAGTCCGACATGAAACGAGAGATTTGTTCAGCTTACAAATTTTGTCCGGAGTAGTGTTTTCATTTGATATTTACAAAAAAAAAACACTTCTGGCGATAGTGAAGGCCATCGAACATTTTATAACACCACTTATGTATAAACTGGTAAATTGATTGTTCGAATCACCTTTATTTTTATTTTTGAAAGCAAAAGCCTTTCGGCCAGCTACGTGGAATGAACGAGCGAGAAAGCGCACGCCACTGCTGAGCCGCGCCGTCTCCTACATTCGACAGGAGCGGATTTCCTGCTTAACGCAAATGGGTGTGCAAGATGGCGGACCTATGCGCAACTCTGCTCCCGTAGGGAGCATATACAGTAACTCTACGCAGTGTCTCGGCGCCCCGCCATCTAGTGAGCGCTCTTGAAATCACCGGAGAACGCAGTTGCGCCTCTAGAGGGAGCAATGAGAACTAGTGGCCACGGCGCGACGGACAAGAGACGACCCCCCAGCAAAAGGATCAAGCTCCTAAAACATTTTCGCGCTTACAATCTCAACATTAGTGCACTTCAAAATATCGCGATTGCGGGACCTAGTCGGACGTTGAAGACGATGCCGTGTTCGCCGCTGCCAAGTGGATGTTGAAAGAGAATGACGGCGTTAGCGACGTGAAACTAGAGATTAGGTTTGAGTTTCTGTAATTATGCGGCCCATCAAACGCACCGGATTCCCTTTTCTTCCCATTGTAGACATTTAAACACTTCCTCTAAACATGTAGTGAATGGCATCGGGGAGATCGTATCTCCTTGTCTGACACCTCTGCCGATCGGGATTTCTCTGCTTTTCTCATGCAGGGGTAGTGTGGCTGTGCAATCTTTTTATACGTTGTTTATGGTTTGCGCGTATACGTCAGGAACCCCTTGTCGACGTAAAGCTTCTAGAACTGCTTCTATTTCTATGGAGTCAAATGCTTTCTCGTAGTCTATAAACGCCATATAAAGGGGTTTAACGAAAGGGAAGGGGTCAAGGGCTCGTTCTTTATTTGTTAGAAACAACTTAATGAGCAAACAGACAATGAAGCCAAGAAAAGCATAGGGGAAGTTACTTGTAGTATTGTAATTGTGGAGAAAGTAGAAAGGAATTAAAGTGGACGAAAAGACAAGCCTGCCTTCGGTGGGACCCGAACCCACGACCTTCGGATGTCGCGTCCGATGCTCTACCAACTGAGCTACGAAGGCGCTCGTCCCCCCGTCCACTTTATTGTGTATTTATGTACGTATTATGTACGCAAGGGGTTTGTCATATTCAGTGTACCTCACAATTACTACGTTGAGACGAGGGCCCCTTCCCCCTTCTAAACATCTATAGAGCAATCATTTTTTCCAAGAGGTCAGACCTATTATATCGAGAAATAAAGACGTTTTATAATACAAAAAAACAAGACTACCAATCAATAATCACCAATAAAACTTCAGTTGTAGGTCCCTGCTTGCCCGAATTATTACAATTATTAAAATTTGCTTCCAAGTACGCACTCGTCATGTATACTGAGTTTTTCAGTGTATGTGTTATTTCGTGCTGTATTCTACGACGAAAGCAAAACAAAGCGTAATCCAACCATTGCAACACTGGAGGTGCACTTTGCCTGCATACCTAAATGCTCACCATAGGCGAGATAGCGCGAACTTGAATTACTCCTTCTCTTTCCCACCTTTATAAGAGTCACAATATGGAGCATTTTCTAGATAAACCGTGAGAGTAGCAGCAGAAATACGGGAAGAACGTGATGACAATTTTTCTCAGATCTGCAGATACCCATCGTACGTGATTATTCAGTGCGCACAGTGCAGCTGGAATTACCGTATAATAATGTGGCGTAACTCGCCTATGTGATACATTACACATTTTACCTGGCAGTAAAATGCTGGCACGCTGTGTGACAGCAACATGACATGCAACATGCGTTTATCATTTTCAAGAGGGGACAACTATAGTTTAGCAGAAATAAAGCATCAAGGCTTCAGGACCTCTGGCTACGCGGACTGAATTCGGTTTACGAAGAAGCTAGCGGTCAGGCACACCATTCTGCGCCCCTCGCCTTGACAGCTTTTATTTGGTAGCTGTTCGCTCGCCTAACGCCCTCCACCATCAATGTGTGTTGTGTCTTACCCTTTGCATACGTAAACAAAAAAAAGATAATAAACCTGTCCCACGCTACTGAATTGCGATTAACAGCGGAACTGGTAAGCAAGACCCTGCGAATCCAAATGGACTTCTTTCATCTTTAATCACCTTCTTGCTACTTCAGATTTCTCTCTTTATATCTCTGTACTTCTCATGTTGTCTTCTTTCTTTATTCATCTCTTAGTATGCTGCACTTTCTCCTCTTTTCCCTCCTATGCTTTGGGGACTGTAATGTGGGCGCAGGTCAGCCAGACGCACGAATGGAGAACCCGGACGAACAGAGGGACACGTTTATGAGACAAAGGACATGGGACAAATGCGAACGTTACACAAACGAAGACTAGATGGTTCCAGCGCACCGGCAGTCCAAATGTCGCCACTCACAGTTTATGGACAAGTAGCAGCCGTTACAGTGATACTCGTGCCGTCCAGGAGACTCGAGGTAACGGCCCGAGTCTCAAAAGCATGCGCTGAGACGTGGCTCAGGCACGGCAATGCGTCGAGGTGTGTGCCGGGTACGGGACACAGTGCCGGGACGTGGCCCAGCTCCGAGAACAGCCGCAGCACCGCAGGGACGTGGCCCAAGTACCCGTAAGCAGAGCCGTGTCGTTGCCCAGCTAGGGTCACAGCAGCAGCACCGGGACGTGGCCCAAGTGCCGGAGCGTCTGCTCGGGACGGAGCCCAAGCACAGAGACGTCTGCTCGGAGCGGAGCCCAAGCACAGGAGCGTACTGGTCGGCGGACACCAAAGCCGGGGCGAGGCCCAGCCGGGCAGGAACCGCGTCGCTGTAGGACACCTGGACGAGGCCCGGCGCTCGATCTGCTCCCGTCGAGCCCAGTTGTCCTGTGTTCGTTCCGGTGGCCCCGTCGCTCGAGCTGAAGTCTCGTGATCGCACGCAGCCGCACTTCTTCGGCACCGCCCACCGATCATCATCACGGCAAGGCCGCGCAATTCAAATCTCGGCCCCGCACACCGAACACAACAACGCCGAAGTACCGTCCTCCTACCACACTTCCCCCCAGTTCAAGACAAGCGAAGCGGTGAGGTAGGGGCGGATATAATGAACAGTACTATACATCGCTGCGTAAAAAAAGTTGAACAGTTGGTATACGTAGCCACCATTAGTCAGCACGTGATCAAATTAGGGAAAACCATGTAGTCATTGCAATTAGATAATCGACTAAGATATTCAGTACCCGTCTTATGCGAGCCGCGAATGTTCTACACGGAAGTTCCCAAATCGCAGACATGGCAGGACTTCACGTAACGCTTCGTTTCAGACTGCACACAGCACGAATTCCACGAAATGGCACGTTGGCAAAGTCCGGTGCACTTCTCCTTCTTTTTTTTCTGCACTGTGTTCGGTGAAAGTTCTCACTCAACCCTTTACTTTTGTTTCGCTTTTTGTTAAAGCACACGTGTTTTCTCAGGCACAGCTCACTCTGACGTGCTCGCCGTGGTACGGGCACTACGTTAGACCATGGAACGTCTGCCACATTAAATGCTGAAAATAGTAGGGAAAGCTCCTTTTCAGAACACTTCGGATCACCGAATTTGCCAGTGTACTTTCGAGTGAGCCACGAAAAATAACGGAAGGAATTCGTCGTTCCGCAAGGAGTTTTAGAGACCTGGCTGGCGCCATCCTTTCCTTCAGCTCGTTCCTCCGACACCGAACTCATATCCTCGTCAGGTTGCCTACTGAGCATGGTGCCTACTGCTGTTTCGTCTGGCACGGAATATTTAACATGCACAGCATCTCTAGTAGTGGCCTGAGATGGAAGATTTCCACCTTGCACATTCCTTGTCAGTGGTAGGCTTTCGTCACTGCTACGGAAAGCTCCGACTGGTATTTCTTTATCTTCATGTTCTCTAGGGCCTCCCAGCTCCAAATTCATGGCACTTTCAACCATTTCATCGACATCCTCCAGCTCTTCATCAAACTTGGGCAACCTCAAAGTGCTGACGTCGGTAGCGTCATACGTGTAGGCGTCGCTATACTCAAAGACATTGTTTAAGGCCTCTATTCCATGATCTGCGGAGGCGGGCTCATGAAAAGAACTACCATAACTTAAAGGCACTGCGCGTTCTTCCGAAGTTGGCTCGCCAAGTCCTGAAGACATAACAACGTTCAAGTACGCATTAGTGCTGTCTTCAACCCATTCCGTATCTCCAACCATCACACTCGTGTTTAGAGAATCACTCGCAGCTTGCTTGGTATCATCAGAGTTGCCTGACGATGACCGGACATCTCCTGCAGCTAAATCTATCTGCTGTAAAGCTGCTTCGAGAGAAGCTCGTTCCGTCTCTAGAAGGATCATCTCGCGCTCATGCGCCTCTTGTGCCTTTACACGCTCCTTTTGCCGCTCTTCCGCTCGATATTCGCTCATTTCATCTTGTTTTTCATTCACCCAAGCCCGTAGTGGCTCTCCAATCAGCCCCATCTCCTTGCCCAGCCGCACCAGTATCCTCAGCTCATCCATGGGTTCGTCCTGCACGTCTGGCTTTCGGCAAGATGGTAAAGCCGATCCTGGCAGAAGGCTCTTCAAAATTGTGGGGACTGTAATGTGGGCGCAGGTCAGCCAGACGCATGAATGGAGAACCCGGACGAACAGAGGGACACGTTTGAGACAAAGGACATGGGACAAATGCGAACGTTACACAAACGAAGACTAGATGGTTCCAGCGCACAGGCAGTCAAAATGTCGCCACTCACAGTTTATGGACAAGTAGCAGCCGTTACAGTGATACTCGTGCCGTCCAGGAGACTCGAGGTAACGGCCCGAGTCTCAAAAGCATGCGCTGAGGACGTGGCTCAGGCACGGCAATGCGTCGAGGTCTGTGGCCGGGTACGGGACACAGCGCCGGGCGTGGCCCAGCTCCGAGAACAGCCGCAGCACCGCAGGGCGCGGCCCAAGTACCCGTAAGCAGAGCCGGGTCGTTGCCCAGCTAGGGTCACAGCAGCAGCACCGGGACGTGGGCCCAAGTGCCGGAGCGTCCGCTCGGGACGGAGCCCAAGCACAGAGACGTCTGCTCGGAGCGGAGCCCAAGTACAGGGACGTCTGCTCGGAGCGGAGCCCAAGCACAGGAGCGTACTGGTCGGCGGACACCAAAGCCGGGGCGAGGCCCAGCCGAACAGGAACCGCGTCGCTGTAGGACACCGGGACGAGGCCCGGCGCTAGATCTGCTCCCGTCGAGCCCAGTCGTCCTGTGTTCGTTACCGGTGGCCCCGTCGCTCGAGCTGAAGTCTCGTGATCGCACGCAGCCGCACTTCTTCGGCACCGCCCACCGATCATCATCACGGCAAGGCCGCGCAATTCAAATCTCGGCCCCGCACACCAAACACAACAACGCCGAAGTACCGTCCTCCTACCACATATGCACATGCCCTTCTGCATCCCGTTATTTCCTGCTATACTGTGCACGGCTATGCTATCGTTCACCATCTCACCTCCTCCCTTTCCACACCTTTTTCCTTAACTCCCACTTTTGCATCAATCTTATTCCCCCTCCCTTTCCCTCCTTTTACCCTCCTTTTCTTCCTCCTCTTTTCCATCCCATTTGCATGGCTCTACCATATCAGGAGCTACTTCGCACGTAAACTACATTACGGAAGTATTCCTTAATCTACCCTCTTTCCTCTTACATTCCTTCCTCTTCTCACTCATTTGCTTTTCCACAACCTGGTTACACTGTGGCACGCATGTCTATGCTTACCCTATTTGGTTAAAAGACTTACCATAACAATAGTTATAATCTCGATTCTCCGTTTCAAAAACTTCTACTACCAGGAAGCAAGTGCCTTTTCCGTCCGTGGTCATCATTTTGAAAAGTCTCGGGTGCCGAACTAGAATTAGCAAAAAAAAAATTGACATTAATTTTGGAAGTTCCTTATATAGCATAACGTTTTCAGAGCATGCCGTTTACGTCCTGGGTCAGTTTTTTTTTTCGGCATTCAATTCAGTGAATCATGAGGACTATATGGTGTCTTATGGCACGGCATAACCTCCGCAGCCCGCTTAATACGCATCCATGCGTATTTTCAGTTAGAAATGCGCGATACGCTGCGATGATGAGCGTTTCAACAGCGTCATTTGTTAGAAAGCGAGGAAATATAAAAACCTACTTATATTACAACATATTTTAATGGGACAAATACAACAAATAGAGAAACACACTATATACCCCGAAACTCACTATATTTCCCCCGAATAGCCATTCCCTCGAATCACTCCCCCATCTTCTCTCCCTCTCAGCTGACCTTCCGCTTCTTTCATAAACGCCGTTCTTTGCAACCTTGACACTCGCCGACCCCTGTCCCCTTCTGTTCGCACGAAAATAAGGCAAAAGTTCAGTACAGGTTCCCCGGGGAACGTGCAGTTTCATCTTGCGAGCATAACAGGGAAAATGCGTTTACGGCTGGGGTCACCAAGTTCAGCAATACTGGCTTAATGAAATGTCACAGGACCTAAAGTTTTGTAGGGGTTGTTCTACTAACTACTAGCAGCGGCATCGCCGCTGGCAACCCCTTTCCGTGGGTTCGAGCACTCGGCGAGCAGAGAATGTGGCAGCTGCGTCCGCGCTCGCTCATCTCAGCCATGCATCGCCGCGCTGCCGCGCGCATCAGCTCGCGGCCCGCCTCGAAGCGGGACAGCACGAACCGCCGCACGCGGCGAAAGAGAACATTAGGCGTCACTCTCCGTGCATGGTAATTTAATGAACACGTTAATTAGTACAAACAAAACAAGGCCGAATCAGTCAAATTAAATACAAAGAAAGGACAATAACGATTAACAACACGAACACAATAACGCAAACAAAGAACAATAACAACACGCGAACACACAAAAACCATGCAGGGAAGAAGCTCCTAACCCTCGGCCAGCGTACTCGCGACCGCGCGCCCCTAGAAAAGGAAAACAGAAGGAAAAGAACATACAGGTGTCGGTCGCAGGTCGCCGCCGTGATCGCTGGGGCCCGCAAAGCCGTGCCATCCGACCGATGGCCTGGTCGGCGGAGGGCCACAAAAGTACGTGCGCACCCTTCCACGTCCCAGGGAGTTCTCTCGAGCATCTCGAAAACCCGAACGCGCGAACATTCCAGAAATTCCTAGCTGTCCAATAGCAGACTAGTTAAAACCACATGCGGCGGAGCGGGCGGCCCCGCGCAATGGTGGGCCGCCGCTCCGTCCGTCCGTCTGTCTGCCTGTCCGTCCATCTGTCTGTCTGTCCGTCCGTCCGTCCGTCTGTGTGTCCGTCCGTCCGTCCGTCCGTCCGTCCGTCCGAGCACTGCGGTGCTGCCACGGCCACCTGGATCGGAGCGCGCGGCGGTGTTAACACCGCCGCGCGCTCCGATCCAGGTGGCCGTGGTGCTGCTTAGCTAGTGCGTGAATTGATCAATAGATGGCGCGGAGGCGCTCGCTGAGTGCTCTAGTGTGATAGGAGAGCGCTAGATGACGACCCACAGTGTTTGTCACGCCTTTGATGATGTACTGGGCAAGATTCACGGAAGATTCACGGTTTTTACCGATGAACCTCCGGAGCTTCGCCCATTCATCATCATTCACACCGTGGATATGCGTGGATTTTTTTATTATATGCGCGACAGCCGTTACGGACACCGGCGCTGGCGGCGGCAAACAACTACGGCGCCATATACCGCCCTTGTGATCTCATAAGAGCTTACGCTGTAAAAAAAAAACAATCCGACTACATTAAAAAAATCACAGCATATCCACGGGGTGAATGATGATGAGTGGGCGAAGCTCCGGAGGGAATCATCGGAAAACCGTGAATCTTTCGCGTAAATCGCCCAGTCGATCATCATGTAAAGGCGTGAGAAACACTGTATTTGTACGCTGGGATCTCGCGTTTAAGGGGGATATGCTGTGCTAGAGCCAGGCCTGCGCGGAACTGCAGGACAGTGACAGCGTAAGCAGGAGGAGCTACTTTCTTAGAGGCCACTTTAAACGCTTGAGGAAACTAGTGCAAGTAGAAGTGGTAGGTATCTCCTGCGCCATAACTTATCATTTTGCCAAGTAGGGAAGTACCCACTACGCCATAATTACCAGTGCCTCCGTAATGGGTTCAAAGCTACAAAGCACGTAGCTCTGTGTTCTTTCAAATGATGCCTCGACCTCGTTATGCAATCCATTTTCGCGTCGTGTAGCGGTGTATTACTATTTTTCAACGTAACATTACGTTTGTTCATGCGATTCCGCGGGAGACATTATACCTGTTTAGGTCATTTAGCGATAATTTTTCAACCACAGGCGTAGCACAGTGGTAGAACGCTCGACTGCCACGCCGAGAGCCTGGGTTCGAATCCAGGCAGAGGACACAACTTTCGGAATTTTTTTTTTCATAAAAGTAGACGTGGCTACGTACATCACCAACAACGAACACCATGGGATGTACAGACCCACGCTCTAAGGAGCTTCGCCCCTAAAAAAAATTACAGCATATCCACGGAGTGAATGATGATGAGTGGGCGAAGCTCGGGAGGTTCATCGTAGATCGTGCCGAGTTCCGGATTAATGTAGTTAACGTGCACGCTACGAATCCTCATGGTTCAACTATGCACAAGTGAAATCTCCCACAGGCACTTCAGTGCAAGTCAAGATCCAGTGCATATATATATATATATATATATATATATATATATATATATATGGGTTGCCGGTGAACGCTTCTCCAACGCGAGCAGTCGGTATTTCTCAATCAAGAAACTCGCTAGGAGACGCTGCCTGCGCCAACGTTGTCTCTCGCTGGTGAGGGGCGTTCTCCTTCTTTGCGAGCTGGTACAGCGTTCCTTGAAGAAAGAGCGTTTCCATAGCCAACGCGCGCCTTTCGCTCTCTCTTCCTCTCTCACACAAGACAGCAGAGGCACGCGCCGGGATAGTGAGAGAGAGAGAAGCATGCGCCGGGAGGCACGCGCCGAGGCGACCGCCGAGGGCGAGCGCGTGCCGGGAGGCACGCGGGTTACGCCTGACGACTGACGCCTGACGCCTGACGCGTGACAAGGTTAGACTAATAGGAGCTTCGCCCCTAAAATGTCCGACATGGTCGTGCACGCAGCAGTTGGTGCTGCTGCAAGACGAAACAGTGTCGGCTTCCCAGTAAAGGCAGTAAAAACGTCCCGCACGGTCCCGACTTGCGACGCACTAGCGATACCGCTCATCGGTGGTCATTGCAACTGCTTCGGCGTATGTCAGTGGTTCAGGGACGTGAGGCGACCGCTCCTGCGGGACGACGTCGAGCGCTTCTTCGCGTATGAGGTGTTGTACACTCGGACTAAGCGAAGAACTGGATTCAGGGAGCGTGGAGATGAGAGAGAGTTGTGTGCAACTTGTTCCCGCACGAAAGCCTTGATCTGCGAGAGGAGGGTTGGATCTGCTAGCGCCGTAGTTAGGGCTGACAACGATTCTGGATGGTGAATAGGACGACGTGTGACGAGTCGTTGCCGCCTAAGTTCGTCGTAGCTCTGGCAGAGCTCAGTGACCTGAGCAACAGTAAAAGGGCTCTTCCAAATTAGCATATGAAATGCGTCATCGCGAATTCCATTCAAGATATGTTTTATTTTGATGATGATGATGATGATGATAATGATGATTGTGGTTCGGTTAGGAAAGGACGCTAATTTCTGCAGCCCATGTAGGGAGCACGGCTAAGCGTCCGGGGAGGTGCGGGGAAGGGAGTGAAAGAGATAGAGAGGAGAGGGAGGCCGTAGTGGAGGGCTCCGGAAATTTAGACCACCTGGGGTTCTTTAACGTGCACTGACAACGCACAGTACACGGGCCTCTGGCATTTTCGCCTCCATCGAAAATGCGACCGCCGCGGCCGGGATCGAACCCGCGTATTTTGGGTGGCAGCCGAGTACCGTAACCACTACACCACCGCGGCGGACTGTTTTATTTTATCTGCCTGCTTGTTGCCGCATCAACTCGCTTACACAGATCAATGACATCTTCCAGATAGCTGGTAAAATTTTCACCTGGTTGTTCGCATCCCGAATGCAGCCGCCGTTCTGTGCGAAGTCTTCGAACAGCAGGAGGGCCGAAGACATCGCTCATTTTGCTTTGAATGTTGTCCACCTTGGGATATCGTGATTGGGAAACCATAGGTGATCGGTGTCTGTGAGATAGGACGACAATTTCGTGGCGGTTTCATTCGTTGCGGCCACTAAGCCGTTCATATGATGTCAGCCAGTCATTAACGTGGTGGTCATCGGCGCCGCTGAATATGGAAAGATCGAGCAAACATCCACCAAAGACAATAAAAAATCCGACGTGGTCGTGGACGCAGCGGATCGCGCTGACGCGAGACGATGATGATGATGAGCCTCTTTTATGGCGCTCACCCACTGAGGGGGATAGGCCAAGAATCGGACAAGAGACGAAAGAGCGTAGGCCTCCCAACCAATGCTGCAAGAACGTCTAGCCCGAGCCCCACATGCGACGCCCTGGTGGTACGGCTGCGGGGCTGTGAACGACGCTCTCCTTCTTCATTACACGACCAATTATACACAAATAAATCTCCTTTGTATGCCCTTCGAAACGGGAGCGAGCCTGCATTTTTACTTCAAACATCTGACCAATCTACGTGTGTCTTAACATGGGGGAAATTGCACATCTTCCCGCGTTTACACGTCTTCCACTTCAGAATTGCTTGGTTTCCAATACTTTTTGACAAGCTTAATGCTACGTTTCTGGCTACGAGATACATGTTGTCTCAGTCAACTGTAGAATTTGTAAAAACGATTCTCAGAATGGCACGGAAATGATCTTTTTTTTCATATCAAAGCACATCGTAACACAAGGTAGGCGGCGGTCAATCTCTTTAAAGAGAATAAGTGGAATAATACTGCACATAGTATTCATTTTGCTTTTCCTTTTCCCATTCCTTTTCTTTCGAAAAGCCGATTCTCAAGGCGTTCTTTGCAGTCTTGTATTTTTGAGGGCATTCGTTCGCAACCCATGTCTCTTTGATATTGTCACAGCATAGCTACGACGATGAGGGAGACGTTGACGTGTGGCACAGGCTGGATGTGCCCTTACAGCTGGTGCGCTCTGTGTAGTTTTACCTGGACCACTGTAGGCTGTCCCCCGCACAATAAATACTCCCTGTAACACCTTTTTGGTGGAGGTTGCGGGCTTTACTACACCCCGGCCCTGGAGCTTCACAGCGTACGCCAAGTTTGCCTCGCTACAATGCCTGAAGACGGCGCGCAGTCCTCGCAGCCTCAACCAGCAGCTCCGGCAACGGTGGTCGTCTCTCATCCTCTCGACTCCGGCACGTTCTGCGGCACCGACGACAATGACGTCGAATATTGGCTTGTCGTGTACGAGCGCGTCAGCAAGCATCACAGGTGGGACGCGGCACCCATGCTCGCAAACATCATCCTTTACCTCAGGGGTACAGCACGCGTGTGGCTCAACCTACACGAGGAAGAGCTAACAAGCTGGGATATATGTAAAGAGAAGAAGCGTGACCTGTTTGGTCGAACGGTGGGGCGCCAAATGGCAGCCCGCAATGAGCTCGTATCTAGAGCTTAGACGCCAACGGAGTCGCACGTTACACCCAAGGCGTGCTAGCTCTGTGCCGAAAGATCGACAAAGACATGCCAGAGGCGGACAAAGTTGGTCATGTCTTATAAGGCATAGCTGAAGATGCTTTCAACATCCTCATGTGCAAGATCTGCAGCACGGTTGATGCCATCATAACAGAATGCCGGCGGTTTCAACAGGCAAAAAGCAGGCGGATCGCTCAGCGCTTTAGCCGACTCCAAAACACGGCTCCGACTTCCTCGTGCGAAGATCCAGTGGCGCCTTCTGTGTTCTCCACACCTAACAACCTCAGAAGGATTGTTCGCCAAGAGCTCGAAGCCATGGCCCCAGCCCCTTATCAAGCCCCTGCGCACGATAATATGGCCACGGTATCTCCCATTCAAGCAGTCGTGCGCCAATAGTTTGCAAATATGGGCATCATAAGTCCACCAACCATAAGTCACGCACCTCAGCCTATGCGTGCCACAGTTCCTCACGTTGAACGCTACGCCACCCCAACCGTTGGTGCTGCCTCTCCGGTTCCGCAGTTCCCACCACGCTACCGAAATCCCTCTGAGTGGCGCTACTCGGCATAACTTCTCCGCCTCATACCACCCTCAGACTAACAGACTTACCGAACGGCTCAACCACACACTGACCGACATACTTTCAATGTATGTTTCCGATGATCACAAAGACTGGGACATTGCTCTACCATTCGTCACTTTCGCTTACAACTCCTCGTGTCATGAAGCTGCCGGCTACTCGCCCTTTTACCTTCTCTACGGCCGCAGTCCCTTACTGCCTCTCTACACCCTCCTGCCTTATGATCCGGCGTCCACCACCTCCTACGCTCATGATGCCATCACCCGTGCGCTCATCGCACGCACATTAGCCCGCGCTAGGCTCTCGTCCTCCCAGACGACGCAGAAAGCCCTCTACGATCGTCAGCACCGAGACATCAATTTTCCTTCGGGCTCCCTCGTACTCCCGTGGCTCCCATCTCGTCGTGTCGGTCTCTGCGAGAAGCTCATGTCATGCTACGTCGGACCTTACCGCGTCCTACGCCAGCTGACTCCTGTCACCTATGAGATCTCTCCAGTCTCGCCCCCCTCCTCAACTACTACCCCACGCACTGACATCGTGCATGTTTCGCGCCTCAAGGCGTACAATTCTGATGCGCCATTTTAATACACGCCAGAACCGGGACGGTGCATCACCGGCGGGTGTTCATGTCACAGCATAGCTACGACGACGACGACGTTGATGTGGGGCACAGGCCGGAGGTGCCCTTACAGCTGGTGCGCTCTGTGGAGTTTTGCATGGACGACTGCAGGCTGTCCCCCGCACAATAAGTACTCGCCGTAACAATATGGCAATGTTCGAATTATTATAACGGGCAGAAAAATAATGTCTTTCAAGAACACTTGACGAGTGCTAACGGTGCATTAAAGTGATTATCCGCATTGTTATAAAAATATAGGAGAGGGTGGAGCGCAATGTAATGGACGTTTGCCATGGAATGACGCATATGCGAAGTTAACATTCTTGTTAAAGAGAAATTAATGAAAAAATGCGGATAAGCTACGACACGTCCAGAATGTTAACTTCATATTCTCGCCCTAAATATTTTGACACCTTCTAACACTCTCTACTACTATAGAAATTACGTGACCAAGCATAAGAACCGATTTTTTCAGAAAACTGCGTCTATCTTACCTGGTCTTTCTATTGGATGTTTCACAGCATTCGGAACGGTGTGGGAACCAGTAGTTCTTTGTCCCACTTCCACCCGGAACACTGGCCTGCGAAAAGAGAGATTGATTTGCGCGGATTTTACGTCCCAAAACCAGCTCTGATTATAAGAGATGCCGTAGAGGAGGTGTCCGGAAATTTCGACCGCGTGGGGTTCTTTAACATGCACTGACATCGCAAAACACACGAGCTTCAACATTTCGCCTCCATCGAAATGCAGCCGCCGCGGCCTGGATTCGTTCCCGCGACTTTCGGATCTACAGCCGAGTTCCACAACCTCTAGACCACCGTGGCGGGCAAAAAAAAAAAGCAGAAAGATGGCTTGTAATTTCAGAAGTTTCCCGGCACTTCGCTAAATGTGAATGAGCCATTTTCACATGCTTTTTCAATAATACTTCTGGACAGTTATCTACGTTGCATTCGCTTTGTCTGCGAAATGATGCGTATTGCATGGTACGGCTCATATGAAGACAGCACTCGACGTCCTGAATACTTCCTCAAAAAGGAGTGACGTACCTTACCTCAACAAATGCGCGAACACAAAAGAAGCGAACTTACCCTTCTTCCTGAACTAACTTTGGAAAATGCTTCTATCGTTTTTATCAAAGTGTACGACCCTCTAACTTCAATGCTGAATTTCTTTAACACAGCTTGCCTTACTATGACTACGACAACAGACGCCCCAGCCCGAGCGCATAACGTGCTTCGCTCCTTAATAAGACAGATGCTTGGGCTAGTTGGCTCCTTAATAAACAGATGCTTGGGCCAGCGCTCTTTCTGTCCTTGTCTCTTCTTCTGTAGTTACGTCGTAACTACTCGTAGTCCTGCGCTGTGCAAATATGTTGATTCGCTCCTTAAGGAGCGGTCATGTTCTGAGGAACAGTCCAACAGAGAACTGTACATATTCATCAATTAAGTTAGCCGCAGTACACGAATGTTGGGTTTCCCATAGTACGCGAGCTTTAGCTTCACGGTAGCATGCGACCGCTAGGTTTGCCGCTATACTCGAGTGCTAGCTTCACCGCAGCATGCGGCTGTCAAGCTGTCCGCGGTGCAGAGCTGTTAGCTTCACCGCAGTACGGGGATTTTAGCTTCGCGAAGTGCCTGAATTTTACTTTCCCTCCAGTGCATGGCTGTCAGCTTCACCACAGGACCCGAATGTTAGCTTAGCTGGAATATTTGACTGTATAGCTTTGGTGCGTACGGCAGTGTTCGCTTCGCCGAAGTACACGACCGTGAGCTTCGATGCAGTACGTGAGCGTTAGCTTCGCCGCAGTACGCAAATGCTAGCTTAACCACACTATGCGTTAGCTAGATTCGCCGAGTATGCGGGCGTTAGCTTCGCATCCGCACAAGAGTATTAATTTCCGTGCAGTGCACGGGTGTTAGCTTCGCCGACGCACACAAGTGAAGCTTTGCCTAATTACACCAAAGCTATGCGGCGAAGCGTACTACATGCGGGAATTGCCGACGTATTCAGACATAGGGCATTTCGCCCCTTGAAATTTCGCATGGTTCGTATAGTGAGATTTTGCTGTGACTCGCATGGAATAGTAAATGCGTTTTAAAAAAATTCATGATCAATATTCGCCCAATACTAGTAGTGATTCATTCATGGTATTTCATGACTACATGACATTGTCATACATATGGCATCATTCTTATGTAAGGCGAGATGTCCTGGCGCGCTTAATTTCGCAGCGTTTTGTTAAACGCGAAGGAGCGGCTTCAGTAGCATGCCTTCTTGTCGACATGCCTTACCTGATCTCTGCAGTTTCTGCTCGCGGCTTTACACGCTACATATGGCCTACGATTAGCAGAATTACTGAACTTGATGGGATGAAGGTACGCTCGTATACACCATCTGACAATGGCGTAACTACTGGCGTCATCTACGATGTGGATGCTTCAATCTCCAGTACTGACTTGCAGATTTTGATAAAGCCAGTAGCAGACGATATCGACATCGTTCATGTGTCTCGTCTGGGGTCGTCTCGTTTTGTGAAATTAACATTCAAGGAAGAACGCCTCCCATCACTCGTAAAGGTCGGACACTTCAGGCATACCGTACGACCGTTCATTCCGAAGCCGCTCCAATGGCGCAAATGTATGAAATTTGGACACGTGAGCGCTGTGTGCACGAGCACGATATCATGCTCACGCTGCGGTGAACCTCACGCCACAGACTCTTGTGCAGCCACGGCCCTGAAGTGCCATAACTGCCTCGGATGCCACGACGCTTCGTCAGAGGACTGCCCCAGAGTAAAAGGAGAAAGAAGATCCTCAAGCGGATGGGGCAGGACGGTTCGTCTCGTCGGGAAGCGGTTGCTGCTGTTCGAAGGCGACGCTCCCGACGCCGTCGCAGTTCAACAAACAACGATGTCCCCGTGAAAAGTACTTCACAGCCGATGACACCTCTTCCTCTGCCACCTAGACCACGTACGTCTGTATGGACCACTGTGGACAACGTCGCACCGGAGAGTGTGAAGACAGAATGGCCTACGTTGCCAAAACTACAGTCCGAGCGACAGCCACAGCCAACGTCAAAGCACCAGCGACTACAAGAGACTCAGGAGACTTTGCTGGAGTCGAACAGAGTGTTTTTTTTTTTCCTACGGATTGCCTGAGACAGAAGAGGAAATTACTGCGATGCTTCGGCCTCTTTTGGGTACAGTATGCACCCTCCTAAGTAGGCTGCAGAGTCCGGTAGCCGAAGCCTACCTGAAAGTACGGGATAACCTTGATCCACTGCTTTTATTTGGACTGTGATTATCACGGCTCGCCGATGATCTTTCCGCACTAAAGCAAGGAAGACTGTGAATTCCTGGTGCAGTGCCAGAACACTGAAGCTTCCAATGCTCCTCAGAAAGTGTAGTACTCGCCTTCTCCCTTTTCTCGTCTTTCTATATTCCCCATTCTCTTACCCCTAGTGCAGGGTAGCAAACCGGACGCTCGTCTGGTTAACCTCCCTGCCTTCCTTTTCTTCGTCCTCTCTCTCTCTCTCTCTCTATGGCCTACGAGTGCAGTTCATAAAGCTTGCGCATACGAAAAAGTAGGCAAACCTTGCACGCAACCCTGCTTGCTTTTTAGTGCAGAACAGCCTCTTCGGACGATAATTTAGAACACTTGGTTCCTTGACATCGGTACACTGAAAATCAGCAACGACACAATGAAAAAGACGGATGGCATGCATTCAACACGTAACCATTGTTCTTCGTTTTCAATGGCCGTTGCTTTGTTTTTTTTTATTACCTCTAAAGAATCTGTCGGTATGCAGTGCTGGATTTCCTACAGCATATTTTTTTCATGTGCAGCTTTGCGTGAAAAAACCGCGGAACGGTCGCATTTTTACGTCTCGTCGTATTATGCCAACTTATGACTTATGACTCACACTTAAGACCAGTCTTAGCCAATGTTGAAGTATTCCGCTATTCCACTCACACATATGCACACTATTTTCGCAGAACTACCTTTCCCATGCTTTCTACGCAAACCAGATCCAAGAGCACTGTCCGCTTGTACGGAGGACATCGGTCTTTCAATATCATTTGTGGGGAAACAATAATTGCACTTGGTGATCATCAAACAACTTTTCTTCATAGCACCCACGAACGGTTCCTTGAGATTGGTGCACTAAAAATGAGCAACGGCATACTGAAAAAGACGGGTGGCATGAACACAACACATAACCGTTGTTCTTCATTTTGATGGCTCTTGCTTAGTTTTTTATTACCTCTGAAGAATGTGTCGGCATGCAGTGGTGGATTTCCTAAAGCATATCATTTTTGCATGTCCAGCTTTGTGCGAAAAAACTGCGGAACGGTCGTATTCCTACGTCTCGTCGTGTTATGCCAACTTACGACTTCTTTCGAAACGACTCAGTGAGATTTCATTTTAACTGCGCAGTCCCACAAGTAAAGCATTCTAGTGTGTTTATGTGTAGCCGCACGCCAAAGCCAACTCCGGTGATTTTTCGGGGTCAGTGGATCTTAATAAAATGCACTGGATAAGTGTCCTGGCACAAATTCCTTATCTGTGCAATATTTCAGGCCTGAGAGGTGTGCAGTTCAATTTTCACTGATTACCTCAAACCGTCCACCTCGCTTCCTACAATTATTGGCCACATTGTGTGTTTACGTCATCATCGGCAAAGCGACAGAAGCGCATCAGAACGGTAACACGGCCATAGAGTCCCGTACACAGGCGAACCTTCGGTGACCCCTTACCGCCAGGGGAAGACCTCATGCGCTATCCCACAATGCAAAAGGAGGACTGACTCGTTGGACGTCACTGGTGTGTTGAATTTTGGTTTCGTTTCCCAGCTTTCTTTTCTAGCATTTTCTGAGCATTCGTGCAATGAAGACTGTGGCAGGAGCGCCTCGGGAATATTAAAATGCCATTAGCTTGACGCGCCAAAGAATCGCAAAGTTGGCCTTTAAGCTTCCGTCAAAGGTCTTGCGACCGCTCAGTATAGGCCTTGCACGCTAAAAATACTGTAATATACCCGCAGTAGGCATGTCCATAGTAGGCTAAATGACGTTTCTCAACATTTCTCAGTAGTGCACCTTGTTTCGACAAATGGTTATTAGTGCCACTGGAAACGAATGCGTTTGTGCAGCAAGCCGAGGCCACACTCTCTGGGCACCGGCAGAAGACCAGTCTTAGCCAATGTTGAAGTATTCCTCTCTCCATTCACACATATACACTTTATTTCCGCAGAACCATCTTTGGCGTGCTTTCTACGCAAACTAGGCCTTAGAGCAATGTCCGCTTTTACGGAGGACATCGGTCTTTCAGTATCATTTGTGGCGAAACAATAATTGCACTTATTGATCATCAAGGAACCTTTCTTCATCGGTTTCTCAAGCATTTGCTTCCACTCCATTCACTGTGCAGTAAAACTTTATTTCTCTTTATCAGTTTACCCCATAAACTCAGCGAAAGTACTACAAAGATTGCGACCACTCTGCCCTGGTGCCCTCATTTAAACCCTGTGGAAGATACTGTGCACCTTTACGATCTGCTGAGCAATAATTAAATGATCAGCACCGTAGTGCGAAAACAAAAAAAAAGAAATGTGTGGCTGATCCCTCTGTCAAAAGATACGGTATAACACGAAAGTAAAATATTTCTTCGCTTAAGCAGTTGAATGTTTCTTGTTCATCCCCTCGGACGCTTAGCCGTGCTCTCGACACGGGCTGCAGAGATTAGCGTCCTTTCCTTAACCAAACAACATTCATGATCATCGAGGTGAACTTGCCCATTGCTATCGGCGTTTGGCTGGTACGGCACCATTTGACACGTTCACACATCACCACCATAACATCAAGGGCTTTGTGGTAACTGAACTAGTCTATCTAATAACTGGGCACGGTCTATGGTAAATGCCGCGCGACAAAGGTAGCCTATATACTTGCGCCACATTGACCCGTCAACATGGTTACCGTGGTTGGGCGCGTAACAACCAATCTTCTTTTAACACGAAAGTGTTTTATACCGGGGTCCACCAAGAAATCAGTGACGTACTTCCTGTAACAGAAGTAGGTCTCTGAAAAAATGAAGTTGCATTCACTCTGAAAAAGTCCCATCCAGGCAGACTTGAAGCCACCTTCAGCCATGATTTGACGAAAAGAGCTGGATGCTCTACCGATACACCAGCGCAGCAATGCTGATATAGGCAACAGATTGGCCTTTTATCTTTACTCTAGCCTTTAGAAGTTACATTTAATTGTCGTCTGGTTTAAGTAAAGGCGTTTAGTACAGTGAACTATGGTGTTCCACAAACAAAATTACTCTTACATTAACATCGGCTCCCTTATATTGCACTCTTGGTTCTCTTAGGTTCGCTGCGGTGGTACAGCCATCTAGGAACGATAGATAGAGCGAAGCAGAATGTCATGCTGATTGGCGCCGGCAGTCAGCGCTTCGTTAGTGTTCGCTTCTCGACCGCCGAGGAAGTTAAGGCCGTGGCACCGTACTGATGGTGCGTCCCAGGGGCAAAGTACGAACGTGGCCACTACAAAATTTGTCTTGCTTGGCCAGGTGTGTTGAGTTGCGGCGCGCACTGCTCCAGGATCGCAAAGACGGCCGTAGACAAGCAAATGATTGGCCTTTCGTTGCAGTGCGCGGTGTTTTCACAAAACGATCTGCTCACAACCCGTTCGGTTTCTCTTTCAAGGTGTCACGATTTGCGGACGATCCTCGTGTATGGCAGGTTTACGCAGAACTCGGGCGCGTGCAATTCAGTGTTTCCAGAGTAATGTGAGCCGCTCGAAATCTTTCTCTCGTGTATAACTGTCGAGAATCCTTGTGCGGTGTCGAGGTGCCGCTGATGTCTAGACTTAACGTGTTCACATCTTCACAGTACCAAAACCATCTCCCGCTCCTCGATTCGCCAGATTGCCACTTATGCATTCCACAACTTCGCGAAGACAGGTTTCACTTTCGTGTTATACAGATTCCTATGACAGAGGGATAAACCAAATTTTTTTGCCAACCCGCTCATAGAGAGGTAGGCTGGGGAACGCCACCCACTAAGACAGGTGATCGGTGCCCTATCACTGCGCTATCATCGCTTGTATGCTCGAAGTTCTTCTGTGCACGCGTTCATCGAGGCGGATTTCGGAACGCGCCTGAAATGGTGCCACCATCCAGGAGAGCCGACGTAAAGGTGCAGTGATTCACTTTGCCTCTTCTGGGTGGCGGCTCCGTTGCAGGCAGTGCGATGGATGCGCGCGCGTTGAGCCAGACGAAAGCGTCGAAGAAGGAATATGAGGCGCGTTCGCACTGTATCGAGCATGTGCGGCGTTATAGGAATGGTAGCGTACCAGGCACCTTTCATCGTGGCGCGCGGGGCTCTGAGTTTGATTCCCACAGCATAAACATAAGTATTTCTATGTTTTTTTTCTTTATTGTTCTTACGCGTTTACCTTACTGCGTCATATCCGTTACGGTAGCGACGTATGAGGTCGTGGTGAACCCCAGAATAAAACATTGTCGTGTTAAACAGTTACTTCGTATTTATCCTTAGGCATGAACAAAATGTTGTGAATACCTACCAGTTACCATCCAATCTGCCCTTCACCTCGTACGTGTAATTTTCACCTCCGGAGTCTTCAACCTTCCTGACCGTGGCGCAGCGCATTTCGTCGTCTATGACGTAGCGCTTTTTTACAACATAAAAGGTGTCCGTCTGGTTTGTAAACTGGAAGTAGAAATTTGTTAGAACAAAAAGGGCTGTGCAATGTAATTTTTACAATGCAATGCAGAGCAAAGCAGAGCAATGCAAAGCCTGCAGGGCCGAGCAATGCAGGCTTTCTTTTCGGTAATAGTTATTAGTCTCGTATTGATGTTATAGCCTTGTATTGATGTTAGCCTGCCGGATATTCATTTGTGCATTGGTTGAGCCAGAGGGAATCGTGGTCTCGCTTTGTTCAATTAGGTGTAAGTGCGCATGCTCCAAACCTAGCCCCGTGTCACGTCACCTACCTTAACACCGCCTCAGATGTTCTACCTAAGAACAGAACCAAATAAAGGAAAAAATGTATCGCGGTGTATGGATCAACCCACTAGTTCTGTGCTTCGTCCAGCGTTGCTAGGAGCAGATTGAAGTCCGCGTTAGTCGGTAGATTTGGGGCCCCCCAATATCACCAGCTGAAGATTCAACAGCAAAACTTTTCTTGAGAGGGGAAAGTAAGAGTTAAATGCAAGAATATACACACTGAATATACATACAGACTAGTTCACTTACCACAAAGACCTTGATGTTATGGTGGTGATGTGTGAACGTGGGTTGATCCATACACCAGCGTTCTTAGTACCGGTTGTCTTTCTTGCCACTGCTTTTTCTTATAAATTCGGAAAACGCTGGAAATGCACCTGGAGGTTCAGTGCTCCAAGAGCTATGTGGGCTTAATCCAACTCCGGATGATTCGCGTACGAGGCATCGGAGGATGTTGGCTTCTCAGGCGATTAGTACCACATGGCGATGCCTTCCAGTTCTCAACACCGAAGGTGTTTTATGCCGGGGTCCACAAAATATTTCTGGCGTATTTCCATCACGGAAGTGGATGTCCAAAAAAAAAGAACACGCACTTCACAAAAAATGCCTACCATCTGGAAGCATTCGAACCCACAGCAACCTGGGTTGCGATGATGGGAGCTCCATACTCTACCGATGACACAACAGACAGATTAGGATATATGGGGAATAAACGTGCCTTATGCCTTCACTGCCGCCCACTCTACGATTCCCGTCTAACGCAAAAAGATTTGATGCTAAATGATTTCTGCTGAAACCCGCAAGATGGAGTAACGTTTATGAAAGGGAAAATTATGTTCATGTTCTTGTGCTTCGAGTTGTCGATGGATTCGCCCTCGCGCTCTCAATCGCTAGCCTCCTGGTTAGCTCAATTGGCAGAGCGAGCGCCCTGGACAGGCGTTGGTCCCGGGTTCAAACCCCGGACCAGGACGAATTTTTCGGCAACTAGGAAGCTTTCATTTCTGTGAAATCCGTATGGATTTCCTTGTAGCCTTGTGCTGCAAAACGGGTGGATGCTAATTTTCCCTTTCAAAAACATTTTACGCCGGGGTCCACCAACCAATTACTGACCTAATTCCGTCACGGAAGGGTACTTATCAAAAATGAACGCACATTTCACAAGAAAATGCGTCACTTGCTAGGATTCGAACCCACAATCACCCGGGATGCGACGATAGGAGCGCCTAAGCTCTATAATTCACGTAATGGACACATTGTATACACATGAAAAAACGGGCCTGATGCCTTAACTACACATTTTACAACTCGAAACCAACAAGAAAGTCTTGTATTCCAGTGTCCAACAAGACATTATTGACGTAGTTTCTTCACAGAAGTGGTTCACTGGGAAAACGAACACACATTTTCTAAAAAAAAAAAGGTGACGCACTGCCAGGATTCGAACCCACCACCACCCGGGATCCGACGATAGGGGCTAACAGCTCTACCGATCACACAACGGACACTTCTTTTCTTTATTGCCTCTTTCTACACACCCGGTAAAAGAGTATACTTCGGTCGTCTATACAACAAATAGACTCAGTGCAACTGGACAAAAATCATCTAGAATTCCTTCAGCGTTGTCAAGGGTACGACCCTGGACAACCATTCAGGTTGGCACACAACGGACACTTCCATATAGAGGGAACAAACAAGCCTGATGTCTTCACTACAGTTCTTCACAATTTGCATTGAACGGCCGTCCGTTTAAAGCAAAGGTGTTTAGCAAACAAGATCGTTCCTGAAATTAACATGACCTCCCAACCACTGTATCTGATTCGCAGCGCTGGTACCAGCATCTAAGAACGGTAATGCGGGCAGATTGTCGTGCTAATGCCTCGACGATAGCTATTCCTTCGGTAGTCGACACGCCTCGTTCGCAGTGAAGGTTAGAGAAGTGGCGATATCCTGACGGCGCGTTCCTCGAGCAAATTAGAACCACGGCTGCTGCAAAATTTGTCTTGTGTGTACAGGTGTGGTCTGATGTGCGCTGCCTCAGGAACGCGAAGATGGCCGTCCACAAGGAAATGACGCGCCTTTAGCTGCAGGGCGCTGTGTGTTGACAACTGACAACTCGTTAGGTTTTGCTTCCAAGGATGAACCGTTAGTGGACACTTGTGGTTTATGCCAAGATTTCATAGCACTCTTCTGTGTGCAATTCAGTGTCTCCGTAGAAATGCGAGCCTTCGGAGAACATTCGCTTGTTTACAACTGTCGAGGATCCGTGTGCCGTGTCTGAGTGCCGTTGATGACTACATGTAACGCATACAGAACACTGAAGCCATTTCCAGCCCATCGATTATGCATTTCACAGCTTCAATTTGAGAGATTTCACTTTTGTTTTATGCCCAGTCTTATGACAAAGGGATAAACCCAATTTTATCTCCATTCTGCTTCCTTGCGCCGTGAGAGCAACGCCCATCGCCAGCCTAGGCTCGCAGTAACACAGTTTGCGCGCTGACGATGCCGTGGCTCATTCGGGGAGCTTGCGTGCTCTTGGGGCAGGCGGCGACGTCGGGTCACAAGTGTGGTCAGAAAAGTCCTTGTCGGTATTCTCTAGCCAACGCGAGGGTGAGAGCTGGTGCACAAATGCCGTGACTGACGAGTGTGTATATTCTTGCATTTAACTCTTACTTTCCCCTCTCAAGGAAAGTTTTGCTGTTGAATCTTCAGCCGGCGATATTGGGGGGCCCCATATCTACCGACTAACGCGGACTTCAATCTGCTCCTAGCAACGCTGGACGCAGCACAGAAACAACTTCTGGAGGCTATAAAACGTCTCCGTGTGGTCTCCGAAGCGTACAGTGTGGCTCGCTGTAACCTAACGTCCAAAGCCTGTGGCGTGGCGGGGAACCCTACGGTCACAACTGTCGAATATTGACGAAGGTGGGCACGCACTGTTTGACAAGGGTGCAAGCATGGGCACGGAAAATAGACCGAGGTCGGGAAGGCACGATCAATAGCAAAGTATATTTCACAGGGAAGGCGAAGGCGGCAACATCCCTAATACCGCTGCAATGCTGTAGCTGGATAGTTAGCAATGGACCAGCCTCAGGAAATGGTTGCAGCTGAGGGCAAGAACGCCGCCGAAAGTGTCATCTGCAAAAACCAAGGACACCGGGGACGAGGCCAAGGAATACTTGGTCTTCTTCGCTAGCAACAACCTTGGCTTGGACGCGGGCATAGAATAACCAAGCCATTGTATCCTAACGTAGAGAGATCATGTAAATACGGAAGCCTGTCGCGAGTGCCTGTGCCGATACACTGCCCGCGAAAAACCTGCAGTAGCAGCTACGCAACAAGCCACAAATGATCCCTCACCATGTGACAAATTCACGCTTAAAAGGCAACTCCGGCGGTTTTTTCGCCATGTTCTGATATCAATGTTTTCCAATGTTAATGATAGTCCTGTAACCACCAGGGTGCTTCAGTTTGCTCAGAAACACACCAATAATTTTAAATAAGCAGCTGACAGTAGTCTTCAAACCGAAACTGAAACAGGTAGATGCTTCGAGGAGCGTGTGCGGTGACGTCACAACATTCCCGTCGCCAGAAATATGGAACTGGCGCCAAAGAAGTGCCAGTGGCACAGACATCCAGCGACACATTGAGTTATACCAGCTTTTCTGATCTTGACAGCGGCGATTTGAGCGCTGAAGTATCGCCCTTTTGCTTCTGAAGGCCCCCTGGCTCCGGCAGGCAGCGAGGAGGTGATGACGTGGAATCACAGGGCGACCCGTGTGAGAACCCGCTTAAAAATTTTAAAAATTCATTTACAATAAAAATAAATCCTCCTGACTTGGCATCTATTACCGAGGAGAATATATACTGAAAATTTTATTGCGATCAGTGAACACTGAAAAATCGCCGGAGTTTCCCTTTAAGAGGGTCGTTACACCTACGAGTAAGACTGTGATTACGGAAGGGTGACGGCAAAGGAACCAGTAGAAGCCGGAGCCAGTCAGGAAGCTGCGGGAGAGCGGGCTGTCAACACCACATGAGCTCCGGATCTTAAGGTGCTGTGCGACGAACATTGTAATGTTGTGTTCAGCACATGCTTGGCTACGTGGTATATGAAGCGGTATTTGCAGAAGTAAAATGGCTGGCAACGCGTCCTTGTCCTCGTTCTCAAGTCTCTGGTGTTCTTGATAAAAATAATGGATCATGTGAGCGTTGTTCCCGCTCGCGCATCGAAACTATTAAGCGATGCGGCTCAGCACCTTCGCCACCGTCTCATTCATCGAACTGCGACATAGTTGCGAGTAAGCGTACAGAATGCATTTAGTGCTTCTGTAGAGAGAGAGAGAGAGAGAGAGAAAACTTTAATCCACAAATAGGTCCGGCGATTGTGTCGGGGTAGGGCCACAAGCACCCCAGCCTAGGTGACGGCCTCGAGCCCTTGGACACGGGCGGCTTCCTCGGCGTGCCGGAAGAGAAATCATTTCTTGACAAGGTATGAATCAAAGGAATCAAATATATGCGAGCTAGCAAGCGGAATTGGCAGTGCGATGCATAGTGGTTATTGAACAAATGTTCCAGAACACAAATTGGAGAATTATTTGGAACGATAGTGATTTATGTGCTTCACGTGGAGAAACATTACGAGCCCTTTTTTAAATGTACAAAATTGTAGCAGATGACATATTGGACGGGCATCTATCTATAACATCATAGCAAATTACCGGCCATTCAGCGGTACATTCGATTCCACGCACCTCTGAACTAATGGTGGGCACAGTGTCGCGCCATCGGAAATAGCGCAAGTTCCGGCATACAAAAGCGAGCTCCCGTGAGAACTCTTGTAGGACTTACAGTTATGCTAAAGTATTATGAGAGCCAAATCAGCGTCTCATACACAGCGTTTTTTTTTTCAGTAGCCTCCTAGCGTTACTCTATATGCTAGCATAAATATACAGTAACTCTATAGCTTCCTTATTCACAACGCCTGCTGGTGTTCCAAATGCGTCATCGTAAAAAACGTATGATTGAAGGCGCCAGAACGGCTCTTCTTTAATATAGTAAGATGGACTTAATTTGTACCCGCAATTTTACCAATAATTCGCTTTTAATTTTTGTTACGTTAGAATATCCCAAATAAACCACTTCACGGTGCATTCTGCAGTCAGAAGCATTGCCGACGAAACAGTTCCGAAAGTTGAGGGTGCCGAAACACATTATGTGACGTCAGCCCGGGCACAATGAAACCTCGGCACACGTGTTCTTTTCGGCCCATTGGCCGTAAGGCAAGGAAAAGCTGTTCGAGCCAAAAGCTAAGGAACGGGACTTAAGCAGAGTGCTTATTTTTCTGAGAAACGTTGTCCTTTTAACATTCTACACGTTTAAATTATGCTCGTCATTCTAATCAAACGTAGGCCCTTCGGAAATCCTCTATAAAAGGGTGCCCCACAAGCTTCTAGATAGAACTCCTAATATTTACGAATCTTTTGAAGTTGAAACATTCGTGGCAGAGGCGGTCGCAACGGCACTGCGTTCCCACAAAAACGGCGTATTTCTTTTACTCACTTGATAAAAGAGGAAGAACAGAGCAGAGACCAAAATGCGTATAGTTCGCATTCTCAATGTCGAGTCGTTGCTGAAGTCTTGACGCCACAGCGCCATCGCTTCGCTTGCAGCCTTCTAACCCATGCCGCAGAATCTTATACAAGTCTTCACAGTGAGCCTATGCGGTACTTTCGTACGGAGGTCGTTAATGGGAAGCTCTTATAAACCAACCCAAATGATAAAAAAATTAATCACGCATTTTTTGAGATACGAAGGAACGTCATGAAACCTCCAAATTTACTCACGTCTGAGAGATGTTGTTTGTCGAAGTGCTCCGGATTTTCTGCATACGCGTTAGGATCTTTTTCTGCCAAAACGCTTCCTGCTAACAGGAAGCAGAGAGCTACAGGAAACATCTTCGCTCCGACGCTTTAGAATTGCGGAAGGGCCGTCTATGTATGCGTGTTCGTAAGTCGAGCACCCCCTCTTATCTAGAGCGAAGAGCACTCACTTATGGTGACACGCGCCATCTTTCGAAATAACATAGAAATCGAAGTATGTGCGAAGCAGATGGGCGCAACGCAAGTGCGTTCATCTGTTTCGCTTTCTCAGAAATATACCGACAGTATTAACACGTCGTGTTTTTCTGCGAAGCACCTATGTTGTAATGCGTAGTTTTCACAACCTGGCTAAGGAATAACACGGAAAACAAGAAAACGTGTCATAAGGGCGTTTAGTATGTTAACCCTTTCCCTACCAAGTTTCTTAGAAAAAAAATTGCGTGAAACTAGCGACTTCTTTTATTCTCTTTACGACTTCTACATATCTCGAACCATCGCGAAATAATAATAAAGGCACCTGTTTGTAATGTACATGCTTATACATTTTTATTGCAATAGCAATTATACGGAGTCTCGAAGAGATCTTGCCGTCGCCCTGGCAGTCGCCGTGATGTCCCGTAGAAAGTTCAAATTTATAACGACCACCCGCGTATCGTACGTTATACCCGCGGGTAAAAGTTTGCAAGTGTAGGCGATGAACATGGCTTAAGCAGAGATCAAATGAGCCCGCCCCAACTCCGTCGCTCGTTCGTCGTATGCGATAACATCACCCGATCGGGACGCCTGCCGTTGAAGCGGAGAGGAAACGCCCCCTCCCGTCTTTAACGAGCATGAAAAGAAACGAGCGGGGTGGGGGAGGGAGGACTTCTCGCTCCAGTAGAAACTGTGAACTTCGCGCAGGCGCCATCACTGGAGTGCCCACTATCTCGGCAGCCACCATCAGAGAGCGGCTCATAAACCCTGCTATGTGCAGCGCTCTCCCCCCCCCCCCCCCCCAACGCGAAGAGACTGCGAAAAAATTACACCATCTCCTGCTAAAGGGTACCATGAGGCGATGCGAAGCAGCAGGGGGGTGCCCACCGCGTTTCCATTGCTTTGACTAGGTGTTTCCGTTAATGGAGTACCTGCTTATCATGTGTTGCACTCTCCAAGAGTTCTTGTAGATGTCCACGTTGAAGTCTCCACCATAATGAATGGGTCGTTCTTGTACACGTTGTCGTGATCCACCATTGCTCTTTGTAGGTACAATTCTGCGTTCCCTTTGGAAAGGTTGGGTTCCAAGTACACTGTCATGATCACGGAGCTCCAAGCTAGGGAAGCCCAGCGCAAACGGCAACGTCGGCGGGAAACTGCTGCGGATGAAACGCGGGCTCGACATGCCGAAACGCAACGGCAGCGTCAGCAAGCAAACCCCACCGCACGCAACGCCGACGTCACGTGGAGAGGAGGTGTGTGGAGAGGGGTTGCGCATGCGCAGTAAGTGTGGTCACGCCGCACACCACCACCACCGGATTGAACTCCATAAGCTGCTTGGGATCTAAAAGCGTTCCTGCAGCAGTCGTATTCTCTTACACCAGCGTTTTGGGGAGTTACGTTGGGCAGTTTATATAGCATTCGTTGCTTTCCCAATGTCGCGAAACTGCGACTTTGTTTTGAAAATATTAACTCGAGACGGGCTTCACCGCGCTGCACCACGCACAGTACTAGAGAGTTTGTAGTATTCGGGCTAAGGCAGTATTTCCTTGAAAGTGCAGGAACAACGAAAGAATAGAATAACTAGGGTGTCGTGGCCTGTAAAACCGTCGAACAGCCGATGTGTAGTTGGTTATAGTAATCAGTGATCCTGTGCTCGTACATTATTGTGCTGCCCACTTCCATATTTCCTGTTTCAGAGGTTATGCTACGCTGTGTTTTCGCTGCCGCACTCGGAGAACCGACATTATCCTGTATTGCGCAGGCGCAAGAAACCTCCGCTAACAGACGTTTCTGTGTTTTGTTTTTTGATCATGCGACAGAGTTCAGGCGATCGACCGCGAAAGTCTAGTGAAGGCGCCTGCGTCGTCGTACGCCCAGACACCTGGCGGATACCACAAACTCAATCCACTCTTACCCCCTTTACAACGCGGAGCGCCCCGCCACGGTGGTCTAGTGGTTATGGCACTCGGATGCAGATCCGAAGGTCGCGGGATCAAATCCCGGCCGCGGCGGCTGCATTTCGATGGAGGCGAAATGTTGAGGCTGGTGTGCTGTAGCGGTGTCAGCGCACGTTAAAGCACCCCAGGTGGTCGAAATTTCCGGAGACCTCCACTACGGCGTCTCTCATAATCAGAGGTGGTTCTGGGACGTTATACCCCACATATCAATCAAATCAATCAACAACGCGGAGCGCACCACGCGAGCGCTCCGCCATTGCGGATGCACTTCAGTGAACAAAATTAATTTCTCAAAGTAATATTACTAACCCTATACACATGGGAGCTCTAACTGTAGTTCTATTATGCGCGAACTGTCACTTCTGTTACAAGGTAGCCTAATCGCGACTAAACTCGAACAATTCCTCCCCTTTCAAGAGAAGGCGCCAAGGTATAGCACCTGTACGCATGAGATTTGCATACGCTCGCTAACTTCCACGGCTCGCGGATGCCGACGGAAGCTGCTTTCACGTCAGTGTTAGGGTGCAATGCGCAGCAGCGCGCCTTCACTCTTCAGACTAGTGTAGTGCATTCGGTACCATGTCCTGGGGCCGGGCGCACTGCGGAGCTTTCCTGGTTGGCAAGTACTGAAGGGGCATCTATGTTACCGTGTACCGGACTGCGTTGGAGGCCACACAAAACTGAGGCAGAGTGTGAACGAATAATGGAATGTTGTGCAATGACACCTTCGAAGTCATGTAACTCAGGAGGAGGGCAACCGAATGAGACGGCGATGGAAACGGGGCACGGTAACGCTACCGCGTTCCACTCTTAAAGGTGAAGCTGAAGCATCTCCCCAAGTTTCCTTTTAGATGCGAAGCAGCTTATAGTCGGAGCTATATTCTAGCACACTATAGTCGGAGCTATGTCACTCCCTCCCTCCCTCTCTCTATCCGCCGTGCGACGTCCACACCCGCACTGCGCATGCGCATCCTCCTCCCCCTCCTCTCCTTGTCTCATCTCCTCTCCTCTCGGCATTCCTCCTCTCCTCTCCGAACCGCGCCCGTTGACTATGGAAACTCTCTTTCTTCGATGAACGCTTTACCAGCTCGCAAGGAACGAGAACGCGCACTCGCTCGTGAGAGACAACGCTCGCGCAGGCAGCGTCTGCTAGCGTCAAACCGATGCAAACCCGGTGTGCACCCCCCGTGCTGCTTCGCATCGACTCATGGTCCCCTTTAGCAGGAGATGGTGTAATTTTTTTTGGCGGACATACGTCTTTCCATTACATGCGCTACTACGGCATTCTTAATTCTCGGTTTTCCAGCATCAAAGCCAAGAACAAGTAGCCAATATGGATTAGGGTAGCTTGACTGTGGCGCAGACGAACCGCTTGTTCTGCGTGTCCGTGCTGAGCTTGTCCTCGGTAGGAGCGCTGCAATACGCGTTGAAGAGCTAAGGTCACGTATGGTAGGAAAGGGTCCTAGTTAACGAGTTTACAATTCTGTAAGGAAATGAGGCACAGTGTTCAAGATATACATTAAAAGGGGGTTGACTGAGGATGTTTGAATGCATGAAAGGATCAGTTACTAATAATCTAACACCCTGCTTTGTGTGTCTGTAGTAACCCACTGTGGCAGGCCGCAGCAATAACGACGCGCTAGCTGGTGGTGGAGCAAGAACGTTTATTCAAGTGCAGCTGCCGTAATATATAGTGCAGGGGGGGGGGGGGGAGGGAGGGAAACCTAATAGATGTCAAATATGCGCGCGCACAGCTGTCTTGGCAGGTGGGCCACAATTAACAACTCAAAAAAACATAAAATTCCTTCCCTCTTAATTTAGAACCATTGTATGGGCTTGCGAGTTCGTGTAGATCGCCGTAAACGTGGCTGTGCAAGGTCAGCGGTCTCCGTCGCTGCGCCAACGTCAGGTACCGCTAGTAGCGTCGCGGGACGCTGGTCACTCAGCCGTAAGTGGCAGTACCACAGTCAGCTTGCCTTCGAACTTTTCACTTGCCGTGGTTCCATTAGTCGCCCTTCCAGTCGTACCTTCAGGACGGTGGCGGACTTGGTCGAGATGACGTTGCACTACTCAGGCTTGAGTTTCCACCTTCGCCATCCTGGCTCCGGACTTGGATTGCACGTGCCCTGGTGTGCACTTTGGCCCGGTGCCATAATTCCGCACATATAAACTGCTGCCTTGGGAGAGAGCCCAGTCTTCTGTGCCTGTTGCGGAAGATGTGGACCTGGCCGGCAAACACGTGTCCAGGCGCGAACATAGCTGGTAGCCCAGTAGCAATTCTGATGGAGACTTTCCGTCCCTTTGGGGGGTGCGCCTGTAATTGAACAACAATCGTAACAGGTCATCTTAGAGCGACCTTTCTGTCATCTTGCGCAAGCCATCCTTCATAGTCCAAACCGCTCTTTCTGCGGATCCATTCGATTTGGGGTGAAATGGCGCCGTCCGCAAATGCATGATATTATTTCTTCTTGCAAACTTGGCGAACTCCTGACTTGTGAATTGAGTGGCATTTTCAGACACGATGGTGTGTGGTACCCCGAACCGGCAAGACATGCTTCTCAAGCACCGGACAGTACTAGCTGTGTTCGCGTGCCTCATAGGAACAGCTTCAATCCACTTGGTATGTGTGTGAACCACCGTGAATATCATCTGACCTGCTATCGGCCCTGCAAAATCAATGTGGATCCGGGACCACCTTTCAGATGTTTTGGGCCAACATACTGGTGGAGCTGCTGCCGGCATGGGTAGATTTTGCACGCAGTTTTGACATTGAGCCGACACGTCCTCGATGTCCCTGTCAAGACCAGGCCACCAGAACAATGACCGTCCGACCGCTTTCATGGAAGATGAGCCCTGGTGCGCTTCGTATAAGAGCTGTAACATCCTTCCTTGTGCCTAAGACGGTATGACCTCCCGACTGCCCCAGTATAGTAGCTTGTGAGCGCATGACAGTTCCAACTTGCAGTCAAAAAACGGCAGCAGTGATTTTTTCATTCCTTTAGCCGTTCGCGGCCACCCATGCATTATATAGCGTGTGACCAGGACTAATACTTGATCCTTGGCCGTTAGCTCTTATAATTCGTGAGTGGTTATGATACCTTCGTCCAGGGCATCCAACGAGAAGACGTACTCGGGTGGGTCGCCATCCGACACTGGTCCTGCCGCCTCTGCCGGGAGTCTGCTGAGGGCGTCTGCTGTCAGCAGTTGCTTCCCGGGCAAGTATTGTAGCTTGTACTGGAATCCGCCCAGGAACAGTGCCCACCGTTGAATGCGACCCAGGCAGCACAACAACATTGGACCGACCTTCGCGCAACGTTGGAAAACATTGGATACAATATTGGAACTACATTGGATTTCGGGTCCCATGCTACACTTTTGACTAGATTAGTCCAATGTTGGATACCAGTCGTATAACGTTGGAAAAATTGGGAAAGAATGGCTTTGGCCAACATTGTCCATCGTTTGTATTTTCAATATTGGTAAGCTTGTATAAACAATGGAAGCTCTAACCGTTCTTTCCAGCCTTTATTGATGGCTGTCCATCATTTTTTGCCAGCATTCATCGTTGGATGAGGCTGCATTTCTTGCCAGCCTCCTTTATTGGCTGATTCTATATTTTCCCCACCTTTTTTATTGGCTATCATGCATGCGCTTAAATTTGTTGTGCCGAGGCTTCTGGCTCTAGGCAAAAAGCAAGAGTATCCAGTAAATTATGGGAGTAACAATAGCTTTATTTTGTACTTAGTATGCATGTATGTATTGCCAGCTTGGGAAATGAATTTGGTTATGTTCACGATTCGTGGTTATGACGATAGCATAAAACAGACATAAATGGTCAATGCACTCATATGTTAATGGCGAAACGTATCTTTCGAACACATACACACATACAAATAAGCAAAATGTTTTATTTGTGACACATTTTATTCGTGAGTATAAGAGACATGAGAAGGGATTGAAAAGAAAGTTCCGATAAAATCAACAAATCAATATTCACTCTAAGTTTGAAGTCCATTGTATATCGTCAGCGTCAAGAAAACTAAACGCATAAGCACCATAAGCAAAAAGAAGAGGCACAAGAAAACATACGCCTAAACCTATGCGACTCGTTTTGGTTTACGTGTTTACGTGGAGCAGCTGAAGCTTGAAAGGTTCCTGAAATGATTCCACGAAACAGCTGAATTGTAGAAATTCAACACTTCCTTAAGTAACACAGCATAAGTGAATGTTAGGATATGGTGATATGTTTCTGCATGCAGAATCCGGAACGGAGGGTATGTGGGGACAAACCGACGACTTCGAAAGAACCGAAAACCAGGAACAAGAAATGACCGTCAAAGAGCACAGGGAAAACACGCGTTTCACGCAAGACAAAAACACAAACATGAAAGTCACACGAACCAAAACAGCTTTGCTAGAACCGATTACTTCATCTGCCGCGGCGTATACAACAAAGCCCACCACGTGTGTATTTACAAATAGACAAATATAAAGAAAATACGCAGTAATACATGCTATAATAAACCCGGCACACGCCAAAATGAGGGTGCGAGCACAACAGTATACGCAATGAGTAAAATAAACGATTGCTAAAATCGGTACGAAGCTTTCAGGAAAACCTTTAGAACGGTCGCAACACGTCGAGGCTCATCTGTTCAGTTCACTTAAAATGTCCGGTCCAAAGAAGCGCAGGGTTGCCACTTTTTCACTATGCAGAAGTTTGCAGCCGCAAGTTCCGTGCCCGTAGATTACTCAGGTGTTCTGACTTCGTAAACGCGCCAGTTTCAGCAGATACACGATGCACGTGCGACACAACCTGTGCGTCCGAAAAACCTCTGCAGAGTGAAAGCCGCTTCGCCTGCCTCACCCCCAGCTCGCTGCCGCAAAACATGTCAAACAGGTATGCGAAGCAAAACGGATTAGTGCCGCCCACGCAGCTCCCCCCCCCCCTGCCGTGGTACGCTTCCATGTTCGGCGGGCCCCTATGCCCCCTGCTCGAGGTAGAAAGATAACAAAGGCTTTTTTTTCCCTTCCAACGTTTTGCATATGCCGTATTTGCTCATGCATAACTTATACCGTGCTTACTCGCAAATACCACGTAACTCGTGTTTTTTTTCTCCATGCATCTAGGAGTTCCAAAAGGTGCGTAAATTACATGCGAATTTCGCAAATACTTTCGGAATATCGCGTAAGGAATCTTTACGCGTGCTGATCTGAGATGCGTGAATGAAATGTATCACAAAAACGAATGCAGCTTTCACTCAACACAACGCGTACCTTAACAGCCAAATGCATTCGTGGGCTACATTCAAGCATTAGCGGATGTGCGACTCGGAATCGTAATCACTGGTGCTGTCAGCGGCATCTCTAAACTCCAGTATCAAGAGCGACTCTTGTTCACGTGGCAAAATTATCGTGGCGGAACGGTTCTCAGTTAATCGGCAAACACTATGTTGAATTTGTTTTATAGGAATCGCCAATATGTCGCTATTAAACAATCAAAATGCGACCGGCTATGGCGAAGCCTGGGCTACCGAACACTCAGTACCGAAAAAGGACAACACTAGCCTGCGCCACGTGGCACTGGGTGTCATGGGGAGAGCATGCAAGTAATATTTTTGTGTAAACCGTACATAAAGTTGGGAGTGCAGAAATTACGCGTGGGCGCTAATTATGCGAGTGCACATGGTACGTACATATATATTAACGTTGTTTCAAATGAAAAAGAGATCATTGCTTCTAATATGTCATGTACTTCCCAATGTGAACAACATAGGCACGACAGCATTTACGTCTGGACAATATTGTCTCGCAAGCAGCATTGGCTGTCCTTTATTGAAGAAACCAGACAGAATGTCTGGACAGTATACACAGTCTACTTCTATTATTTTGGAAATATTGCAATGACAACAGATAAAGTGACCTGTTAGGCCATGCACGTGGGCTCGGAAGCCACTAACATGCTGCTGGGCATTTTGGACCATATGATGGCGTTGTAGAATGTAGTTTGCTCAACTTCCAATGTGCAAGTTCTAGTCTACTTCACACACACTTAGCTAGAACTTGCGCAAATAAACAATTACGTAAATTATAGAGATAATTTTTCCTGCTGCACTGAATACATACACAATGATTTTTCTGAACTCATTTGCGGCACCGAGTCGAGCTAGTGGTCCCTTCGTATTGGTAAAACAGGAAAACAATCATGTGTACTTGCCACCATGTGTACGTGCCTCCCGATATATCATGTGTACTTGCAAATGTTACCAACATTGATGCTACAACTTTTGTGTGCGGACAATATTGTCCGACACAGAACATTGGAAGTCCAGCATTGGCTATACAGTGAGATTGATTGGACAATATATACAGCCTGCCGCCATTACATAACCAATATTGATAGGACTATGTAGAAACTGACCCATCATTACCATCCTTGTGCATTGGACGCACCAATAATGTATGCTGAGTGGCAACTATGGCCCACATTTGCCTTCTTTACAGGATGGAAGAACCAATATTGCAAATTGAATGGTTACGATGGGCCATTGTTGGAGGCCTTAATAGATGGAATTTCCAATGCTGGCTTATGAGTGGTATCACAGGGCCTTCATTGGACCTCCGTAAGCCAACAAAAAAACAATATTGGCCCGAGCATCTGTGCTGCCTGGGGAGCTGTCGCCATGGTCGGTGTCTGGCAATCGGGTCTCAGTGCGCCGAGCAGGGGTTGTTGTTGTTGTTTTGTTATTTTGTGGGATTTAACGTCCCAAAATCAGCTGTGATTATGAGAGACGCCGTAGTGGAGATCTCCAGAAATTTCGACCACCTGGGGTTCTTTAACGTGCACCGACATCGCACAGCACACAGGCCTCAACATTTCGCCTCCATCGAAATGCAGCCGCCGCGGCCGGGATTCGATCCCGCGACCCTCGGATCAGCAGCCGAGTACCATAGCCACTAGACCACCGTGGCGGGGCTGAGCAGGGGTTGATGGTCGGAGACCAGGGTAAACGGCCGACCTAAAAGATAATCCTAGAAGCGAGACACGCATAAAATCAGTGCCAACGCCTCCCGCGCCAGCTGCGAATAGTTCTGTTCCGCCTTTGTTAGCGTTGTGGAGCGGAATCCAATGGGCCTATGCTCTTTTCCTTCCGAATGAAACAGCACGGCTCCCACGCCATACGGAGACGCATCGCATTCTAGCTTAAGCTCTTTGTTGGGGTCAAAATGAATCAACAGTTGCGCGTTCTTCAGGTTTTCCTTTGCTTTTTCAAATGCACCCTGATGCGGTTGCAGCCACTCCCAACGTGCTTTCTTTTCCATTAGTCGGTACAATGGAAATAGAAGCGAGGACGTATTTGGCAAAAATTATGCATAATACGTGATCATCTCCAAGAACGAGCGCAACTCTGACATTACGTGGTCGTGACGCTTGCATGGTAGCCTCTACGTTATTCACAATGGGATGCGATCCTTCCCGGTCTATGCGATGCCCAAGGTACGTGACTGAAGGTTGCCGGAAGTTGCATTTGTCGGACCTAAGTTTCACGCCGTGGTCTCGAAATAGTTCTAATACTTCCTTGAGCTGCCTTCCGCTGTCATCGCTACGCTCCGCCACTAGCACGTCGTCAAGGTGCGCCTGAACTCTGGCTAATCCACTAAGTATCGCATCCATCTTTCTTTTCTGAAGCTATTCCAAACGGCAATCTGTTATAACAGGAATGACTGTAACTTCGGCCTCTTGTAGCGTCAACCCTTCCTTCGTCAGCAGCTGCTTGCGCAGGCTATTTGAGCGTACGCCGCAAATAATGCGATCCCTTAACATTCGATTCAATATATTGGCGAAATTGCAGTTGTCTGCTATACGCCGTACGTCGACAAGGAATGCTTGAATTGCCTCCCCTTCCTGTTGGCAGCGTGTAAAAAACTTGTAGCTCTCTGCTGTTTCGTGACGCTTGGGGTGGTAGTAGCTATTCATAACTGTGACTGCTTCGTCATGCGTGAGCGAACTGAGGGTTTTCGGCGCGATTCGACCAGCTAGCACTTGCACCGTTTGCGTGCTGAGAGATAGATAGATAGATAGATAGATAGATAGATAGATAGATAGATAGATAGATAGATAGATAGATAGATAGATAGATAGATTCGATTACTGCAGCCTGATCAATTTCTGTGCAGTTATAGTAAACACATAAAAAAGGGAATGAACAAATTGGCTATCATGAGCCATCTTTTGACAAGGGCAATGTGCGAGGATGGAACATAAGTGTCAAGCAACAAGTCTAAGGAAAAGGAAATCATAAAATAGTTCCTTCGCCACTATCATATCCCACTGCGAAAAAATGGGCGATATTAAAAAATCCTTTTACTGAAGGAGAATTTCTCGCACGAATAAAGATCCTGTAATAAGTGGAACTTTATAACACTCTTATAATCCTTTAGTAATTTCGAAATGAAACCATTTACAACAAGAACTAACATCGCGTAACGAAAGGGGGTCAGTTCACGGGAGAATTTCTGCGTCAGCCGATCGGGAGGAAGCTTCATAAATAATAACTCCTTACAAAATTAAAATTTCACATTGAACTTAAAGGCCTCATTAGTGGCATTGCCGTCATTACCTCGTAGCTGTCGTGCGGCTGTGGCTGGTAAATAATTTCTTATGTGTCCAGTTGTTGAAGTATTTTTTTTTAATTCTCAGTATTGCTGCTTTGTTTCCATTTAGAATCGTCTGTGTTTCATGTGGTCGTCAAGAGTAGACATTGATTTATGAAGAGACAGCTGAAGCCATGAGAACTAATTGTTCAACTACATTCACGCATAATTTTTGCAGCCCAGATAATTAAACAGAGTGGGGATAAACGACAACACAGACGAATCGCTGTGCCTACAGAGCGGCGATGCCAGGAAGTGCTGATGGCATTCAGCATAGCCCCGACACAATCTCTCATTCATCAATGCCAGCAGTGATCCGAATAACGCACGATGCTCCCATAATTTCACAAGTATGGGCGTGCATGTGCGTGGGTAGGGGGTAAATAACATTTACACATACAGGCGCTGTGCCATATTTCATTCCTCTACGTGAAAACTGGATTCAATTATCTACGTACGATATCTCGCATCTTCCTCTGCGCTGATGACCAAAACATGACATTCCTGCTACAGAACTTCTTGGAGCTTTCTTTCGCTTCCTACGAAGCGAAAGAAATAATAATTCGGCGAGAATTATCAAAAAGGTCGTTAGTACTCTTGGCAGTATTTCTATTTATTTATTTATTTTATTTTTTATTTGTTTGTTTGTTTGCTTGTTTGTTTATTTATTGCTCTTGGAAGCCTGTCCCCAAGGAGAAAATGAGGCGTGTCAAAAAGAAACGATGACATCGGCCTCGGCGAACGACGCTTTGACCTATGTACTTAAAAAGGTCGTGTAGTGTGCAGAGCTCAGGAAATTGCGCTCCATGGCGGTGAGAAAAAAAGGCTTAAATGCAGATGAATCCAAACCCACGGCAAGATACTAGTTAGGGTTTGTTCGTTGTGTTCTTGATGTCGATCGATGCCGTTCAAGGAGATAGAAGATCGGCGACGATGAAGCAGGAGGCAGATTGGAGGTAATGGAACTTGAAGATAAACTGTAGCGGAATATTTATAGAGTCATATGTACAGCTTGTCGAAGCACACTGACAACACAAACATTAACAGCGCCTTGCTCTTCTACTTAACTTTCTTAAGTTAGAGCCTAGAGCACTGGTGCAACATACAACGAAACGCGTCTCACTGTTCGACCACCAAGTGGTTAAGGCCCAGAATAAAGTTGCATCGTACGGAGTCTTGCTGGTCTATCAGCTAAGTGTTTACAGTCTAGACTGAACGATCCTGGGTCGTACACAGTCTTTATTACATTGCGGTAAACAAAGAAAAGGGGAGGGGACCACTGCTGGTCGGCCTCAACATTCTCGCAGCCAATTCGTTTACCAGTTAATATAAGCCACTCCTTACTGGGCTGCACCTAACCTCGATAGCAGTGTTTCTACACTCTCGAGAGGTGTTTTATCATTATTTCTCAAAATGGCTCTGTCTCTCCTCCCGCGCTCTTAGCGGTTCCTCGCTGCGTGGATGCTTTCAGAGTTGTTTACCCGTGTCTGTGCCGGGTATCCACAGGCCCCCCCTCTCACCGGCCTCCCGAAGTGACAGCATAATGCATATCGTTCCTGGTATCAATCGGTGTTGCCGTAGACTCCACATTCGGAGAATCGAAAGCGGTGCCAGCCGTCAGACTAATTGCGGACACATCTCAACCGACCCTATGGCGGTTCGGCGAATTGGCAGCGGTGCCGGTCTTTAGAGTAATTGGACGCATGCCCCAACTGACCTTTTGGCGGTTACGAGAAGCAAGAAGTGACTGACATTCACTGCTCCCTTCGCATTAGGACCACGCGTCGCCATGCCATGACTGTCCACACGCTTTCTCCTAAAAGGCCAGAAGGCTGACAAAGCGTAGCAGAGAGCCAGCATCCCGCCGTGCCCGAAAGAGGGCTTTCGGGGAAGCTGCTTGCTTCCAAGCGAGCCCATTTTCAGAAAGCATTAGCAAGGTCGCGTCAACAAAGACGCGGAGAGCTGGCGCCTGTCCGCTCCGGAGACGAGCCGAAAGAATGGGGAGTTTCAGAATTGGGGTCGCCAGCTTCTTGGGTCCCCAAGCTCCTTGGGGCCCATTCTCAAACTCCCTAGTATTGTGTAGCGGTCCAGCGCAGCGTTGTGTACTCTGCCCTATTGAGATATGACGATTAAATAAGCCGTGCTGTTTCAAATGCTTCTACAATATCCTTGTTTATTTATGCCGACCGTGGATGTTTACTGTTTTTCTGTTCATTATGTGTACCGTGTGTTTATCTGACCGCTGTGAAGCTGCCCAGTGTATGAGGTGGCCAGGTTCCCCTCAAGCTGCTCAATGCAGCTTTTTGCCTGGTCATCCTCGCAACCTTGTTGTTCTAAATAAACAATTCAATTCAATGTAGTGAGAACACTAGTACCTGTTTCCTGAATTGTCAATCACAAAGTCCCCACTATACAGCACCACGTGGGAAGCAACGTTCACGTCAACCCCCCATTGGCATGGCACTGCTATTCTGATGGCTTTCATAAACTGTTGTGAAGCCTTGATAACGCGTCCGCATTATCATTACAGGCTCCTTTCCGATGTTGTACGGGCACCTGATATCGATTCAAAGCCAGCGCCCATCTTATCAATTTCGCCCCGTGCGGAGTCAAATTCGTAAGGCACGACAGTGATTGTTGTCGGAAACGACGTTTACTATGGCACCACAAAGCCAGTTGTCAAATTCCCTCAAGGCCCATATCGCAAACGCTTCCCTCTCAATTGTCGACCAACTCATCTGGGCCGGCGAGAAGCGGTGGCTTGCAAAGGCGATAGGCTTCTCTTTGTTCTCAGCTGACATTTGCGCCAAACATGCGCCCGCCGCCGTAGCTGATGCGTCTGTGAAAAGCCAGTAGGGCTCAGACGACTCCAGGGTGCTTAATGCCGCGCCCTCGCACGAAGATTGTTTGAGAACTTCAAATACCGTCTGCGCTTCCTCTTATCGGGTATCTTATTAGCTACCGCATTCTTCGTTAACAGCATGAGCGGGTTCATCACCTCTGCATATTCTGGGACGCAATAGTAGCCGCAAAGTCCCAGCAGGCTACGTAGTTCCATTTTAGTGCGCAGTGGTACCAGGTTCTTAATCGCTGCTATCTTTTCTGGTTCTGGTGCGTCTGGTGCGTGTGTCCCTGAACCGACAATATGCCCCAGGTAATAGACGCAGGATTTCGTGATCTGACATTTATCATGCCTAGCTTCGAGCCCAACCTTCTCCAATACGTGAAAAATAACGTCCACATGCTTTCAGTGCTCCTCCCAAGTGCTAAAAAAAATAGCAATGTCATCCAGATGTGCCGTGGCATACATTTGTGCTGCTACAAGAGCTTATTCACCATCCTCTGAAAGGTGGCAGCGGAAATTTTTAGCCCTAAAGGCATCACTTTCCATTCATACCGACCCTCATGCGTTGTTTGTAGCGGCTGATTTCTGACTCTTTTCTTCCACCTTCACCTGCCAGTACGCGCGCCTAAGGTCCACTATTGCAAGGAAATGCGCCCTCCCTACTCTGAAAATCAATTCCTGGGTATTCATCATAGGGAACGCATCCAACTTGGTGACGGCATTTAGCGCTCTGTAGTCGACGGACACGCGGATAGTTCCATCCTTTTTCCCCACGCATAAAACTGGGTGTGCAAACTAAGTCTCTGTTGGATAGATTAGGTCCCAACCCAAAAGTTCGTCGATTTGCCGGCTGACCTCTTTTTAGGGGCGAAGCTCCTTAAAGCGGCACCCGTTCGTCCCTCGTCGTAGTCGTAGTGCGTAACCAGTCTTACGCTTTGACATCGAAGGTGGTGCCGGTGGGAGATTTCTCCTGTGCGTTGTTGAACAATAAAAAATTCGCAGCGTGCGCGTTAACTAAAAGCCGAATTCTTCTGTCTCTCATTACCCATTAGCAGCCATTGGCAAGTTCCAGTAGGAAACGTTAGTAGAAGTAGAAGTGTAAGTGTTAGCTAAAAGCCGACTTCTTCTGTCTCTCATTCCCATTAGCAGCCATTGTTTACCTCCAAGGTAGTGCCTGGTGAGATTTCTCCTGTGCGTGATTAAACAATAAAAATTTTGTTCAAAACGCCGTTGATTGGTGAAATAAACCAATGAAAGACGCCAGATGTTTTCTAAAAGCAAAACGAAAAGAAGCCAGATGTTTCTAAAGCAAAACGAAAAGACGCCAGCTGCTTAACGAAAGACGCCAGGTGTTTTCTAAAGCAATGGTTTTATATTCAAAACCATATCGCGATACAGGTTTCTCAATCGTTTCACGTCAATTTTATCGGGCGAATTAACGGAAGAAATTTCACGGTTTAACCGATGATTACTTCCAGGAGCTTCGCCCAATCTCATCATTCACCTCGTGGATCTGCCGTCAATTTTTAATCGCTCCGGCACCGGATAAGGAAACACCTTCCTTGGCTGGTGACCCGATTTTGTTTCTGTCCTATATTCGTCTACCTTTGCTATGCCTCGAGTGCCGTCAAGGAGCATGTGATGTCTTTGAAACACCGCCTTTATTTCTACCTGTGCGTTGGCATCAAGGGGAGCAATTTTCTCGCTAGTCACCACTAGCTCTTCCCGCTTTATAGTGGCCGGTCGAAGGGCATATTCCACTTCCCCAAGGTCATGGTCTTCCTCGAAGACGACCCCAGTATCGCTAACCATTGCATAATACGGTCTGATGTAACTGGCGTGAAAAATTGTCACTCTACCCGCAGCTGTTTCGACGCAGTAAGCGTGTTCACGCTCACAACTAACTGCCGTGAAAAATCGACGTAGCCGGAAACATCTTGGAATATTGCTCCAGCGCATCTCTTAAAACAGGCATTATACGGATTGATTTAGCTAATGATTTTGACATGGTGCCACATAATAAAGTGCCTTTATTATTTGACAATGTAGGTCCTTGCTTGGTAATCGGTAAAGGTTTTACAATAGCGTACGAAAGCGCAACTACGAACCTGATTATGAATGTTGAACTTTCGCAGCGCGTAGAAGTACTTTTTTCCTTGCGCCAAGGATGCCCGTTAAGTCCCTCACCTTTTGCTTTATTCTTGGAACCACTCTGCAGTAAAATCACTAATCACACTGGAATCAGAGAGTTTAGGTTACAGTCAGATGAAGTGCATTCTGGCACACCCAGATGATACTGAGTTTTTTGCTGTTGATAGGAAGAGCATCGGTGCACTGTTAGAATCGCTTAATGTTTTTGCTACGCAAATGGCAGTTTAATGAATAAGAAAAACAGTGGAGGTCTGTGGCATGGAAACTGGGATGCCACGCCCAGTGTGTTTCAATATATTCAGTGGCTTACACACCTAGTAAATAACTGGGGGTTTTATTGGACAAGCACACTAACACCAAATCGCCATGGCTCGAAAAAGCAGAGGAATTTCACGTAACACCTGAATTGTAGGTGGAAGAGATTTCTCAACATTTTTTACGTTCTGGAATTTAATGTTTTTCTTGTTGCTGAATTGATGTACCTTTTGCAAGCACTATGCTGCACAAGTAAGAACATCCAAAGGATACAGCACATATTGCTCACGTTGATCTGGGGCACTATGTGGCCACGAACAGCAAGAACTAATTTATTTCGCAGGGTCAATAAAGGAAAGCTCTCTTTGTGTCACCTGTTCCTCAACAAAGTGGTATCGTGGTTCACGTGAACAACATGCCAAAGGGACCCTTTCAGTGTTCTCTTTTCAATCAATCCTGTCAGGTTCCTCTTCCAACTTTTTTGTGGATTCCGACATAGTGCCACGTTACACAATGACGTCGTTCTCGTACCTAGGTATGTTGTCCTATCGCTTTTTCAGAGCAAGATTTTCACTCCACTATGTCACCGACGTTGAAAGAAAGCGTCTAACAAAGGATGTTATTGACAATGTTTTCCCTGGGCCAACGTACCGGCTAACTTTTCAAAAAAGGACAAGGACAGGACGTACTGAAGAGCGTCAAGAAAATGTGGATACCACCCACGGTTAAAACGTTCGCGATGCCACAAACAAAGAAGTCGACGAAGCGCTACGCAGTGATGCCGTGTTTTCGCTTCCATTTTCATAACATCTGCGAAGTTATGAGATGTTCCTCATGGGAAGTGTGTGACTTTTTGTAAAGTAGAAGGCTAGTTCTTTGATTTTTTATTGATACCCCAAGGGCCTATTGGGGAATTGCATGACGCAGGGGCAAAAATATTTACAGGATGACCTTACATTGGTCACATTGATGACTCTGGGAACTCGATGGCGGATTTGAAAGTTGCTGCATCGCGGATAAGCGCGATATATCTCGGAAGGCCATTCCAGTCTCTGAAGCTGTGAGGGGGAGAAAGTCGACAGGAACGCAGAAGTGAGGGCTGGCGGCGTGATTAAAAAGCTAGAATGGACTGTTGGATGGCACAATAAGACCGATAGATCAGCAGGTTGTCCCGAGATACGGAACGAAAGTACCTGTGATAGAGGCAGAAGAGACAGGTACAACGACGAGTGGCGAGTGGCATCAGCTCAAATTTAGATTTCAGTGAGGACACACTGGAGAGTGCATACGTACACGAGTGTATAGGTACGCGACACAGCGCCAAAAACGTGATGAGAACCCTATAGCGGATTTCAGAGAACAGGTCGCTTACACCTGTTGTTAACTGGCCCTCGTTGGCACCACTCTCTCAAACGCTGCGCGTACTGGGATATGTGTAGTCATTGTATCCGACATATATAGCGAAGCCGTTGGCAAATGACAAGTGTGCGGATTCTTAACATTTCGCCGTGTTAGCCCGGATGGTTTTGGTATGACGCAAGTTCCGCTGCCACGAACTGTATCGCACTCCTGCGCCGCGATAGGGCTCAGGATGGCATCATCCCATAGCTTTACTTGGCTTTGGCACAACATGGTCATGAGTGTGATCGTTGTGTAGTGTAGGAATTCCTTCTGAGGAACAACCGTAGTCGACATCACCGTGGGCCATGTAATTGGCCTTGTTTAAGCGAGCTATACTGGCACATTTTAATGATGACGGTTCAGACATACAAGCGAGGACTATCTCCCAAACTCTGCAAACTCTATTAACGGCAGAAGCAATGAGGAGTGTCTGAGTTCGAGAGCACTAAGCCGGAAAGATCGCAGTGCCGCAGCGTGTCCCATGACGTACGGAATAAGTCAGCGCGAAAGAGCCGCCGTGGTGACAGAAACGCGTACTCGATACCTTCTAGTCTGCGGGCGTGAGGTGAATCCCCACTGCAAATCGCAAGCCTTGTTACCCTTTTACATTCCCCTGTTTGCAGGAAATCTCCCGAGAAATCAGCCACCGATGCGAGGATTGTGTACTCTAATACATGATGTGCATGTTCTAGAAAAATCGGAGCTGGCGCGCAGCACGGAGGTAAAAGATATCCAATAAATATTTCCAGAACACAGCACACGTCGGATATCACTTTCCATATAGTCAACCACTTCTGACAAGCAGAATCAACTAGCGTAGTTATTTGAGACTAGTTTTTAATAACGCATACAGCGACGAGGGAGACTCATTCCTTATTCTAGAGGCAGGTGAGTGTCAAAATCAACAGAAAGAACGATGACACATATGCTAGGGCGGTAAACATTTCCGACCATCTATATCTAAGGTTTATTAAACTATTATAGAACTTTAGGAAGGGACCTCTAGAGGGCGCTTACCAAACCCCCTTCAAAAGAGTATGCTGTTACAAGAATTTGGCCGGGCATTTGGTCGACCCTACGCCCCAACAATGTGTGTCAAGGTTGACTTGCCAGAACAAGGGCATTGACTAAAATTGTTCAGAGTTCGCACAACAAAAAATGATGCAATAAACGAAGAAAAAAGCGCTGTCTATTATGTTCTTGTTTATTTAGTGCGCGCAGGAGAATTTCAGAAATTAACCCCTACCAACTCGCCGAGTTCTCGATACCTTTGCAATGCGCTAAACTTCACGTTCACGGACGGAGTACTGCTTTCCTCCAGCAGTGTGAGAAGAGCCATTAAAGGCTTTTTTCCCTTTCCTAAATATTGCTAAAATTATCCATGCCTGTTTGCTACAGGCAAGCACTAAAAGTTTATTCAATAGGCACACCTCGCGCACGAACACACGATTATGTCCATCCTTTTTTTTCTAAGATGTGTACTCGCTTTAATGAACTTCATTATGCAGATAACGAACTCAAGCTCATGACATGCTTTAGGCGGAGGTCGCCTCCCTGCATTGCTCTTCAGTACTCAGTAACAACTTGATTGTTATCTCAGTAACAATATAATGGCTTTACATGTCACAACCAGTTACAGTTACGACTACGACGCTGTTGTGGTGGGTAGGGGTACCTTAATGTGCACGTAAATATAAGCAGGGTGGTTTTCTCATTTTTTAAACAAAAGTGTTTCGAAAAGCATCCAGTCATGAAAGTGGATATCTGAATAAAAATGCGAATTTGACAATGAAGAAAGCACCACACTCTAGAATTCGAACTCAAAAACACCCTGACCGCAACGATTGGAAGGGCAAGCTCTACCGAGCGCACCACCGACGCATTCAACACATCCGTAACAAACGCGCTTTATATCTTCACTACACCACTATAAAATTTGCACGAATTGATGTCATGTTAAAGGAAAGGTGTCAGAGAGCACAATGCTATGAAATTAACAACGCCCCCTCTCACTTGACTCTTGGCTTTCAGCTGTGGTACCGCCATCTAAGAACCTAAGAACGATGGGGAGAAGTTGTAAATTGTGCTTATGCTCCCCGGCAGCTAGCGCATCGGTAAATGCATTCTCAAAAACTCCATTCTCAAAAGCTGTAACTTTTTCATCTTTGGGAAACATTTCTAGAAAGATGTAGGTAACGCGTTCGCTGCTTGCAAGTGCTGCAAATTCTTTGAATAGGCACACATCGTAGGCAAACACATTACTGCACACAGCCTTTTATTTCGAAGGTATCTACGGCAAAACCAATTCCTTTGCATGGATATCGAACTGATGTTCAATCCCGCTCCGAATCTGGATATGAGGTCTTGCATACTTTGGTGTAGAGTGTCAGTGACTCCTCTCCACACGTCTGGTTGTACGCAACATCGCACTGCACAGGGAGGTTTTCGTCAACCTCGTGATCTCTCACCAAGATGAAGCAGCCTGGGAATACACAAATTAGAATCAGGTGGGACTCGGACGCGAGGAACGATAATTGGTGGTATTTGCGAACAAATCATTCAGAACCGTGGACTGTCGAGAAGTGTGACAATGACTGATTAGTTACAGGACGCAGCGTTGAGTTACACTTATGCATTCTATGCTCAAAACTACCTTGCTTCTTCGCCAGACTTACAATGAGCGGCACCTCAGTCTCATCGGGGGAAAATACCTTAGCATCTTAAACTAGTGTAGTGAAGAAGTCGGATCGCGAATGCTGCACTAGTGGGGCGTGAGCTGAACATGATTTGCTGCTCTAGTTAGTTAAGCCTAGACGCCATCGTGTCTGCCAGTCGGTGCCGACCCCGTCATCCATAACTGCGGTTCGGTTGAACTTCCTTATCACAATTGGTGGAGGATTGCTGGGTTTCCTATCATCCTGGAACTGCGCAGCCGGACTCTCCGTCCCACCATGGCTACCGGTACTGATTCGAGCTCAACACCAGGTTCTCCCCAGACCAGCGCCTGCCATGGAGCGACCCGTCAGCGGGACCCTCCGATATTCAGTGGCACCGACGACCACGACGTTGATGACTGGCTCTCCACCTACGAACGCGTGAGTGTCCACAATAAATGGGACGACGTCGCGAAACTAGCCACGGTATCTTTTTACCTCACCGGAATTGCCCACTTGTGCTTTCGAAACCACGAAACAGACGTCCCCAGCTGGACAGCCTTCAAAACAAGGTTCAGCGAAGTATTCGGGCGTCCGGCAGTTCGAAAGCTTCGCGCAGAACAACGCCTTCAATCCCGATCTCAGCAGCCCGGTGAGAATTTTACCAGCTACCTGGAAGATGGGATCGATTTGTGTAAGCGTGTCGATCCAGCAATGACCGAGGGAGATAAAATCAGGCACATACTCAAGGGTATTGATGAGGATGCTTTCCAGATGCTGATTTCCAAGAGCCCCTCAACTGTCACCCAGGTCATCAATCTATGTCAAAGCTACGACGGGCTTCGCCGACAACGCCTTGTGACCCGCCGCCCTGTACCACATCAGGAGTCGTTGTCAGCCTTGGTACCGAGTTTTGAAGACCCCGCCTTTCTCTCGCAGATCAAGGCTTTCGTGCGGGAAGAAGTTGCCCGCCAGCTCTCGCTCATCTCCACCCCGCCGCAGTCAACTTCGTGCCTCAGCCCGACTATTCGGCATGTTATACAGGAGCAAGTGGCCGAGGTTCTCCCGCAAGAGCGGTCTCCTCAAGTCGCCGCTCCGTTGACGTATTCCGACGCATTATCTCGACCACGACCACAGATGAACCGCGCTCCAGCTCCCGTGGCTACCCCTGTCTTTGCCCCAGTGCCGCCACGATCCCCAGTCTATCGAGTCGTGGTCCCGTGGCGCACGGCAGACAATAAGCCCATATGCTATTCGTGTGGAATACCCGGACCAGAGTGTCGGAACGGAACGAAAAACGAAAACGAAAAACGAAAAAAACGATATTTTTGACCGGAACGAAAACGTAACCGGAACGTTATTTATTGTTTCGTTCCGGAGCAAAAACGAAATATTTTTTATCGTTTTTCGGTTCACAGGAAAACTTTGCGATCTGGAACAACCGAGGTCATGCAACGTGAGCAATAATGCATAACTCAGGGTTCAACGTCAGCTCGCATCTCGGGCAGGTATTTCAAAGGAAAGATGCGTTGAAATAATGCAGGAAACCAAGAAAATGGCAACCATAGCTGTTTGTATTAAATTCAAGCGGAGTTTCGCGTGCCTCTCACACAGGCCGTCGTGGAGAGAGAAGGCTTTGTCGTCGCTTATGTGTTGAAATTTTGGGACGAGCGCGAAGAGCGGCAACCGGAGCTGTAGATGTTAGCACAAGTGGCCCTTGGTGTCCCAGCCACACAAGTCAGCGTTGAGAGGGCATTTTCGGCACTCAAGTTCGTTTTGTCAGAGCAGCGGTCTCGCTTATCGGCGAGTACACTTGATGGCCTGGTGCTCCTGAAATCGTGTGCCCCCCATTGACGAAAATTCGGGATTCAAACTCGAGGAAAAATAAATGCCAAGTTTTTGTTGTGTCCTTGCTTCGAAACATTTTGCGACTTCCCTCATAGTCACACCGTGGCTTCGGGACGTAAAACCCCAACAATTATTATTGCATTTTTATGTATTAGTTCAGTATTTTCTGCTGTTTTTAAAAGGTTTTTGCTCCTTCATATTATTGAAAAAAAGAAAAAACACGTTATGAACCGTTACGGAACGTTTATTTTTCGTTCCGGAACGAAAACAGAACGGAACTTTTTTCTGTGGAACGAAACGAAAACCGGAACGAAAAACATTTCGTTCCGACACCCTGACCCGGACACGTCGCCCGCTTCTGCCGCCGTCGTCCACTACGTCCACAGTACGACGCACGCACACCTGTTTACGATCACCTGCTGTCTTACGCTCCCGACCGTGACACAGAACCACCCCAGCCAAGCTTCCGACCACCACCTGGCCGCCGATCTCCTTCCCCCCGCCGTTGCTCGCTCTCCCCGATGCGTCGGCGTCCATCCTCTACCGAACCGGAAAACTAAGTTACGCAGTTCCCGAGGCAAGAACTGCGTCACCGTCGAAATGTCCAAGCCCTCTACGCTCGCCTCCAAATGTTATAGATGTCGTCGTCGAAGGTGTTTCTGTGTTTGCGCTCATCGACACTGGTGCTGCTATTTCCGTAATCGTCGAAAAACTATGCCGTACACTTCCTTCTTTGCGCCCTTCTTTGGTCCATTACTTCGCACAGCCACAGCAGAACACGTCCAGCCGGTGGCTGCGTGTACCGCGAGAGTTGTAATTCAAGGGAAGCTCTACACAGTTGAGTTCGTCGTATTGCCCCACTGCTCGCATGACATCATTTTAGGATGGGATTTCCTCTCTCGTCACCAGGCCGTCATTGATTGTTTCCGAGCAGAAGTAGCTTTCTCTTCTCTTGGCGGTGCCATCTCTGACGACGTTCCGTCCTCTCGCGCCAAGTTGGTTATTGCAGACGACATCCAAATCCCTCCGCACACGTATGTCATGGCACCTGTATGCTGTCCCGCTGCCTCCGACGCCAATGTACTCTTCACCCCTTCCACTGCTTTCACCGATCGCCACCTTGTACCGCTTCCAAGCGCTCTGCTTGCCCTTGAAGACTCTGCCGCTAACCTTCTTTTCTGTAACCGATTCCCGTTCCCGATTACATTGCTTCGCGGTGAGTCGGTTGGCACTGTGGAGCCTTACGAACCTATTGCTACGTTAGACGTCCCAGATGGATCGGCGGAGATGAACATCCTCTCCTATTGTTCTTCAAGTGCGCCATTGCCTCAAGAGATTTTCAGCAATGTCGTTGACGACGGCTTAACCCCCACGCAACGCGACGAACTCCTCGGCCTACTCACCAAATTTCGTCATGCTTTCGATACCCAGAGCAGTACTCTTGGCCGAACTTCGACTGTGTGTCACCGCATCGACACAGGTGCCCACCCACCGTTGCGGCAGAGGCCGTACCGCGTATCATCGACGGAACGCCGCGTCATTGATGAACAAGTGGGTGACATGCTAAAGCGCGGTGCAGTACAGCCATCCGAAAGTCCATGGGCATCGCCAGTTGTTCTAGTTAAAAAGAAAGACGGATCGATTCGCTTTTGTGTGGATTACCGCCGCTTAAACAAGATAACCAGAAAAGACGTCTACCCATTGCCGCGAATCGACGACGCCCTCGACTGTTTGCAAGGTGCCGAGTTCTTCTCCTCACTTGATTTACGATCCGGTTATTGGCAGGTGCCTATGGCCTCAGATGACAAACCTAAAACTGCCTTTATTACACCAGATGGCCTATACGAATTCAATGTGATGCCTTTTGGCCTTTGCAACGCGCCCGCCACGTTCGAGCGCATGATGGAGGCCATTTTGCGAGGCCTCAAATGGAACACGTGTTTGTGCTACTTGGATGACGTAGTTGTATTTGCACCTGATTTTCCGACTCATCTTCATCGCCTGGAGCAGGTGTTACGCTGCCTCACCACCGCCGGCCTACAACTCAACTTAAAGAAATCTCACTTTGGGGCACGAAAGCTGACTATTCTCGGGCACGTCGTGTCGAAGGACGGCATTCTCCCCGATGTTGCAAAGCTGCGGGCTCTCCAAGAATTCCCAAGGCCAAAGAATCTAAAAGAGTTGCGTAGTTTTATTGGCCTTTGCTCGTACTTTCGCCGCTTCGTTCGCAATTTTGCTTCGATTATGGCACCACTCACAGACCTCCTTCGCGGAGACGCCAACCTTTCTGCGTGGTCGCCGGCTTGCGATCGTGCCTTTGTGACCCTACGTAAACTTCTCACAACGCCTCCGATACTGCGCCATTTTGACCCTACTGCTGCCACGGAACTCCACACGGATGCCAGCGGTGTCGGTCTCGGTGCTGTCCTCGCGCAGCGAAAGCCCGGTTACCAAGAATATGTTGTTGCCTACGCAAGCCGCACTCTCACGAAGGCTGAAGCGAATTATTCAGTCACCGAAAAAGAATGTCTTGCGATCATTTGGGCCATTACAAAATTTCGGCCATACCTGCATGGCCGGCCTTTCGATGTCGTTACTGATCACCACGCTCTTTGCTGGTTGTCGACCCTCAAAGATCCGTCTGGTCGTCTCGCCCGATGGGCTCTGCGCCTGCAAGAGTACGACATCCGTGTCGTCTACCGATCAGGAAAGAAGCACAGCGATGCCGACGCTCTTTCTCGGTCGCCAGTCGACAGCGTCGTTGCCAGCCTCTCCGCCATCGACAGCTCATTTTCGCTATCTGCTTCCATCGACATGTCTTTGGAGCAGCGCAAGGATCCTTGGACTGAATCATTGATACGCTACCTGTCTGATCCTTCAGCAAGCCCCCCATCTCGCGCTCTACGCAGACAAGCTTCCCATTTCGCCATCAGGGATGGAATCCTTTATCGCCGCAATTACGAACCAGATGGACGCAAATGGCTTCTCGTCATACCGAGACAGCTCCGCGCAACTATATGCGCCGCTTTCCATTCTGATCCTCAGTGCGCACACGCTGGTCTCTTCAAAACTTACGCCAGACTGCGCCTCAGATTTTATTGGCGCGGCATGTACACCTTTGTGCAAAAGTACATTCGATCCTGCACGGAGTGCCAGCGCCGCAAGCCTGGTCCTTGCCGCCCTTCTGCGCCAATGCAGCCTTTGCCGTGCCCATCACGACCATTTGACCGGATTGGCATAGACCTATACGGACCCCTGCCATACACTGCTGCCGGCAATCGATGGGTTATTGTGGCTATCGACCACCTCACGAGGTACGCGGAAACTGCTGCCCTCCCATCCGCGACCTCTCGTGACGTTGCTTCTTTCCTTCTCCGCCGCTTCGTTCTTCGCCACGGCGCTCCGCGCGAACTCCTGAGCGACCGAGGCCGCGTCTTTCTCGCCGATGTTATCGAAAAGCTACTTGCTGAATGCCGTATTATTCACCGCTGCACCACCGCCTATCCCCCGCAAACAAACGGGCTGACAGAGCGCTTTAACAGAACGCTTGGCGACATGATTTCGATGTATGTCGCCTCCAACCACATCGACTGGGACGTCATTCTCCCATATGTAACGTACGCCTACAATACGGCGCCTCAAACGACTACCGGCTTTTCCCCTTTCTTCTTGCTTTATGGCCGAGAACCGTCATCGCCGATCGACACTATCCTGCCTTACCATCCTGACTCATCCGAGGCGACCCCGGTTTCCGAAGCCGCCCGATATGCGGAAGAATGTCGCCAACTAGCTCGCTCCCACACCACCCAACAACAAGCATTGCAGAAGTTTCGCCGCGACGATGGCCTGCCAGACCGGCAGTTCCCGCCTGGCGCTCTCGTTTGGCTGTGGGTGCCCTCCACTTGTACGCCAGGTCTCACCCCGAAGTTTGCGTCGAAGTATCACGGCCCTTACAGGGTCCTGCGGCAAACATCTCCCGTCAACTACCTCGTCGAACCAGTCACACCCACCACGGTCATGCGCCGTCGCGGCCGCGAGACTGTGCACGTAGATCGGCTCAAGCAATACCATGAACCGCTAGTTTTCACGGCGCCTTAGCCCACCGGAGTGGCTCCGTCTCCAGGGAGGGGGAAAGATGTAGTGAAGAAGTCGGATCGCGAATGCTGCACTAGTGGGGCGTGAGCTGAACATGATTTGCTGCTCTAGTTAGTTAAGCCTAGACGCCATCGTGTCTGCCAGTCGGTGCCGACCCCGTCATCCATAACTGCGGTTCGGTTGAACTTCCTTATCACACTAGCCATATGTGACACTTGTCACAAAGTCGGGCGTGAAACCATTCGTGCCCAGCAATGGAAGAATAGCGATGCTCGAACTGTGGCCGCCTGCACGTGGATACCTCAAGGCGCGTCTGGCGGAGTCCTTATGCAACAAATAAGGATGTCAGTATATTGCTACTGGACAGAAGCATGGATTGGAACAGCCGGGCAATCCTGCGTAAGCAAGCAGAACTTCAGAGGAGACTATCCATCACGCCCAGGCTTACAATAGCAATCCTGCTTCGGGATACCGACACTAACAGTCATAATCTATGTGGTACCACCTTTGCTAAAGTCCTTATATCAAAACTCCGCTCCCGAGGCCGTGATCTCAAAGAGCGGCTGCAGTAGCATGTGGGCAAGCGCGCATTCTTGACCGATCACGTGCGCGTCAGATACTTTGCGTAGTGCACGGAGACTCGGGAGGTAGCAGGACTGCGTTTTTGGTGTTCTCGGTTTATGCAAAGTCGTCCCGAACTACGGCATATCAAGTGTATATAGAGCTGTTTCGTGGAAGATTGTTTCAGGATACACCTACAGCATCGTGTTCTAGTTGGGATGATTTTAACACCATTCCCGCCTTCTAGTGCCATCACTGAACAGATGTTCCGAGAAAATATCTATAAGAGTAAGTTGGCAATGCCAAACTGACCATCGCCAACAAACTGATATTTCGCAACCGCCTCGGCCAAGACGGGGGCCAGCAATACCCCTCTCCAGGCCTGACATTTCTCATTCCAAAGAAATAGCATGGTGTAGTGGTGTGCGCGTTATCATTCTACGGCGCACGGTGTCTTGAAGTGATGACGACGACGAAGAGACACTACGGTGACATCTGGTGAGCTGGGGGACGGAATTAACACCTTGAGAAAAGGCGAAGCAGAGAGAAGAGAAAAGAGGACGAAGAAGAGAGCTCGTGCTGGGTATCGAAGCAGGCAGTTGCAGGCCGTACGAGCTGGTCGGGAGCGCGTCCCGAAGCACGACTGCGGCATTGTGTCTCGTCGGCTATGTCAGCCTGGGTTTCTTGGCCAGGACCCTATTCAGCCGCTCACTGCCGCTGCGCTGAGACCAGTCTTGGCCGTTCGTTGGTTGTCCGGCGACAGGCCGGGCCACGCTACCGAGTCATCCGCCCTGTGTGCAAGCCAGACTCGTCGGCACCGCCACCGTGATCACCGACCCGTCGACCTTACATCGGACCACCCGGTGAACTCTTACAAACTATTTTCGCGTCAGGGACTAGATAACTGAACGGAACTCTTTAGTGGAACTTGGAACATTGGCTGGGGATAATCAGTGTTTTTTTTTATCATTGCGTTAATAGAAACCCATAAAAATGCACTCCCTGTCTTTCCTCCTTTCCTCTTCCTCCTCCTCCTTAAAAATGCAAATGGCCTCGTCCTTCTCGGCAACGAACCTTTTCCAAGCCCGAACCACATATCACCATCACACATGGGCACAGGTTGAATATGTCATTGGCAACGTCGATCTTGTCCTACTGCCCGTCTTATACACGTGCTGCCTCATATGCCTAAGATTGAACGTTACACCGCGCAACTCGCTCTGAGATTGGCAAGTGCTGTGTGCCTCGCTCAATGGCACGGTTCAGGTATCGAAAGCCTGGCGTATATTTCACACCATGGTGGTATGCCGGCGGTCCAATTATCCCTGCCTCGGTATAGCCTTGAAGCAGAACGTCTCCTCGACTGAACAAACTCTAAAACCAACGCAGGTGTTTTTGCCTATCCTGACATTATAGACTTCTTGCCTGAACACCGCTAATGGGCTACATCACGCGAATATGTAGGTCACTATAGTGTGGTTCATTATAATGTGGGTGACTGTGCTGTGGTTCTCCCTGGGTCCAGCGCATTTCTTTCCTGCTCACCCTCACTTCCTTTGCTCACCCTCCCTCATTTACTATAATATGCTATGCTACGTTGTTATGAAGGCCTCCGCCGCTGCGTATTGGGGGTGTCATGAGCCTATGATAAGAAAGAAGAGCGCGCGCAAATGCCTTGTATATTGTAGACGCGGACATGCGCTTATGTCCTCATCACGGTAGCATCGAAGTGGTGCGCACGCATGGTACGCGTTCGCAAACAATACAAGCAATCGTCGCGTAATTTAGAAGTTATGATTGCTTACATGCTTATGAGGCAGATGTATGGAAATGTAGCGTAATGTCGTGCTGGTTAAAAAGAGTGTGTTTGCTGCAGCAAAAATACAGTTGTAAGTCAGCGCTCGTTCTGTTTACTGCGTTTTTCTCTGGATATGTGTGCTCGTGCTGTACTCTCGAGAGGAAAACAAAACGAGATAGAGAGAAACAACAAGCAAAGGTAGGTAAGTTGACCAGAAGGAGACTTCCAGTTTGGCAACCAACGCAACTCCTAGTTCAATCACTGCAGCACTGAAGGTGAAAGTAGCCTGCTTTCACAAACATCACGCTACGCGGTGCTCCCTAGGCCACAGTACGAAGTATTTCCCAAAGAACCAGCAGAAGTAAAAAGAGATATTGGCGGAAGAACGTGGCGACAATTCTGATTCAGTATGCATATAAAACCAATACGCCACTCAATAATAAATTCGCACAGTAGTTATAATTATCGCGCAATAACATCGTTTAACTGGCGGATCCCGTACATCTCGCTTAACTGTCAATAGACAGTTTTAGTTTCACGTACGTCGAGGCTTTGGGTACGTAGATTTTCTACGTGCTTGCAGTGCGCATGCGCAGAACATAGCGGCCGTTCGCTGGTCTCACGGACACACGTGAGATTCGATTCTTTGCGTGCGTTTCTTGCGCACGTAGACAGCTTCGCCCGGGCGCTCGAACGAGATAAGCGTGTCGAGCGCGCGCAGACGGCTTGCATAAAACACGGCGACAGGATGACTCGAGCGGCTACGCGCCTTCGCTTTTCGAAGAGCGATGACTCAGACCTGCTACGCGATGTGAGAGAACGCAACCCTTTCTAGGAAGACATGAGGCACACAGTGCCGTGGACAAAGATCGCTGTCTGCTTGACAGAGTCGGAACAAAAAGTGTTCAGCCCTCGCGCTGTTCGCGACCGGACGAACCTGCTGTTCGCGCAACACGCTGAGCGAGACAGGAGAAACCTTCGAAGGTAAGTCGCTTGGTGTTTTCCATTAAGCGTACAACGCACAATGCGAACTCGACTGGTCAGTACAAAGTTGTCTTTCCCTTGGTGGCAACTCCTAGGTCCGGAACCGAGGAGGAGTACTCGGAACAATACCAGTTGCTCGAAGAAATTTTAGGGGCGAAGCTCCTTAAGGTTTGGGTCTGTCCGGCCGTTGTTCCTAGTAGCGCGTCACCTTCAAAGAGTGAATGATGCTACGTGTGGGAGGCGCGCCCTCGGCGCGTGCCTCCCGGCGCGTGAGCTCTCTTACTCTTCCATCTGCTGTCTTGTGAGAGAGAGAGAGACAGAGAGAGCGAAAGGCGCGCGTTGACTATGGAAACGCTCTTTTAGGGGCGAAGCTCCTTAAGGCGTGGGTCGTTCGTCCCTTGTAGTCGTAACCACCTCGTTCTAGGATTGCGCTCGATAGCTCGCGCGCCGGGAGGCTCGCGCTCGCCCTCGGCGCGTTCCTCCCTGCGCGCAAGCTCTCTCACTCTTCCATCTGCTGTCTTGTGTGAGAGAGACAGAAAGAGAGAGAGAGAGAGCGAAAGACTGTCCGTTTCTAACGATGATGATGGGTTTGTGCTAGCGCGTTACGGCGCGTGTAAGAAGCTGGTGTAAGACGCTGTGGCCTCACCGCCTTATACTCTTTCAGCAGTCATGTGATGGCGTCGGCAAACGCGGTGCGCGTTCCGGCCTGTGTAAGGGGCTGCGTAAGACGCTGTGGCCTCTCCCCCCTTACTAGAGTGTACTGCATGTTTCTAACGCGTTTGTGCTAGCGTCCCCTTAAACACGAGATCCCAGCGTTCGAAGAGAGTGTTTCTCAAGTCTTTACATGATGATCGACTGGGCGAATTACACGGAAGATTAACGGTTTACCGGTGATTCACTCCGGAGCTTCGCGCACTCATCATCATTCACCCCGTGGATATGCTGTAAATTGTTTTCGATGAACGCTCTGCCAGCTCGCAAAGAAGGAGAACGCGCCCTCACCCGCGAGACACAAGCTTGACGCAGGCAGCGTCTTCTAGCGAGTTTCTTGATTGAAAAATACCGACTGCTCGCATTGGAGAAGCGTTCACTGGCCACCCATATATACATATATATATATATATATATATATATATATATATATATATATATATATATATACTGGATCTTGACTTGCAATGAAGTGCCGGTGGGAGATTTCACTTGTGCATAGTTGAACCATGAGGATTCGTAGCGTGCGCGTTAACTAAATTAATCCGGAACTCGGCACGATCTACGATGAACCTCCGGAGCTTCGCCCACTCATCATCATTCACTCCGTGGATATGCTGTGAATTTTTACAATCGCGAAAGAGAACGGCTATAAAATAAGAATCATTAGGAAGGCACCGTTGGGCCCTGGCAGCCGAAACACATCAACCGTCAATAAAAGCACATCACTGGCTTGGCTGAAATACTCGTCTTGGAGTTGGCTACCGCAGTGTTCATGATTCCCAGCAGATGGAGCTACGTGGTAGCTCTCACCGCGCGTCACGTACGTGTAGCTAAAAGCGTTTCAGATGGCGTGCACGTAACGTACGTGGACTTTGTACGTGTGCGTACGTGAAGTCCCTACGTACGTGAAACTAAAACTCTCTAATAAGTTGCTGGCAGCTGGTGTAAACTATGCACACGGAACAAACATTTTTGATTTTCGCTCTAAGCGGGCCAACATATTTTCTAGGAGAAATAACATCAAGATTTCTTAAACTACCAATAACCTGGACAGAAATTGGTTTGCGAAGAAACAAGCGGTCAGGGACAGTTTCTGCGCCTCCCGCTATGACTCCTTATATATCGTGGCTGTTGGGTCTTCTGACGCGCTCTTTCACCAATACGCACGTAGTGTCATAACGTTCGCTTACGCAAGATACACAAAAATACTATCTCACGGCAGTTCCATGCCAGTAAAAATTTGAGTAAGCAACAGAGCTGGCCACCACGACGCCAATGGACATTGGGCTCTTTCATCTTTCTTCATCACTTTTTTTCTTTCTTTCATATTACTTTCCTTCTCAATTTCTCAACAGTGTTGATTTTTTGTCATCTAACCTTAATTGCTTTCCATATTGCACTCCCTTCTTCCTGCTTCAGACTTTTCTTTGCGGTTCTTTGCTGTTATACAATATACCGCTTTGCTATGGCTTCCCATCTCACTTTCTCCCTTGCCTCCTGTTTTCCCTCCTCCTCATCTTACATTAATTATCGTCCTCCTCACTCCCCTTTCACCTTACATTTCAAGTATGCTCACTTTTCTTTCCCACCTTTTTCGATAGGCTACATTATGTATGGCTACGCCATAATATGAGCTACTTGGCACACACTACGGAAGTATCGCATGCCCTAGCCTCTCCACTGCTCTTATCCTTTCTCCTCCCACTCTCCTACTTTTCGTACACCCTGGTAATTGTATACTATGCATGACTATGCTTACCTTACTTAGTTAAACGACTTACCATATCCTTGTGGATTATTTTTGTCGGTATCTTCATGGCTTCGTACTACCACAAAGCAACTGTTGTAACTGTCCCTGTACATCACTTTGAAAAGGTTCGGATAAGTGGCTAGAATATGGAGAAATTTTTTTTGTCATTAATCTTGGAGGAGTCCGCATGTACCATTAAGGATGATGCACTTTACAGGCAGCTCGATTTCTGCCCGCATTGACCTCGATGCAAAATGACGATTTCATTGTATCTCATGAGACGACAAACCATCGGCATATACACTAGAACGCATCTGTCTGTTTTCTTTTGTATTGATAAATGCATGCTACGGTGCGCTTATGTGCGCATTGTTATGGTCGTTCCGACAAACCATACCTTTATATCTGAATATTTATTTATTTATTTATTTATTTATTTATTTATTTATTTATTTATTTATTTATTTATTTGAGAATACTGTAGGCCCTCAGGCTGTTACAGGGGTGGGTTACAGTAATACACATCAATACAACAGTCCTTGTTAGACAGCACTCTACTAATTTATGTTTCACAGCTAGTAAAGGTGAACTTCAAACAATTCGAGTTCCAATCAATAAAATACATCTGTATCGAACAACCACAACGCATACATGACTATTTAACAATGCAGTAAGTGATTTCAAAAATGCGTCTATGTGGCTTATGACAGGATTTCTAAATAATTAATAGCTCAGAACAATTAAATAGGTACGCGGATATTTACCTAGTCAGCCTAGCCATAGAAGTAAAGAAAAATGAAAACTAATAACTTTTTAAGCACTGCAAAACCTTATAGTTCAGACTCTACAAATCCATTTTGAGTCCTTCCTCAAAGTCTTCTGCAGTGGTGACTGTCTTCAAAAGTAGCTTGGGTTGCCGCCAGTTTATAACAGAATTCACGATGCGCCTCCTAGAGAACGACGGTTTATAACATCAACGTTTCTGTCGGAGCCCGACCTTGAAAAGTGCGGGCTACAACCGAAACGCTGATTTAATAAACCGTCGTTGTCAAAGAGGCGCATCGGGAATTCTCTTATATATATATATATATATATATATATATATATATATATATATTTCAAAAGAAGAGATTCACACGATTAACAAAAAAATATAAATTTACTGACGTTGCGGCCGGTGGACCGGCCTTCATCAGAGGTTTTCTTTGTCATTACTCTGATGAAGGCCGGTCCACCGGCCGCAACGTCAGTAAATTTATATTTTTTGTTAATCGTGTGAATCTCTTCCTTTGAAAATATTTATTCGGGCTCAGGGATATCTTCTTTCTGAACTATATATATATATATATATATATATATATATATATATATATGAAAATTTGTGCTCGCTGAGCCAAACGTATTGCGAGTAAAATATCAGACACGGCTTTACGGTTACCGTTTATTGACAACATTTTCCTCCGCTGCAGCAGTCTTTTTGAAGGCACAGAGAAAATTGAGGTCCTAGCTGAGAATCTTGTTGGAAGAAAAGGGCCTGCGTGGTACTAGACGTTCAAGGCATTCTGCAGCTGATCGTTACGGGTGGTGGAGACAAGTGTGTGCGGGAGGGCGACCAAAGTAGCCCGCGAGCAACTCACAGTAGGCAAGCAGTTACAATGGCAGCAAAGGGGGCAAAACCGAACTTCGGGTATACTACAGTGCTAACAGGCGAGAGTAACGACAAAAGGTGGCTGTCCTTTGTCGGATGTCGTCTTTGCGGCGACCCTTCCAAGCAGTTAGGATAATTTTCTCTTTTTTTTGCATCTTTAGTTCACTTATGGAAACCGGCGAAATTCTCTGTTCCCATGATGCTTCTTCGATGAAGACGGCCCCCCAGTGCACTGCCATTATGGCTGTCATATACCCGGAAAAGAAAGAAAAGTAATAAAGCCGAAACATTGACATTTGAGTGCCATCCATTGACCATTGACTGTCCATGTCAGTTTCTAGGTTATCTTCGCGCTGTAGCTTTCTTATTTACTCCCCCCCCCCCCCCCCCCAGTGCGTCGGCCTGCAGAAGCTATATTAGTGATTTTTCATCGAAGCAAACGAGACCAGTCCCTTCAAGGTATTGCTGGGCTGTTCGAATGGCCGTTTGTAGTGTTTATTTGCCCATCACTAACTTCTCATAGTATGATCGGCATGTGGAGCGTAGTTAAGGCCATCAATGTTCTGTGGTTTCGCATGTGATTCGCCTGATCGTAAAGAGCATCGGTGATATGTTAGACCTGAGTGGTTTGCCGGAGACACCAATCTTCAGCTTACCTTAGACTATTACCCTTACGCTTATTCTTGGCTGCGTCCAAGGTAGAAAGTGATACATAATTGTATAGTCTCCGTCCTAGCCTTTGCTGTTAAATGTTTCTCAGTATCTTTAGATGTGTTAAACTTTCAAACGCGTCCAATAAATCTTGTCGAAGGACGGCTCTAGTGGTTTTGCGTGACTTGTCTGTGATTTGGTGCTTAGGCTGGACATCGCATCCTCCGTAAAGAAATTCCTTCTGAAACACAGCACAACAGGTCCCTGTCCTCAAGATAGTTGACTTGGACCGCACGCTCCATTATAAGAAGACTTAAGAGACTCAAGCTGTAAGCACTTGCCTTGTTAAGATGAGATATGCTGTCTTCGGCAGCGGCGGTATTGGACTGGTTTTTGAGCATTCACTGGTACATTTCGTGAATATTGCCACAGACTCATGGTCCAACTTTCTAGGTGTCTTATTCCTGATTCCGGTGCAGATTTCGTGTAACTTTTTTTTGAAAGGCCCCCCACTCCTGCATTACCAATGTCTGTCGAGTTTGTGATTGGCTCCTCTTGTATATTCTTCGCGTATAACATCTCCCCTGAAAAGCGACATTTCTATGTCGCCTCTTGTCGAAGGTCTTCTAGTGAACCTCCACAGTCATTAATTTCCTTGCCAATCTTTATCGTGTACAGCGCCTTAGCTGCGTGTGCTCTTAATATATGCCTGCGAAAGTTGGAGGCCTTTCCTATGCTTCATTGATTGTCCATACTGCTACATGTATCCTCAAATTCTTGCCCACATAGCTGTTGTGCATGCTGCCGTATATGACCGTTTAGTCTGGCAATTCGACTGTTCCATTTGTTATGTAGCCCTTCCAGAGCCTGCATGTGCATCACTTCTGACTGAGGTTATGATGGAGCTGTTTCTGTAGCTGCGTTGTATTTCTTAAAATTCGCTCTCCAATCTTCGACGTTCGCAATTTACCGGTCAGATATCCTTTCTCGTGTTCCTGGATTTATCCAAATATACAGCTTGCGTTTCATGCCTATGTTTTACACGGTCCCGCTCAGACTCTTATTTCTAATATGTTGTGTTCAGTGCCCACTGCATGCTGTGTATTTGATCATTGCCTGTTCGTTATGTGTTTGGCGAAGATGGGGTCTGGTGTATTGTCGACGCAAGCACTAGTGCCCCTCGTTGTGTAATCTAAACGATCGGTTGCGAAGGTAACAATCCTCTGCAACGCGTATATCTAGGGGGTTGCCCGTTTGATGTTCTCGGATGTTCTGCTGAGGTGCAGTAGTCCCTTATTTTTTGTAATATAGATTAAGTGTGCGTGTTTTCTTGAGAGGGACGCGTTCTTTGGTGAGTGGACCTGTGGTTAATAATTACCACCTGACACGATGTAATTACCCATATTCATAACAGCGTGTGCAATTTTAACCATCGTTGCAAAGGAAGACATGAAAAAATACGTATAACCTACGACAGGTTTAGGATGAAAACTTCACATTCTAGCCTTAATTATTTTGGTATCTGCAAACGCTCTCTTTTCCTATAAGGCATTGTGTGACCATTCATCAGAAGCGATTTTTTGCGAAAAGAAATGTGTATCTTACTCCATCTGTCCACTGGAAATTTCAAGGCATTTGGAACCGGGTGCGAACCAGTCTTCATTTCTTTTACTTCGATCTCTTCCGATCTCCTGCGAATAAATACAAAAAATCACTTGTAATTTCAGTAGTTCTTCGGGCACTTCGATAAATACATATTGATCATTATCACGCGCTTTTTCAGCAATACTTCCAAGCAGTTACCAACGTCACTTTTCACCTAGTCTGCGAAATAATGCATTATGTCCGGTATAGCCCGTAACCCGACAACATTCGACGTCCAAAGGACATCCTCAATAGCAGTGACCTAAATTTTCCTCACAAAACGCGCAAACCCAAAAGGAGAGAACTAACCATCGTTCCTGTACTGAGCTCAGTTCGCAAAACACGGCTATCATTTTAACCAGATTGTGCGGTCTCCATACTTCTACACTGAATCACGATAAGTAGCAGTTGCATACAGGCCACACTGCGCACATAAAGGGCGTGACGTGCAGCTCAGACTTATTTTGGGTGACAACTACAATGCTCCTGGGTAAAAAAGCTGGACCAAATATAGTTAACCTATTTTATATCAATAATGCAACCGCTCAGGGATGTCGTGTCTGGAGAAAGTAAACGCGAATGATGTCATCAACTGTATTCTAGCATACTCGAGAACGGGAAAGTGAAGTTCGAGTATGCGCCGCATATCCATAGTCAGAATTTCAATGATGATAAAAACAATAGTGCCTGAATAGAACACCGAGAGTTAATGCACCCAAGAAAGGTGGGGCGAGCAACTTGCGGGAAGTTTGCGGATAGGTAGAGTGTTTAGATGTGATAATAGAAAAAAATTTAATGCGAATCCAGTTCAAATATCAATGTTTGAACGCAAATCGAGTCAAATATTTTTCAAGTGTCCGAATATTTTTAATGCCATATTGAATTGCGTGGAAACGTACTGCTCAACATGGGCAAATATATACATTACACGGCTAGTTCACTCCTACAGTCTGGTCTTTTGAAAAAGCAGTGATGTTCTAAAGAACAGTCTAACAGAGTACTTCACATAATCATGCGTTAACTTCGCCGCTGTGCACGAGTGTTAATTTCCAAATAGTACACATCCTTTAGCTTCACTGCAGCACGGGACCGTTAGCTTCACCGCAGTACTCGAGTGCTAGCCCCACCGTAGTACGCGGGTGTCAAGTTGGGCACAGTACGCAACTGTTAGCTTCGCTGAAATACGCAGGTTCGACGTTGCCGCTGTACGCGACTGTGATCTTCGTGTAGTGCACGTGTTCTAGCTTCCCCTCAGATCGCAGCGGTCGGCTTCGCTGCAGTACGGCAGTTTTCGGTTCGCCGCAGTACATGACCGTTAGCTTCACTGCAGTGCGCGTTTGTCTGTTTTGCCTTAGTACGCAAGTGCTAGGTATGCCTGAGTACACTGGTGCCAGCTTCTCCGAAGTATTGGAGTGTTTCGCCGCTGTATGCGACCGTTAACTTCGCCGCGGTACGGACTTGCTAGTTCTACCGCAGGTATGTAGCTGTTATCTTCATCACAGCACGCAACTTTTCCCTACTTTTCCCGACAATTTCTTACTTGTCTACATACGTAGGACATCTTTCCCCTTAACTTCAGAGTTTTCGAAGAGTAAAATTTAGAAACCAGCCGAACGGAAGGGCAAATACTATTTTTTAAAATTCGAAAATTCGGGCATTCTCACACTCCAAGTAGTGAGTCATTCATGGTCTTTCCATGTCTAAATCATATTGCCATTCATGGTAATGTTATCTTACGCAGACAACGGAAGGTTCCCAGGCGCATTTTATTTCGAAGTGTTGTGCTAGAAGTGAAAACAATTGATGCATGCGGCTTTGCACACTACATTCTCTTCCCTACATGCGGCTCTGTGCCCTATGATTCTTCAAGGAGCGTCGTTGAGCAACCTCTGGCGTAGGAAAAATTGTGCATATCCTGCGTAGGGCCCCAAGTGCCAGTTTTTTTTTTTTTTTGTGCGGAGAAAACTTTTAGGAAGAGGACTTGTAAAAGTTTGATGATATTGATTCATGATTAATGAATCAGTTTCGCTGGGCAAGTTCCTTGGCCCGTTTCTGTCATTTGTGCAAGATTACAAGCTCTAGAGGTATTCACATTGCTTCTAAATCAATCTTTATTTTCACACGTCAAACTGATCGCGTATCTTTCTACAATTGTTCGCCACACTTTGCGTTGACGTTGCCGTCTGCAAAGCGACAGCAGCACTTAGGTGCCATATACCATGGCCTTCGAGAACCGCGAGCCGGCTTACCTTCGCGACATTGTATCCAGGGTAAGGACTCATGAGCTGTCAGGTTGACTGGTTTTAGGCCAATATTGGGTTAAATTTCGGTTTGAGGTTTTACTCATTAAAATTTATTTTTCCACTGAATAAGTATTTCTCCTATCAGGAGAGTGATAGGAGTGTCTCGGGAACATAGAAACGCCACTTCCTTGACAGTGTCAAAAAATCGTCGAACCTGGCCTTGAAGCTCCCTAAAAGACTTGAGATCACTCAGTGTAGGCCTTGCACGGCGCACCAAAAATGAAGAGGTGTTTCTCAATATCCCCAGCGCATGCAAGACTCATGATAACGTGCGCAATTACATTAATACAGGCAATCCCTCAATACGTCACTTCTCGTAACTTACGACGTCATGCACATAATTGGACGGTGACATCATTTAACTTGCAGCTTCTCTTACCGATGTCTGTTGTTGGATAAGGTGAAATTCACAGGCTATTTATTCCTAGACAGTGGTGGCCTCATTAAAATGCGTCTATGTCTAAGCCACGAAGGCTTAGACATAGACGCTCTGGAAAGCACGCCTGAAGCCTATTCGGACACAATATTTCCGTCATTACACACATCTCAAAGGCAGCGACGTCGCAAATATAGTCGTACCATCCGCGCATTACAATGTATCTTCCGTGAACCATGCGGGACAGGGCATAGTACCTTATCGCCTAGGGCTTTGGCATTCCAAGCTCGAGTTCCTGGTCGATTCCCAGCCACAGTGGCCGCACTTGCATGATGGCTAAACGCAGAAAGCGCACATATAACTTGATTTAGCCGTACGTTAAATAGCCCCTGGCGGTCAACATTACTCCGAAGTCCTCCGTCGGAGCGCGTGCCTGAATCATATTTTTCACTTCATTCATAAAAGCCTCACAATCTCTAACATTACGCCATTTTGAACCACGCGCGACACGGGTAAGGGCTTTGCTCTCACCGTTTGTCAGCAGCAATAACAGTTTACTCATCGACGCCACCGATTGCCCCGACTTAAAAGCACGAAGGGAAACGTGGTTGCAGTGGCCCACTTAAGGCCTCAATTAAGCTGTGTAGTCAGCCTCAGTGGCCACTAGCATGGAAGTGTAATGGTCCATAGCCCTCACTCTGGTGATTGAACTCACCGATATGCTTACAGATATTGTACTATAGCCGCAGCACGCCGGTACATGCACAAATATATTTATCCCTGATTGTCCCTGAACGCGAACGAGAAAGCATTTGACTCAGTCAGTACCTTAGTAATTATGCAGCCATTGCGGAATCAGGGCGTAGACGAGCACCACGTAAGACTACTCGTCTGTGATCCTCGTAAGACATATCGGTGAGTTCAATCACCAGAGTGAGGGCTATGGACTATTACACTTCCATGCTAGTGGCCACTTAGCTGACTACACAGCTGCGTGGAAGACATCTACAACGGCTCCGCAGTCACCATAGTCCTCCATAAGGAGAGCTGCAAAATACCTATAAGGAAGGGCGTAAGACTAAGGGACACAATCTCTCCAGTGTTATTCACAGCATGTTTACCAGAAGTATTTACCATACTGGATTTGGAACAGGTAGGTGTAAGGGTTTATGGGGAATACCTCAGTAACTTGAGATTTGCTGATGACGTTGCCTTGCTGAGTAGCTCGGGAGATGAATTACTGACCTAAACTGGCAAAGGAGAACAGTGGGCCTGAAAATTAATATGCAGAAAACTAAAGCAATGTTCAATAGCCTTGGGCAAACACAGGAATTTTGGATAGCTGGAGAGGCACTCCAAGTAGTAATCGAATATATCTACTCTGGAGAGCGCCTTCGTAGCTCAGTTGGTAGAGCATCGGACGCGACATCCGAAGGTCGTGGGTCCGGGTCCCACCGAAGGCAGGCTTGTCTTTTCGTCCACTCTAATTCCTTTCTTTCTCCACAATTACAATACCACAAGTAACTTCCCCTATGCTTTCCTTGGCTTCATTGTCTGTTTGCTCATTAAGTTGTTTCTAACAAATAAAGAACGAGCCCTTCACCCCTTCCCTTTCGTAATTTCACGGAAAGTATGCCCTGCATCTTCTGCAAGCGCCATCGACAGAATAATAGGATCCCAACACTTCAACTTTGCCACACTTTCTACCCAAACCAGCCAACAGACCGATGTATCTTTTCGCGGAGGACATCGGTCTTTCAATATCATTTGTGGGGACACAATAATTACACATTGTGATCCTCACGCAACCTTTCCTCGTCGCTTTGCCGAAGAAAGGAAACGTTGCTCCCTATTTCAATCTTTTCTGAGTACTAAGCCGAAGTACTATGAATATTGTGATCACTCTGCCTTCGGGCGCCTAATTAAATCATGTAGAGGATCCTGTAAATCTCTACTATCTCTCCAGCGATTAACATACGATCATTACCATAGCATGAAAAGGGTGCATTTCGGATTTACACTTAGGATTCATAAGCATGGGCAAAGCGATGTGAACACTTGCCAGTTTCCTTCATATCTGTCCTTCCAATCATACGTATGTATCCCTGTTCCGGGTCCGTCTTTCAACTTCCGTATCGCATAGCACTCTGGTCCATCATTTGTGAAGAAGTCCCTCTTTAGAACGTAAAAGACCGCCGTCTGCCTTGTAAACTGGAATGAGAATTTGTTAAGAAATCGAAAAAAAGAAATACTACCGAGCCGCATGCAGTGGAGGCCTTGTTTGTGTAATGCTTATTATGTGCACCTGTTACTGACACCAATTGGGTCTTTCCATTGTACCTCTACTAACAGGTCTACCGAGCTTGTTTCGCACCAAAACTCTCTCAGTGGGCTCCCATTCATTATCGGTGTTGTAGCGGAGGCGACAGCGGCGGCGGTGGTGGTGGTGGTGGTATTTTGCAGTGTCGCAGCTTCTGGTAAAAATATATTTGTGCCATTAATTATGGTGCAAAACCTGTGTTCACCGTTAACCTTGGGTTGCAAGCGGTGCTGAAAGCTTGGCGTGTGCATTCCATTTAAACACACCGGGCTTACCATTGGGTTGCTACCTCATAATTTGCACCATACCTGGCTGCCATAAGAGCCGGAAATGAGCTACGGTCCTTATGCGTGTCATCTGTTTTCAACTTGGGCACTCACGCGGTCGCAGCGGCTCGCTCCTTTCCGAGTAATGGGTAAAGTTCTCGGGCGGCCAGTTACGCAGATTTAATCAAAGCTTACGCACCCTAACAACATAGACAAGTGCACTAACCACCGTTTTTGAACCGAAACCCCCACAAAGAAGAAGTTTTTCGCTCATGATAACCCCTCTCTTTCGCTCTGCTCACGGCGCGTTAACTAAACCAGTTTCTTCTGCTGCGTGGGCTCCTGCTGAATGCAGCAGTCCTTAGATGTGGTTATTTTTGTTGACTGCGTTATCTACGTGAGACCGGGTAGAGAATTCCAGATCGCACCGCTGGCGGCAAAGGTAACGCGACAAACACAACAGTGACAGCCTGTGTCACGCTAGTTGCATTAGTGAAACTTCCGCCACGGTTCACAGCAGCGAGTTAGCTTTTCTGGGAGATGGGCTTTTGATTTTGTCTTTTGTACACGTGCTTTGTTCCTTGGTATATAGAGCGGTATTTGCAAAACGGTTGGCACTGTGCCCTTGGCTTCGTTTCCTCGTCTGTTTTTATAGAAATAATGCATTATATTGTTACGAAGAGTTGCGAGGAGATAGCTTTATTTACAGGTGACCGATGAGAGCCGAGGAAAAGAGTTCAGCGCTGGCTTTGTTTTGAGCTCCGGAACGCGCGACACGTCGTCCTCCTCTTCATTTCTTGTCCCGGCCATGACGCGTTACACTCCCTGTTTCGCAGACGAAGCCCGCCCTGGGCGCTCAGGGCTGAGTGGTGGGTTGATACCGCTTGAGGCGGGCAACGTGCACAACTTGGCTAGTGCTAGATCGGCGTCCCTGTGGCCTTACGCGTGCGACCACGTAAGTAAGGTCACTAATGCGGTCGATGACTGCGAAGGGACCGGTATGCTGGGCCAAGAACTTTTGACACAGCCCGCGTCTGCGCTGAGGGGTCCACAGCCACACCAAATCACCCTTTTCAAATGATACTGTCTCGTGGCGATGGTCATACCACTCCTTGGAACGCTCTTGTGACGTTAGCGTACGCAGGCGAGCGATTTGGCGGGGTTCTTCAGCACGACATAATGTTTCGGCGATTGAGTCTTCAGTATGAAGTATGAATGGCAGAATCGTATCGAGAAAGCTGCGAGGCGCCCGAGCGCAGAGCAGGTAGAAAGGAGTGAAATCAGTGGTTTCGTGCTTCCCTGCATTATAGGCATAGGTAATAAACGGTAGGACCTCATCCCAGTTCTTGCGATTGGATGAGACATACATAGCCAGCATGTTGGTCAGGGTACGGTTGGTACGTTCAACAAGGCCATTAGTCTGAGGATGATATGGAGTAGAGTGGCGGAACTACGAAGTACACAGTCGAAGCAACTCTTCCACTGCGTCGGCAACGAATTGACGACCACGGTCGCTGATAATAACACGGGGAGGACCATGGCGAAGAATTACGTGCCGTAGTAAGAAAGTAGCGACGCAAGCGGCTGTGGAGGTAGGTAGCGCAGAAGTTTCCGCGTATTGAGTAAGGAGATCGACGCACACGATGACCCAGCGGTTGTTGTTCGCCGATTGTGGAAACGGTCCCATCAAGTATATACGAACTTGTTCGAAAGGCACGCGATCGCCCTCGGCGCGTGCCTCTCTCTCTCTCACTCTTCCATCTGCTGTCTTGTGAGAGAGAGAGGAGAGAGAGAGAGAGAGAGCGAAAAGCGCCCGTTGACTATGGAAACGCTCTTTCTTAGATGAACGCTCTACCAGCTCGCAAAGAAAGAGAACGCGCCCTCCCCCGCGAGAGACAACGTTGGCGCAGGCAGCTTCTCCTAGCGAGTTTCTTGATTGAGAAATACCGACTGCTCGCGTTGGAGAACCGTTCACCGGCCACCCTTATATATATATATAGGCACTGGATCTTGACTTGCAATGAAGTGCCGGTGGGAGATTTCACTTGTACATAGTTGAACCATAAGGATTCGTAGCGTGCGTGTTAACTAAATTAATCTGGGACTCGGCACAATCTACGATGAACCTCCCGAGCTTCGCCCACTCATCATCATTCACTCCGTGGATATGCTGTAATTTTTGTTGTGGTTCCCACTGACACATCAAAACTATTAGACGTTGCGACTCAGCAACTTCGGCACCGTCTCACTAGTCGGACTTCAACACAGTGGCGACTAAGTTTACACAATGCATTTAATCCCTCTTTTGAAAATTTGAAATCATTGCTTGACCAGGAATGAACTTTAATATGTGCTTGCACGGAAGGGGAGTCATCAGCGCTGTGTACATAGGTTATCTGACAGATTTTCCTGCGCACGTAGGTAGAAGCGACACTTCAAAACGACGACGGTTTCACCTATGGTTTCATTGACGTAAAGAAACATTTCACGCACTTTTGGTAAAGTAGAAATTCTAGCGCATACTTCATACGTACCAGACAGGCATCTATCTAGACATCACAGCAAATATCCGGAATCAAGCAGTGCGTTTGATTCAACGCACTAATGCGCATCGTAATCGAGGACGCGGGACGAATAGCACAAGTTCCAGCATGCGCATTCGAGCTTCCGTAGTAACTCAAGCATATTTAGACCTTAAAGATATCCTCAAGCATTGAGGCAGTTAAACCGTCTCCGCCACCCGTCGCTTTTTCAACAACCTCCCGATTCTTAGCGCATGTTAGTGTTCCAAATGTACCTCATCGCAAGAACACATACTCATTTAATGTTTCACTCGCTAGAACGATGTTTCTTTAGTGGAATAAAGTACACAATTTGTATGCACACACTCACTACAAAGTGGCTTTTATTAGGGTACTTTATATTAAAAGTCAGAACACATAAATCCATGGTGTACTTACTCTACATTCAAACTTCAAATGTGGAAGGTGCCGTCAACTCGGAAGTCTTGGCCTGGCAGCACTCCTACCACAATAACATTACGACACACATGTTTGGTTGACCCACTTCCCGTTAGGAAACGAAGAGCTGTTCGAGGCAAAAGCTGAGGAGTGCAACTTAGGAGGGTACTTATTTATTCTAGACGTTTTTTTTCTTTTGAGTGTTCTGCTCGTTGTAAATTATGCACGTGAATACAACCTCTCCAGAAATTGTCTAATAGGAGCTGCCCCCACAAGGTTCTACTTATAACTCCTAATAAATACTTGTCCTTTTCTATTTGAAACTTCTGTTATTCGTGGCATAGACTTGCTTCGTCCATTACGTTCCCATAAAACAGCGTACTACCTTCACTTATGCGATCAGAACTCTGTAGAGACCAAAACACGTGTACCCCGCATTCTTACAGACGGTTCGTTGCTGAAGTGTTTACTACGCAGTGCAATCACTTCGTTTACAGCCTTGTTACCCGCCCTGCAGGATCTTGTACAGCAAGCGTTTACAATGATCCTGTTCCGTATCCTCATGTTTCGATCATTATTGGGAACCTTTTATAAATCAATCAAAATAATAAAAAAACATCAGGAACATTCTAAGATAGCTAGTGACGCCATCAAATCTCCAAATTTACTCACGGCTGAAAGATCTTGCTGCTCGAAGTGAGTAGAGTTTTCTGCAAGCTGGTTAGGATATTCTTTTGCGAGGATGAGTCCTCCTAGCAGCATACAGAGAGCTAGAGACAACATCTTAGTTCCAATGCCTTGAAGTTGCCTAGGTTGCTTCTATGTTGGGTGTTCTTAAGTCGAGCATCCGCTTTTATATACATAAGAGCACTTGGCTATAATCACAAGCACTATCTCTCGAAATAACATGGAAATAGCTTAGGAAAAATGAATAAGCAAGTGCGAACCAGATGGGCTCAACTCGAGTGCATTTATCTGTTTCGTGTTCTCGGAAATTTACTGACTACATCAGTACGTCGTGTTCTACCACGAAGCACATGTATTGTAATGCTTAGTTTTGAAGACCTGATCAAGAAATAACAGCAAGTGCAAAAGAAAAACGTGCATAAGGACGTTTGGTACGTTAACCATTTCCCTCCCAAGTTTCTTGGAATAAAATGACACAAAAGTAGCGACTTTTTTTATTCCCTTAACGACTTCCACCTAACTGGAAACATCACGAAATAATAATAAAGGGCGCCTGTGCATATATATCACGTACACATATCTTTTCGCAAATATTGTCAAGGCACCTATAGACTCCGGCCGACATCAACGTGCCTTGAAGATATGGACAGAAGACGGGC